>CM077154.1:15919486-16563615 GCA_039583875.1 Platanthera guangdongensis
CGTCCGGGGAAAAAAAAAAAAATCTTTCGGTAAATAAAATTCTTTAAAAATATCGCGGCAAGGGTCTTGGGAAAAAAAAAATGAGTAGGGTTATGTACAAATAAAAAATCGCGCTCGGGCGTAAAAAAACGCGCTGACGAAGTCCCAAGCGAAAAAAATTTGTGTCACGCAAAAAAACATGTCCGAGCAAAAATATCGCATCCAGGCAAATAAATACGCGTCCGGGTGAAACAATCGTGTCCGGGCGAAAAAATTTGTCGAAGCAAAAATATCGCATCCTTGAAATTGCAATTGCATAAAACAAAGAGAAAAGTACCGGGGGCGAGGGACAGAGAAAACAAAACACAATACAACAAGATCGCTAGAGCAGCCACTCAGCTGCCCTCCCAGCCTCTACAATCGGAGGCGACCAACTCAACAAAGAGGTCATCCGCCCCAACGCCGGCATCCCACATGAAGTCCCCCCCCCCGACCGCCTCCCGCGCACAGTGATCAGCGGACGGTTCGCTTCCCGGCGCACATGGTGGAACCGCACCGCCGCAAAGTCTGTGAGAAATGCAAAGTCCGTCTCCCATGGGTAGTGCCAAGCCGAGTCGTCCCCCAAATCGCCTTGCTGCAGAAATCCAGAACATTTGACGCATCCCCCTCGATGATAATACCCTTGGCCGCAAGAAGGGCCGGGGAGACCACCCGCCGGATGGCCACAATAGCTTCAAGCTCAACGCGACTTGGATCCCAATGCTGCCAAGCAAAGCCCACTGCCATCAAGACCGCACCTGCCTCAGATCGGCCACAATACCGAGCCCCGCAGACCGGGAAGGAAGCATGGAACCATCCACATTGACCTTGATCCACCCAGGCGGTGGGGGGCACCAGGAAGAAAAGGGAAAACGCCCAAAAGGGCGAGAGGTGCCCCAAAATCCCCAAGTGACGACCTTGGTCGAAGAGTGTAAGGTTTTCCACGATAGTGGCCGCAATAACCAAAGGAGTGCTAACCTCCCTGTTATGAACTTTAGCATTCCGCGCCCGCCAGCATTGGTAGACCGCATAGCAAAGGAAGCAAAGCGGTTGGAGGGCGGTCTTGCCTCTTTGGCGCGCTGCACATTCGACATCCTACAGGACCAACCCGTTGGGAGCCGCAGCCCCCACCGGTGCAGTTCCTCCCCAACTGCCCGAAGCCGACCGCATCCACCAACGATATGATCCCGGTCCTCGGGTTCAGCACACCCCAAGGGCAGAGCCAGTCCTCCGCCAGCCCACGGCGGTGAAGCCACACACGGGTGGGCAACGCATCCCAGACAAGCCTCCAGCAAAAGAATCTCTCCCGGGGGTGTAATCTCAAAGCCTTCAACCAGCGCACATCCATATCTGGTGAAGACGACGGCTTGGGGGGTAAGCCAGGGAGGAGATGCCCCTGCCACTTAGCTGTGAGAGCAGCTCCGGGGTGTCCTCTCCCCCCCCCCCCCCGCCCGGCTGGAGTTGCAAAATAGTGGTGCGAAGTTGCTGCCCGAAGACCTGCTCAAGAAGCTCCAAGTTCCACTCGTCATAAGCCTCCATGAGGTCAGCCACCATGAGGCCCTCTAGCGTCGCACTGTCCACAAACGTCGGCAAGAGGTTTAGGGGTCTCAAAAATCCAATTATCCTTCAGAGCCACAACCCGTCTACCATTGCCAATACGCCACCGAATAATGGGGGCAAGACTGCGGAGACCATGTCGAAGGGTGGTCCACGCCGGGGAGTCCGCACGATTAGAGGAGGGGTCGCCGAGACGTCCGCCGTACTTCCCGAGAAAGACAGCCCCAAACAAGGACTCCGGAGCCGTCAGCAAGTCCCAGGCGAGACGTGCCTATAAAGGGCCTTCCCAACACCGCAAACGTCGGAGACCCAAGCCCCCCGCCTGCTCCGGTGAACAGAGGATTTCCCACTTAACGTAGTGCAAGCCCCTAGAGGCCGCATTCTTTTGCCACAGGAACTTGCGGGCCAGCTGCTCCACCGACTCAATCATCGCACGGGGGAGGGCCGAGTGGGTGAGGGCGTACACCGACACAGACAGGAAAGAAAAACGAAGAAGAGCAACCGCCCGCCAGAGATAAATGGTGGTTTCCCCATTGACGGATTCTCTGATGCCACTGGGCCACCGTAGGGGTAAAGTCCACCTTCGTTAGCATCCGCATGACAAGTTTGATTCCTAGGTAGTTGAGTTCATCCACCTTTTGGAAACCCAGCTGCCGCGCCCACCGTTCCCCAGCCACCCCGGCATCGCCTTACTATATCCAGCACCATAAATTTGGACTTATTAATCCGCTGCACGGTCCAGCTGCAGTAATCATTCAGCAACCTAGAGCCCTCCCGCACTGCTTCCGAGTTTGCCCGGGCAAATAACACATCCGGGTAAAATTATCGCGCTCAGGTGAAAAAATCGCGTCCGAGCGAAAAAACCACGTCCAAGCAAAAAAATGAGCCCGAGCAAAAATATCGCATCCGCAAAAAAAAACACGTTTGAGTAAAAAAAATCGCGCACGGGGGCGAAATAATTGCGTCCGAGCGAAAAAATCACGACCGCGCAAACAAATGCGTTGGAACAAAAATATGGCGTCCGGGTGAAAAAATTACCCTCGGGAGAAAAAATTGCATTCATGAAAAAATTACGCACATGAGCAAAAATATCGCGTCCTGGCGAAAAAAACGCTGTCGGGTGAAAAAAATGCGGCTGGGTGAAAAAATCACGTCATGGGGAAAAATCACGTTCAAGCGAAAAAATCGCGTCTGATGGAAAAAATCGCGTCCGAACGAAAATATCACGTCCGTGCAAAAATATCGTGTCCGGGCGAGAAAAAATGCATCCGAGCGAAAAAGTCATGTTTGGGAGAAAAATGTGCGTCCCGGCAAAACATCACGTTCAGGCAAAAAAATGTATCTGGAGAGAAAAAACGCAGTCAGGCGAAATAATCGCGTCCGGGAGAAAAAATCTTGCCCGAGCAAAAAAATAGCGTTAGGATTAAAAAATCACGTCTGGGCAAAAAAATCTATCACGGCAAAAAAATTGCTTTGGGCTTTAAGAGATAAGCGCTTATGAGAAGTGATAAGCTGGAGGCGAATAGCTTATGAAAAACAATTCATCATTGATTTTAAAATAAGTGATTTTCTAACAGTTGCACAGACAAAGAGCTGTAAAACTGCTTTGTGTTTTGAATAAAGATTATCGATCAACATAAGTGATGAGTCCGATTTATATAGTGTTTTTCAGACTCATCTGTGCTATTTTTCACGCACTCGCACTTCACTCTCAGTGCATAAATGTTTATATTTTACTTATTCACAAATCTCATGCGAATTGCATTTTTGTCCATTGTGGAGCGCAATTGCGCTCCATTTTGCTGGGGGTAAGCACTTGGTGCTTCTCAATGTGTTTTGGTACTTCTATTGGTGTTTTGGACAGGTTGGGGGTATGCCCATTCCACTTCTAGGATTTGGGGAATCGAACGGTCGTGGGTTTTTCCTTCGCACTCGAGCGTTTTGCCTGTGCAATTTTTTGTGCTGAAATCTGGGGTGCTACCTTCACCCGTACGATTTGGTCATGTACAGTTGATTCCAACCTTGCGAGAAAAAAATCACACGAGTGACCTGATTTGTCTACAAATTTTATGTTTTTAGTGGTCGTGTGTTTCCTTCACGCACGGTTGATTTCAACTGTGTAAGAGGAAAATCGCATGAGCTTGTGTTGGCCTAAAATTCTCAACTCTGTCTCTACTCGTGTGTTTTTGTTCGCGCACGTTTGATGCAATCGTGCGTGAAGGAAATCGCACAGGCAGACCCTTGTCCTGCTACTTTGATTCCTCGTAAATATCACACGGTTCGATCGCACGAACGAGCGTTCGACCGTGCGTGGCTAATTTTTCACAGATTCTCTATAACTAGACGTAGGTTGCCCTAAGTCGTGAGCACGCCATTTTCTCCCGATCAAGTCCGTTGTTTCGTCGCAGGAGGAGCTCTGCTCTCTTCTCCCCCCATCCATGTGTTAGGGCTTTTGTCTTATGCCGCCTCCATCATCTGAAGCTTTAAGGAGAAGGATTCATTCACTTTCATCATCAAACAAGGAGATCTTAGCCTTGGACGTGGCCAAATTTTAGTTTACCAGAAAAGATGAGTACATCGGGAGGAAGTGACAACCCTCCTCTACCCCAGACAATAGTTGGGACCGAGTTAGGACGCAGATTGACAACCTGGCGTTTCCTACCGCAAATCTACAACAAGCCTCCGGATTCTGTCGTATTCATCGCCTTTTTCTTCTTTTGTAATGATGTATTAGTAGATTCTGCATTGTATTGATGTTATACACTTGAACTTTTGCTTTTAAGGTTAAATTCATGTCTTTGAATTTATTTGTGTTCTTTTGTGTATCAGGTTGCGCCGTCATTCCACGACCATCGCTCACTCCATCTGTTCCACAAGCCTTCTATAACACTTTCATCCGTCACATGAAATATAACAGAGGGTTCGGCCAGGGCCCCACGCCATTCCACCGACAGTCAACGGAGTTACATGTTAATATCAAAAGACCAATCGAAACCTAACTCAGATCATTATAGCGGAAACTTCATGGTTACCCGAACTCAATTCATGTGAATGTCCACTATTATACAAATTAGAAATGTTTTACAAAAATATGCAAAAGTTACGGCCTTAAGGCCTTACAAATATTTTTCCCAAAAGAGTGGTTCACAAACATCGGCGCGCAGGCTAGCCGCATATGAAAAAACACTAAAAGCTCTTCTCTTGGCCTTCGAGGGCCGGCATAGCATCACAGGGCTGTAACCCGTTATTTCCCGCTCGGCTCTCCAGTACCTGCACAGGGACAATCCACCACAAGGATGACAAATATTGCAACGGTTAGCTTTAGCTGAACAATTTATAATGACCCTACCGCATACCTGGGATAGCGGTATTCCTTCCCTGCATGCATAACAACCATCCATAGATATATTACAAGAAGGTACAACTTAAGCATCATTCAATATCACAAACGTCTGCATCAACTTCCAAACGTTCCGTGCACTCAGGCCACATCATCGGTGTACCAGACTTCCCGGGTCCCACCACCATCCGCAATCCCAGACTTGATGGTATACTTGAGCATTCTAGTTTTTCTGACACTGGGCCTATGAATCTCATTATGCCAACGACAAAAGCCAGTTACTTTAGGCGATCTTGGTCCGAACGACATAACACGGGTACAGTTCAGCCAGAGCCCGTTGCTCAAAACATCAAGTCATCGCCGAAAGTCAGAACCTTCATGGCTAATCTACATGACGTGGGTCTGCTTCACATTGCCCGTAATTTAAACCATAACTAACGTCATGTTAATGGCTCTCACGACCATCAAAGATGGGCACCCAGGCTCACAGCTCACCTGCTAGCCACACGGTATCCTCGAGACAGGCTTCCCAAGCATAATATAATCTGGGAGCTATCGCCAGCGATAGTCGCTGTCGTCCGGCGTTAACAACAAAACACTTCTTCTGTCTCCAGACTCAGTCATAACTAGAACATCCTTCTAGAACACAACTGCAGCATCTTGTAGTGCCAGAAAACTGGACTTCCATAAAGTATAACTCACATAAAGCTATCGCTAGGGATACTCACTGTCGCTCGGCGATATCCACAATTATCCAAAACAGTGGTATTTTGTGGGTATTTTCCTAGAGCGCATCCCCAGTACTTCCTGCTACTGATTTCACAGGCACAACCCTTCAGACTTCATAAACTACCCGTTTATACTCGAAGTCTTCTCCGACACGCAAATTAAAAATTCACCAATCCAGACCAACCTGTCCGGATGGGCTTCACACAGCATGTCTATTCCATACTGCAATTTTCGGATTTTATATGCAAAACTACCTGGGGATATCACGTATAAACCCACTGGAATTCACTTCACTTTTCCACCATTTGGTGGGGATTCCATGCATATGCAAAAAGGAGGACTTCACTTGTGCAAGAAGGAAATCGTTACTCTCGTAGTTCGTTTCGGAGCTATGAGCAAGCTTTCTATCCGGTTAGAAAGGAGAGCCTCACTTTCCTCTTCACGAATCTTGCTTCAGTTCTTAATTCCGACCATGAGATTTCCTTCACTAAGCTTGCAAAGCTTCTGCCTTCAGCCCTCTTCTTCCTTAACTCTTTCTTCTAAGAACTTGATGAAAAGGAGGAGAGAGAGAGAGTAAAAGAAGAGAAATGACTTCTCTTTTCTCTACTCTTCTACTTAAGTGACTTCGGGATTTATCCCAGCCATAGGATGCTCTCTTCAATAAGAATGAATGGCTATGATTTCGACAGACCTGCCAAATTTATCGCTATCGCCAGGCGATATCCGCTATCGCCTGGGCAATGTCATCGGTAGCCGCTTTGACCTCAGTCAACCACCGCTCATTGACCGCTTATCGGCCATCCGACACGTGTCTAGACGCTGCATGTGGATATCACCTTTAAGTTCTGTTTTACTCTTCTGCACAAGGGGGATTTTACTCTTCTGTCCCGGGTAATTTTACACTTCTACCTCCGGTGGTCTGCATATAGCTCTTCAGGACAGCGGAGTTTGGCTGTTGGCAGACCCGGCCCGGGGTATTTTGGTAATTTCAGGTTGGTTTAGTATGGATATTTGTAGATCAAACTCGGAGGCCTATAAATAGACCGACAAGGTGCCTGGAATAGGTTGTTGATCCTTTCCATATTCTTCCTCACAGGTACCTAGCTCAGCAATTGGCTAGGGAGGGGAAGGACTTCAGTTTCTTCCGGATAAGAGGTGGGACCTCCGAGCTGAGACCCTTCGGTCTATTTCTAGATCTGCTACTCACATCGGGAGGGTGGTTCAAGAGGAGTAGGTGTGGGCTGCAACCTCTGGTCTAAACTCTAGGCGGGATCGGGTAGCTGGTTCCAACATTTTTGGTGCGGTGAGCTTAGACCGCAGCCCTCAGAGAAGAATCTTGAGCAACCACATGCTAGGAGGTCACAGAGAAGGAGACGGAGATGGGTCGGATAACCCGGGAGGATTCGTTGGAAGGGAAGAGTTCATGGCGTCAATCAAAGGCATCATGGACTTGCTGCAAGGGATCTCGTGACAGGGGGATTGTTCAACCCCGCTACCTCAGGTGCCTGCTCTCGCGCCGCAAGAAGAGCTCGTCTCGTCGTGAGTGGGAGAAGATGCCCCGGGGAGGCGTCCGGGGAAGGAAGTGATGGTGGAAGGAGGCAGGCGAGACATGGAGGGAAGGGAGTTGTTCCCCAGCCCTGTGAGCGTCGTCTCGCTAGGGGAGGTCGTCACGCGAGTAGGGGCGGTGAGATCAGTGGCGAGAGGGTGGCCTTTTTGCGAGTTGATCCTGTCGGCTCCCATCCCGGAAGGGTTCCAGGAACCTAAGATGAATTATTATGTGGGGAAGGATGATCCCCTCCATCACTTGCAGTGGTTCGAGGACGCGGTCTCGATCAGGCCCATGACGGACGCGTTCAAGTGCCGTCTTTTTGCCATCACTCTGAAGGACAAGGCTAGGGACTAGTTTCACCAGCTCTCAATAGGCTCGATATACTACTTCGAGAACCTGAACAGGAGTTTTCAGCTACGATTCTCGACTTCAAAGAAGAGGAAGAAGAACATAGAGTCGATCTTTTTGATCAAGCAGAGGGCGGACGAGTCCCTAGCTCAGTATGCAGACAGATTTCAGGAGGAGATCTTGGATATTCAGGAGGCGCCTAGATTTGCCCTCCAGATGGCCTTTACCGTTGGTCTACAGGAAGGCTTCTTCAAGATGAGCCTCACTCGGAAGGCACCACTGTCGTTCGAAGGGTTGATGGAAAAGGCTGCGAAGGAAATAACTATGGAGGCGGCGAATCCAGCTTTCGCAAAAAAGCTAGCGAGGCTGATGGATGTGCAATTGAGAGAATCAGGTGGGAGACAGCAGGAGATGAGGAGAATGGAAGAGCCGAGGGCGCCGACATATCATGAATTGAGGTGGAGGCAGCAGGGAGGCCCTGTCCAAGGGCAAGGGAGAGGATTTCCCCAAGGGGGGAAGGAACCAACCGGGAGGACCTGGAAGATTTCACCAGCAAGGGTGGGGGTACGGTCATAGAACACCCCTACCCCCGCCGCAGCAAGCTATGGAAATCGGCCTATGGAGAGGTAGAGGCCGGGAGAGAGGAAGAGCAGGAGCTGGAGCTGGGAGGAGCAGAAACCCTCAGGAAGGGAGATAGGGGGGAGGTAGCCTTGCCATACTGTGACTTCCACGAGGAGGAGGGTCACGCAATGGCTACCTGCCCAGAATTCTTGGAAATGAGAAGAGTTAGAGGAGCAGGAGAGCAGCAGAGGCCGATGCGAATAGAGGAAGTGACTGGAACCGGAGAGGAAGATCGATGTGTGGATCGAGCGGATGTAGGAGACAGAGGGGGATTGGAGTAATCTATGGGGGGATCGAGGCTGCCCGAAAGGCGAGCCTTCATACTATGTACCATCGAAGCGTAGCCTCGACATCACAATCTCCTCCCCTGGATGAGAAGATCACCTTTTCGAGAAAGGACATGCCAGGCCATGAAGACCCCTTCTGTGACGCACTGGTGTTTCAGACTGCCATTGAGAACTTCACGGTATCGCGGATCCTGGTGGACAATAGGAGTTCAGTGAATGTTATTTTCAAAAAGGCGTTCAACGAGATGAGGGTGGAGGCCCGGAGGGTGCTGGTAGCAGACGGACCATTGTTTGGATTCTCAGGAGAAAGGAAAGAGGTCGAGGGGGAGTGGGATTCCAGGTAACCCTGGGGGGGGGGGGGGGCTATCCAGAAACTGCCTCTTTGTCATACTGGACGCCCCCAACAGTTACAACGCCATTTTGGGCGCCCCTTGATCAGTGCATTTAGATGTGTTCCATCATCTTTTCACTAGTGTTTGAAGCTCAACTCCAGAGGTACCCAAATCAGAGTGCGAGGAGATCCGAAGGCGGCCAGGGAATGCTATATGACGACGGTGAACACCATCTCATGGCAGGAAGAGGCTGAGGAGATGGAGAAGAGGATGGAGCAATGGCAGCAGGAGCTTGGTGGCGAAGCGGAGGAGAAAGAAGAAAGAGAGGTTGGAGGAGAGGGTGATATGGTGATAGTAGGAGGCATTGCGGGGGAGCCGGAAATGGCCGGAGAGAAGGATGGAAAAATGGGGGTGGAAGAGGAGGAAGAAGATAAGAGGTTGGAGGAGAGGGTGATGTGGTGATGGTAGGAGGTATTGCGGTGGAGCCAAATGGCAGGAGAGAAGGATGGAAAGACGGGGGTGCAAGAGGAGGAAGAAGAAGGAGAGGTTGGAGGAGAGGGTGAAGTGGTGATGGTACGAGCATTGCAGGGGAGCCGGAAACGGAGGGCGAGAAGGATGGAGAGATGGAGGTGGAAGAGGAGAGGTGGTCGAATGAAGAAGAAGGGAGGAGGAAAGAAAAAAGAAAAATGGGGGAAGCAGGAGGGTCGCCCGGAAGGGAGGCCCGATCGGGAAAAAGAAGAATCGTACTACTGGAAGGAGAGAACACTAGTGAGCAGGAGACGAAGAAGCTTGGGGAGGAAATGGTGGAGACTATCATGGAGAACGAGGCCAAAGAACATGATGTGTTGGGAGAGCAGGAGGGAGAGGAGGAACCGTCAAGGATAAAGGTAGTCGTGGAAGTACTAGAGGTGGAGATCCTCACCAAAGAAGGAAGGAAAGAGAAGATAAAGGTTAGTGGTGTGTAACGCCCCGAAACTCAAAAGAGCGACGGGAGGCGTTTTGGGCCAAATCCGGTATTTGACAAGGGGAACACGGCCTGGGACACGGGCGTGTCCCGGGCGTGTCAGGCTGGAGTCGACGATTTGGCTGCGAAGTTGACGAAAGTTGGAATCGACGATCGTCGAGCAGCGAACACGCCCTGAGACACGGGCGTGTATTAGGGCGTGTCAAGCCCGTGTCAACGATCGGCCCGAGAAGTCGACATTTTCGCTCGACGATGTGTCGAGACAGGGAACACGACCTAGAACATGGGCGTGTCTAAGGCTGTGTCGTGTGGTCGACGAACTTCGCTCGACGAAGTGTCGAGACAGTGAACACGTCTTGGAGCCCAGGCGTGTTTGGGTTTGACACGGGCGTGTCAAATAGGACACAAGCGTGTCCAAGACCCGTGTGAGTCTCGGGTTGTTTTCGGGGCTGTATCGATGGGGACACACGGCCAGGCACACGGCCGTGTCAGTTTGAATACGGACGCGTCGGGTTAAACACGGGTGTGTTGGATGCCCGTGTGTTTTTCAAGATGCGTCGATTTTGACGGCGAATGAGGGACACGGCCCTGGACACGGGCGTGTCGCGGGCTGTGTTCGGCCCAGGTTTTACTTTTTAGCTACGAATTGTAGCCATTCGTTTCCTTATTTTGGGATCCGATGGTTGGGGGTTGTTCCTTCTAGGATATACCCGGGATTGGGTCTTTGAAACCCTCATTTCACTTGAGTGGTTCTCTTTCTAAGTTAAGAGAGAGAGGAGAGCAAAGGAGGAAGAAGAAGCCTAGATCTGGTCACCGGCAGAGCTTCGAAGCTCCAAATCGCGAACCGACTTCGAATCTACGGTGGCAAGGAGAGTGCGGTACTTTTCATCCGCTTACATTTCCATGGCGCCAAGGAAGAACGCTAGGGTAACGATTCTCTACTTGAGCATGTGAAGCTCTTCTTCTTTTGCATAGGGAAGCCCGCTCTAGCGAGTTTGCGGTGAGTTTGAGGCGTTCCTTCGGGTAGACATGAATAGTCCCTATTGTGTACATGTAGTGTCTGTAATCGAGAACGGATATAGGCATGATGTGTGAAGCCTACCCGGACAAGTTGGTCTGGATCGGGGATGTTGCATTGCATAAATGGCCGGAGAAGACTCCGCGCAAATGTTTGTTTTTCGGGTTTTCTACGCGGTATATTGCAGCAGGGAGCCTTGGGGGCTAACCTCGGGGTGCACCCGGAAAACTGGGCAGATGCGTGATTCTGCCGTCTTGGTGGCCTGGGAGCCAACTTGTACATAACTGAGTTATGTAATATTGTGCGTTCGATTCACGGGCTTCAGGGAAACTTAACTCGTGCCGATGATTTTAAATGTCGTGGCAAGTGAGCAACGGGTTGAGTGGAACCGTTCCTGCTCTATGCTGTTCGGTTTTTGAGGCCTACCGAGGGAATAAAGGTCGGGTCTTTGGCTGTCGATGATTTTAAGTGTCATGACTTCTGCTTATAGGCTGTTGATGATTTTAAGTGTCATAACTTCTGCCTAAAAGACTCAAATGCTCACGTGTGGTGCCGTCCAAGTGGCGGTGGTGGGACAGCGATTTTGACCGGGTTCACTGAGAATGTGCCCTGAGAGCACGGAGTGTGTGGTCGTGCGTGCCTACGCCTGTGATGTAGTGTTATTACTATATAATGCTTGGTTATGCTAATAAAGTGCAGGAAAGGAGCATCGCCGCCCCGAGCTTGTGGGCGAGATCGTTATAATTTGGTCAGCATAGCTGATCGTTGCCTTTGTTTGCCACCATTGCGGTGGATTGTTGCTTGCAGGTGCTGCAGGACCAAGCGGTAAATAGAGGGCAAAAGCCCATGTTGCTGAGTCGGCCCTCGAAGGCCAAACTTTTGAGTGTTTTCTTGTTTATTCATGTGTGACCGGCCTGCATGCCGTAGTATGGAAGACACATTTTATTCAAGCAAACATTTGTAAGGCCTTAAGGCCATTATACTGGTGTATTGTACTTCATTCCTTTTGGCGTATTAGTGGACATTCATGCTAGTGTTGGGTTCTTAGTTAATGCATCAATTTTAATTGCTTCCGCTAGAATGCTCTGTGTAGGATGTTGAATTGGTTGGATGGTTTCCATTGAGTAACCACCCGGTCTGTCTGTGGTATATGACGTTGGGCCCCGGCCGGACCTACTGCTATATGCTATGCGATGGATAGGGGGTGTTACATGGTGAGCTCAGCCCGGAAGACCAGGAGGAGATCAAGGCATGCGTGCAAAGGAACATTGACGTCTTCGCTTGGAGCGCGGCCGACATGCCGGGGGTCGATGCGGACGTGGCCTGCCACCGTCTCAACCTCGACCCCAACACTCGCCCAGTGCAACAGAATAAGAGGTTCATCGCCACTAAGATGGCCGGACCCATTAGAGAGGAGGTAGAAAAGCTACTTAAGGCTTGGTTTGTGTCTGCCTGTAAGTATCCGGGGTGGGTGAGCAATGTTGTGATGGTTAAAAAGGGGGAGGGTAAGTGGAGAATGTGTGTAGACTTCTCTCTTTTAAATAAAGCGTGCCCTAAGGATTGTTACCCCCCGCCTCGAATCGACGTGCTGGTTGACTCAGTCGTCGATTTCTCACTTATGAGTTTTTTAGATACGTTTTTAGGGTATCATCAAATACACATGCATCCTCTGGACGTCAAGGACATCACCTTCATCACGGAGGATGGGTGCTTCTATTTTAATATGATTCCCTTTGGGTTGAAAAATGCGGGGGCGACCTACCAAAGAATGATGGATCGGATTTTCCGAGAGCAGAAGGGAAGGAACCTCGAGGTTTATGTGGATGACCTGATGATCCAAAGTCGGGACCTCAAATCTCATGTCTCGGATCTTGTGGAAACCTTTGGGACTTTAAGAAAATATAAAATGAGGCTCAATCCCCTGAAATGTGTTTTTGGAGCCAACAGGGGAAATTTCCTAAGGCATCTTCTCACCTCATCCAGAGTAGAACCCAATCCCGATAAGGTGAAGGCAATTCTAGAACTTGAGTCTCCCAGAAATGCCAAGGAAGTTCAACGTCTCACCGGCAAGCTGGTCGGGCTGAGCAGGTTTCTCTCTCGAGCCGGGGAGAAATTCTCGTCTTTCTTCCGGACGTTAAGAGGGGGCAAGAAGTTCGAATCGACCCCCGAATGCGAGATGGCTTTTCAGGCCCTAAAGTAGCAGCTCACCTATACGCCTCTACTCCAGGGTCTAAGGGAAGGGGAGGTCTTGTTCTTATACTTATGAGTAGGGACGAGGGTCGTGAGTTCGGTTCTCGTACGAGAGAAAGGAAAGAAGCAATTCCCGATCTATTACGTAAGCAGGGTCCTAAAGAAGACAGAGCTCGGGTACCCCATCCTTGAAAAACTGGCATTTGCCCTCATCATATCGGCCAGGAAGCTTAGGACATATTTTCAGGCTCACTCTATTCAGGTGGTGACAGATGACCCCCTCCATCGTATCTTGGAGGGGGTGGAGTACTCTGGGAGGCTGGCCAAATGGTCGATAGAGCTCAGTGAATTCGACCTCACTTTTATTCATCGGCTTGCCATCAAGGCACAGGCGGTGGCCGACTTCCTAGTGGACTACATAGTTGAGGTCTAAGAGGCTGAAGCATCCCCTCGAGCGGCTTGGAAGATGATGGTAGATGGGGCGTCAGGAAGAAATTCCTTTGGAGGGGGAATGATCTTGGTAAGTCCAGAGGGGACCAGGATTCAACAGGTCTTGAAGATCCACTTCACGATCACCAACAACTAAGTGGAATATGAGACAATCATCGCAGGGCTCAGGTTAGTTCGGGAGCTGGGAATACAAGATATTGAGGTCATGGCGGACTCCATGGTGGTTGCGGGCCAGATCAAAGGGGAGTTCGAATTAAGGGAGCCCACCCTCCAGCTGTACCTAGGGAAGGTCAAAGACATCATCAGGCAGTTCCGAAGCTTTTCAATCCAGCACGTCCCGAGGGAGGAGAGTACTCAGGCTGATCAACTCGCCAAGTATGGCCCTCGAGCCGGAGGAATGATGACGGAGCTTTTCAGGCCGTCCATAGAAGAGGGAGAGATCATGGAGATAAGCCAGCAAGGGTCTTGGATGGACCCCTTCATCACCTTTTTGACCTCGGGGCAACTGCCCGCGGACGATCTCGATAAGAAGCGTGCTAGGTACAAATCGGCGTACTACCTGCTAAAAGATGAGGCTTTGTACCATAAGAGACTGTTGGGTCTGCTGGCGCGATGTGTGTCTGAGGAAGAGGTTCCGAGGGTTTTGGATGAAATTCACTCAGGAGAATGTGGCAGTCATTCAGGAAGCCGGACTTTGGAGGGGAGAGTGCTGAGGCAGGGGTACTTCTGACCTACCCTTAGGAAAGATGTAGAGGAGTTCGCAAAAAGATGTCAAAAGTGTCAGGAGTTTGCCCCCCTCCAACTCCTTCCAGCCTAGAGGTTATAAACCATCACAGCTCCCTGGCCCTTCGCCATATGGGGACTAGATCTAGAGGGTCCTTTTCCCCAGACAAGTCGCCAAAGGAAATTTCTGCTGGTCATGGTGGACTACTTTTCAAAATGGTTGGAGGTGAAGGAGTTGGCCAAGATGACTTCACAGGTGGTCAAAAATTTCGTATGGGGTGAGATCATCTGCCGGCATGGGCTATCACTGGCCATCATGACTGATAATAGGCCAGAATTTGATAGTAGGGAATTCGTCGACTTCTGCATCTGGCTTGGCATAGACCTCCATTTTGCCTCGGTTCATCACCCACGGAGCAATGGGCAGGTGGAAGCAGCAAATAAGATCATTGTTAACTATTTGAAGAAGAATGTAGAGAACCTGAGGGGGAGCTGGGTGGAACAGCTCCCTTCAGTCCTCTGGGCCTTGAGAACCACACCAAACACCGCCACAGGAGAGACCCCCTTTAAGCTCTCTCATGGCTCGGAGGCTGTCATACCAATAGAGTTCGATGTCACATCACCAAGAGTAGCTGTTGCAAGAGAGGAAGACGAAGGATGGATGACAGAGAACGGGGAAGAGCAAAAACTCTATCTTGATCTCGTGGAAAAGCTCAGGGATTTGGCGGTGATTCGGCAGGAGGAGGTCAAGAGCCGGATGACGAGATACTTTGATAAGCATATAAGGATCAAACAGTTCCAGAAAGGGTGATCTGGTTGTCAGAAAGGTGGATGCAACAGGTAGAGGAGCCTCCGTAGGAAAGCTCAATCCAAATTGGGAGGGTCCTTTTGTAGTAAAGGAGGTCTTGAAGTCGGGAGGGTACCACCTCCACGATGTGGATGAGGTACCCCTTGATCGCGCCCGAAGTCGCGATGACTTAAAGAGATTTTATCCATAGCACTCTTTGTTCATTGCATTTTTTGGTTCAATACTTGCAGTTTTGATATGACCTTCTGATATGATGAAATCGCAGGTGTCTCTTTTCATGAAATTAAAGGTGAAATGTGAAATGGCTGCATGGAGACCCCGAGTAGACCCGCTGACCAGGCTCTCATCTAGCTGGCAGGGCTGTAGGCTCACTCGGTGGTTGGAGATGGTTTGGAGAGGAGACCCTGAGCAGACCCACTCACCAGGCTCTCATCTAGCTAGCAGGGCTGTAGGCTCACTAGGTGCTTGGAGATGGTTGGGAGAGGAGACCCCGAGCAGACCCGCTGACCAGGCTCTCATCTAGCTGGCAGGGCTGTAGGCTCACTCGGTGGTTGGAGATGGTTTGGAGAGGAGACCCCAAGCAGACCCGCTGACCAGGCTCTCATCTAGCTGATAGGGCTGTAGGCTCACTCGGTGGTTGGAGATGGTTTGGAGAGGAGACCCTGAGCAGACCCGCTGACCAGACTCTCATCTAGCTGGCAGGGCTATAGTCTCACTCGGTGGTTGGAGATGATTCGGAGAGGAGACCAAGAGCAGACCCGCTGACCAGGCTCTCATCTAGCTTGCATGGCTGTAGGCTTACTCGGTGGTTAGAGATCGTTGGGAGAGGAGTGTAACGTGCCGAAACTCAAAAGAGCGACGGGAGGCGTTTTGGGCCAAATCTGGAATTTGGCAGGGGCACACGGCCTAGGACACGGGCGTGTCCCAGGGTGTGTCAGGCTCGAGTCGACGATTTGGTCGCGAGGTCGATGAAATTTGGAGTCGACGATCGTAGAGCAGGGAACACGGCCTGAGACACGGGCGTGTCTTAGGGTGTGTCGAGCCCGTGTCGACGATCGGCCAGGGAAGTCGACGATTTTCGCTCGACGATGTGTCGAGACAAGGCACACGACCTAGGATACGGGCGTGTCCAAGGCCGTATCGGATGGTCGACGAAATTTGCTCGACGAAGTGTCGAGACAGTGAACACGACCTGGAGCCCAGGCGTGTTCGGGTTTGACACAGGCGTGTCAAATAGGACACAGGCGTGTCCAAGACCCGTGTGAGTCTCGGGTTGTTTTCGGGGCTGTGTCGATGGGGGCACACGGCCGACCACACGTCCGTGTCAGTTGAAACACGGGCGTGTCAGGTCGAACACGGGCGTGTTGGATGCCCGTGTGTTGTTCCAGACGCGTCGATTTTGACGGTGAATGGGGGACACGGCCCTGAACACGGGCATGTCGCAGGCCGTGTTCGGCCCAGTTTTAGCATTTCAGGCCCGAATCAAGGCCGTTCGTTTCTTTAATTTGGGATCCAACGGCTGGGGGTTGTTCCTGATGGGATATACACGGGATTGGACCCTTGAAACCCTCGTTTCACTTGAGAGGTTCTCTTTCTAAAGTATAGAGAGAGAGGAGAGCCAAGGAGGAAGAAGCTTAGATCCGGTCTTTGGAGGAGCTTCGGAGCTCCAAATCGCGAACCGACTTCGGATCTACGGAGGCAAAGAGAGTGCAGTGCTTTTCATCCGCTTATATTTCCATGGCGCCAAGGAAGAACGCTAGGGTAACGATTATCTTCTTGAGCATGTGAAGCTCTCCTTCTTTGTATAGGAAGCCCGCTCTCGCGAGTTTGCGGTGATTTGGAGGCGTTCCTTCGGGTAGATATGTAAAGTCCCCATTGTTTAGAGTCCGTATTCGAGAATGGACATATGCATGATGTGTGAAGCCTATCCGGACATGTTGGTCTGGATCGGTGATGTTGCATTGCATAAATGCCGGAGAAGACTCCGTACGATTGTTTGTTTTTCGGGTTTTCTACATGGTAGATTGCAACAGGGAGCCTTGGGGATTAACCCTAAGGTGCACCCGGAAAACTGGGCGGATGCGTGATCTTGCCAACTTGGTGGCCTGGGAGCCAACTTGAACATAACCGGGTTATGTGAAATATGATGGAAACGGGACTCGAGAGAAGTTTGACCCGCGCATATGGCTTAAATTGTCGTTGCGATGTGAGCACGGGTTAGATGGAACCGTACACGTTCTATGTCGTTCGGTTAGAGCCGTTGGCATAGATGAGGGTCTTCGGCGGTCTATGGCTTAAATTGACGCGACCCATGCCAAGAAGACAAAATGCTCATATATTTGGCCGTCAAAGTGGCAGCGGTGAGTCCGGAATGTCTATGGCTTAAATTGACGTGACATTGGTCGGTTCACCGAGAATGTGCCCTGAGAGCACGGGGTGTGTGACCGTGCGTGCCAACGCCTGTGATGCAATGTATATTTATATACTGCTTGGTTATGCTAATAAGTGTAGGGAAGGAGCATCGCCGCCCCGAATTGGGTGCAGGATCGTTATAATTTGGTCAGCATTGCTGACCGTTGCTTTTGTTTGCCACCGTGCGGTGGTTTGTTGCTTGTAGGTGCTGCTGTACCAAGCGGTCAATAGCGGGCTAAAGCCCAAATTGCGAAGCCGACCCTTGAAGGCCTAATTGAAGTGTTTACTTGCTTTTGTTCATGTATGACTGGCCTGCGTGCCGTGGTATGGAAAACATGTAATATTGAGTAAACCATTTTGTAAGGCCTTAAGGCCTGTACTTGTGTATGTACTACATTCCTATTTGGTGTTTATTGGACATTCATGCTTGGTGCTGGGTTCTTTTAATTGAAACTTATAAAATTTGCTTCCGCTAGAATGCTCTGTGTAGGACGTTGGATTAGTTGGATGGTTTCCATTGAGTAACCACCCGGTCTGTCTGTGGTATATGACGTCGGGCCCCGGCCGGACCTACTGTTATATGCTATGCGACGGATAGGAGGTGTTATAATTTGGTATCAGACTACTGGTTTAGGTCAGGCTTAAAATGAATTCGTGGGCGAATTCTTTTAAAGGGGTGGTGAGCACATGTGTGTGCGTCATCGTTATAACAGTAAAATAACCCATGAATGTCCACTTAGGAATGATAATACACGTGTTTGAGGAACCTGCGCGTTCCTATAATTGCTTTTGTAATTTTATTTGGTCGCTTAACGGTGTTTTGTACCACTATAGGTGACCATAAGTGGTGCTGGGCCGTCGTAACGTCGAGTTTCTGAGGCTAGCAGTGCACCAGATGTAGCTCCTGCAACACCTCCATCGGCTGAGACCATACGATTGGTGGCCGAAGCAGTGTTGGCCATGATGAATGCGCAGCCTGCGAGGCAAATGCATCAGCCCGCTCCTGCGGTGGATCATGTAGTAGTGGAGCCGTTGGTGCCAAGGAGGGCAACCGAGAGACAGCTCAAACATGTCATGAGCTTTAACCGTCCGGTATTCTCGGGGTTGGGAACCCCATCTCAAGCTGAAGATTGTCTCTCCAGGATGAAGCGAGTCATGACAGCAATAGAGACGGAGGAGTGGCAAATGACCACCATTGCTACGTTCCTTTTGGACGGTGAAGCGAGATTGTGGTGGGAAGGATTGGAGCTGCACCTATTGAGAGGTAGGCAACTTGTTGATGTCTCGATGGAGGAGTTCTCGAGATTGTTCTTGGCTAGATACCTCCCTTCAGCGCAGAGGATAGCGTTGGAGAACGAGTTCCTGAAGTTGGTACAAGGGGACAGTAGCGTGGATGAATATCTCCACGAGTTTACTCGTTTGAGTCGATATGCTAGCTCCACCATTGCGGATGAGGAGCGCAAGACGAATCGATTCTACGAAGGGTTGAGAGATGATTTGAGGCTACTACTCTCAGGGCCGATGACACAGGGTTTCTTTACCTTGGTCAATACGGTCCGGTCCTTGGAGAAGGACATGAAAAATGTACAAGCAAAGAAAAGCTTGGGTGATAAGAAATCTGAGTTCAAGGTGCCGACTACTTCAAAGTCCGGCTATCGAAGATTCCACAAGAAGCATAGGACTTCGGGTCCAGCTCCCTCTTCTGGTGCTTCTGGGGCGACTACGGGTCGGACCCCGGGCGCATGTTTTACTTGTGGAAAGTCGGGGCACTTTGCCCGTGATTGTTGGATCGGACGTCCCAAGTCCGAAAGGAAGCCGAGGGCGACTTACGAAGAGAAGGGCAAGGCAGTGGAGTCAACCACGTCCCATTATGCTCCGACCCAACCAAGGGTGTATAATCTTGGCCAACAGGAGGCCATCAAACAGGCGGATGTGGTGACAGGTACGGTTTAATTTATAGCAAGTTAATTTCTTTAAATACTTGTTATGAACATGTTACCTTACCACTGCTTGTATAGGATTTGTTTTGATTTGTGAAAATCCGGCAAGAGCACTCTTCGATATAGGAGCTTCACACTTCTTCTTGTCCGAAGGATTTATATCACGCATCGGAGTACCTTCTTCGATGGCGAAGGATAAGTTGGATGTGTTGTTGCCCAATGGTTGTTCGATGCGCGCGGATAGAATCTGTGGTGTTAAGATTCACATTGGGAATCAGGAGTTCGATCTGCAAGCGTCGTTGCTTCCGTTGGTGGAGTTCGACGTTATATTTGGCATGGACTGGCTCTCGGAGCAGCAAGCCTATATTGATTGCGGTCGCAAGGAAGTCAAGTTGGGAGCAAGTCGTGAGACGAATTGTACGGGCTTAAAAGGATCGAGCAAGACGTTGATGTTTGCTCTTCAGGTGGTGAAGGCGGTTCGTGCTGATGCAGAGCTGTTCTTTACACTAGTGGAGGTTGCGAAGCCAAAGCCTATGTTGGATAGTATATCAGTGGTAGTTGAGTACCCTAATGTGTTCCCCGCAGACCTTCCTGGAGCCCCGCCTCAGCGGGAGATAGATTTCATGATTGAGTTAGTGCCAGGTGCAAAGCCTGTGTCACGATCTCCATATCGGCTAGCGCCTAAGGAAATGACGGAGCTGAAGGTGCAACTGCAAGAGTTGTTGGAGCAAGGGTATGTGCGCCCAAGTTATTCGCCTTAGAGCGCGCCGGTCCTCTTTGTTAAGAAGAAGGACGGAAGCTTGAGGCTATGTATTGATTATCGGGAGCTCAACAAGTTGACAGAAAAGAACAAGTACCCGATCCCCCGGATCGATGATCTTTTTGATCAGTTGGTCGGGTCGACGGTGTATTCAAAGTTGGACCTCAAGTCCGGGTACTATCAGCTGCGAATAAGGGAGAGTGATATCCCGAAGACAGCGTTCAGTACGAGATACAGGCATTACGAGTTTACAGTCATGCCATTTGGGCTGACTAATGCGCTGTCAGTGTTCATGGATTTGATGAACAGGACCTTCAGGGAGTACTTGGACCATTTTGTGATCGTCTTCATCGACGATATTTTGGTGTACTCGCAGAGTGAGGAAGATCACTTCAGGCATCTTCATTTGGTTTTGGAGACGCTAAGGAGAAATCAATTGTACGCCAAGTTCTCGAAGTGCGAGTTTTGGTTGTCCTCAGTGGCGTTCCTCGATCATATAGTGAGTGGGGAAGGTATTGCAGTGGATCCGGCGAAGATTATTGCGATACAGGAGTGGCCTGAGCTTTCTATGGTAGCGGAAGTCTGGAGCTTTCTGGGGCTTGCCGGCTATTATAGGCGCTTCGTAGAGAACTTCTCGCGGATAGCGTTACCTCTCACTACTTTGACGAGGAAGGAGCAGAAGTTCGTTTGGATGCCGGAGTGCGCGCGAGCTTTTGAGGAGTTGAAATGTTGGTTGACCACGACGCCTGTGCTGAGTTCTCCGCGTGGGACCGAAGGTTATGAGATTTATAGCGATGATTCGGGCAGCGGTTTGGGTTGCGTGCTACTGCAACACGGAAGTGTGATAGCTTATGGCTCGAGACAGCTGAAAGTGCACGAGAGGAATTATCCGGTACAAGACTTGGAGTTAGCGGCCGTGATTTTTGCCTTGAAGCTGTGGAGATACTATTTGTACGGTGTGAAGATTGATATCTATACTGATCATAAGAGCCTGAAGTATTTGATTGATCAGAAAGATCTGAATATGCGGTAGCGTAAATGGATGGAGTTCCTGGGGGACTATACATTCAAAATCCACTACGTTCCTGGTAATGGGAATGCAGTTGCGGACGCATTGAGTCGTCGGGCCACAGCTCAACCTAATTGGCTGTCGATCCATGACGAGCGGTTGGTTCGGGAGTTGGAGGCGTTGGAGATTGTTTCTGTAGATAAGCATTCAAGTGCTGAAGCAGTACTGAATTGGACTGAAGTCCAATATGACCTGGCGGATCGGATTCGGCAGGCATTGGATTTGGATGACCATATGAAGCAGTTCATGGTAGAGGCTCTGATGGGTCAAATTCCCAATTCATTGTGGAGGACAGATTACTTTGGAAAGACGGTCGTCTGTGCGTCCTAAGTGTGGGCAATTTGCAGGTGGAATTGTTGTACGAGGCACATCATACCAAGTACTCGATTCACCAGGGGAGCACGAAGATGTACCGCGATGTCAAGAAACTGTTTTGGTGGCCGGGTTTGAAGAAGGATGTGGCACTCTACGTAGCAAAGTGCCAAACTTGCGCCTTGGTGAAGGTGGAATGCCACAAGCCGGGAGGATTTCTGAAGTCCTTGCCTATTCCAGAGTGGAAATTCGATGACATCTTTATGGACTTTGTGCACGGTTTGCCAAGGTCGCAAAAGGGGAACGACGCCATTTGGGTGGTCGTAGATCGGCTAACAAAGGTGTCGCATTTTATTCTGCATTGGAAGGATGATCCGGTGGAGAAGTTGGCAAAACTATATGTGGATAATATAGTACGGCTTCATGGTGTGCCCCGCAACATCGTGAGTGACCGAGATGGGCGGTTCACGTCCAATGATTGGAGGCTAGTGCAGCAAATGTTGGGAACAAAGTTAAAATTCAGCACAACCTTCCATCCGCAAACGGATGGGCAGACCGAGAGGGTCAATAGAACTATGGAATACATGCTCCGCATGTGTGTCTTGGACTTTGGAAAGCAATGGGAAGACCATCTTTATTTGGTGGAATTTGCGTACAATAATAGCTACCAGACGAGTATTCAAATGACGCCCTTCGAGGCCCTTTATGGTAGAAAATGTCGCACGCCGTTGTCTTGGTTAGAAACGGGTGAGTCAAAGTTGTACAAGCGTCAAGAGGTGGAAGATGCTACATCTTTGGTTCGTACCATTCAGGAGAGGTTGCTTATCGCTCAGGACAGGCAAGCAAAGTACTATAATGCCAAGCACAGGAACGTGAAGTTCGCTGTGGGCGACTGGGTGTACTTAAAGATCAAGCCGTTCAAGGGTGTCTCACGGGTGCAGCGATTGAAAAAGCTAAGCCCGAGGTACCTTGGGCCGTTTGAGGTTCTGGAGCGAGTTGGTGAAGCAGCCTATCGGTTGAAGCTTTCAGTGGAGCTTAGTGGTTTACATGATGTATTCTATATATCGGTGCTACGGAAGGCGGTACAAGAACCTTCGCAAGTGATCGCGGTTGATCAAGTGCCGGTGGATAGTGGGTTGATGACAAAAGTCAAGCCCGTACGGATTGAGGAATCAGAGGTCAAGCGGCTACGCAATAAAGAGATCAGGATGGTCAAGGTCCGATGGGACAATTGCGGTCGTGAGGAGCTCTCTTGGGAGCGAGAGCAGACTATGCTTGACGAATATCCGAAGTTCTTACGCTCAGGTACAAATTTTGGTTTTGTACTTATCTTTCTTTATGTAATTTCGTGGACGAAATTCTTTTAAGAGTGGGAGAGTTGTAACGCCGCGAAACTCAAAAGAGCGACGGGAGGCATTTTGGGCCAAATCTGGAATTTGGCAGGGGCACACGGCCTAGGACACGAGCGTGTCCCGGGCGTGTCAGGCTCGAGTCGACGATTTGGCCGCGAGGTCGACGAAATTTGGAGTCGACGATCGTCGAGCAGGGAACACGGCCTGAGACACGGGCGTGTCTCATGGCGTGTCGAGCCCGTGTTGACGATCAGCCAGGGAAGTCGACGATTTTCGCTCGACGATGTGTCAAGACAAGGCACACGGCCTAGGACACGGGCATGTCCAAGGTCGTGTCAGATGGTCGACGAAATTCGCTCGACGAAGTGTCGAGACAGTGAACACGACCTGGAGCCCAGGCGTGTTTGGGTTTGACACGGGCATGTCAAATAGGACACCGGCGTGTCCAAGACCCGTGTGAGTCTCGGGTTATTTTCGGGGCTGTGTCGATGGGGGCACACGGCCGACCACACGGCCGCGTCAGTTGGAACACGGACGTGTCAGGTCGAACACGGGTATGTTGGATGCACGTGTGTTGTTCCAGACGCGTCGATTTTGACGGCGAATGGGGGACACGGCCCTGGACACGGGCGTGTCGCAGGCCGTGTTCGGCCCAGTTTTAGCATTTCAGGCCCGAATCAAGGCCGTTTGTTTCTTTAATTTGGGATCCAACGGCTGGGGGTTGTTCCTGATGGGATATACACGGGATTGGACCCTTGAAACTCTCATTTCACTTGAGAGGTTCTCTTTCTAAAGTATATATAGAGAGAGGAGAGCCAAGGAGGAAGAAGAAGCTTAGATCCGGTCTTTGGAGGAGCTTCAGAGATCCAAATCGCAGACCGACTTCGGATCTACGGAGGCAAAGAGAGTGCGGTGCTTTTCATCCGCTTACATTTCCATGGTGCCAAGGAAGAATGCTAGGGTAATTATTCTCTTCTTGAGCATGTGAATCTCTCCTTCTTTGCATAGGAAGCCCACTCTCGCGAGTTTGCGGTGAGTTGGAGGCGTTCCTTCGGGTAGATATGTAAAGTCCCCATTGTTTAGAGTCCGTATTCGAGAACGAACATATGCATGATGTGTGAAGCCTATCCGGACATGTTGGTCTGGATCGGTGATGTTGCATTGCATAAATGCCGGAGAAGACTCCGTGCGATTGTTTGTTTTTCGGGTTTTTTACGTGGTAGATTGCAACAGGGAGCCTTGGGGATTAACCCTAAGGTGCACCCGGAAAACTGGGCGGATGCGTGATCTTGCCAACTTGGTGGCCTGGGCGCCAACTTGAACATAACCGGGTTATGTGAAATATGATGGAAACGGGACTCAGGAGAAGTTTGACCCGCGCATATGGCTTAAATTGTCGTTGCGATGTGAGCACGGGTTAGATGGAACCGTACCCGTTCTATGTCGTTCGGTTAGAGCCGTTGACATAGATGAGGGTCTTCGGCGGTCTATGGATTAAATTGACGTGACCCATGCCAGGAAGACAAAATGCTCATATGTTTGGCCGTCAAAGTGGAGGCGGTGAGACCGGAATGTCTATGACTTAAATTAACGTGACATTGGCCGGTTCACCGAGAATGTACCCGGAGAGCACGGGGCGTGTGACCGTGCGTGCCAATGCCTGTGATGCAATGTATATTTATATACTGCTTGGTTATGCTAATAAGTGCAGGGAAGGAGCATCGCCGCCCCGAATTGAGGGCGGGATCGTTATAATTTGGTCAGCATTGCTGACCGTTGCTTTTGTTTGCCACCGTGCGGTAGTTTGTTGCTTGCAGGTGCTGCTGGACCAAGCGGTCAATAGCGGGCTAAAGCCCAAATTGCGAAGCCGACCCTTGAAGGCCTAATTGAAGTGTTTACTTGCTTTTGTTCATGTATGACCGACCTGCGTGCCGTGGTCTGAAAAACATGTAATATTGAGTAAACCATTTTGTAAGGCCTTATGACCTGTACTTGTGTATGTACTACATTCCTATTTGGTCTTTAGTGGACATTCATGCTTGGTGCTGGGTTCTTTTAATTAAAACTTATAAAATTTGCTTCTGCTAGAATGCTCTGTGTAGGACGTTGGATTAGTTAGATGGTTTCCATTGAGTAACCACCCGGTCTGTCTGTGGTATGTGGCGTCGGGCCCCGGCCGGACCAACTACTATATGCTATGCGACGGATAGGGGGTGTTACAAGGAGACCCCGAGCAGACCCGCTGACCAGGCTCTCATCTAGCTGGCAGGGTTGTATACTCACTCGGTAGTTGGAGATGGTTTGGAGAGGATACCCCGAGCAGACGCGCTGACCAGGCTCTCATCTAGCTGGCAGGGCTATAGGCTCACTCGGTGGTTGGAGATGGTTTGAAGAGGAGACCCCGAGCAGACCTGCTAACCATGCTCTCATCTAGCTAGCAGGGTTGTAGACTCACTCGGTGGTTGGAGATGGTTTGGAGAGGAGACCCTGAGCAGACCCGCTGACCAGGATCTCATTTAGCTGGCAGGGCTGTAGGCTCACTCGGTGGTTGGAGATGGTTTGGAGAGGAGACCCCGAGCAGACCCGCTGACTAGGCTCTCATCTAGCTAACAGGGTTGTAGGCTCACACGGTGGTTGGAGGTGGTTCGTAGAGGAGACCCCGAGCAGACCCGCTGACCATGCTCTCATCTAGCTGGCATGGTTGTAGGCTCACTCAGTGGTTGGAGATAATTCAGAGAGGAGACCCCAAGCAGACCCACTGATTAGGCTCTCATCTAGCTGACAGGGTTGTAGGCTCACTCGGTGGTTGGAGATGGTTGGGAGATGAGACCCCGAGCATACCCGCTGACCAGGATCTCATCTAGCTGACAGGGTTGTAGGCTCACTCGGAGGTTGGAGATGGTTTGGAGAGGAGACCCCGAGCAGACCCGCTGACCAGGCTCTCATCTAGCTGGTAGGGCTATAGGCTCACTCGGTGGTTAGAGATGTTTGGAGAGGAGACCCCGAGTAGACCCGCTGACCAAGCTCTCATCTAGCTGGCAGGGCTGTAGGCTCACTCGGTGGTTGGAGATGGTTTGGAGAGGAGACCCCGAGCAGACCCGCTGACTAGGCTCTCATCTAGCTGGCAGGGAAGTAGGCTCACTCAGTGGTTGGAGATTGTTTGGAGAGGAGACCCCGAGCAGATCCGCTGACCAGACTCTCATCTAGCTCGCAGGGCTGTAGGCTCACTCGGTGGTTGGAGATGGTTTGGAGAGGAGACCCCGAGCAGACCCGCTGACAAGGCTCTCACCTAGGTGGCAGGGCTGTAGGCTCACTCGGAGGCAAGTCAAGTGTTAAGAGCTCACGGAGAGAGGTGTCCATATTCATCAGGAAATTGGTAGAGAATTCCAAGAAAAAGGACGGATTGGAGGTAAGGCCAAGGAGGAGGAACATCTCTGACTGGCACTCGACATAGGTGGTCTCGCCCGCAGCGAGTGGGTGTTCACTGTCAAAGGCACATGCCTCGCATAAAAATGAGGGACCTATCGTGAGGAGTGGTTTGATCTCCAAGGTTTACATCGTTGGGTTAATCTCGCGGCGAGACGAGAGCAAAGGGTTAGACGGTCTCACGTGCGGCAGGGGCGAGGAGAGGCCCAAGGACTAGCATTTTGAACTAACCATCAAGCGAAATGAAAAGAAACACTTCACTATCACAGAAGAAACACTTCACTATCACAGAAAAGAAACACTTCACTATCAGGAATATTTACAAGTACATGAGATAAACTAAAAAAGGAGGGGGGAGATGTCCCCAGACTCTGACATCCCTTCACTCAACATAACCAGAGGTGGAGTTGTCATCCGTCTCGCCATATAGCTGGGGACCAAGTCGTGGATGGTGACCGTCTCGGCATCATCCCGGACCACCCCCAGCTCCTTCATCATCTTGAGAATGAGCTCCGCCGTCTTGATGTTGGAGTCTCGGCAGATGGCATTGACCTCGTCTGGGGAGTAACGAGGTGGCAGGGGAGCTTGGAACAGATTTGGAGGGGGCGCGGTACTGTCCAGGAGACGGGCATTTTCAGCCTTCAATTTCTTATTTTCTCCCTCCAAAGCCGCAATGCGCGAGCGCATGGAGACA
Source organism: Platanthera guangdongensis (assembly GCA_039583875.1). NCBI lineage: Eukaryota > Viridiplantae > Streptophyta > Magnoliopsida > Asparagales > Orchidaceae > Platanthera > Platanthera guangdongensis. The sequence goes on from CM077154.1 coordinate 15,946,386, forward strand.
GCAGTCTCGGCATCCTGCGAGATGGCCATCAGTCAACAAAAGTTTATGAAGGGCTGGCAAATGAAACTGACGAGTGGCAGTGAAAAAGCTTACCACACCGCCCTGGCTTCGCGCGTGAAGTTTTTTGCGACGGCCAGCCGCTTCTCGAGGTCATTCAACTTCTCGCACTCCGCAACAAGGCTGACCTCGGCCTCCTTCCACTTCTTGTTATTGAAGACCAGGCGGCGCGAGATCCGATGCGAGAGCTCCATGAAGCGAAACTGGGCGTGGGCGGTCTTCAGGATGAGGTCTTGCGACGCTTCATTATCTATGGGTTCAGTCCCAAGGCCACCGTATAGCCCGTACCCAAGGGAGAAGGCATGACTCTTGGGAGGGTCTTGCTCCTTCTAGGAGGGAAGAAGAGTAGACACCGACATGCGGTTGACATCCTTCTCCCACAAGAGTACCGACTCGCCGACGACATCGTCCGTCACGGGCCCCATGTTGTAATTTGGATGCGAGGAGGGGCCAGGCGGCTGGAGGAGCCCGCCTTGCGAGGGGAAAGATCGACGAGATGGACAGAGGTGGTGGAGGTTTGATCAGGTAGGGCAATCTCGCGGGCAGGCGAGACGGCTTGATGGCGAGGTGAGGGAGACCTTTCCACAGAAATGGGGGTCAGGGACCCTGACATTTCCTTCCTTTCCTTAGGATCGGTTCTTTTCTTCTCCTTCGGGAAGGACACCGCCTTCTTCATCTTTTTCTTTGGGCTTTGCCAAGAAGTAGCGTCATCATCCCCAGGCCTCTTTTTTGGGGCGGGGGTCAGCATTTCCTTTGCCGCCTCCGCCGCCATGCTCGCAAGGGCAAGACCCTTCTTGCTCTGATAAGGGGGGTGGACAGGGAGAGTTCTCTCTCCTAAGCAAGATAGTGGTTAGAATAAAGCAAGAAGATAAGCATAATATCAAGGGGACGCGAATATACCTTCACCGGGAAGGACGGGACGAAGCGAGTCGAGGTCTCGCCGAAGGAAGTTGACCTCGAAATTTTTCCCTGCGAAGAAGTCGCAGAGAACCTTCTCGGCACCCCCAACCTTGGGGGTCTTGTAGTACACCTCGACAGGCGACACCGGAGTGAGAGGGACGCCTCCCAAGTTCTCGCGAATGAAAACGAAGCGAGTGAGCCAATGGTGATTCTTGTTGGGCGTCTTGCATACTTTTAGGCCTTGGCCTGTGAAGTAGGAAGCGCCGTCATTTTTCGAATGGTAAATGAACAACTTGCAAAAGATGGTCAAGCTAAACTCGATGCGCTCTCGCCGTAGGTAGCTGGTGAAGGCTACCAGCATCAAAATCACATTTGGGTTGAGTTGTAACGCCCCAAAACTCAAAAGAGCGACGGGTGACGAATCTGTACCAAATTTGGAATTTGGCAGGGGTACACGGCCTGGGACACGGGCGTGTCCCAGGGCGTGTCGGGGTAGTTCAAAGTAGTTCAAAGATCTGCCAAAACGATCAGACAGAAATCTGGGTTCGACGATCGTCGAGCAGCGGTCGACGACCTGGTCAAAATGCTGCGGTCGACGATCGGGCCAGCTATCTGTGTTCGACGATTGAGCCAGCTATTCTGTATTCGTCGATCAGGCAGTTTTCTGGGTTCGACGATCGGGCCGTGGGTTCGACGATCGGGCCGTGCGTTCGACGATCGGGCCGTGCGTTCGACGATTTGGCCAGAGTTTTGCTTTCGACGATCGGGATATAGATCTCCGTTCGACGATCTGGCAACGGTCGACGATCTTGGTTCGATGATCGTCGAGCGCGAGGGCACATTTTGGCGTATTTGACTCAGTTGACGCGGAGTGTCGACACAGGAGTTTGGAAGGAGTTGACTAAATGTCCTGACACAATTAAATTGGCCGCGGACGTGTCTTGCTCCGAATTAGTGAACCATGCGATGTTTAACCCCATTTGTCCAGGTCAGACCTGGATCGTGTCCGTGCATCCCTTTTTGTGGGATCCGACTGCTGTGGTTAATCCCGAAGAGATTATACCCGAGAGAAGGGTTTCAGAACCCTTATTTTTCTTGCCATGTTCTCTGTCTAAATTCTAGAGAGAAAGGAGAGCGAAGGAGGAAGAAGAAGTCTAGATCCAGTCATTGGAGGGGTTTTAGAGCTCCAAATCGCGAGCCAACTTCGGATCTACGAAGGCAAAGAGAGTGCGGTGCTTTTCATCCGCTTACATTTCCATGGCGCCAAGGAAGAACGCTAGGGTAACGATTCTCTACTTGAGCATGAGAAGCTCTCCTTCTTTTGCATTGGAAGCCCGCTATCACGAGTTTGCGGTGAGTTGGAGGCGTTCCTTCTGGTAGATATATGAAGTCCCCATTGTGTAGAGTTCGTAAACGAGAACGAACATAGGCATGATGTGTGAAGCCTATCCGGACATGTTGGTCTGGATCGGTGATGTTGCATTGCATAAATGCCGGATTAGACTCCGTGCGAATGTTTGTTTTTCGGGTTTTCTACGTGGTAGATTGCAACAGGGAGCCTTGGGGATTAACCCTAAGATGCACCCGGAAAACTGGGCGGATGCGTGATCTTGCCAACTTGGTGGCCTGGGAGCCAACTTGAACATAACCGGGTTATGTGAAGTGTGTGATGGAAACGGGACTCGGGAGAAGTTTGACCCGCGCATATGGCTGAAATTGTCGTTGCGATGTGAGCACGAGTTAGGCGGAACTATACCCGTTCTATGTCGTTCGGTTAGAGCCGTTGGCATAGATGAGGGTCTTCGGCGGTCTATGGCTTAAATTGACGTGACCCATGCCAAGAAGACAAAATACTCATATGTTTGGCCGTCAAAGGGGCGGTGGTGAGTCCGGAATGTCTATGGCTTAAATTGACGTGACATTGGCTGGTTCACCGAGAATGTGCCCTGAGTGCACGGGGCATGTGGCCGTGCGTGCCAACGCCTGTGACGTAATGTATATTTATATACTGCTTTGTTATGCTAATAAGTGCAGGGAAGGAGCATCGCCGCCCCGAATTGGGGGCGAGATCGTTATAATTTGGTCAGCATTGCTGACCGTTGCTTTTGTTTGCCACCGTGCGGTGGTTTGTTGCTTGCAGGTGCTGCTGGACCAAGCGGTCAATAGCGGGCTAAAGCCCAAATTGCGAAGCCGGCCCTCGAAGGCCTAATTGGAGTGTTTACTTGCTTTTGTTCATGTATGACCGGCCTGTGTGCCGTGGTATGGAAAACATGTAATAAGAGTAAACCGTTTGTAAGGCCCTAAGGCCAGTACTTGTGTATGTACTTCATTCCTATTTGGCTTGTTAGTGGAGATTCATGCTTATTGCTGAGTTCTTTTAATTGCAACTATTTAAACTGCTTCCGTTAGAATGCTCTGTGTAGGACGTTGGATTGGTTGGATGGTTTCCATTGAGTAACCACCCGGTCTGTCTGTGGTATATGGCGTCGGGCCCCGGCCGGACCTACTGCTATATGCTATGCGACGGATAAGGAGTGTTACAATTTGGTATCAAAGGGAGGTTTCGATCCTCCGACCTATGGGTTATGGTCCCACATGTATGTGCGTCATCGTTATAACAACAAAAGAACCCATGAATGTCCACTTAGGAATGAAAATACACATGTTTGGGGAACCTGCGTGTTCATATAATTGCTGTTTGCAATTTTATTTGGTCGCTTAACAGTGTTTTGTACCACTATAGGTGACCAGAAGCGGTGCTGGGCCGTCGGAACGTCGAGTTTCTGAGGCTAGCAGTGCACCAAATGATGCTCCTGCAACACCTCCATCGGCTGAGACCATACGATTGGTGACCGAAGCAGTGTTGGCCATGATTAATGCGCAGCCTGCATGGCAAATACAGCAGCCCGCTCCTGCGATGGAGCAGGTACCTCTTCCAGAGGTTGAGCTGAGGAGAGTGGAACAGGTAGTAGAGGAACCGTTGGTGCCAAGGAGGGCAACCGAGAGATAGCTCAAACATGTCATGAGCTTTAATCCTCCGGTATTCTCGGGGTTGGGAACCCCATCTCAAGCTGAAGACTGGCTCTCTAGGGTGAAGAGAGTATTGACAGCAACGGAGACGGAAGAATGGTAAATGACCACCATTGCTACGTTCCTTCTAGACGGTGAAGCGAGATTATGGTGGGAAGGATTGGAGCTACACCTATTGAGAGGTAGGCAACTGACAAACGTCTCGATGGAGGAGTTCTTGAGACTATTCTTGGCTAGGTACCTCCCTTCGGCGCAGAGGATAGCGTTGGAGAACAAGTTCCTGAAGTTGGTTCAAGGAGAGAGTAGCATGGATGAATATCTCCACGAGTTTACTCGATTGAGTCGGTATGCTAGCTCCACCATCGCGGATGAGGAGCGCAAGACGAATCGATTCTACGAATGGTTAAGAGATGATTTGAGGCTACTACTCTCGGGGCCGATGACGCAGGGTTTCTTGACCTTGGTCAACACGGCCCGGTCCTTGGAGAAGGACATGAAGAATGTTTAGGCAAAGAAAAGTTTGGGTGACAAGAAGTCTGAATTCAAGGCGCCGACTACTTCAAAGTCTGTCTATCAAAGGTTCTTTAAGAAGTCTAGGACTTCGGGTCCAGCCCCTTCTTCTGGTGCTTCTGGGGCGACTACGGGTCGGACCCCGGGTGCATGTTTTACCCGTGACTGTTGGAGCGGACGTCCCAAGTCCGAGAGAAAGCCGGGAGCAACATACGAAGAGAAGGGTAAGGCGGTGGAGTCAACCGCGTCCCATTATGCTCTGACCCAACCAAGGGTGTATAATCTTGGCCAACAGGAGGCCATCAAACAGGCGGATGTGGTGACAGGTAAAATTTAAATTTATAGCAAGTTAATATTTTAAATACTTGTTATGCACATGTTACCTTACCACTGCTTGTTTAGGATTTGTTTTGATTTGTGAAAATCCGGCAAGAGCACTCTTCGATACAGGAGCTTCACACTCCTTTTTGTCCGAAGAATTCATATCGCGCATCGGAGTACCTTCTTCGATGGCAAAAGACAAGTTGGATGTGTTGTTGCCTAATGGGTGTTTGATGTGTGCGGATAGAATCTGTGGTGTGAAGATTCGAATTGGGAATCAAGAGTTCCATTTGCAAGCGTCGTTATTGCCCCTAGTGGAATTCGACGTTATATTTGGCATGGACTGGCTCTCGGAGCAGCGAGCCTATATTGATTGCAGTAGCAAGGAAGTCAAGCTGGGAGCAGGTCGTGAGACAACTTTCATGGGCTTGAAGGGGTCGAGCAAGACGTTGATGTCTGCTTTTCAGGTGGTGAAGACGGTTCGTGCCGGTGCAGAACTGTTCTTTACACTAGTGGAGGTTGCAAAGCCTAAGACCGCGCTGGATAGTATATCAGTGGTATCAGAGTACCCTGATGTGTTCCCTAGCGATCTTCCTGGAGCCTCGCCGCAGCGGGAGATAGATTTTATGATAGATCTCGTACCAGGTGCAAAGCCTGTATCACGCTCTCCATATCGGCTAGCGCCTAAGGAAATGGCGGAGTTGAAGGTTCAACTACAAGAGTTGTTGGAGCAAGGGTATGTGCGTCTAAGTTCTTCGCCTTGGAGCGCGCCGGTCCTCTTTGTTAAAAAGAAGGACAGAAGCTTGAGGCTATGTATTGATTATCGGGAGCTCAACAAGTTGACGGAAAAGAATAAGTACCCGATCCCCCGAATTGATGATCTATTCGATCAGTTAGACGGGTCGACGGTGTACTCAAAGTTGGACCTCAAGTCCGGGCACTATCAGCTGCGAATAAGGGAGAGTGATATCCCGAAGACAGCATTCAGTACGAGATACAAACATTACAAGCTTACGGTCATGCCATTTGGGCTGACTAATGCGCCGTCAGTGTTCATGGATTTGATGAACAGGACCTTCAGGGAGTACTTGGACCATTTTGTGATCGTCTTCATCGAAGATATTTTGGTGTACTCGCAGAGTGAGGAAGATCACTTCAGGCATTTCATTTGGTTTTGGAGACGCTAAGGAGAAATCAATTGTACGCCAAGTTCTCGAAGTGCGAGTTTTGGTTGTCCTCAGTGGCGTTCCCCGATCATATAGTGAGTGGGGAAGGTATTGCAGTGGATCCGGCGAAGATTGTTGCGATACGGGAGTGGCCTGAGCTTTCTACGGTAGCGGAAGTCCTGAGCTTTCTGGGGCTTGCCGGCTATTATAGGCGCTTCGTAGAGAACTTCTCGCGGATACCGTTACCTCTCACTACTTTGACGAGGAAGGAGCAGAAGTTCGTTTGGACGCCGGAGTGCGCGCGAGCTTTTGAGGAGTTGAAATGTTGGTTGACCACGACGCCTGTATTGAGTTCGCCGAGTGGGACCGAAGGTTATGAGATTTATAGCGATGCTTCTGGCAGCGGTTTGGTTTTCGTGCTACTGCACCATGGAAGTGTGATAGCTTATGGCTCGAGACAGCTGAAAGTGCACGAGAGGAACTATTCGGTCCATGACTTGGAGTTAGCGGCCGTGATTTTTGCCTTGAAGCTGTGGAGGCATTATTTGTACGGTGTGAAGCTTGATATCTACACCGATCACAAGAGCCTGAAGTATTTGATTAATCAGAAAGATCTGAATATGCGACAACGTAGATGGATGGAGTTCCTGAGGGACAATACATTCAAGATCCACTACGTGCTTGGTAAAGGTAATGCGGTTGCAGACGCGTTGAGTCGCCAAACCCCAGCTCAAGCCAATTGGCTGTCGGTTCATGACGAGCGGTTGGTTCGGGAGTTAGAGGCGTTGGAGATCTTTTGCGTTGATAAGCAATCAAGTGCTGAAGTAGTGCTGAATTGGACTGAAGTCCAATATGACCTGGCTGATCGAATTCACCAGGCTCTGGATTTGGATGGCCACATGAAGCAACTCATGATAGAGGCTCTGGATGGGTCAAAATCCCAATATGAAGTTGTGGATGGATTGCTTTGGAAAGACGATCATCTTTGCGTCCCAAGCGTGGACAGTTTGCGGGTGGATTTGTTGTACGAGGCACACCATACCAAGTACTCGATTCACCCGGGGAGCACAATGATGTACCGCGATGTTAAGAAACTATTTTGGTGGCCGGGTTTGAAGAAGGATGTGGCGCTCTACGTGGAGAAGTGCCAAACTTGCTCCTTGGTGAAGGCGGAGTGCCAAAAGCCGGGAGGATTTCTGAAGTACTTGCCTATTCCGGAGTGTAAATTTGGCGACATCACTATGAACTTTGTGCACGGTTTGCCAAGGTCGCAAAAGGGGAACGACGCCATCTGGGTGGTCGTAGATCGGCTAACGAAGGTGTCGCATTTCATTCCGCATAGGAAGGACGATCCGGTGGAGAAGTTGGCAAAGTTATATGTGGATAACATAGTGCGGCTCCACGGTGTGCCCCGCAACATCGCGAGTGACTGAGATGGGCAGTTCACGTCCAATGATTGGAGGCTTGTGCAGCAAATGTTGGGAACAAAGCTGAGTTTTAGCACAACCTTCCATCCGCAGACGGATGGGCAGACCGAGAGGGTCAATAGAACTATGGAAGATATGCTCCGCATGTGTGTCTTGGACTTTGGAAAGCAATGAGAAGACCATCTTTATTTGGTGGAATTTGCGTATAATAGTTGCTACCAGACGAGTATTCAAATGACGCCCTTCGAGGCCCTTTATGGTAGAAGATGTCGCACGCCGTTGTCCTGGTTGGAAACGAGTGAGTCAAAGTTGTACAAGCGTCAAGAGGTGGAAGATGCTACTTCGTTGGTGCGAACCATTCAGGAGAGATTGCTTATCACTCAGGACCGGCAAGCGAAGTACTATAATGCCAATCACAGGAACGTGGAGTTCGCTGTGGGCGACTGGGTGTACTTAAAGATCAAGCCGTTCAAGGGTGTCTCGCGGGTGCGGCGCCTGAAAAAGCTAAGCCCGAGGTACCTTGTGCCGTTTGAGGTTCTGGAGCGGATTGGCGAAGCGGCTTATCGGTTGAAGCTATCGGTGGAGCTTAGTGGTTTACATGATGTATTCTATATATCGGTGCTACGGAAGGCGGTGCAAGAGCCTTCGCAAGTGATCGCGGTTGATCAAGTGCCGATGGATAGTGGGTTGACGACAAAGGTCAAGCCTGTGCGGATTGAAGACTCGGAAGTCAAGCGGCTATGCAATAAAGAGATCAGGATGGTCAAGGTTCGATGAGACAATTGCGGTCGTGAGGAGCTCTCTTGGGAGCGAGTGCAGACTATGCTTGACGAGTATCCAGAGTTGTTCCGCTCAAGTACAATTTTTGGTTTTGTACTTATCTTTCCTTTATGTAATTTCGTGGACGAAATTCTTTTAAGAGGGGGAGAGCTGTAACGCCCCGAAACTCAAAAGAGCGACGGGTGACGAATCTGTACCAAATTTGGAATTTGGCAGGGGTACACGGCCTGGGACATGGACGTGTCCGAGGTCGTGTCGGGGTAGTTCAAAGTAGTTCAAAGATCTGCCAAAATGATCCGACAGAAATCTGAGTTCGACGATCGTTGAGCAGTGGTCGACGATCTGGTCAAAATGCTGCAGTCGACGATTGGGCCAGCTATCTGTGTTCGACGATCGGGCCAGCTATTCTGTGTTCGTCGATCAGGCAGTTTTCTGGGTTCGACGATCGGGCCGTGGGTTCGACGATCGGGCCGTGCGTTCGATGATTTGGCCAGAGTTTTGCGTTCGACGATCGGGCTATAGATCTCCGTTCGATGATCTGGCAACGGTCGACGATCTTGGTTCGACGATCGTCAAGCACATGGGCGCATTTTGGCGTGTTTGACTCAGTTGACGCGGAGTGTCGACACAGGGGTTTGGCGGGAGTTGACTAGATGTCATGACACAATTTAATTGGCCGTGGACGTGTCTTGCTCCGGATTGGTGAACCATGCGGTGTTTAACCCCATTTGTCCAGGTCAGACCTCGATCGTGTCCGTGCACACCTTTTTGTGGAATTCGACGGCTGTGGTTAATCCCGAAGAGATTATACCTGAGAGAAGGGTTTCAGAACCCTTATTTTTCCTACCGTGTTCCCTGTCTAAATTCTAGAGAGAAAGGAGAGTGAAGGAGGAAGAAGTCTAGATACAGTCGTTGGAGGGGTTTTAGAGCTCCAAATCGCGAGCCGACTTCAGATCTACGAAGGCAAAGAGAGTGCGGTGCTTTTCATCCGCTTACATTTCCATGGCGCCAAGGAAGAATGCTAGGGTAACGATTCTCTACTTGAGCAAGTGAAGCTCTCCTTCTTTTGCATAGGAAGCCCGCTCTCGCGAGTTTGCGGTGAGTTGGAGGCGTTCTTTTGGGTAGATATATGAAGTCCCCGTTGTGTAGAGTCCGTAAACGAGAACGGACATAGGCATGATGTGTGAAGTCTATCCGGACATGTTGGTCTGGATCGGTGATGTTGCATTACATAAATGCCGGAGAAGACTCCGTGCGAATGTTTGTTTTTCGGGTTTTCTACGTGGTAGATTGCAACAGGGAGCCTTGGGGATTAACCCTATGGTGCACCCGGAAAACTGGGCGAATGCATGATCTTGCCAACTTGGTGTCCTGCGAGCCAACTTGAACATAACCGGGTTATGTGAAGTGTGTGATGGAAACGGGAATCAGGAGAAGTTTGACCCGCGCATATGGCTTAAATTGTCGTTGCGATGTGAGCACGGGTTAGGCGGAACCATACCCGTTCTATGTCGTTCGGTTAGAGCTGATGGCATAGATGAGTGTCTTCGGCGGTCTATGGCTTAAATTGACGTGACCCATGCCAATAAGACAAAATGCTCATATATTTGGCCGTCAAAGTGGCGGTGGTGAGTCCGGAATGTCTATGGCTTAAATTGACGTGACATTGGCCGGTTCACCGAGAATGTGCTCTGAGTGCACGAGGCGTGTGGCCGTGCGTGCCAACGCCTGTGATGCAATGTATATTTACATACTGCTTAGTTATGCTAATAAGTGCAGAGAAGGAGCATCGCCGCCCTGAATTGGGGGTGGGATCGTTATAATTTGGTCAGCATTGCTGACCGTTGCTTTTGTTTGCAACCGTGCGGTGGTTTGTTGCTTGCAGGTGCTGCTGGACCAAGCGGTCAATTGCGGGCTACAGCCCAAATTGCGAAGCCGGCCCTCGAAGGCCTAATTGGAGTGTTTACTTGCTTTTGTTCATGTATGACCGGCCTGCGTGTCGTGGTATGGAAAACATGTAATAAGAGTAAACCGTTTGTAAGGCCTTTAGAGCAGTACTTGTGTATGTACTTCATTCCTATTTGGCTTGTTAGTGGACATTCATGCTTATTCCTATTTGGTATGGAAGTTTCTCATGCTTATTGCTGGATTGGTTGGATGGTTTCCATTGAGTAACCACCCGGTCTGTCTGTGGCATATGGCGTCGGGCCCCGGCCGGACCTACTGTTATATGCTATTCGACGGATAGGGGGTGCTACATTAACTGTGCGGGAACAACACCAAAGTATTTGAAGACCTGTTTAACCTCTGGCCAGAGGGGGGAGTCTTAGCCCCGCCTCGAAGTGCGAGACGGGGAAGGCTAGCTCGTCGGGATAGAAACTTTTGACACACTCGCCGACCTTGGGTCGGCGAGACAGATACCCATAAGCCAGGAACTCGCTGGCGAAGCAATTGTAGTCTTCTTTGGATATCCTACCGAGAGGAAAATCGTGGTCGGCAAACCGTCTCCCGCAACGGCTGCGGCCCTCGCCTTCTTCTACCTTCTTCTTCCCCATAGCCAACGAGACGACATAAATAGGAAAGGGGAAAAGAGCGCAGGGGAAGCGAGGCGCGAGAAGTGTTAAGCAAGGAGTAGGCGAGAGCTCCGGATCTAAGGAATAGCAGAGAGCGACAATATAAGCATATGAGCATCTAGATCCTGGAGAGGGGTATTTATAGCAGATAGAGTGAGAATAGGAGAATGAGTGGGAAAATGAAAAGGAGGAAGCCGAAGGGGCAACCCGACAGTTCATCTTCTCTCTCTCTCTCTCTCTCTCTCTCTCTCTCTCTCTCTCTCTTCAGAACTCGAGGAGCGGAAACGCCGCGGCGATTTTTCCGATAAACCAAAAATTAAACAAAAGAATTGACTGATTAAACACAGCAATGATGAAAAACCCAGCATGACATGACATGTTGACAAAAATAACATGATTATCATGATAAATTATTTCATCCTGCGCGAGGCGGGCATCTCGTCCAGGGGGACCTATATAACAAATTAATAGTTAAAAGGGCGGGAGGCCGATCGATTCATAACAGTTACAAGGAAGCATTAAGTAAGAGAGACGAATCCAGGACCCCTCAGTTCTTGAGCCATTTCCAGCGGCCACCCCGACCTCCCGCGCATGGAGGGCGACCGAGTAGATGGAAGGCGCGAGCGACGACTAGACCGCGGCGCGCGAGACGGAGATGTTTGTCCGTCTTGTTTAGGATGGCCTGGGGGTCTGTCCCATCCATTACAGTGTCGGCCTCGATCTCGATAGATAGGCGGGTGCACTCAGTTTCCAGCCAGTCAATGCGTCGATCAAAAGCCTGCTTCTCCAGCTCCATCTCGCGGATAATATGTGTATACTTTCGAAACATCCTGGCTGTCTGGCGCTTCAACTCCAGGGTGTCCATGGGATCAACCAGGTAATCATCGATCTCATAGGGGCGAGGAAGAGGCGAGAGGGGCGGTGGCGTAGGAGACCCCTCGGTACTCGAGTCGAACTGGATACCTGCGTAGAAAAAGGAAAGGCGAAAGGTCATAATGAAGGATGGTCTCGCGACCATGTGCCGTGGGTACAAGGATTAGCCCTGTGCACTCGCATGTGCTCGATGAAGGAACAGGAATCTGTGTGAAATAAAAAAGACGGGATGAGTTTTCTTACTCGGGATACGGGGATTCCCCACAATTAGCGAGAGGTCTTCTCTCCTTGTGGTGGTGGTGGGGGGGGGGGGGAGATTCCTCAGGCGAGTCGGGGCGCTGATATGGTTGGTTGGTGACATCAGGAGGATTCGCGGGCATAGAGGAATCGATGAGGTTTCCCTGAAAGAGCATGGTCAATAGGCGAGACAATAAGAGAAAAGAGAGGCGAGAGGGGGAATCAAGAATCACCTGTCTCTCCCCGGAAGATGCGGGAGGAAGTGTATCGGCCGTGGAGGGTGCCGAGGAGGTTGTGTCGACCGAGAAGGGAGGGTTGACGGTTTTTGTCTTCTTCGGGCGAGAGGATGAAGGGGATGAAGCGGGAGTACACCCCAAAGACGGGATCAGGGCAGCCACGTTGGCTTTGTGTTAGAAATGAACAAAAAACGAGCCGAAAGTGGAGCTAAAACAAACCGGAAGAGGTTTTAACAGAAACTTTATTATCTGAAAAAGGTATCTATTACAAAGGTATGCCCTCTCTTATATAGAATGGAGGAGAGATGAGAGAATACAAAAAAGAGATGTGGGACTAAAAATTTACAGAACTAAGCGGACTATACAAAACAAACCGCACAAGCCGCGCGGTTAGACAGAAGGGCTAACCGCACGGCTACCATCAGAGACAAAGAGAGACTGCCAGGGTAGACCGCCAGACCGCCCGGTCTCCAAGCCGGCTGAGACAAACCGCCAGACCGCGCGGTCTTCAACCCGCCAAGACAGACCGCCAGACCGCCCGGTCACCATCTTCAACACTCCCCCTCAAGCTGGAGCATATATATCGATCATGCCCAGCTTGTCGCAGATGCGGAAAAAGGAAGCGGACACCGGCTTGGTGAAGACATCTGCCAACTCGTTGTCGGAAGTGACAAATGGAGTGCAAATCTGTTTCTTCAATATTTCTTCCCGAATAAAATGACAGTCGACTTCTATGTGTTTTGTTCTCTCATGAAAGACCGGATTTTTGGAAATGTATATCGCGGCCTTATTGTCACAGAACATAGGAAGAGGATAGTTGTAAACCTCTCCTAAGTCAAGCATGAGAGCCCGCAACCACTTCAACTCACATGTAGTCGATGTCATGCTGCGATATTCCGCCTCTGCACTAGACCTGGAAACTACAGACTGTTTCTTGCTCTTCCAACTCACAAGATTGCCTCCAACAAATGTGCAGAAACCTGATGTCGATTTGCGGTCCCCTTTGTCATCCGCATAGCTTGAATCAGAGTAAGCTTCAACCCTTAGGTGACCATTCTTCTGAAATAGGAGTCCTTTTCCTGGAGCAGCTTTAATATACTCTAATATCCTCATAGCAGATTGTAGATGACACTCCCATGGAGCTTGCATGAACTGGCTCACCTTGCCAACAGCATAAGAGATGTCGGGTCTGGTTACCGTGAGATATATGAGTTTGCCCACCAGACGCCGGTATCTCGTAAGATCGGAGAGAAGAGACGAGTCATCTGTCCAAGTTTTGTCTTCTCCAGCAGCCATAGGACAACGTGCAGGTTTAGCACCAGTGAGTCCTGCCTCCTTTAAAAGATCAAGAGCATACTTCCGTTGGGAAAGGACCATGGAGTTGGGCTTTCTAGAGATTTCAATCCCCAGAAAGTATTTCGGGGAGCCCATATCCTTTGTGACCAGATGTTGACGAAGGTGTTTCTTGGTCATCAATACCCCATCCTGGTCATCGCCAGTAAGAAGAATGCCATCAACATAAACCGCAAGAACAACAAGACCAGAGGCGGTTTTCCGAACAAACAAGGAGTGATCTGCTGAGCTTCTTGTAAAACCAATGGCCGCAATAATGCCACTGAACTTTTCAAACCAGGCACGAGGACTCTGCTTGAGGCCATAGATAGCCTTCTTTAGCCGACATGCCCGTGTCTCCCCCTGAGCAACATACCCAGGAGGTTGCTCCATGTAAACATCTTCCTGCAGATCACCATAGAGGAAGGCATTCTTAACATCTAGCTGCGAGATGGGCCAATCCCTGTTGACAGCCACAGAGAGAAGAACCCTAATAGTGCTAAGACGAGCCACTAGAGAGAAAGTGTCAAAGTAATCTACGCCATAAGTTTGGGTAAAACCCTTGGCAACCAGGCGAGCCTTATAATGATCCACACTGCCATCCGGGAGAAACTTCACCACGAAGACCCATCGACAACCAACAACATCCGTGCCGAAAGGAGGAGGAACAAGGGTCCAGGTACCCCGTTCAGTTAGAGTAGCAATCTCCTCATCCATGGCAACTTTCCAATGAGGAATAGTAAGGGCCTCCTGGTAGGAACGGGGGGTGGTAGTGGCTGAGATAGCTAGTGCAAAAGCTCGGCGAGAAGGGGTAAGACGATCGTAGGAAACAACTGCAGCAAGCGGGTGTTGGGTACATGCCCGAACCCCTTTGCGAAGAGCAATCGGGAGATCCAGGTCAGCAGGTGCCTCAGTATCCGGAGTATCCGTGGTGGAGAGAGCTGGCCCGGGAGTAGAGAGAGATGGCAGCGGAGTGGAGGGAGAAAGCGGAGTAGAGGGTGGAGATGATGGTGATGGGGAAGAGGGTGGAGAGGGTGGAGATGGCGAAACATCAGTGGGAGTAGAGGGAATGGATGGGTTGGTTGGAAAAGTAGGATCAGGAGGAGGAGAGGAGGAAGCAGGAGAGAAGTAAGATGCATTGGCAAAGAAGGTGACATCCGCAGAGACAAATTGCTTGCGGGTAACGGGGTCAAAGCAACAATAACCTTTCTGAGTGGGAGAGTACCCCAGAAAGACACATTTAGTGGCATGTGGTGAGAGTTTATCACAGGTGGCAGCGGGAGAGTGCACAAAGGCAGTGCACCCAAAGATGTGCAGAGGAAGAGGAAAGGGATCCTTGTCCGGATAAAGAATGGAGAAGGGGGTAGCACCGTGGAGAACTGTGGAGGGAAGGCGATTGATGAGATAGCAGGAGAGGAGGACATCATAGCCCCAATAGGAGCGAGGAACATGCATTTGAGTCATCATAGTGCGAGCGACATCAAGGAGGTGACGGTTTTTGCGTTCCGCCACCTCATTTTGTTGTGAAGTGTAGACACAGCTTGTTTGACGAATAACACCATGGTGAATACAAAAAGAGGAGAAGTCTTGGCTAAGATATTCCTTAGCATTGTTAGAACGAAGGATCTTAATAGACGTATCAAACTGAGTCTTAACCATAGAATAAAATGAGTCCAAACAGAGAACAGCTCGGAGCGATCTTTGAGAAGATACACACACGTACACCGAGAGAAATCATCAATGAAGGTGACAAAATAGGAACTACCCCGACCGATGGTGAGGTTAGGAGCGGGACCCCATATGTCAGAGTGAACGAGGTCGAACGGACGGGAAGAGCCCCGACTTTGTGTTGGTGGGAAGGATGAGCGGTGATGTTTGCCAAGTTGACATGCATCACAGTTTAGAGGAGGATGATGAGGAGGGAGGTGTGGCAGGAGCTGGCGTAGAATTCGGGGAGGAGCATGTCCAAGACGAAGATGCCATTGGAGAAGATCTGTAGAGGAGGAGGAGAAGGCGGATAGAGCAGAGACATTGTCGAGGAAGTAGAGGCCACCACTCTCAGTCCCGGTAGCAATCGTCCGTTGGGAGTCCGGATCCTGAAAAGCACAAGAGGTAGGGGTGAATAAGATAGAACACCGTAGTTGCTTGCATAAAGAAGTAACCAATAATAAATTGCACGGAAACTTGAGCACATAGAGGGTATCAGCCAGGCACAGAGATGGAGTGACTTGAACCATGCCCGTCCCATGGACCGGTGAGGGAGATCCATCCGCAACAATGACCGGGGGCAATTGAGCATGTGTTTCAAGAAGAGAGAAACATTGAGGATTGCCTGTCATATGATTTGTTGCACCAGAGTCGATTAGCCATCTTCCGCAGGTAACAACGTGAGCACTACCAGAAGAGGTGACCACCGAGGCGGATAGACTGGAGGAGGGGAAAGCCATGGAAGCAAGAGAGGAGCAAACCGCGATGATAAGAACAAGCTGCGAGAAGAGGAAAAAGCCGAACGGTGAAGCGAAGAAGAGAAAAGAGCACCAAGTCGGGCGAACAGAAAACAGGTCGTGCGGCTAGGAAGGCCGCTATCAAGAAGCAAAGCAAAGGGAAAGAAGTCGTACGGCTTGAAAAAGTCGGGCGAACAGAGGAGAACAAGTCGCACGGCTAAAGATGAGGCCGGGGCGACAAGCAAGCTGGAGCGGGTAGAAGGAAACAGGTCGAGGCGACTAGTAAACAGGCTGCAGCGACTAAGAGGAGCAGCGAGAAGAGAAGCAAGGAGAAACAAGTCGCACGAACAGGGCAGCGGTCAAAAGAGAAGGCAAGCCGCGAAGACAGGTCGCGGGAAGACGAGAATCAAGCGGAGGGAAAGAAGTCGAGCGGCTAGAAGGTAGCCCGCGCGAACAGAAGAAGAAGCTGAATCAGGAGGAAAAGATCGTTTCCTCTGATACCATGTTAGAAATGAACAAAAAACAAGCCGAACGTGGAGCTAAAACAAACCGGAAGAGGTTTTAACAGAAACTTTATTATCTGAAAAAGGTATCTATTACAAAGGTATTCCCTCCCTTATATAGAATGGAGGAGAGATGAGAGAATACAAATAAGAGATGTGAGACTAAAAATTTACAGGACTAAGCGGACTATACAAAACAAACCGCACAAGCCGCGCGGTTAGACAGAAGGGCTAACCGCACGGCTACCATCAGAGACAAAGAGAGACTGCCAGGGTAGACCGCCAGACCGCCCGGTCCCCAAGCCGGCTGAGACAAACCGCTAGACCGCGCGGTCTTCAACCCGCCAAGACAGACCGCCAGACCGCCAGGTCACCATCTTCAACACTTTGTTTGGCTTGCGCACCATCGCGAGACGCTCACGAAAGCTCTGGCTATGAGATATGTTGAGGGTGGAAGAGAAGTGGAAATGAGAAAGGGGGCACTCCATGTTGAGGTGGGGTCTCATATTTATAGACTCCAGGGGGAGGGCCCCGCCAAAGATTCTTTCAAATGAATCCCGACAACCGCGAGCCTCGGTTGGACTTTCTTTCCGAGGTTGGGCCAACCTCGAAAAGAGCGGGGATTATGTACAACCTTGGGCTCACGGGAGGCCTTTCCAACATCGAGATGGAGGAGCTGGCGAGATGAAGTGAAGAAGCGAGTGGGACTTTTGTCCACTCGTAGAGGGCGAGACAGGGTCTCGGCGCTGTAGGCGAGATGTCCTCTAGGGCGCGGTCAGGCCCTAGCGGCGAGATGGCCCATGGAGCGAGAGGTCAGGGAGATAAGAAGGTACGACCGTCTCGCCCGCCAGTCATTTTTCCCCACTCGCTGCATAGGAGGAAAGATGTTTTTACCTTCTTACCCCCAAGGGGGATTTTACTCTTCTGCCCCAGGTAATTTTACACTTCTACCCCTGGTGGTCTGCATATAGCTTTTCAGGACAGTGGAGTTTGGCTGTTGGCACACCCGACCCAGGGTATTTTGGTAATTTCAAGTTGGTTCAGTATGGATATTTGCAAATCAAACTCAGAGGCCTATAAATAGACCGACAAGGTGTATGGAATAAGTTGTTGAACATTTCCATATTCTTCCTCACAGGCACCTTACTCAACAATTGGCTAGGGAGGGGAAGGACTTCAGTTTCTTCTGGGTAAGAGGTGGGACCTCCGAGCTGAGACCCCTCAGTCTGTTTCTAGGTCTGCGACTCACGTCGGGAGGGTGGTTCAAGAGGAGTAGGTGTGGGCTGCAACCTCTGGTCCGAACTCTAGGCGGGATCGGGTAGCTGGTTCCAACACTAAGGATTTGAAGAGGAATCACCAATCATGCTAAGGGGCAAAATGTATTTGATGTGTACTTTAGTTCATGCATGCAGATTGTCCATGATTGTACAGACGAAGAAAAAGAGTATGCTGGAGGACTCATAGTTCGTCGAGCTCAGCTCACAATTCATCGAGCTCAGCTCGCCATTCATCGAGACAAGTACAAAAAAAGAGTATGCTGGAAGAGTCAGAATTCATCGAGCTTAGCTCACAATTTGTCGAGCTCAGCTCACCATTCGTCGAGCTGAGCTCACCATTCGTTGAGCTAATCTCAGAATTTAGGATCAAAATTCGTCGAGCTCAGCCCACAGATTGTTGATCTCAGGTCATTATTCGTCGAACTAAAGCCAGAAACATTGACTAAGGAAAAAGCGCAGAGACATCTGAGAAGAATGTCTCAGCATAACCGTTGAGACGAAGCAAGCTGGATTTCTCTAAGTGCAGAAGCATTGAGTGAAGCAGGTTCACTCAACGCTTCTAATGAAGAAGGAAGCGCTGTGATAGTTGAGAGGAAAACTGCTGAGACAGAAGATAGTCTCAACTGTGAAGCAAAAACCGCTGAGACCGCTGAGAAGGAACCGCTGAGACAGGAGATAGTCTCAGTTGTGATGCAGAAACCGTTGAGACCGTTGAGAAAGAACCGCTGAGATAAAGTCAGCAGAATTTCTCTAAGTCCAGAAGCGCTGAGAAAGGCAGATTCACTCAACGCTTCTAATGAAGAGCCGCGACAGATGGCGTTAAGTGACTTAACATCACTCAATGCTTATTGAAGATCTGAAATTTGACTAAGTCCAGAAGGTGATGACCACTGCTGACGTCACCAAAAGTCAACTAGTCAAAGATTCTCATGCCGTTGCGGAAAGCTACAACAATACAGGAGGACCACTGCTGACGTCACCAGAAGTCAACAAAGTCAAAATTGTTCATGCCGTTGCAGGAAAGCTGTTGTAGCGTCGAAGGCTTATTTGTCCTTTTCTGAGGAAGGTGACGCTCACCATCCTTAGCTGGGGCCCACACTCCAATTGTGTCGTTGATTCAAATCAACACATATAAAAGGAAGAAAGAAAAGGGGATTAGGGTTACGAAGAACAAACGTAGAACACAAGAAGGAAATACAGAAAATAGAGGCGGCTGGATTTCATCTTCTCCAACAAGCTTGAAAGTAAAAGTCCAGCAGAGAAAGCCAGCAGGTAGGAAAAGTTAGCTGAAGCTCTTTCAAGTTCAGCAAGTTTGTTCTCTCCAGAGCAAGACAGCTGATTCATCAGATCAGCAAGAAGATAACTGTGTGAAGGGGCATCGACCTTCAACTGTAGTTGGTTGTTCATCTGTGTAGCAAAGAAGAAGTGGCTGTAAAAGAGGACTCATTCCTTCTATAGCAAGAGGGCTGGACTGATATCTGCTCAGTCCAGCAAGGTGGACTTAGAGTTTAATCTCTGAGTTAGTTGTTTTATATTTACTTCATCTTGTATAAACTCCTTTAGGATTCAGTTTATCTGAATCTGAGCTGTAGGGCCATTTGGCCTGAGTTGTAGGTGACTAATTATTCACTAAGTTAGGTACCCTGTTGGGGTATTGAGGTAGGATCCAAGTGTCGATCTGAGGGTAGGGTTGTCTTCCTAGGCTGAGTAGTAGGCCTTATAAATAAGGCTGAGGTAGGTAGCTGGTGAGTCACTAAGCTGTAGGTGACAAGTGTGTCACTGAGTTGTAGGCCATGGAGGAGGCTGAGGTGTAGGTGCCTGGAAGGGCACTGAGGTAGGTACCTGTATAGGTACTGAGTTGTAGGAGTGTTGCAACACTCTGAGAGTAGGGCTTTGTGCCTGAAGTTGTAGGGCTGAAAAGCCTGAGCTGTAGGCCTTAGAAATAAGGCTGAGGTAGGTGGTCGGTGGACCACTGAGCTGTTGGAGCGCTGCAGGAATCTGAGGTAGGAACCTGTGTGGTTCTGAGGTAGGTTTTTGAAGAGAACCAAAGTGTAAGGCTTATGTCCTGAGGTGTAAGCTCTGAGGAGCATATTGGTGGAGTTTGTGCCTAGTCCAACAAAATAGTTGGATAGGTGGGTGGGAAAGTGGATGTACCTAATTGGGGAACCACTATAAATAATTGTGTGCTTGGCTGTGTTGTTGTTTTTCTTTTATATTGCAGGTACTAAAGACAAGCTCTACATTACTTAGCTAGAAAATAACAAAAAGACTTAATAAATTTCAAACACCTATTCACCCCCCTCTAGGTGATTAGCTAACCTTAAGTTAAATAACTTTCAAGTGGTATCAGAGGGATGTTTCTCAAAAAGGATCTAATAATCTGAGTATACCTCCAAGGTTAGCTATAAGATATAATCATGTGATCAGTAATGAACTATAAGGAGCTAGGGGCCATGAAACTGCCAATCTGTAGGAAGGAAGGATTTGGCCCCTATTAGCAAAGGGTCAGACTATTCATGGAAGCATCTGACCCTATGATCTATATAACAGTAGTGGAAGGTCCTTTTATCCCCACAAATGCTTCCACCATAGACCCAACTGTGAGAGTGCCTAAGGCATATACAGAGATAGATAGAGATGAGATAATTCTGTCCACCATGGACAAAAGGGCACATAATATTATAGCTAGTGCCATTGATGACTCAACCATCCAAAACCTTTTACACTGTAAAACCTCAAAGGAAATGTGGGACACTCTTGTGATCTTCATGGAAAGTTCTGAGGAAGTTAGAGATGATAGGAAGTCCATACTTAACCAAGAGTATGAGGCTTTTAGACAAAACAAATCTGAGAAAGTGGCTGACTGATTTGAGAGGTTCTTCAAGACATTTAATGAACTAAGAACCTATTGTAGGGTCTTCAACAACTATGAGCTGAATGACAAGTTTCTTAGATCTCTCATTAGAGAATGGGACACCAAGACTTGTGCCATTAGGGAAATGACTAAGTTGGCAGACACTCCTCCACCAACACTCTTTGGAAAGCTGTTGTACTATGAAATACAACTGGCTGCTAGACAAGAAGAGGAGAAGGAAAGTCAATCCAAGACCAAGGATAAGACAGTGGCCCTCAAGGCAGAAGCCCCAATAAGAAGCAGAAGAAAGACTCCTTCTCCACCAAGGAGAGAAGCTGAGTCCAGCTCAGAATTATTTGAGACTAGTTCCTCAGACAACCACATGTCAGATGAAGAGTTTGCAGCTTTCTCCAGGAAACTTCAAAAGTTCATGAAGAATAAGCACTGGGAGAATAGACCCTCATCATCATCTCATCACAGGAGATCCTCCAAGAAGGACAAGTATGACCCTAAATCTAGTAAACAGATTTCATCTAAAGTTATCTGTTATTTTTGCAGCAAGGCTAGACATGTCATTGCTAACTGCCCAGTCAGGAACAAAGAAGAGGATGAAAAGAAGAAGAAGAAGCATCACCATCACCACAAGGACAGGAAGAAGGAGAATTACTTTGTGGCTAAGAAGGATAGAAGCTGGATATATTCTTCCTCCTCAAAATCAGATGATGATGAAGAAGAAGCCTACATTGGGTTGATCTCTGTTGGTGCTGATCCAAAAGAAGAAGAGGAATATCCTGCTGCCAGGATAGAAATAAGGACCCCTCTGTCACACTCTGATAGTGATAATGAGGAGGATGAAGAAGACTGTGGATGCCAAGGGCTGATGGCAATAACTGAAGAAGAAAGAAGTAAGCTATATATAGAATCAATCAAGGTTCATCCTCTCTCCATTTCTTCATCTTATTATGATTATGAAACCAGTCCAGATACTAGTGCATCTTCATCCTGTGATAAACATTGCTCAGAATCTAAAACTGATGTCAATCAATTGATTGACAAGTATGGACTGCTCCTAGATGCTCTAAAGAAGAGCAGAATTCTTGCCAAAAGGCAAGCAAATGAGATTGAAGTCCTCAAGCCTTATCAAACTCTTTATAACAATAAGTCTGTTGAGTTTCATAATAAATGTCATGAGGTGTCTGAACTCAAGAAAAGCCTTGAGTGTCAGATTAAGGTTCTAGAAGAAAAATCTAAACATATTAAATATCTAGAATAGAAATTTGTTGAGAGATTAGGGATTGTGATTAACCCTTCTCAATCTCTTGGTAGGTTGCCAAAAGCTGCAACTTGTCAAACCTCTGAGAAGTTGGGTATTAATCACACTAATTATAAAGTCCAATAAAATATCCCTGACAAGTTGACAATGTTTTAAAAAGTGAATTTACCTTCTAAAACTGTCAAATTTGCGCCACTCCAGAAGGATCAATCTAATGTGTGCTCCACCAGTGGGGTAAAGACACATGATCTCAAAAAGAGTGATACTGTCCACTCTAGCCTTAATGTTCAGTATAGGTTCTTTAGATTTGGATCCAGATATCATTTATCTAAGGAGATGAGAGAGTTGACTAGATGATAGACTCCAAAACTAAATTTGGCCCATCCTGGACCAACTATATTTAGTTCTTCAGCACCTTCACTCAGGAAGAAGGAGACAACATTATGCAATGCTCATCCAACAAAGTCTGGTGCTGCTCACATCTCTCATGGACAACAATTCTGTGTTGTCCTAAAGAGAAGATACAACATTCATAAATGCTGGTGCTGTGGGAAGGTGGGCCACTTTGCCATTGATTGTTGGCACAACCTGAATATGGCTAGTGGACAGAGAGGTGCTCAGCTCAGGCAAGAGTTAAGCAAAAGCTTTATAATACTAACAAGAACCTAGGACCTAATTATCATTGGGTGCCTAAGGGTAAATAACTCCTTTTTGCAGGGCAGTCCAAATACCTGTATAGATAAGACTTGATATTTGGACAATGGAAGTTCCAGGCAAATGTTTGGGATAAGATGATTGCTCAAGGAATATGCTCCATGAAAAGCAACGATCTAAGGTTGTGGCTATCAAGCATGTTATCCTCAAATGCTAGGGGCATCAAGCCTCAAGGTAAGTCTCTCTCTCTCTCTCTCATATAGAGACTACATTTGTTATTTGATAAATTAACTTAGATGTGCTTGGGATGAATCTAATCAAGCACACCAAATAGAAAGCAGTGATTTAATTATTCTTTACAATTATCTGCTCTATTAATTTATGCAACCTTTACTCTCGAGTTCAAATAACTGGTAAATCAGTGCATAATTGGGTTGCCAATAGAACTTGCTTATTAGCATGATATGTTCCCTTTAAATTTAAAATAAATGAAATATTTTGAATAATGGTGTGTCAAATAGAATGTACATCCAAATAGTGAGGGAAGCTACAAATTGAACAAGCATCGAGTAAACGGAAGAAAAGCTGAGAGGTAAAATAGAAGCGCCAAATGCCCTGTTTCATAACAGGAAGCGTAACGGAACCCGTAAAACCAAAATGTACTAATTTAAGCTAAAATGCTTAATTGGTAATTCTAATAATAAAGTAATTAAACTTTTTCGATATAAATGTAAAGACGATAAGAAACGAAAAGCCACACCACTCTTAAAAGCCTTAACCCTAGCCGTCGATACCAAAACCCTCTCAGCATACTGCCGCACTGTTTCAATGGCGCCAAATATCATCAAGGAGCTCTAGGAAGGATATGAAATTGTGAGGGATGGATTCAGTCTTGCCTCGCCAGATATTAAAGCAGTGATAAGAATGATTGAGGACACATGTTTGGAGTACACTCTTTCCTAACCCTCCACCATTCTTAGAAAAGAGGTGGTAGAATTATTCACCACCATTAAAGTGTCCTCTTCTCAAAACTCTCTCAATTCTAAGATTGAGGACATCAAGATTAAGATAAACCCTAAGAGACTAGGCAAAGCCCTTCACATACCCTCCGTCAACCGTAGCGAGGAAGAAGAACCCACCATCACAGACAGAGATAGTGCTCTCAGGTGGTGTGGATATAGTGATGCAAAACCTGGGTCTCTTAAGAGAAAATTCTTCAATCAGAGAGGCAAACTACTAGCAGATATTGTAGGGAAAGCCCTTATCTGCTAACCTGGATCACATGACACAATCTCCAGGTCTATGTTTGATGTTATGACTAGAATAATCCTGAATAGAAAGACCTCTTGGTCTTCTCTCATCTACCAGAGATTAGTAGACTGTGTAGCCACTTAAAACATGGGGAGAATTCTTTCCCTATACCTAGTGAACACCTACCCTGACACATTCAAACAAGAACATGGAGTAAAGATTCACTACCTGAAAAGAATGGACATAAAGACATTGGACAGATTCACTAGGATCTTACCCAAGAGCCATCCTTCAAAAATAAAGGACTCCTCAAGGGATAAAAGACAACAAGCTATTGAAGTAGACAGTTCCCCCTGCTCTGAACCTGAGCTAGGAACTACCCCCTACTGATGTTGGTTTGCAGACAGACTTAACCCCGAGTCTCTCCTCAACAAACATTCAACTCCAGGATATTGTTGTGCATGTTGATAAAATCCATGCCAGTCCTAGATCAGGACAAGTTTCAAAGAATGCCACTGAAGAAGAGGCTGCTGCAGAAGATGAGGCAAACATGACTGACACTGATGGTGTTGCAGCAATTGAAGATATCCTTACTGAAGAAGATAACCATGATCCACTGAGGCATTAAATACGTATCTTGATAGGTCAATCCCCGAGAAGGATGCTCAGTCTGAGGGGGAGCATAATGAGATGGATTTGACAACCTTGGACAAAGTTGTCAAAAGATTAGTTGAATCTGCACCCACTGTAGGTAATACTAACACCCTCTTAATTTGAAGTGCTAATATGATTTTAGCTAAGGAAATGGCTCCTTCTACTAGTTTTGTAGTTGAGGGGGCGTCTTCATAGGTCCCTGCTCTGACAGAAGTCCCTCCTTCAGTAAGAAAACCACCCACTACCCAAATCTCTGATGAGCCACTCCTAAACCATATCAAAGCACTCCTAGATGCTCATATAACAACCCTCAAGGAGTATGCTGACCACTCAGTTGACAAGCTAATGGATGAATTGTCAACTGAAGTCAAGGAATGTAAAGAAGAGATCTCTCACTTAAACAAATAGGTCACCACCTGGTTTGATATGGCTGAAACTGTTAGCATAAAGCTGACCACCCTCATGAAATCCATGGAAAGAAGCCAAAAATTCTCTACAACTGACATAGGATATGTCAAGATTATGTGAGTACAACTGATGAGGTGATCAAGGGTACAATAGATCATGTAAATCAATATGTCACCAATGTTGCTCTCCACCCTATGGAGCAGGCAATACTTCTGAAAATTGAATTGCTTACTGATAATGAAAGAATATTCCAATCTATATCAAGAAGAAATGAAGCCAACACCTCCTTACTGCAAACATCCATCTTTGAAGAAGGAAGAAAGGGGGAGAGTAGCCATGCTAAGACAACATAACTCATTGAAGATCAAGCATTCAATGTAATTCAAGGCACTAGGGTGGCGCTGCACCTGCCCCTATTAGATAAAAAGAGGCTAGAGGATCTAGACTTCCCAACATAAGCTAGAGTTGCACATAATGCACAACTTGCTGTTAGAAGAAAAAGGGAAGGAACTCAGATGGCTGAGGAGTTTATGGTCAAGAGGAGAGCTGAGAACATAGATGATCTAGACTATTAACAACTAAGTGATGCCTCTGAATCCATCATCATAAATGCTTGGGTAAGCCATGGACAAGTCTTAAAGAACATTGATAGTGTATATCTTTCTGAGGAATGGATAAACCATCTGGAAAGCAATTCCCTATGGGAAAGAGTATTCAAGGAAAATCTGGTAAGGAAGAGAAACCCTAAGAAAGTGCCTCCCATATATATTCCAAATCCATTCCTTTACTTCAAAAGGTAGAAGAACAAGGCTGAAAACTTGAAGAAGACTGCTGCAACTAAGGATGCTGATGCAAGTTCATCAAAGAATAACTGATACAAGGCTGCAAGACTTAAACTTCTCTAAAATATTTTATCAATGTTTTGTAATGTGTATCAATAGTGTAAAATTCTCAAATCTTTATCAAGGAAATTAATATGAGTTGGCCCTGACTATATTGATGTGACAAATGTGCATGAAATTATCATTTACATTTGTGTTTAATGAATATGTTATTCCTTGATAGATATCTTATAATCACAAGTTTTGTCTACTGCTGTTTGACTAAAGCTCTCTAAATTAGTTAATGATTAGGTATATCTTAATCATAATGTTTACCTTGTCAATGATTGAAAATTCACCTGTATTATTGGTCATTCAATCATAATGTTAAGCCATCTCATCTAGGGGGAGTTATCCTGTACTGGGATGGCTAGTTGTCATGATAAAGTCTCATCAGGCCTATCATGATACTTTTTATGTTGATGCACCTTAGCATGAATGGTTGTTCTATCTTCTTCATTTAGAGGGAAATTGTTGGGAATTGTGCCCTACATTGTTCCTCAGGATTTAAAGAGGCATCACTAATCATGCTAAGGGGCAAAATGTATTTGATGTGTGCTTTAGTTCATGCATGCAGATAGTCCATGATTGGATAACAAAGAAAAAGTATATGCTGGAGGACTCACAATTCGTCGAGCTCAGCTCACAATTCATCGAGCTCAGCTCGCCATTCGACGAGACAAGTGCAGAAAAATAGTATGCTGGAAGAGTCAGAATTTGTCGAGCTCAGCTCATAATTCGTCGAGCTCAGCTCACCATTCGTCGAGCTGAGCTCACCATTCGTTGAGCTAATCTCAGAATTTAGGAATCAGAAGTCGTCGAGCTTAACCCTCAGATCATCGATCTCAGCTCATCATTCTTCAAACTAAAGCAAGAAACATTGACTAAGACAAAAGCACTGAGACAGCTGAGACCGCTGAGAAGAATGTCTCAGCATAACCGCTGAGACAAAGCAAGCTGGATTTCTCGAAGTACAAAAGCGTTGAGTGAAGCAGGTTCACTCAACACTTCTAATGAAGAAGGAAGCGCTGAGATAGTTGAGAGGAAAATTGCTGAGACAGAAGGTAGTCTCAGCTATGAAGCAGAAACTGCTGAGACCGCTGAGAAGAAACTGCTGAGGCAGGAGATAGTCTCAGCTGTGAAGTAGAAACCGCTGAGATCGCTGAGAAGGAACCGCTGAGACAAAGTTAGCAGAATTTCTCTAAGTCCAAAAGTGCTGAGAGAGGCATATTCACTCCATGCTTCTAATGAAGAGCCAATACAGATGGCGTTGAGTGACTTAATATCACTCAATACTTATTAAAGATTTGAAATTTGTCTAAGTCTAGAAGGTGATGACCACTGCTGACGTCACCAAAAGTCAACAAGTCAAAGTTTCTCATGCCGTTGCGGGAAAGCTACAGCAACACAAGATGACCACTGCTGATGTCACTAGAAGTCAATAAAGTCAAAATTGTTCATGCCTTTGTGGGAGCGCTGCTGTAGCGTCGAAAGCTTATTTGTCCTTTTTTGAGGAAGGTGACGCTCACCATCCTTGGCTGGGGCCCACACTCCAGTTGTGCTATTGATTTAAATCAACACATATAAAAGGAAAAAAGAAAAGGGGATTAGGGTTACAGAGAACAAACATAGAACACAAGAAGGAAATACAGAAAGTAGACGCGATTGGACTTCATCTTCTCAAACAAGCTTGAAAGCAAAAGTCCAACAGAGAAAGCCAGCAGACAGGAAAAAATTAGTTGAAGCTCTTTCAAGTTCATCAAGTTTGTTCTCTCTAGAACAAGGCAGATGATTCATCAGATCAACAAGGAGATAGCTGTGTGAAGTGGCATCAGCCTTCAATAGCAGTTGGCTGTTCATCTGTGCAGCAAATAAGAAGTTGGCTGTAGAAGAAGACTCATTTCTTCTACAACAAGAGGGCTGGACTGATATCTTCTCAGTCCAGCAAGGTGGACTCAGAGTTTAATCTGCGAGTCAGTTGTTTTATATTTACTTCATCTTGTATAAACTCCTATAGGATTCAGTTTATTTAAATCTGAGCTGTAGGGCCATTTGGCCTGAGTTGTAGGTGACTAATTAGTCACTGAGGTAGATGCCCTGTTGGGGTACTGAGGTGGGTTCCAAGTGTGGATCTGAGAGTAGGACTGTCCTCCCAGCCTGAGTATTAGGCCTTAGAAATAAGGCTGAGGTAGGTGACTGGTGAGTCACTGAGCTATAGGTGATAAGTGTGTCATTGAGTTGTAGGCCTTGGAGGAGGCTGAGCTATAGGTGCCTAGAAGGGCACTGAGGTAGGTACCTATATAGGTATTGAGTTGTAGGAGTACTGCAACACTCTAAGAGTAGGGCTTTGTGCCTGAAGTTGTAGGGCTGAAAAGCCTGAGCTGTAGGCCTTAGAAATAAGGCTGAGGTAGGTGGTCAGTGGACCACTGAGCTGTAGGAGCACTGCAGGGCTCTGAATTAGGAACTTGTGTGGTTTTGAGGTAGGGTTCTGAAGAGAACCCGAGTGTAAGGCTGAGGGCCTGAGGTGTAAGCTTTGAGGAGTATATTGGTGGTGTTTGTGCCTAGTCCAACAAAATAGTTGGATAAGTGGGAGGGAAAGTGGATGTACCCAATTGGGGAACCACTATAAAAAACTGTGTGCTTGGCTGTGTTGTTGTTTTTCTTTTATATTGCAGGTACTAAGGACAAACTCTAGATCACTTAGCTAGCAAACATCAAAAAGACTTAATAAATTTCAAACACCTATTCACCCCCCTCTAGGTGATTAGCTAACCTTAAGTTAAATAACTTTCATGTTCCATGTGAGATCGTTACTTAGGAAAATCAGCCCATTTATATTACTTGTGCGATCTGTACACTTGCAGGGAGCGCATCATGTTTTTGGCATCATTATCGGGGAACACAGTCATGTGAATTTCTGGAGAGGGAGTCGCGAGATTGAAAACCTTTCCTTTGTAATTTGCATCCATTTTGTTTAGTTTGCTTTTCCTTATTTTACTAATTTAAATATAAATAGTTGTAGTGAATTTTTGTTGGATATAAAGTTTTGCACAAAAACTTTTATTCATTGAATATGATTAATTTCACACAATGTGAGCCGCTTTTAGTATTCGATATTGTTGGTGTTGGGTTACCTCTCACGCTAGTGATAAATGCCCTACAGGATATAGTGGGCATAATTCTCGTGGCCGAGCGCATAGAGCACCGGTTTCCTCCGGTCCTTCATATTATGTGCCCAAATTTTTTGGCCACTAATCCTCAATGTATGTACCATTTTTGTATTCCTCTCCAGCCACACAAGGACTGGGGAAAATACAAAATAATGCTTGTTTTATCGTAGCACAGATCACGCCCTGAAGGATTGTGCTGAATATCATCGTCAATTGGGCGAGTATGATGAGTTAGATATCCGGATCATCCTGACTCCTACCTCTAGCGACACACCTTTGACGTCTAGTTATGTGTCCGTTCCAACTTCATATTTTGAAGGAATGATGTAGAGAACCACCAGATATGTGGCTGATCCAGGATCTGACATGGCTGAGCCCATCCCACCTGTGCACATATCCCCTTGTGTGGAATTGATTCTTTGTGAGGAACTAGTGCTTGACTTTTATCTGAGAACTATTCATCTCCATTTTGTGCATTCTACTACATTCGTTTCTGATGAAATCATTGACGATGCGCCGCAGGGTAAGACGTGTAATCTAGGTGTTGTGCATATCCCTATGGAGGAGGACAACCTTTAAGGTGAAGAGAATTCTTCCTCAGCACTGGTGGAGGAAGTCCAAGTCAGGGGCGAGGCCACTATTGATCCTGTCGTGCCTCGCTGCATTGTCGATGATGCAGAAAATATTTTACTACCTCCACCTATTTGGGAGTGAAACCGGGCCCCTCATCTTCTATTTATTTATGTTTTCTTCTCATTTCTTACTTGATCATCCTTCTCCATCTGAGCTTGTGTAGATTGAGCTTTCACAGGTACCCCAGGAGGGCTTGAACCTTCTCCCTGTTGATGGCACCTTCTCAGGCAAGGATGTTTTTAGTAAGATGTGTGAGGATTCCTAGACCCTTCTTACATTCTCTTCCCTCTACTTGTGAGGCGCAATTATGATTATTTAGGTAGATGGGTAAATATTCTATCGCCGTATCAATACCCATTACCAAAAAGAATAATGTAATAGTTACCTGTTCATTTTTCTTTCCATTGTCCGATCAGCTAGAACTTTTAAAATAATCAATAAGTCGTGTTGGGAGGACAATAACCCCATTAGTTATCTTATATTTTCCTGCATATTAGTTTAGTTTGTTTATTTTTCTATTACTTTTGCGGAGCTCACCCATGCAGGCATTTTCTATTTGTGAAGGTGGTGGTTGTGATTCTTTTTATGGTGGTCTTGCCTTTGATTTACACGCTTCTTCCGATATGCTCACTTTTTGGGCATTGGGTACTCTCTTCCCTAGCTTTTTATTTGATTTCATTTGCTATGTCGATTACTATGTTGCTTAGTCTAAGTATGGGGGAGATTCATTGTACGCATGCACATGCACATTTCATTTACATACTAGAAGCACTTTTAATTCTTTGTTTTATATAATTTTATCGCATCATCGCTGCACACCACAACACCCACTTGAGCGTGCGCTTAATCTTTAACGAGTCTTGAGTTAAGTTTATTTCTTTTGTGTGATTTGGAAAATGTTTGTGCTGGCTTAGGAGTGTGAGACAAAGTAAAATGTTGACTCCTGCAATGATCCTAGTCGAGTGCTCATGTGTCACATAAAAATACATGTAGGATGTATTTTTCTCTATGCTTTTAGTTTATGCTTTTTCTATTTGCATAAATATTGTTTATTCTAGTCAAAAAATTGGTGAATCCGGTGTGAATATGCCAGTAGCATAGGGATCTGTGTGGATGGTCGTTAGCCTCATATTGCTTGAGTCGGGAGGAAGGATGTTCTCATTCGGTGGCTAAGAACTTGCCCCAAGCTATTCTCGAACCATGAGTATAGGTTAGTTCAACCATGCGAGTGATATGTGGGCCATCATTTTGGCCTGCTTGAGCCTTTGTACCGCTCCTATCACTCTATCCTCGCTAGCCCTTTGTGCCTACCCCGTCTTTTGATTCAGCTCCACCAATATCTCGCGAAAGCCAAATAGCTAATCCTAGTCACACACCCGAATTCGAGCTCTAGTTGTTGATTTATTTTCATTTTGGGGGTGTTGATGTGGTGTTGTTATTATGGATGTGCTCAAAAGAAAATATGTGATGAAAAGTTTTGAAAAGTTTGAAATGTAAATAAAAAATAGAAAAGTGAAAAAGAAGAAGAATTTTTTTATAAAAAAGAAACTAAAAGTAAAACAATTGTGAAGAAAGTATTTGGGAGTAGGTGGTGCACACACCCATAGTATCAAGTCCAAATCTGGGGGTGTGGTGCACCCGCATTGTATTGTGGCCGGTGGATAGTTTCTTGTCGTGCTAGCTCATTTGGGTTAGATGAGTGGCCATCATGTTTATCTTTGTATACCCCACCTAAACCCAAGCCCCATTCTGAACCTAAAGTCCTACTGATTTACGCGTTGAACCAAACAAGTGCCCAAGAGAGAGTGTGGAAGGGCGAGCTTATGGTCACCGACATTGATGGATTTCTTTGAAGGTTATCCCAAGCCTCGGACTATGGCAATGCTCACCTCAGTGATCAGTCAGCTTTCTCCCTACACGTGACCCGATGATTCACTGTGATTCTATTTTTGAATAGTAATAATATTTAAATATACTTTTAGAAAATTATAAATTATTTTGCATAATTAGATATTTCTTCTACTGTATTTCTATGTGCGTGGGTATGCGAATTTGGATGGCACTCCACTTTAGAATTTCTATGCCAGCTATTTCTTTTTCTCGTCTACATGAGTGATAGTTTGCTCGGGACAAGCAAATAGTTAAGTTTGGGGGTGTGATGAGTTCGATTTATATAGTATTTTTAGGACTCATTTGAGTTAGTTTTCACGCACTCGCACTTCACTTTCAGTGCATAAATGCTTAAATTTCACTTATTCACAAATCTCACGCGAAGTGTACTTTTTGCTCATTGTGATGCGCAATTGCATTGCATTTTGTTGGGGGTAAGCACTTGGTGCTCATCATTGTGTTTTGGTAGCTTCTATTGTTGTTTTGGAAAGGCTGGCATACGCCCATTCCACTTCTGGGATTTTGGAAAATCGCGCGGTCGTGCGTTTTTTCCTTCGTGCACGGGCGTTTTGCCCGTGCAATTTCATGTGCTGAAATCCGGGGTACTACCTTCATCCGTGCGATTTGGTCATGCAAGGTTGATACCAACCGTACGAGAACAAATCACACGACTGGCCTGGTTTGTCTACAAATTTTATGTTTTTAGTGGTCGTGTGTTTCCTTCATGCACGGTTCATTTCAACCGTTCCAGAGAAAAATTGCACGGGCTCGTGTTGGCCTGAAATTCGCAACTCTGTCTCTACCTATGCATTTTTGTTCGAATACTGTTGATGCAATCGTGTGTGAAGGAAATCACATGGGCGGACCCTTGGCTTGCTACTTTGATTTCTCATAAATATCGCACGATTCAATCGCATGATCATACTTTCAACCGTGCTCATGTAATTTTTCACAGATTCTCTATAAATAGTCAAAGGTTGCCCTAAGTCGGGAGCATGCTATTTTCTCCTGATCTAGTCTGCTGTTTTCCCATATGAGGATCTCCTCTCTCTTCTCCCCTCATCCATGTGTTAGGGCTCTTACCCTAGGCCACATGCATCATCTAGAGCTTCAAGGAGAAGGATTCATACACTTTCATCATCAAGCAAGGAGATCTTAGCCTTGGATGTGGCTGGATTGTAGTTTACCGGAGAAGGCAGGTCCATTGAGAGGAAGTGACAGCCCTCCTCTACCCCAGATGATTGTTGGGACCAAGCTAGGACGTGGATTGACAACCCAACACTTCCCACCATGAATCTACAACAAAACTCTAGATTCAGTTGTATCCCTCACCTTTTTCTTCTCTTGTAATGATGTATACAAGTAGATTCTTCATTTATTGATGATGCACACTTGAACTTTTGCTTTTAAGGTTAAATTCATGTCTTTGAATTTATTTGTGTTCTTGTCTGTATGAGGTTGTGTCGTCATTCAATGACCATCACTCATTCCATCCATTCTACAAGTCTTCACCTCCATTCTGCTAACCTACTCGCCCACTCTGCTTGACTACTCATCCATCCGCCTTGCAAAGTAGTGCATTGCGGCCTGCGTAGTTTCCATCCCGCCAAGAAAAGTAGTGCATAGGGGCCTGCATAGGAGTAGTTAATTCGGTTTATTTTTATTTTGTTTCCACAAACCAAAAGCCCATCATAATTCTCCCTTAGGGACTTCAATCTCAAGTCCTCCTCAAAAGATAACTCCACCTTACTATGTTCCACGTGAGATTGTGTCACAACCCGCATTTTCTCAACGATGAAATCGTATCAGAGCAAGAGAAAACACGTGCTGTGATGCCACGTCGTGCAGGGGATAACTGCACACGCTCAGGCAAAACTCCAGACCTTTGTTTTTAAGGAAAAACGTTCATTAATTATGGTAGAAAAACAGTTATGTTGAAAGGCCGTATCCCTCGGCACGGTGGATCAGCTAGCCACAGATAACAGTATATTTATATGCAGCAGAAAAGACTTTGGTTCGATTAAGTTGACACCCTAAACGAGCATAAGTGTCCCCGAGGGACGACCCATGGTATGCACGACTCCAAGGTGAATATAGTATACATAAAAAGGTAGTCTTTACGCTATAAGGAAAAATAGTGCTTTAATTTTACAAACATGAAATGCATGAGTACATATAGTAACATTTTAGGGTTTAAAATAACTAGAATGCACCCTAGCATAAATCCTTCCCAGAAGAGCAAGAACCATCAGGTAAAAGTAACAGTAGTGAGAGCAGCAAGCAGTCTAACACAGAAAAGCTAATGTCTATGGGCGTCAACAACTGACACGAACCCATAGAAAGAAGAAAAACAGCCAAGTCTAAACAAGACAACTACCTCAAACTCAGAGGTGGAAACAAACAGCCATAGGAACCAGCAGCACCAGAAGCCCAAGTCTGTCAGCTAAACCTGCTACAGCTCTAATCCTGAGGCATTCAAAAGAAGAACACCTCAGAAGCAAGTCACAAGTAGAGCAAGAGTAAAAGCAGACTACACAAACCTCTAAGTAGAGGAGAATGAAAGAAAAGGTGACTGCAACCAAACGGTCAACAGAGTAAAAATGAGCAACAGTAAAACTAGCCGAGCAAGAAATGCTAAACATTTTATATACAAAAAAATGGGAACAAGCATCAACATCCGAAGTCCAATCTTTCATTAGTAATTACCATGCCGAGGGAGGAACCCCAACGCGCACAGCTTATCCGAGTATAAAACACTATGCCGAGGGAGAACCCCAACGCGCATAGTTCATCTGAATATAAAGCACTATGCCGAGGGAGGACCCCAACGCGCATAGTTCATCTGAATATAAAACGCTATGCCGAGGGAGGACCCCAACGCGCATAGTTCATCTGAATTTCCTTAGTTACATAATTATACAAGCAGTGTTCATTTATGCTTATTCATCACCATAAACTCAAGGGATAGCCGACCAAGTGGGCTGCATAAGGGCGTTTCAAAGAACAGCAAGATTTTGAGATTAAAACTTAAGGGACATCAAGTCATAAATCCCAGAAATAGAGGGGAAAACAAGTTAGGAGTTCGGAACAAGTATCTCTACCGTCGAAATATGATAAACTCAACAAGTGTAGAAATAAAAAGGAAGGTAGAAATTTAGAATCAAGAACAAAAGTGAGAGCAAGAACACTACTTGCCTCGATTTACCGGAAAAACTCTCAAAATCTCCACGCGTCGCGATAGGAGCCGAAATCTGGACGAAAGATGACTGGAGAAACGGTTAGGGCCGAAAACCCTAGCAAGAAAAACTCAAGGAACGTGGAAGAAATTACCCCGAGGGCGCAGCTCTCGACGAGAGCCTTCCAGATCCACGATCGGTGGGAAAAACCGAGCACCGGAGCTCCGTCGGCGATCGCCGGAAGAGGCACGGACGGCAAACTTCTCCGCACACGCCGCTCTGGTACGAAAAGCAGGAGAAACCTAGGTCGGCTAAAGATAAGAAGAAGCAGGGTATAAATACTCAACAGCCGCAAGGACCGGGTTCAACTACACCGGCCCGGCGGTGCCGACACACCACAGAACAACGGTGTCGACACCAGCCGGCAGTGTCGACACAACAATGTCGACACCCGCCAGCCGGCAGTGTCGACACACCTGTGTCGACACCGGCGGGAAGTGTCGACACAGCAGTGTCGACACCCGACAGCCAGTGGTGTCGACACCGGCCGGCAGTGTCGACACAGCAGTGTCGACACTCGACAACCAGCGGTGTCGACACACTGTGTCGACACCGACCGGCAGTGTCGACACCGACCGACAGTGTCGACATAGCAGTGTCGACACCCGACAGCCAGCAGTGTCGACACACAGTGTCGACACCGGCCGGCAGTGTCGACACAGCAGTGTCGACACCCGACAGCCAGCAGTGTCGACATAATGTGTCGACACCAGACGGCCCCGCTCGACGACTCGTCGAGCTCAGCACGGCAATCGTGGAGCTCGACGATCGTCGACCTCCAAACAACGCCCAGAAAAACTAACAAATCAATTAATTAAGTTTTCCAAATGCGAAAATTTCCGTTTCTGCCAAAGATTCAAGAATTCAGCCGACTAAACCGAAGAGACGCGAAAGCGCACTAACGGCGACGCGCCACCAACTGAACGCTAGAGTAACGCCCTTACGTCACAAAGATGCCAACCAGGGGAGACAATAATGCCGAAAAAAGCAGGGGCGTTACAGTCACCCCTCCAAAAAGGAAGTTTCGTCTCGGAACTTGAAACACAAACGAAATAAGAGGACAGAGAACAAGACAAGACAGAAGAATTCTTGAAACTAGAATACTAACCAGAGAGATTAAGAGAACAGCTGAGGATGAGATTCTCTCATCGCGGATTCCAATTCCCAAGTTGCACCTCTTGCATCCTGATTTCTCCAGAGAACCTTAACCATTGGAATTGTTTTCTTTCTTAGCACAAGGTCTTGCGTCTCCAGAATTCGGACAGGTTCTTCAACATACGTGAGATTAGGCTGCAACCGGGGTACTGATACAAGGACATGCCGCTCACTGCGGACACACTTTCGCAACTGGCTCATGTGAAACACGCCGTGAACACCAGGGAAAGAATCAGGCAACTCTAGTTTATAGGCAGAAACTCCAATGCGCTCCAAAATCTGAAAAGGCCCCACATATCTGGGATCTAGCTTATGGTTCTTCCAAATCTTTTAACACCCGGCATCGGGGAGACCTTCAAAAAAACCATGTCCCCAACCGCAAACTCCAGGTCAACTCTGCGCTGGTTTGCATACTTCTCGTATCGCTCCTGATCTAACCTCAGCTTTTCACGAATGTGCCTTACTGAAGTACTCATATCCTCCAGCACTTCCGGTCCGAGCAACAGCTTCTCGCCAACTTCTGTCCAAAATAGGGGAGTTCGACAACGCCTTCCATAAAGAGCTTCAAAGGGCGCCATCTGCAAACTTTCCTGATAACTATTATTGTATGCAAACTCCATTAATCCGAGGCGTTTATCCCAAGCTCCGCCATGGTCCAGGATATAACATCTAAGCATATCCTCCAAGATCTGGTTCACTCTCTCCGTCTGACCATTTGTCTGCGGATGATAGGCAGTAGAATATCTAAGGTCAGTACCTAGAGCTCCCTGTAAGCTTTGCCAGAATCGAGACATGAATCGGGAGTCTCGGTCGGACACAATACTCGTCGGTACACCATGAAGTCTGATAACTTCGTTCAGATAAAGCTCAGCTATCTTTTCCATGGAATAACTAATCTTGAAAGGCACAAAATGGGCACACTTAGTTAGTGTGTCCATAATGACCCACACTGCATCATGCCCTCGGGGAGATCTAGGCAAACCGGTTATGAAATCCATTGATACACTCTCCCATTTCCAACTCGGTACATCTGAGGGAGTTAACTTACCACCCAGCCTTCTGTGATCAGCTTTTACACGCTGACAGGTATAACATTCAGACACAAATCTTGCGATGTCATTCTTCATGCCTGACCACCAAACAATCTGCTTCAAGTCTTTGTACATTTTCGTGGAGCCAAGATGATATGCAACACTGGAACCATGCGCTTCACTGCATATTTTTGATCGGATGTACCCAATAGCAGGAATACAGTATCTGCCACGATACTTTAAGGTACCCACGTCGTCAATTGTAAAGTCGGGTAATTCCCTTCTCTCAATTCTACTGCGGAGGTGCTGCAAGTCAGGATCGTCCTTCTGATGAAGCTTAGTGAGGGTAATCCACGAAGGCTCATCCACCTCTAGGCTACTCGACAAAGTGCTATTCCCTACAATTATGTCCATGAGCAAGAACTCTTCGACGAGGGATTGCACCGAGAGGTTAAAGATGTGTGCGGGCTTCCGGCTCAATGCATCTGCTACTACATTAGCCTTGCCGGGATGATAAAGGATATCCACTTCGTAGTCCGCAACATACTCTAACCATCGGCGCTGGCGCAAATTCAGTTCCTTCTGAGTAAAGACATATTTCAAACTTTTGTGATCCGAATAAATTTTGCATGACACTCCATATAGAAGATGTCTCCACAATTTCAAGGCATAAATGACGACAGCAAATTCTAGATTGTGCGTAGGGTAATTCTTTTCATGCACCTTCAATTGTCTTGATCCGTACGCAATCACCTTGCCGTCCTGCATCAGCACGCAACCGAGTCCAACTCGCGAGGCGTCCACATAAACAGCATACTCCACTCCTTCCACTGGCAATGCCAACACGGGGGCAGAACACAAACGCCTCTTGAGCTCTTGAAAAGCTCCCTTACAGGCATCGCTCCAAACAAAAGCTACGCTCTTTTGTGTAAGCCTGGTCAACGGCGCAGAGAGGACAGAGAACCCTTCCACAAATCTTCTGTAGTAACCTGCCAAACCTAAGAAGCTCCTTATCTCCTTAGGCGATGCAGGTCTCTTCCAGTCCAAAATCGCATCTATCTTCGCAGAATCCACTGAGATACCTTCCTTACTTACAATGTGTCCTAGGAAAGACACCTGAGATATCCAGAACTCACACTTGCTAAGCTTCGCATACAGCTTGTGCTCCCTCAAAGTAGACAAAACCAAGCGCAAGTGCAAGGCATGCTCATCTGCATTTCTAGAATATACTAGGACATCATCAATGAACACCACCACGAACTTATCCAGAAAATCTTTGAACACCCTGTTCATCATGTCCATAAAAGCTGACGGTGCATTCGTTAATCCAAAAGACATCACCAGAAATTCAAAGTGACCATAACAAGAACGAAAAGCAGTACTCAGAATGTCTGACTCCCGGATCCTCAACTGATGGTAACCTGAACGGAGGTCAATCTTCGAGAACACAGAGCTACCCCGCAACTGATCGAACAAATCATCGATCCTAGGCAACGGATATCTGTTCTTAATTGTTACCTTGTTTAGCTCTCGATAATCAATGCATAGTCTCATCGTCCTGTCCTTTTTCTTCACGAAGAGCACTGGTGCACCCTAGGGGGAAGAACTGGGTCTAATAAAACCGCATTGCAATAACTCATCTAGTTGAGTACGCAGCTCCTCTAACTCACGCGGCGCCATGCGGTACGGTGCTTCGGCAATAGGGCGAGTGCCTGGCTCGAGGTCTATAACAAACTCCATCTCTCTTTCAGGAGGAAGTCCAGGAAGGCTATCTGGAAAAACATCCGGAAATTTGCACACCATAGAAACGTCCTCTACCCGAGGCTCAACCGGTGCAGCTCCCAGAACAGAAACAGAGTCAAGAAAAGAATCACAGCCAGACTCTAGAAATATACGAGCACGCACCGCAGAAATGATCGGAGACTCCAAACGCGGCAAACCATACACACTCATGGGCTGGCCATTGCTACCCTTGAAATCCAAGCACTTGAGCTTGCACTAAATGACAGCATCATAGCTGGACAACCAGTCCATGCCCAAAATTACGTCAAAGTCTACCAGATCTAGCACCTTCAGATCCGCAATCGCCAGAAACCCGCCTAGGGAGATGGGGCATTTTTAGATACCGTGGCTTGACCTCACCAACTCTCCTGAAGGAAATTTGACATTTATAGAGGTGTCTAACTGGTCGAGAGCCCAATGATGACGGTCCACAAAACTTCTTGCCACAAAGGAATGAGTAGCACCCGAACAAAACGCGCGCCCACTTATTCTTCACCTTAAATTCACCTAAACACACAGCGTGCGAAACTAATATGCAGAAACCATATATCCACTAAAAGGAATAACCAGCCGAGTCAGAGACTAACCTGCGATCACTTGAGTCGATGATTGGGCTTCCTCCTTGGTCAGCACATTCAACTTTCCTTTTCCATTGTCCGCGAGAGGCGGGGGCGGCGGTAAGGTCTGCAACGGGACTGCAGGCAGCGCAGGCTGGCTCTGCGGGCAATTAGCCCTCATGTGTCCTCTTTGGCCACAGAGATAACAAGCTCCAGCCTTCTTGCGACAACGGGCCACATCATGTCCACTCCTCTGACAATAAGAACAGACATGACCCCCTTTGGGAGCATCTTGGATCGCATGCACCTGAGACAGCTTCTGCGCATCCAATCTCTTAAAACACCTATCGAGAGAGTGCCCCGGCTTACCACAGAAGTTACACACCTCTCTTCTGTCCTTCTTCACTGCAGGGCCAGATGCCCTCGCACTTCCTCCATCGTCCGATTTCCTCTTGTCCTTCTTTGCAAGCGATCCCCGATTCTTCGCATTTTCTATCGCCTCAACCTTTAAGGCAGCTTCAACTACTTCGGCAAAGGTCTCCGACTTGTAGGCGCTAACCAACTGCTGGATATCATACCTCAGACCACCCAAAAAAATGCTTCACTCTGCCTTCTTCAGATGCTATCAGGTCTGGGGAGAAACGACTGAGCTTGCCAAACTCGACTTCGTACTCACCAACAGTGAGTTGCCGCTGCTTCAGGTGTAGGAAGCTATTCATGAGGCGGTCTCGCTCGACCGATGGTAGGAACTTCTTTAGTAACAAACTCCTGAATGATTCCCACGAGCACCCCTCCGAAAGGTTCTCTTTTTCTCTGATCCACCAACTCTTCGCAAGGCCCTTGAGTTGATAAGCCGCAATCATCACCTTTTGATTGGGAGAAACGCCAGAGTAGGAAAACATTTCTTCCATGGCGATAATCCAGTCATCCAATGCCATGAAGTCCGCCCTACCGTCATAAGACGGGGGTCCTAAACGCTGGAAGTGAGAAATGAAATTCATCTCAGGCGGCAACGCAACTGGGGGAACTAGAGCAGCAGGGGGAGTAAGAACCACTCGGTCCACAGCAGGACCCTGTGCTCTGGTCTGTTGCCCAGAGATGACAGCCAACAACGATTGCATCTGGGACTGCATGTCCACCATCTGCTTTGTCAGGGTCTCATTACTTAGCCTCAGCGCTTCGATCACCGCTTCGCTCTGGGCACCTGAAGACTCACCCTCTGACTGGGGGGTCGACCTCGTCGCAACGCGCTTAGGCGGCATTCTACAGAACAAACGGAGATCTAGTCAGACCTTGCCTAAGACACCACAAACTGGGAAAACATTCCCTAAAACACACTATTTCGGATTCACATTGACCGATACGAACAAAAGCCTTATCAGGGACCTAGCTTAGGACACTGAAGCTAGAAAACTAGCATACCCTGACACAGTTCAGATCCGGAACGAACAAACTCAGATCAGGTCGAAAAAGAACCGATACTTGCTCCTACTGTTACCTTGCTCTGGGAAATCATAAAATGATGTTATGCTTCTAGCTTGTGCCTATAATATGAATGCATGAATGTATAAATTTCATCCCAAGGTATGAGTGTACATATGTCATCATGCAGATCTTTAACTTGGCACGTGTGCTTATGCAATGATATGCTATGTATGCAGTGCTATGCATACTACAATAAGGCCTTAGTGCATGCTATGAGCGGCGTATATATTCAATGTTATGCATCCCATACTACATAATATTGTATGTAACGAAGAAAGAAAACGCGCTAATGGGCATCCATGTGATGATGGTTATGCATCCCATACTACATAACCGTCACATGTTGCCACCTATGGGGGATCCATATACAAACACATATTATGCATCCCATACTACATAATATGCCCCGTATACTTCTTATCATGCTATGAGTGTAGTGTTCGTGCTTCCATCAAAATCTACTGATGACATATTGGTGTGTGTATGCAATGCAATGATACAACTAGGGTTTTGCTTAAGGGAAAGTTGTTCGACTGGCTTGGTCAACCAACCAACCCTCTTGCAAAACCTCCCTCTGATACCAACTGTCACAACCTGCATTTTCTCAACGATGAAATCGTATCAGAGCAAGAGAAAACACATGCCGTGATGCCACGTCGTGCAGGGGATAACTGCACACGCTCAGGCAAAACTCCAGACCTTTGTTTTTAAGGAAAAATGTTGATTAATTATGGTAGAAAAACAGTTATGTTGAAAGGCCGTATCCCTCGGCATGGTGGATCAGCTAGTCCACAGATAACAGTATATTTATACGCAGCAGAAAATACTTTGGTTCGATTAAGTTGACACCCTAAACGAGCATAAGTGTCCCCGGGGGACGACCCATGGAATGGACGACTCCAAGGTGAATATAGTATACATAAAAGGTAGTCTTTACGCTATAAGGAAAAATAGTGCTTTAGTTTTACAAACATGAAATGCATGAGTACATATAGTAACATTTTAGGGTTTAAAATAACTAGAATGCACCCTAGCATAAATCCTTCCCAGAAGAGCAAGAACCATCAGGTAAAAAGTAACAGTAGTGAGAGCAGCAAGCAGTCTAACACAGAAAAGCTAAAGTCTATGGGCGTCAACAACTGACACGAACCCATAGAAAGAAGAAAAACAGCCAAGTCTAAACAAGACAACTACCTCAAACTCAGAGGTGGAAACAAACAGCCACAGGAACCAGCAGCACCAGAAGCCCAAGTCTGTCAGCTAAACCTGCTACAGCTCTGATCCTGAGGCATTCAAAAGAAGAACACCTCAGAAGCAAGTCACAAGTAGAGCAAGAGTAAAAGCAGACTACACAAACCTCTAAGTAGAGGAGAATGAAAGAAAAGGTGACTGCAACCAAACGGTCAACAGAGTAAAAATGAGCAACAGTAAAACTAGCCGAGCAAGAAATGCTAAACATTTTATATACAAAAAAATGGGAACAAGCATCAGCATCCGAAGTCCAATCTTTCATTAGTAATTACCATGCCGAGGGAGGAACCCCAACGCACACAGCCTATCTGAGTATAAAACACTATGCCGAGGAAGGACCCCAACGCGCATAGTTCATCTGAATATAAAACACTATGCCGAGGGAGGACCCCAACGCGCATAGTTCATCTGAATATAAAACGCTAGGCCGAGGGAGGACTCCAACGCACATAGTTCATCTGAATTTCCTTAGTTATATAATTATACAAGCAGTGTTCATTTATGCTTATTCATCACCATAAACTCAAGGGATAGCTGACCAAGTGGGCTGCATAAGGGCGTTTCAAAGAACAACAAGATTTTGAGATTAAAACTTAAGGGACATCAAGTCATAAATCCCAAAATAGAGGGGAAAACAAGTTAGGAGTTCGGAACAAGTATCTCTACCGTCGAAATATGATAAACTCAACAAGTGTAGAAACAAAAAGGAAGGTAGGAATTTAGAATCAAGAACAAAAGGAAGAGCAAGAACACTACTTGCCTCGATTTACCGGAAAAACTCTCCAAATCTCCACGCGTCGCGATAGGAGCCGAAATCTGGACGAAAGATGACTGGAGAAACGGTTAGGGCA
The DNA here is from genome assembly GCA_039583875.1 of Platanthera guangdongensis. Taxonomy (NCBI): domain Eukaryota; kingdom Viridiplantae; phylum Streptophyta; class Magnoliopsida; order Asparagales; family Orchidaceae; genus Platanthera; species Platanthera guangdongensis. The sequence continues at coordinate 15,989,068 of CM077154.1, forward strand.
GAAAAACCTAGCAAGAAAAACTCGAGGAACGGGGAAGAAATTACCCCGAGGGCACAGCTCTCGACGAGAGCCTTCCAGATCCACGATCGGTGGGAAAAACCGAGCACCGGAGCTTCGTCGGTGATCGCCGGAAGAGGCACGGACGGCAAACTTCTCCGCACACGCCGCTCTGGTACGGAAAGCAGGAGAAACCTAGGTCGGCTAAAGATAAGAAGAAGCAGGGTATAAATACTCAACAGCCGCAAGGACCGGGTTCAACTACACCGGCCCGGCGGTGCCGACACACCACAGAACAGCGGTGTCGACACACCTGTGTCGACACCGGCTGGCAGTGTCGACACAGTAGTGTCGACACCCGCCAGCCGGCAGTGTCGACACACCTATGTCGACACCGGCCGACAGTGTCGACACAGCAGTGTCGACACCCGACAGCCAGCGGTGTCGACACACTGTGTCGACACCGGCCGGTAGTGTTGACACAGCAGTGTCGACACCCGACAGCCAGCGGTGTCGACACACTGTGTCGACACCGGCCGGCAGTGTCGACACAGCAGTGTCGACACCCGACAGCCAGCGGTGTCGACACAATGTGTCGACACCAGACGACCCCGCTCGACGACTCGTCGAGCTCAGCACGGCAATCGTGGAGCTCGACGATCGTCGACCTCCAAACAACGCCCAGAAAAACTAACAAATCAATCAATTAAGTTTTCCAAATGCGAAAATTTTCGTTTCTGCCAAAGATTCAAGAATTCAGCCGACTGAACCGAAGAGACGCGAAAGCGCACTAACGGCGATGCGCCACCAACTGAACGCTAGAGTAACGCCCTTACGTCACAAAGATGCCAACCAGGGGAGACAATAATACCAAAAAAAGCATGGGCGTTACAGATTGATACTTGTGAAAATTCGCCCATTTCTTGTGCGACCGATATACTTTCCATCAGTGCATCAATAAGGTGTCCCAAACAGAACCTATGTTTAATCATAAGATTTGGAATCCATCAGATTTTGCCCAAAAATATGGGTGCATAAAATTTGATTGTATTTGAATTTTAAATTTTTTCTCATATTTTTGCAGGATAATCTGCACCGTAGGATTGTGAATCTTACGATAGAACATAATCTCGCATGGTATACCACTGTGCATTGCTCGTACCATAATTTATTGCCGATTTTGATCTAGGTCTGCATCTTATGCGATTTTGACACAATAATATGGCGGTTGTGGGTTTATTTTCACTGGAATATGAAATCTGGTTGATTTACATGCTACAAAATATATTAGTGTCTTCAAGCAAGAATAAATGTGTGTGTAGAGTGTAACACCCCAGTTTTCTCAATAGCAAGAAATCAAAGCAATTTGGTAGCAGAATGCTAACGACACACGGTAGAGGGGCCGCTGGCTATAGAGTGTCGGCTAGAAGACTTGTCTGTGTCGACGAGAAGTATTGACAAGACGACTTATCTATGTCGACTCGAATGCTAACGCTACACGATAGGTATTACCGTCGGCGGTATATATGAAGTATACATTGGAAGCTCTAGTCTGTCGACAAGAAGCTCTACTTTGTCGACGAGGCACTAACATTGAGTGGTAAGGTGTTACCGCTGGCAGTATGCCTTCCAGTCGATAGCACTTCAAGTTGTCAACGAGAACTGTCGACGAGAATACATTGACAAGACGCTAATGCTGATACCACTCGCAGTAGCTTTTTCGATCGATATCACTAATGATGTCAACACGAATTCAAGTTGATAAGCTAACGAGAGCGACAGTGGATACCGCTGACAGTTCTAGATAAGATCAACACCAATATTGGCCTTTAAGTTACAACAATGCGGTAGCTACCGCCGCACAGTAGCTGACAGAAACAGGTTCGTAAATCTGCAATCCAGACCATTCAATCCTTTATCGAACTTGATCAAACGTTCCAGAATAGGCCACTTTTTATTCTTAAAGTGGGTGGCAGTACATTATTCCCATTCCCTTTCAATTGAAGTGTTTGGTTAAGTTGATTTGGGAGAGAAAGAAGAAGAAGTGATTCAGCCATTGTTGGAGCTCCGAAACTCCGAATAGCAAACCAATTTTTTATCCATGGAGGTTAGTAAGTTGTGGTCCTTTTCATTCGAGTAGATTTATTCCATGGCATTGAAACGATCATCAAGGGTAACAATCCTTCTCTCCGATCTTATGTAACATCACAATTAGTACTAGGCCCCTCGAGTGACTTGTGTCACTACGAGTTGGCTTGGACTAGGTAGTAGTCCAAAGGCCTTAAGGTTGTCATGGTTGAGTCATGATCATCATGAGTGTATTGATGAAAATGGAGGGATTAATATGAAAAAGAAACTAAGTTAATTGCTTATAATAGAAGAATTTACAAAAAAAGTAGGGAAAAATTAGATATTACACAGGCGTGACCTATAAGACACGGACATGACCTATAGAACACGGGTGTGACCTTATGGGTCATGAGCGTGACTCAGTGAAATATCATCGTGATGAGTGACCAATCACCGAGACATGAAATTGATAAATTAGACAAGGTACATGGGCGTGACCTTATATGTCACATACGTGAATTATGAAATGTTGTCGTGATGAGTGACCGATCGTTGAGACGTGTAATTGATCGTTTAGACCATGTACATGGGCATGATTTTATGGGTCACGAGCATGACTTTGTGAAATATCATCGTGACGAGTAACTGATCGTCAATATGTGTAAATGATCGTTTAGACCATGTGTACAGGCACTACAAGAAAACATGGCTTTAGTGACAAAATTTTAGTGGCAAAATATAATTAGTCACACAAACATATCTATAGTGACGGATTAAAAAGTTAGTCACTAAAGAAATATATTAAGTGAAGAAATAAATGTTTAGTCACTAAAGACACATCTTTAGTGACTAAAGAAAACTTTAGTCACTAAAGGCACACCATTAGTGACAAAAATTTAGTGATAAAATATATTTCGTCAATTGGGACATATTTATAGTGACGAATTAAAATTTTAGTCACTAAAAACATATTTTTTGTGACAAAGTTAAAGTTTAGTCACTAAAGACACATCTTTAGTGACCAAAAGAAACTTTGATCACTAAAGACAATTTTAGCGACAAAAATTTAGTGAGCAAGAAAAACTCATTTTAAAAAATTATGATTTTCAAATTATCGAGAGCACAACTCATTTACAAATTTAAGATGATATATTTAACAAGTTTCATCAAAAAATCATATTCAAGAATCATTGTGAAGATATCAAACATAATCAAATATTACGCAATTACCTTTCTTTATCACAATAGAGCATATTGATCACGCTTCCTCATCTTTCTATCTAGAAATAATAAAACACACAATTTCATCATATTAGCACACCACGAGTAAACTCTAAGCACATATGCATATATTGCCTTCAGGTAGAGAGGACAAAATTTACCACAAATGTCATAAAACAGAGAGCATTCGATCAAATCAAAATAAAAAAATCTCTACCAAAACCTAAAAATCAATATGTATGCAAATGTTCACCTATGAAGTGACACTAAAATAGAAGACTAAAACAAGCAAAAATCACCAAAAAATTGCCCACAAATTGGACTGGAAAGGTCGATGTGGAAAGTCCAAAAACCTTGAATGACGTGAGAAGGGAACGAGTACGGTTGGACTGCATATAGTCTTTGAACTAAAATTAAAAATTAGATTTTTTAGGTTATTTTAATTTTAATTTTAATTTTAATTTAGGGTATCTCTCTATAATTAATAAAATTAATTACCCATAACCGCATAACACATTAACCTCAACTTCTCTCCTAAAAAAATAAATAGAAAAAAAATTCGGGCCCTAAATATTTCTGGCAGTTCCAGTTTCTGCCATTTCCGCCTCTCCCAAATCACGAATCAGTTGATAGTTTCCCTACCTCTACCAAAATCTCCACATCTCCCAAATCCCGTGTCCCCTTCTCCTCAGAACCATCTCGCATCGCAGCAACTGAAGGATTGTCGAACGCCGACGAATCTCCCAAAGCCAGCGTGAACTTCCGTTTGCGACGACCTCTTCACTGAAGCCTGCCACAGTGCGATCAATTTTTTCAGCGAGGACAGGTAACGATAAACTCTTTCTCATTTGCAGGTCAGTAACACTTGTTCTGTAATCTCTCTATCTCCATCCCTCTCTTTCTCTCTCTCTCTCTCTCTATATATATATATATATATCCCTATCAATCTCCGAGCATGCTAAAATTACAGGTTGTTATGGCAAGGCATGGTAAATGTGATTCATTCTTTTTTTTTTGCTTAGGATGATGTAGAATATTTAGCATTATTGATCTATCCCCATGCGAACACTTAAGGTTCTAGATTCTGTTTTAGTGAAAAGAAGGCAGCAGCCCTTTACTTCAGTGTTTGCATTCTGAATCTTCATAGTCTGTCTTATTTTTCCAGTCTTTACTGGTGCACCTGTTAATTTTATTTAGTGGGTTTAAATTCCATGAATCGCCATAATGTTGTATCTTGATGAGTGCAAGATGAGATTTTGCAGAAAGCTGCGGATGTTGTGAGTACTGGTTATCAGAAATCAAAGTTTATCAACAAGTTAAGCTCTCCTAAAAGAACATTCAAACCTTTTAGATCAAATTAAGTCCCAAAATAGAAATAAAGAAGAACTAAATCGATTACCACTGCCACTATCTCATTATGTTGTCCATGTACTCAAACTTGCCCCTACAATGCAAGCCATTGTTCCAAGCACTGTGTTGCTGCTTCTTCTACCTTTACTCACTGAGTCCATGTGAGCTTTGACCTGCTTTATCGCAGGTATCCCCACAATTTTCACGTGCCTGGTGCAAGCTTTGTGTTGGTTTTTCCCAGTTTATTGGTTCGAATCCCATTTACCGGAATATTGGTCAGTAACATGTTTGTCTTTTGATCATCCTCGCACAAATTGGTTGTTATATTCCTGCTTGTTTTGCATCGTTGAGAGTAGTTGATCACATATTTACACAAATTGGCTGTGGGAACAAAATTGAATACAAATCGAGCACTGTAAGCTGAAAAACCTATCATTATCTCTTATATATAGTCAAAATATTTCCATGGAGATTTATTGAAGTGTAAGACATGTGTCAAATACTGTGGATTTATTCATCTGATGGAGTATTAAAGATATTCTATGAGATTCAATATAGAGTATTAAAGACATGTATAATACTTGGACCATCTTTACCCTAAGGATGTTGGAAGATTTTATCTGAATCATGTTCCCAGGACAGTTCAATGTCTCTTGTTTAATACAGAGGCTCTAAACAATCATTGATTATCATCTTGCATGAAATGCTACAACCAACTTTTTCATTGGGTCAACTGCATGTATTGGAAAGGGACTTTCTTGTGTTTGCGCTCTGAGAAGAGAAATTGATGCTCGAATATCATTTGAGCAATCCCCCTTACAGGTACTATTTTTTACATTATTTGAAGTAAGAATATAAATGACAAAAATTTATTAGAAAATTCTCTATGTATATAAAAATTGTTTGTACATATTCATTATGAAAAGAAATTGGTCATATTTGGTTTGCTCAAGTGTGAGAGATGGAGTATGTTGCACTTCCAATTTATGTTATAATAACTTACCCGAATATGGTAATCACTTCCTGAATATGGCAAGCATATGTTAATAAAATATGCCATTTGTTTAATTACCGAACTGTTGATTTAAGATGTTATCTTGCACTTGCTCATAGCCTTTTTTTTCTAAAGGTATCAATTACTGCATATAAGATGGTGAAGATTTTACATACAAGCTATTTGAACGACACATACCATGGATGGAAGAAAATGCACTCGTTAGCCAGATAGATTAAAATAATTTTGAATGATTAGGAACCAAAAAGGTTAAACCATATTAACAATGTAAAATTTGTAGAATTCCTATGCCTCATGCGGCAATAGGAACACATTAAATGAAAGATGAGGATTTATAAGACAACCCTAAATAATTAGGATAAGGCTAATGATGCTGAGGATGATTATAACGGTCTAGAACTTTTTCTTTTTATATTTTTGATTGGATAACATTTTATCCTAAAGCATATTTTTGGAAGTATAACATTTTCACCATAAATCTAACCTATCTGATTTGAGAGGATACATCCATTAATCATAATCAATTTTCTGTTCTGATGTTTCTTATGACAAAACATAGGACACGATGGAGAAAAATGATCCATATAGACAACCACACTATAGTGGCATAAAGACTTTAGTGTTGTTGTTGATGTTTCTTATCTATAAAACTCGCCCTTTTTACCATTTTGATGGATTTACGGCGCTCAATGCATGCTTTGGTCTTCATTACTTCTAGGAAAATGAAAATTGCTAACTATTATTGTTCCTACAATTTGGTTTAGGAAGAATGCCTACAGAGGCTGCAAAGCTGCACAGATGCTGCTTATGGTTGTTCAAAGCTGGAGCACCAGGTAACTGATTAAATTAATAACACATCCTACAATTGTTTTAGTGATAGTGAAGACACCATGCTATACATTGTTTCATCAGTCCAGTTCTATTTTTGGTCCTTATCAATGGGAATCATGAGGAAGCGAGCTGGTATTAATTTATGATGCTGAAAATCTGGGAACCGGGCGCCCGGTCCGCTGAAAATCTGGGAACCGGGCGCCCGGTCCGCTGAAAATCTGGGACCCGGGCGCCCGGTCCGCTGAAAATCTGCGACCCGGGCGCCCGGTCCGCTGAAAATCTGCGACCCGGGCGCCCGGTCCCCTGAAAATCAGGGTCCCGGGCGCCCGGTCCCTCGAATATCTGTGACCCGGACGCCCGGTCCCCTGAAAATTTGCGAACCGGGCACCCGGTCCCTTGAAAATCTGCAAACTGGGCGCCCGATTCGCTGAAAATCTGTCACTTATCTGCCTTGGAAAGTGTATACATGCATTGATGTTTCTTTTGTCAAGCATACTTCATTTTGCATTTTAACTCGGTGATAATTTATCACTTTAATTAGAATAACTCCAGTAAATGTATAAGGACAAATGGTTCCTTATTAGGGTGGTTTGAAATTGTTTAACACAACCTTGTCTCCCTTGTAGAAAATTACTCTATGTAGCTTAAAAAAATAATCCATCTTTTTATCTGTTATGTTTGAGAGCTATTTATATCTTATTTATTTTTTGTTAGCTTGAGAGCTATTTATAATCAAATTTCTTGCATCTTGCAGTACATACAAGACATCAATGCTTGATGAGATTATCGACCATGTGAAATTCCTTCAGCTACAAGTCAAGGTATGGTTCTGGAATATCTATTATTCTGACCTTAATTGTTTACTTATATGTTCCTGAATAGCGATGTCCTTAATTTCTTGGATTATTGAAATTCTAGGTCCTAAGCATGTGTTACGTCATCTTACTGGAGCCCAATCATGTGTAGTGATGCATGGAGCTCCAATATTTTCAATGGTCAAGGAGGATCATGTGCCCTATAAAATTTTTTATTAAGTTTAATGAGAGATGATGATTCTTTTATTTTGTATTGAGGGGTTTGGGCTATCTCCCACCCTCCTTTTTTAATAAAATAATGTATGTTGGCAAAAATATTTCATGTGATGAGTATTTTATTTATTCTTTTGTTTGAATGATTAATATTTAATTTTAATTGATAGTAAATAAAATAAGATTAATATTTAGTAAGAAATTGAATACAATTTTGTGAAAACATATATCTTTTTGGGACCAAATTCACAAGATTGTCACTAAATATCTTTACTGACAAAAAAAGTTAGTCACTAAATATGCATATTTTGTGACTAATTTATTTGGCCGTTTAAATCATTCAGTGACCAAACAAACTTGGTCACAAAAAACATTCGGTGATCAGATTAAATTAGTCACTAAGTGATTTTAAGTGATCAAAATTGATTTGGTCACTAAATGGTTTTAGTGATTAAATTACTTCAGTCATTGAATGGTTTTAGTGACTTAATTAATGTGGTCACAAAATGTGCACATTTTGTGACAAATTTTTTTTGGTCACTAAAGACATTTAGTGACGGGACTTTAGTGACGAAATAAATTTGGTCACTAATTGTCATTAATGACCGAAATATAATATTTAGTGACAAAAAAATTTGTCACTAAAAGTCACTTTTCTTGTAGTGAGGCATGACCTTATAGGTCATGGGCGTGTGCTTAACGCAACCATTCTAGAAGGCGGCATCTGATCCCGAGTTGTGGTATAAAGCTAGCATGCCCTTGGTCACGGGTGTGACCATGAGTGCGTTCTAGGAAAACTTATTACAACTTTTTCGAACGGTGCGACATGGTCCTCTCATCTTTTATACTTTATTTTCTGCTTCTCCCAAGACTAAAAATTGACACTTGGCCACTAGGAGATGGACACATGGCTTGACTTGACCCTTTCAGGGCATGGGAAATGATGTCTCATTAATTGTCAGCCCATCCTTTAAGGCTCTATTTGGTGGGACTTATTTTCACCGATCAAGCGGTTACGATCGCATGAACAAGCCTTAGAGTCAAGTATTTTCCTGATGTAAATCAAGTACAGGAGAAGGAGTTGGAATATAGCCAACCACCACCATGCCATAAAGGAGACAAATCTGATCCATGGCCTTGAATCAGATGAGCTTACTCCCCTCTCCCTTGCTGCTAGATCTTTAGATTAAAATAGGGGAGATAGTGAGTTCAGAAGAGCTTAATTTTAGTGAGATCTATGAAGTTTTGTAGAAAGATACCATGCTAAAACTTTTGTTTTAGGGCATTGTTTGCCGTGAAATTAGCTTCAATCAACTCCTCTCTTCAATACAATGCTGTAAGACTTGATCTCGTGAAGAATGGTGGTCTGTAGAGGGAGTATTAGAGGAAAGAAGGATGGGCTAATCCTATTCATCGGTTGGAGGAAGAAGATGAACAACCTCCCTTAGATCTACTTTAAGATATGTGCATATCTGATATCTTAAAACCAAACTGTATATGTTTTGTTTATACAGACAAGTTCAAGTTGATTTTTATGTATGATACACTTGGATCTGAACCTCATGCTCAACATGAAAGTTGCAGCCCTTGGAAAAACCTTTTTATATTGGTGTGACATATTTTTGGGGGAGCGCTATAGGTCCCTAGATCATAATACAAAAATTCTATGTCGACGCCCAACTTTTGTTTAAATACCGAACAGAATCTGTCCTATTTTACACAGCCAGGTTCAAACCCATTTTTAGGCATGATACACATAGATATGGACCCCAGGATCAACATAAAAGTTGTAGCCCCTTGGAAAGACCTTTCCATAATGCGGCAACACAATATTTTTGGTGGACTATAGCTCTCAGAAATACACTTTTAGAAAATATTGAGGTAAATATATTGATCTTAATGTTTCATGAATTTCTATCTAAATATGGTTCAGATGATAATGAAACTTGGCGCATGCATGCTAGATGGGATTGTGGGGACCTCGATTAAGATTTTAATTTTTTGGATTTGTATTTGCTATAGTTTTGCCAATTATATCATTTATGTTTACTGTACTGTAGATAATTATTATGATGTCCAATAAGACTTAATTTTCGATGACATGCATGTGGGACTATTTATGATTATTGATGCAAATTTCAATGGTTTTGAATTTACTATGATCACTTAATTAATTACTTGATTATTGACTCTCTAGGAGAACAATTATGTGATGGATACTTTATGCAAGTCGGGGATTGAATATTTTCTTGATTCAATTATATCATAAGGTTTTATTTGCGATTTTAAAGTGACATGGAGACACTTGATCATAAAATGGTAGCAAGTCATTATAGTGAACTTATTACTTCACTAGACGTACAAGTAGTCATATAGAATCATGAGGAGCTATTTTCATGACTTTCACATTCCACTGCACAAAAGTTATCCCCTCGCTTTTTTGGGTAATGATGACTTGGTACGAGAAGTAGTAATGGATTAATGTAGCTTAAAGGATATGGTCATATCCTAATATGTTATGGTAAGGAATCGGTTGGTAGTCCATGGGTGCTAGTTAGAACTGGTTTATAATTGGTGAAGTACTTATAGTAATAAGGACTTTATTGAAGGTCCTTGGGTGCCGGTTGGCACCAGTTTACACTTGTTGAAATACTTATAGTATTAAGAACTTGGTTGGGAAGTCCTTGGGTGCTTGTTAGCACACGCTTATCTATGGGAATTACTTGGTTGTAATTGGTTACATTGTTTCATATTGATCCTGTGTGAGAGGTTTACTTGTGGCGGGTCTATGAGCTTACTAATTGTCACACTAACCAAAGCTGACATATAAATTCTAGGCCAGTTGGCCTTGCGGTCTTTGGATTATTTTCCCCAATGAATTACCCCCATGTCATTAAGACTCAACTAGTTTTAGTGAGCAAGAGTACGCAGGTTCTCTACTATTTGGTTCTTAGCGTGGAGATATACGTTAACCTAGGTGTGGTAGTGTGTTTACCCACCTAATTGTGGAGATGTCCGCTCCAATGCCACCGTCTGGCCATGACGGGGGTGTCACAACCCACATTTTCTCAATATTATATATTATCAGAGTAAGATAAAATACGTGGCATGATGTTACGCCGTGCAGGGGATAACTGCAAACGCTCAGACAAAACTTTCTATTCATTTATCTTCATAAAAGTCATAAATTTTATGTTAAAAACAATGATATGAAAAAAAAATGGAATAAAAGTACTTTTAGCATGTTATGTAATGTGCGCGTGTAGTGGCTAACACAATTAGCAGCTCTCCCCCCAGACTTAATCTACGCAACATAAGCAAATGGTGTAACCATGAAAATTAAATAAAGGGCTAGGGGAAGAGAAGTTACCCTTGCTCAGAAATGAGCATATCAGAAGATGCGTGTAAACCAAGACAAAGCCGCAACATCTTCCATCTGGAAAATGAGTAACTGTAGGGGTGAGCTCCGCCAACACAAAAGAAAATAGACATACTAAAATAAAATACAACTAACTAAAACAAACTAGGTAAAATAGAAATGCAAGAAAAAGTAAGATAATTACTGGGGTTATTGTCCTCCCAGCATGACTTATTCAACAATTGACAATTGCTAATTAATAGGTTTATGAAAACCGAAGTTAACAGGTAACTGCACCATTATTTATTTCGGTAACGGGTACCGATACAGTGATAAAATAGTTACCCCCATACCTAAATGGTTGAATATAAATACCTGAGCAGAGCGTTAGGTAGGGGAAGGCAGTATGATGAGGAAATCTCAATGTCCATCTCCTCTTGTAGTTGATCCATTCCATCATCAGGCAACATAGAAGGCCCAACCATTTACTGAACCAGCTCCAATGCAGGGCCCTACACATGATATGACATGAGAGTAGGGTGAATAAACAAATTAAAAGAATGACTTGAAAGAATTTTATCTTTAGGGGTGATCTCGATATCAATCCCGATAGGTTGAGGTAGTAGATAATCGTTAGTATCATCAAGAATGCCTCAAAGTTCAGTGAGATCAATAGTGGACTCCTCCACAAATTAGTCTTCCTCAACCGGTGTCGAGGTAATCACCTCCTCACCTAGAGAACGTCATCCTCCATGTTGGGTACATTGGTCAAATGTACCTGATTTGAAGAAGCCTCACCTAACTCAATGATATACATCAGAATGTATTTGATGTTTGTTTGAGTTACTTGTGCAGGTTAGGTATACACTGGACTGAAGCTGAAAATTTCTAAGTCCATGTGTCGACACCCAGAGGGAAAGTGTCGACACTTGAGAAAGCTTGTGTCGACAACCAGACAAGCAGTGTCGACACTTGGAGTCATTGTGTCGACACCTGGGAAGAAGAGTCAACACCAGTCAGAAAGTGTCGACACTTGGAGCTGTGTCGACACTCAGTGTAGAAGAATGCAGAAAAGCTGTGTCGACACTTAGCAGAAGTGTCGACACCTAGAAGAGCTGAGTCAACACCAGAAAGTGTCGACACTTGAAGTACAAGTGTCGACACTCAGCAAAAGTCTACAGATTCTAAGTACAAGTGTCGACACTCAACACAGTGTGTCGACACTATGCAGAAGACTCAGCACTGGAAGTAAGTGTCGACACTCAACACAATGTGTCGACACTTAGCTAAAGACTCAGTATTTGAAGAATGTGTCGACACTCAGTACAATGTGTCGACACACAACCAGAAGAGTCAACACTTGAAGAAAGTGTCGACACTCAGCACAATGTGTCGACACTTAGTTGAAGACTCTACACTTGAAGAAAGTGTCGACACAAGGAGCTGTGTCGACACTTAGCAAAGAACAGAAAAGTTGTAAAATATTCTAAGTATAAGTGTCGACACTAAGGGAATGTGTCGACACTCAGCTGAAGAATCAAGAATGAAGACTTGTGTCGACACCAAGAAGCAGTGTCGACACTTGACAGTTTCTACACATGAAGATGTGTCGACACAAAGGAGATGTGTCGACACTTAGAAGAATACAGATAAAGAATGAAGTACAAGTACTTGTGTCGACACTCAATTTTAGTGTCGACACATGCAGAAGAAACTGTGTCGAGACATACAAGGAATTGTGTCGACACCTTGTAGACTTGTGTCGACACTTACACAACATGTGTCGACACTTGGTCTATAAGTGTCGACACTTAAGAACAGAAAGTCTCGACACTAACTGACAGTTAGCAGAATTTCAAGAAGTGACTGGTTGACATGACAGCTGCCAATCCAGCCGGTCTACAGCAACTGTCAGAGATGTCAGAAGTCTGTTATGAACCGGATCAGCCGGTTACCATAAAGGAAGCCTATAAATAGGCACCCACAGTTTAAAGTGGAAAAGGAGTAGTTGTTAAGAAGTTCACAATCATTACATGGTGTGATAATAATTGAAGTAGTTGATCAGACTTAATCAAGAAGTGATACACAGAAGATCAACACAAGAAGATCAGGCAGTCCAACTGCAGATCTAAGTAGTTGGAGAGAGAGAGCTCCAACCAAGGATTCAGTCTTTGGAACTAAGGCTGAAAAGAAGAATTCAGAGTCATCTGGATTTCAAGAAGCAGAGATCAAGGATCAACTGCAGAAGATTCAGACTAATTCAGTTCTACTCAAGAAGCTTTGAAGAAAGCTAAGTCAGTTTGGATCAAGCTGAGTTCTTCCAAGAACTCTTCAAGAAACTCTCAACTCCTCTCATCTTTTCTGGGTTGTAGAGTTAGCATTTATAATTTCTATTATAACTTGTAAGATCCATTGGATCTGAGTGATTGTAAGCCTATTTTATAAAGGCTGAGGGTAGGGCTTGGTGCCTGAGTGTAGGAGTTGAAGAACTCTGAGTGTAGGCCTTTGATTGGCTGAGTGTAGGCCTGGGTGGCTGAGTGTAGGCCTTTTGGCTGAGTGTAAGGCTTTGGGCCTGAGGTAGGAACCTTGTTGGGTTCTGAGCTAGTGGAGAAGTTTGGCCGAATCTAGTACACTGCTAGATAGGCGAAGGGGGAAAGTGGATGTACCCAAAGATTGGGGAACCACTATAAAATTAGTGTGTCTGCTGTGCTGTGTTGTGGCTTTACTGTGTGATTTCTGTAATTGCTGTTAACTGTAATAATCTGTGAAAAACTGTTGTGCTGCCAAACAAAAGTTAAAAAGGTTTAGGTCACCTATTCACCCCCCCTCTAGGTGTTTAGGTACCATATCTTTCAAGTGGTATCAGAGGGAGGTTGCTCAAAATCAGGACTAACTGTCTGAGGAGATCCTGTTTGGCAAATTCAGTATAAGTCAGAAAACAGGAAACAGTTTCAAGAAAATCAAGAACATGGGTTCTTCAGACAATCATAAGGAGTTGGGTTCAATGAAACTACCTATATGCAGAAAAGAGATCTTTGGGATCTGGAAAGAGAGGGTTAGGCTTTTTATGGAGGCCTCTGACCCTAGGATATACATCACAGTCAAAGAAGGGCCATATGTGCCCATGAAGATTTCAGTATTGGATGCAAATCAGAGGACTCCAAAGGATTTCTCTGAAATGACCAAGGATGAGATTGTCCTAGCAACCATGGACAAAAGAGCACAGAATATAATAGTTAGTGCAATTGATGATGCCACCTTCCAGAACCTTATTCACTGTAAAACTGCAAAAGAAATGTGGGACACCCTCATTGTCTATATGGAAGGTTCTGAAGAAGTAAGGCAAGATAGGAAGTCCTTGCTTAATCAAGAATATGAGAGTTTTAGGCAAGGAAGAGGAGATAGCATCACTGAATGCTATAAGAAATTTTACAGAATTGTAAATGAACTCATGTCATATGGAAGAGAGTTCACAAACTATGAGTTGAATGATAAATTCTTAAGGTCCCTCACCAAAGACTGGGACACCAAGATCTGTGCCATCAGAGAAATGGCAAAGTTGGGAGAAATTCCTCCTCCCACACTTTTTGGCAAGTTGTTATCTTATGAGATGCAATTGTCAGTAAGAAAAGAAGAAGAAAAGTCAACAAGGACTGAATACAGGGAAAAGACTGTTGCCTTTAAGTCAGATGTACCCAGAAAGAGCAGGACCAAGTCATCAACTCCTCCTCCAGAGGTAGTTGAATCAGAATCTGAAGAGTCTGAAAGTACAAAATCTACAAGCAGTGAAAGTGATGAAGACTTTGCTGCATTCACCAGACATTTTCAGAAGTTCCTTAAGAAGAAACAGTGGAGGTCTAGACCTTCATCTTCCAAAGGGAAAGAGGTTCAGTATCAGGAAAAGAAGCCTTCAAAGAAGGACAAGAAAAGGACCAAGACTAGTAAGGCAACTGGATCCAAGATAATTTGTTACTGCTGCAATAGACAGGGCCATGTTATTGCAGACTGTCCTGAAAGAAGGAAGGAATCCAGTGACAAGAAGAAAACACACTTCAAAGGAAAGAAGGAGAAGTCCTTTGTTGCAAAGAATGAGAAGACTCTTTCAGATATGTCTTCTTCAGACACTGAGACAGATGCTGAAGCCTATATTGGGCTATTTGCTGAAGAAGAAGAAGAGTTTATGCAGATCATGGAATCTATCTATGAGCAAGAAGACTGTCAAAGCCAAGGACTGATGGCTTTGACTGAAAGTACCAAAAACCTGGAGCAGCCAGGACCCAGTCAGGTACAAGGTTTAACTCAAAGTTCTGATTCCAGTTCTAGTTCAGAGTCAGAGTATTCTTCATCAAGTGATGAGAATATATCTGAGTCTGAGGGAGATATTCATCAACTCCTAGATGAATATCAAGTACTATTGCAAGCCTATAAGAAAAGCAAGACCCTAGCCAAAAATTTGGCTAAGGAAATTGCTGATCTCAAGGCAGCTGCAATAGATTATGAGAAGAATTATGATCAAAAACTGAATGAAGTGGCCAGGCTGAAACACATTACTGTGATTCAGATGGGTACCATTACATTTAAGAATGATCAAATTAAGAAACTGGAGATTAATCTTCAGAAGGAGAAAGAGCTAGTAGCTAGGTTTTCAAAACCTAAATCAGTGCTACCCTTGATTGATGACTTTGTTCATCATAAAGGAAAGACTGGACTGGGATTTGTTAATCCAGCTAGGACTGTTCAGAATCAGTCCAAGTCCAAGGGCAAAGCCCCAACATTCACTAAGACAGCCAAGTCTGTACCTAAGCAAAGGTACAACAAATTTGAATGTTGGTGCTGTGGCAAAATTGGCCACTTTGCTTTGGACTGTTGGCACAATGTGAGTGCCAAGTTGAGTAGCAAGTTACCTGTTGGAAAGACAGCAGGTAGCTATGTCAATTTGCAAACTAACAATCACCAAGGACCCAAGTTTACTTTGGGTTCTAAGGTTCATTAATTTGTTTTGCAGGAGAATCCAAGTGGCCATACCCCTACATGGTACTTGGATAGTGGATGTTCCAGACACATGACTGGAACTAGGGGACTACTGAAGGACTACATCCCAATCAAAAATGGTCCAAAGGTGACCTTTGGTGGTTCTGAAAAAGGAATCATCAAAGGGTTTGGTAACATTTCTTCTAACCTTGTTACCATTACTCAAGTGGCTTATGTTAAAGGTTTGAAACATAACCTCATTAGTATAAGTCAATTAAGTGATGTAGGGTATGACATCTCATTTGTTAAAAATGGTTGTCATATCAAGAGGTCAAGTGATCAAAAGATCATTTTGACAGGTTATAGGAAGAGAAATGTCTATTGTTTAGACATTATGGTTGAGAACAATAGTTCTCCAGTTTGTCTTGTAGCTGATGAGACAGTCTCTCAATGTGTCAAGTGGCACAAGAGGCTTGCTCATCTTAATTACAAGACTATTGGCAAACTCTTTAGTAAAGAGTTAGTGAGGAATGGTCCTCAAGTTAAGTGTGTCAAAGATGGCATTTGCTCAGCTTGTCAAAAGGGCAAGCAGACTAAATCCACCTTTAGAAGCATTGACAACAAGGATGCTGTGAGGTGTTTATACCTCTTGCATATGGATCTATTTGGTCCAATGCCAGTTCACAGCTTAGGTAGGAAGGTCTACACCTTTGTAGTTGTTGATGACTACTCAAGGTTTTCCTGGGTGTTCTTCTTAAAGCAGAAATCTGAAACACCTAGTGTCTTCCACAGTTTTGTTAAGCAAATTCAGAATGAATTGAAACTGTACAGTGGTCAAAATTAGAAGTGACCATGGTACAGAGTTTCAATCTGAAAGCATGACAAAATTATGTGAAGACTATGGGATATTTCAAGAATTCTCTTCACCTAGAACACCTCAGCAAAATGGCATTGCTGAAAGGAAAAATAGAACCTTGATAGAGGCTGGTAGAACTCTATTAAGTGATTCATCACTGCCAGAATATTTCTGGGCTGAAGCAGTAAACACTGCATGCCATGTGATAAATAGGGCTACCATCACTAAAAGGTTAAACAAGACCCCTTATGAAGTAGTGAAAGGCAGGAAACCAAATCTATCCTATTTCAGGATTTTTGGTTGTAAATGCTTCATACTTAACAATGGGAAGACTTACTTAACTAAGTTTGCTGCCAAATCCCAAGAGGGAGTGTTTGTTGGGTACAGCAGTAATAGTAAGTCTTATAGAGTCTACAACTTGACTACACAAGTTGTAGAGGAGTCTGTGCATGTAGTTTTTGATGAGTCACAACTAATTAACAATGAGTTGTCTAGTAGTGTGTGCAGCCCCTCAGGTCTTTCTAAGAAGATGGACAAGCTAACCATGGAAGATGTACCTGCTGCAAGACAGCAAGTAGAAGAAGATGGCTTATGTCCAGGGGGAGAACTACATGTACCAGGAGCTGAAGAAGTACAAGGAACTCAGCATAATGAAGATGCTGAAGAAGTACAACCAGAAGTAAGGATGCCTCCAGCCAACAGGCATCTAAGAGATCATCCAGTGGAGCTGATCATTGGAGATCCAAGACAAGGTGTTCAAACAAGGAGCAGAAATCAGAATGCTGTAGTATATTCAAGTTTTCTGTCTCAAATAGAACCAAAGAAATTTGAAGAAGCAATACAAGATCCACAGTGGACTGAAGCTATGCAAGAAGAGCTAAACCAGTTCAAGAGGTGCAAGGTTTGGGACTTAGTTCCTAAGCCTAAAGATCACAATGTGATAGGAACAAAATGGATCTACAGAAACAAGTTAGATGAACAAGGAGTCATCATTAAGAATAAGGCAAGATTGGTTGCAAAAGGATATAGGCAAGAAGAAGGTATTGATTTTGATCAAACCTTTGCTCCAGTAGCCAGACTGGAAGCCATCAGGATGTTCTTGGCCTATGCAACCTACCAAGGATTCAAAGTATACCAAATGGATGTGAAGTCAGCATTCCTTAATGGTAATTTAAAAGAAGAAGTATATGTGGAGCAGCCTTCAGGTTTTGTTGATCCTACTCTTCCACATTATGTCTATAGACTTAGGAAAGCATTGTATGGGTTAAAGCAAGCTCCTAGAGCTTGGTATGAAACCCTATCTAGTTTCCTCATTGAGAACAAGTTCACAAGGGGGAAAATAGATAAGACTCTATTCCTTAGGGAATCTAGAGGCAAAGTAATACTTGTCCAAATATATGTAGATGACATTATATTTGGGTCTACTGAAAGTAGCCTTTGCAAAAAGTTTGCAAAGCTTATGCAGAGTCAATTTGAAATGAGTAGTATGGGAGAGCTGAAGTTTTTCTTGGGTCTCCAAGTTAAACAGACTGAAAGTGGATTATCCATATGTCAGTCTAAGTTCACCCTAGAACTCATAAGGAAATATGGTATGGATTCCTCCAGTACCATGAAGACTCCTATGGGGTCAAGTATGTCTCTAAGCAAGGATGATGCAGGGAAACCTGTAGATGAAACCTTGTATAGAGGGATAGTTGGCTCCCTACTATACTTGACTGCAAGTAGGCCTGACATTATGTATGCTACATGTGTTTGTGCCAGGTATCAAGCCTGCCCCAAAGAATCTCACTTGACTGCAGTCAAGAGAATCTTGAGATATCTAAAGGGCACACCCTATCTAGGCCTCTGGTACCCTAGGAATGGAGATTTTGATCTAACAGGCTATTCAGATGCAGACTTTGCAGGATGCAAAGAAGATAGAAAAAGCACAACTGGATCCTGTCAATTCCTAGGTGGAAGACTCATTTCATGGAGTAGTAAGAAGCAAACCAGTGTGGCCATCTCCACAGCTGAGTCAGAGTATATAGCTGCAGGAAGTTGCTGTGCTCAACTTCTGTGGATTCAACATCAGCTAGAAGACTATGGATGTCAGGTAAGTAGAACTCCACTTTATTGTGATTCTACTAGTGCTATTTCCATAGCTAATAACCCTGTATCACATAGTAGAACTAAACATATTGAGATAAAATATCACTTTCTTAGGGAGCATGTAGAAAGAAATGATATTGCACTTGAATATGTTAAAACAGATAATCAGATAGCTGATATGTTCACTAAGCCCTTAGAAGAAGCTAAGTTTAATAGGTTCAAAATTGAACTAGGTATGATAAACTTAGACTAAGTATACAGAACAAAAATTGGCTAAGTAAAAAGGTGTCGACACATAGACAAGTCTATGTCGACACAGAATAGTAAGTGTCGACACTTCAGAAAAATGGTGTCGACACATCTAGGAAGTTAGTGTCGACACTTCAGAATGTTAGTGTCGACACATGTCGAGTAGGTGTCGACACATCCAATAAAGTGTCGACACTTAAGTTTTACTCAGAATTTTTCTAAGTAAAGTCTCGACACATGTCGAGTATAGTGGTGTCGACACTTAACCAAGTGTCGACACATAAAATCTGTTGACTAAATTTGTGTCGACACATGAGTGTCGAGACATTATAAGTCA
This sequence comes from Platanthera guangdongensis, assembly GCA_039583875.1. Lineage (NCBI taxonomy): Eukaryota > Viridiplantae > Streptophyta > Magnoliopsida > Asparagales > Orchidaceae > Platanthera > Platanthera guangdongensis. The sequence continues at coordinate 16,008,439 of CM077154.1, forward strand.
GTGTCGACACTTATTGACAGTGTCGACACATCATTAGAAATTCATCCCGCCTGTTCGTCTTCAAACAGGAAAGGTATAAATAGGGTTCTGTCTTTGATTGTCGACACGCTTTCAAAGTTTCGAGACCTAAACTCTTGTGTCGACATTTCTCTCATCTCAAGACTAATCTTCAAACCCTAATGGCTCCCAAGCTGGAAGAGAATGTCAACGAGGGCTATGAGCTCGTGCGAGGCGCATTCGACGACAGCGATCAGGAATTCAAATCAGTGATAACCCTAATTGCCAATTCAGGCTTGGAGTTCTTGGTTTCAGAACCAACAAAAATCTGGAAGAAGGAAGTCATTGAATTCCTTTCTGGCGCGTCTATAGATGACTCAGGCTTCAGGATTAAGTCAAGGGTGCATGGCACCAAAGTCAAACTATCCCCCAAGTCTTTAAGAAAGGTACTTCAGCTACCTAAGATTCAAGAAGAAGAGGAGGTAACTGCTTCCAAGACCAGGGAAGCTCTTACTTGGTGTGGCCTGGATCCAAAAATGAAGGTGGGATCAGTCTTCAACAGGAAGGGGATGAACAATCAAGGCAAGTTCTTGTCTGAAGTAGTGGGCAAGGTAATCCTGTGCAAACCAGGAGGGCATGACAGGGTGTCTGCCTCCATGTTTGAAATCATGACCAGAATCATCTTCACTCTGAAGACAGATTGGTCAATGGTGGTTTATGAGAAAGTTAAAGAAAGCCTGAAGAAGCCCAATCTGGGCAGGATAATAAGTCTCTACCTGGCTGGATCAATTCCAGAGGTAATGAGCTCTGCAGCAGGAACAAAGATCAATCATATGAGGAGAATGGACTCCAGGATATTCTCACGATGGGAAAGGGTGCTGGTGTCAAAGGACTTGGCCACCCCTGAGAAACAAGCTTCTAAGAGAGACTCTCCTCCCAGGAAGAAGAGGAAGATAGCTGCTGTGCCTCAAGAGTCCTCCAGCAGCTCAGGCAGTGAAGAACATGTGGTCTTCACTCCTGAAAGTCCAGTTGATGTGGCTGCAGAAAAGACACCTGCTCCTCAGGAGGCAGCTGACATCCAGGGGGAGCTTCCAGGTGTAGCAGTAACCATCTACACTGGAGAGTGAACAAGCCACCCTCCTCATTCAAGAGGTACTTGTTGACCTTAAAACTTTCAATTTTTCTATAATAAATTCTGATTTGTCTGATGACCATCAGCAATATCAGCCAGCACACCAAGAACCAGATGTTGTTCTTCCAGACACATCTGTTGTGGTACCTGATCAAGTGGTTGAAGAACCAAGTACATCTCCTGCACAGACTCCAGCAGAGTATACCATGGAAGATCTGTTTTTGAACTTAGATCAAGAAGATTTTGATATGGAAAAGAATACTGCTGATACAGGAAAGGATGCTGCTGCTGAGGGGGAGAACATGGAAATTGAGGAAGAGCCTATAAGGCTAGATTCTGAGAAGGCACAAGATGTGCATACTGAAAAACCATCCAGCCCTAAGGATAGGGTGGATATAGCAAGTACATCTGAATCTGAAGATGATGAAGCTGAGCAAGCTCAGAAAAAGAAGTTCTTTGTATTCAAGAGAAGGAGCCAGAGCTATAAGAAGGCTCTTCAAACTGTTGCTCAACATTCATTAGTTCAACAAGCTCCATCCACTGATTATAGTGCTCTATTGCTTGCCTTGCAAATCAAGATGGATGAACAAAGAAAGGCTTTGGAAACATATATGTGGATGAAGGACACAAAGCTCTACAATCTGATCTGGGCCAGGAAATCAAGTCCATAAGGTTTGAAATGAACCTTAATAAACAGGAGATGACTGATTGTTTTACAAAGGGGGCTCATGCTGTGGTATATCTGGCTAAACATCAAGAAACTATTAAAGAGAAAGTGGATGATATAGCAGTCAAACAAGGCTATGTGCTAGAGAATCAGTTGAGGATGAATGATAACTTGACTGCATCTCACAATGCAATAGTCACTGAAATTAAGAATAAGTCAGATGAACCTTCAACTTCATCTGCTGCTGCCAAAGCTGATTTTGATAAGCTATTTCAAGCAGAGCTTGCTGCTGTAAAGAATGCCATACAAGATTCCCAGAAGGTCATATCAGAACAGCTTACCAAGCTTAGACCTTTCTTTAAAGAGGGCATAAGATATTTGGATAGCCAAATCAGATTTCAGAAAGATGATGTAAGGGATCATATGGCTCAAGAAGTCATAAAGGGGGAGAGAGTGTTAGTCAAGGCCAGTTCTGAGCATGCAAAATGGATTTCAAATTCTATAAGGGCTACACTTGGATATCCTCCCCTGTGTGATGACAATGAAGTGGCTGAATCTGGTATTCAAGGAACATATCTTGGAGGTGAGCAACAAGCAGTGGCTGATGTAATCTATCCACCTCCAGACTTTGAAATGATTCATGCAGATATAAGCACTATGTATAGTCCACTTGCTGGCAAGCCAATGTTATTTTGGAAAAGGTTGTTCAACCTATCACAGCTGCAATGCAAGAGGCTTTGGACAAGGAAGAAGAAACTAGGCTGTCAAAGAAGAAGTTTAGGGAAATTGCTGAGCAAAAGCCAGATTTTGAACACTGGAGCCCTACTTCTAGGAACATAATTCTTACAGCCTGGAAAGCAGCCAAGGACAATGCCCATGAGAGGAACAAGTGGTTCTCAGAGGCTGAATGGAGAAAGCATGAAAGTAGGCAAGAAGCCATTGTCCAACATAGAAGGAAGGCCAAGTTAGGAAAGCTACCTCCCACAGCTGTGGAGCCTAGCAAGTACTTTCCTAAGCCTTATCATTATTTTGAAAGGCAAAAGATCAAGGCTGAAGAACAGAAGAAGAAAGATCTAAAAGGGAAGAAGACTGCTGAAGCTGAGCCTGCTGCTGCTGCTGCTGTGAAAGCTCAAGTTAAAGCTGGAAAAGGGATTGTTATCAAAGAACCTGATCAGCACTAGATTAGGAATTAACTTGATGCTTGTTGAAATTTGTTAAATGATAAACATTGTAATACTTCATTGGAAATGTATAAGGAACATTATTGGAACAATATATGATAAATATAGTATGAATGTTCTGAATTATGTGTGTTTCTTACTTGTTCTGCAATGTTTAATAAGTATACATGTGTGCTTTATTACATGTTTAAGTTTACCCTGTTGTCATTTATATGTTTTACATCATTTTGTAATTTTTAATTATGAGTGGTGTATATCATTGACTAAGGGTTATGACTTCTCCAAATAGGGGGAGATTGTTGGGTACATTGGTCAAATGTACCTGATTTGAAGAAGCCTCACCTAACTCAATGATATACATCAGAATGTATTTGATGTTTGTTTGAGTTACTTGTGCAGGTTAGGTATACACTGGACTGAAGCTGAAAATTTCTAAGTCCATGTGTCGACACCCAGAGGGAAAGTGTCGACACTTGAGAAAGCTTGTGTCGACACCCAGACAAGCAGTGTCGACACTTGGAGTCATTGTGTCGACACCTGGGAAGAAGAGTCAACACCAGTCAGAAAGTGTCGACACTTGGAGCTGTGTCGACACTCAGTGTAGAAGAATGCAGAAAAGCTGTGTCGACACTTAGCAGAAGTGTCGACACCTAGAAGAGCTGAGTCAACACCAGAAAGTGTCGACACTTGAAGTACAAGTGTCGACACTCAGCAAAAGTCTACAGATTCTAAGTACAAGTGTCGACACTCAACACAGTGTGCCGACACTATGCAGAAGACTCAGCACTGGAAGTAAGTGTCGACACTCAACACAATGTGTCGACACTTAGCTAAAGACTCAGTATTTGAAGAATGTGTCGACACTCAGTACAATGTGTCGACACACAACCAGAAGAGTCAACACTTGAAGAAAGTGTCGACACTCAGCACAATGTGTCGACACTTAGTTGAAGACTCTACACTTGAAGAAAGTGTCGACACAAGGAGCTGTGTCGACACTTAGCAAAGAACAGAAAAGTTGTAAAATATTCTAAGTATAAGTGTCGACACTAAGGGAATGTGTCGACACTCAGCTGAAGAATCAAGAATGAAGACTTGTGTCGACACCAAGAAGCAGTGTCGACACTTGACAGTTTCTACACATGAACATGTGTCGACACAAAGGAGATGTGTCGACACTTAGAAGAATAACAGATAAAGAATGAAGTACAAGTACTTGTGTCGACACTCAATTTTAGTGTCGACACATGCAGAAGAAACTGTGTCGAGACATACAAGGAATTGTGTCGACACCTTGTAGACTTGTGTCGACACTTACACAACATGTGTCGACACTTGGTCTATAAGTGTCGACACTTAAGAACAGAAAGTCTCGACACTAACTGACAGTTAGCAGAATTTCAAGAAGTGACTGGTTGACATGACAGCTGCCAATCCAGCCGGTCGACAGCAACTGTCAGAGATGTCAGAAGTCTGTTATGAACCGGATCAGCCGGTTACCATAAAGGAAGCCTATAAATAGGCACCCACAGTTTAAAAAAAGGAGTAGTTGTTAAGAAGTTCACAATCATTACATGGTGTGATAATAATTGAAGTAGTTGATCAGACTTAATCAAGAAGTGATACACAGAAGATCAACACAAGAAGATCAGGCAGTCCAACTGCAGATCTAAGTAGTTGGAGAGAGAGAGCTCCAACCAAGGATTCAGTCTTTGGAACTAAGGCTGAAAAGAAGAATTCAGAGTCATCTGGATTTCAAGAAGCAGAGATCAAGGATCAACTGCAGAAGATTCAGACTAATTCAGTTCTACTCAAGAAGCTTTGAAGAAAGCTAAGTCAGTTTGGATCAAGCTGAGTTCTTCCAAGAACTCTTCAAGAAACTCTCAACTCCTCTCATCTTTTCTGGGTTGTAGAGTTAGCATTTATAATTTCTATTATAACTTGTAAGATCCATTGGATCTGAGTGATTGTAAGCCTATTTTATAAAGGCTGAGGGTAGGGCTTGGTGCCTGAGTGTAGGAGTTGAAGAACTCTGAGTGTAGGCCTTTGATTGGCTGAGTGTAGGCCTGGGTGGCTGAGTGTAGGCCTTTTGGCTGAGTGTAAGGCTTTGGGCCTGAGGTAGGAACCTTGTTGGGTTCTGAGCTAGTGGAGAAGTTTGGCCGAATCTAGTACACTGCTAGATAGGCGAAGGGGGAAAGTGGATGTACCCAAAGATTGGGGAACCACTATAAAATTAGTGTGTCTGCTGTGCTGTGCTGTGTTGTGGCTTTACTGTGTGATTTCTGTAATTGCTGTTAACTGTAATAATCTGTGAAAAACTGTTGTGCTGCCAAACAAAAGTTAAAAAGGTTTAGGTCACCTATTCACCCCCCCCTCTAGGTGTTTAGGTACCATATCTTTCACTCCATAGGAGTAGGCATAACACTATAGGTACTTACTTCTTCATGCAAAACATCCGCAACAAAAATGTCAGAAACAAATGTAGTAATATGCATAGGAGAAGGAGGAGTAACACTTAGATAAAAATTAAGCACAGATTCCTCACAAAGAATCGGATCCATACACTGTGATATATGAATAGGGAGGATAGGTGCAACCATGTCGGGACATAGATCAGCCACAACTCTGGTGGGTGCTTCCATATAATTCCCTTCAAAACATGAAGGTGACATAGAAACGTAACTAGAGGTAGAAAGTATGATGTTAGAGATAGGAGTTGGGATGATCCGGATATCCAACTCGTCATCCTCATCCAACTGGCGAAGGTACTCAACACAATCCTTCAGAGCATGATCTGTGCTCCGAAAAGACAGGCACTGTTTTGCATGCTTCTTCGATCCAAATGGAGCAAAAGATGAATTGAAAAATGGTACATGCGGTGTTGGATCCCTAGTTGATTTGGGCTAGGTTCAATAGCTTAGGATGTGACCCAACCTGTATAGCCAGGGTCAAATTTGTGTCCTAGAGTCTAGGTCAAGTCCTTAGGTTCAACATCAGATGGACCAGCTCTCACAAGACCTTCAGACTGCAGAACTAGAAGTTTTCAAGACTAAGTGAAATGAGTTCGATGTTCGTCGAACTCAGCTCGACGAAAGGTATTCGACACTCGACGATCGTGAGACAATTCTTAGTGCTGAGCTCGACGATCTTTGTTCTCTGTTCGACGAAGACTGAGTTTCTACATCAAGCTAAAATCAGGAAAACTTCAGAATTTTTCTAAGTCCAGCTTCAAGCTTTGGTCGACGAACTAGATTCTGAGTTCGACGAACTTGGACCTTAAGTTCTCAACTCCTCAGCTCAACGAATGAAGATTGTCAGTTCGATGAATGTTAAAGCAGAATTGACAAGATTTCCTTGAAGACAAATTATTATTGTCTGGTAGACGAACTCACTAAAGCTCAGCTCGACGAACTCAAGCTCAGCTTGACGAACTCATCAAGCTCAGCTCGACGAACTCAAGCTCAGCTCGATGAACTCAAACTCAGCTCGACGAATTGTGTTCTTCGTTCGACGATTCCAGACTAGGTCTTCTCCAGTTTTCCCGTCCCTTTTCTTGACGATGAATCCTCAGTAATAATGCCCAATCCTCTCAGAATGTTACCGTTAGAACGCGCATTGATCATGGATTATCACATGCCGTTTTTTCCATGGGACAGTTAGGGAATTCATTGATTGCCGCTTCCTTCCCAGGCCGACTGCATTTACTGCTTGAGATTTCAAATTTCCAGGGTGATCAACAGTCAGTCAGACAAGAACAAAAGAAAAAGGATCAATCAGTAAGAGAAACGACATGCAACAGACACACAGATAGATTGCACACAAGAATAAACATACTACAATCAAAAGTCCTTTTTCTGCAATCTGCCCTGGCCAGAGAATATCTTCTTCAAGAAGAAGAAGAAGAACATTCAAATACTATCAAGAGTCTTCTTCCTTCAACTCTACAGGACAACTTCAAAAGGACAACAAAACTCTATCTGTCAAAGAAGTTCCTGAAGCAATCTCTGGTCCAGGCACTCAAGCTTTCAAGACATGTCACCCTGAAGCAGTGCTCTAGTTTTCCTGATCTCAGGGGGAGCAAATCTGCTAACATCAATCCACAGTCTTCTCAGTTGTCATTGAGAAATAGAAGACACCATCACCTCTCTTCCAACTCCTGTACAGGGTTTTAATTCCCTTCAAAATTATTCTGGTTGCAAGTCTCCTTCCAAAAGACTTGAGGTTTTGGTTTTTGAGCACCTGAACAAAAGCTCATTGGTGTCAAGCACCTCCTAATCAAAAACCTAAGTGGATTCCTACCAGGGCGGTAGAAGAGTGGATGTACCCAGGTTGGGGAACCACTATAACATTTCTTGTGTCGTCTGGTTGCCCTTTTCTTTTGTTTTGGCTGTGCTCTGTGATTAGATAGTTTGCTGTGCTTATTTATTTTATTTGCTGACTTGTTCACTTAGGATTACAACAAAAGTTGTAAAAAGTTTATAGTGAGCACAATACTCTATTCACCCCCCCTCTAGAGTATTTCAGATCTAACCTGCACTTTCAATTGGTATCAAAGCGAGGTTGGTTAAAATACCACACCTCAATTGGTTGTACAGGCTAACACCTGAACCACAAAGATCCCTCTTGTTAGGTCTGTTTGTTTGTTTTTATTATTAGATTTATTTCTTCATAGAAATGGCCCAAAACAAAGATTATGCAAGCATCAGACCTCCAATTTGCAATCTTAACAAGTTTGCCATCTGGAAGGCAAGAATCAGGTTATATATGAATTCTATTGACAAGGATATCTTTTCTGTTATCTTAACAGGCGTACATCCAGCACCTGCAGCTTCTACAAGCACCTCAATAAACATGACTGTAGTACCTCCTCCAGAAAATAATGAAGCCTATAAGAAAGCCAAAATTGCAGATGCAAAGGCAATGAATATCTTGGCTCAGACAATATCAGATGACATATTTCAGAAGGTGGCTGAGTGCACCTCAGCCAAGGCCATTTGGGATTCCCTCAACCAAATGGTAGCTGGCTCAGTAGATGAAAGAAAAGATAGGAGATCAAACCTCATATACCTGTGTCAGAATTTCAAGAAGGATGAGGCTGAATCAGTGGTTGACATGTATAATAGGTTGAGCTCAATCATCAATGAGCTCAAAACCTTGGATAAGGACATCACCCTGACAGAGGTGAATGATAAGATATTGATGTACTTTCTTAGCTCTTGGGACTCCAGAATCTGGCCAATCAAAGAAGCCAAAAGCCTAAATGAGATATCAACTGAATCTCTACTAGGCAAATTAAAGTCCTATGAGCAGCTGATCAAATCAAGAGAAGCAGCAGAACATAAGACAACAACTCCAGTGAGAAAGGATCACAACATAGCCTTCAAAGCATCTGAGGAAAGTCAGACCTCAACTTCAAATGAATAACTCATGAGCCTCTTTGCAAAAAGATTCTATAAGATGGCTAGGAAGGATTTCAGAAGGAAATCATCCAGGCAGGATGATAAGCCTAGATTTGACAAGACACCAATCATGGAGGTTGTGTGCTTTGGGTGCAGAAAGCCTGGACATTACATCTCAGAATGTCCAGAAAACCAGAAGAAGGACAAGAGCAGAGAAAAGGACTCCAGGAGAAAACACAGCAGCAGACCCTCCTCCAGCAAATACAAAAAGAAAGACAAGGGCTTTGTTGCTGAAACATGGAGTAATACAGAGGAAGAATCATCCTCTTCCAGCTCAAGTGAAGAAGAGGAAGAAGCAGGATCCAAGGAGGTTTGCCTTATGGCAATTGATGCCTCTAGGAGCAATTCTGGATCAGAAGGAGAATCTGAAGATGAAGCAGTCTCAGACTCAGAGGCAAATCAGGTTCTTTCAAATTTTGATTTTAATTCTGATTCATTCAAAATTGAATTCAGAGCCATGTGTTTAGATTTAATTAGTTCAGAAAAAGAAATAAAAACTCTTAGAGAAGGACTAGAAATTCTTGAATCTGTTAACTCAGAAAACATTAAACTACAAGATCAACTAACCTTAGCTAATGAACAAATAATTAAATTAAAATCTGAATTATGTGAGGCCAAACAACTTGAGCAATCTCTCAATGGGAGAAGTCTCAAGCTGATGGACATAACAAGCATAGTTAATGCCAGATTAAATGGCAAGCTAGGCTTGAGTGCTTCATCAAGTTTGCCCCCCATAATTAAGAAAAACATTCTTACCACACCTATTAAATTTGTTTCTCCAAAGGGAAAATAAAAGATGATAAACAAACCATTGTCTGAAAACCATTTAAAACCCATAGACAAGAGAAATAAAGATCAGAAAACATCAAATAAAAACAAGGTTCAGCAGTATTCGTCGAACGCAGATCGACGATATGTGGCCAGTTCGTCGAACCCAGATCGACGAACGCTGAACGCAAACTTCAGTTATAATAATTCATCTAACTGCGATCGACGAACTGTGTATGGTTCATCGAGCAGAGGTCGACGAACTTAGGCCGCAAAAAATGACTACTCTCATTCTCTGAGCAGATATCGATGATCTCATCTCTATTCGTCGAACTCTGGTCGACGAACTTATAACAATTCGTCGAACCCAGAAGGACCAAACAGAAATCATTTCTCTTACAGAAATTCTAAGCCAACTAATAAGACATTCAATCCAGTAGCTGATTGAGTTATTCCACCTAGGAGATATCACCGCTTAGGTTATAAATCTCAACCTGCATTATCAGTTATCTCCAGTTTCTCTTTTCAACCAAATAAAGGACCCAAGGTAACCTGGGTCAAGAACAATTGAATTTTGTTTTTCATTGCAGGTACATGTGAAGAGCTGTCCAAGTGTAAGTCAGACCTGGTACTTGGACAGTGGTTGCTCCAAGCATATGACAGGCAGCAAGGACAATTTATCCAATTACAAGTCCAAGCTAGGACCAAAGGTGATCTTTGGTGATTCAAAGAGTGGCCAGTCAGAAGGATATGGAGCATTCAAGATTGGGACAGTCACTTTCAAGAAAGTAACATATGTAAGAGGACTCAAACATAACCTAATATCCATAAGTCAATTATGTGATGAAGGTTATCAGGTACACTTTAACTCTACCTCTTTTTCTATTATTGATAATGACAACAAAACTGTTTTAATTGGAATTAGACAAGGCAATATATATTTAGTAGATTTTATTTCTGCCACAACTGATATCTGCTTACTGAATTTTACTAGTAATCAAAATGAGCTATGACATAAAAGATTAGGACATGTAAACCTTAAGAATATAGCTAGGCTATCTAAAGACAACCTTGTTAGAGGTTTACCTTCTGGCCCATACAAGAAGGAAAACCTATGCAGTGCTTGTCAATTAGGCAAGCAAACTAAAACTAGCTTCAAATCCATTAATAAAAGTGATTCACCTAGGATTTTGTATTTGCTTCATGTGGATCTATTTGGACCCATTGCAGTACAAAGCCTAGTAGGGAAGTCTTACACTTTAGTGATTGTTGATGACTTCTCCAGATTCAGTTGGGTAGCCTTTCCGAGAGCTAAGTTAGATACATTCAAGGTTCTTATAGATTTTCTCAGGACCATACAGATTGAGTTCTCTACTCATGTTGCATTGATCAGAAGTGATCATGGCACAGAGTTTGTGTCTCTTCGTATGCATGAGTTCTGTGAGAAGGAAGGTATCAGGAAGTGCTTCTCAGCTCCTAGAACTCCCCAACAAAATGGGGTTGTTGAAAGGAAAAATAGGACACTCATTGAAGCTGCATGCACATTATTGGCAGATGCTTACATGCCTCTATCCTTTTGGGCAGAAGCTGTAAACACTGCTAATTATATCCTGAATAGAAGCCTTATACATAAGCTGAAAAATAAGACCCCCTATGAATTACTTAAAAGGGAAGAAACCTAAAATCACATACTTTAAAGTTTTTGGCTGCATATGTTACATTCACACAAATAACAAAAGATACATTAGAAAGTTTGAGGCTAAGACTGAAGAAGGGATTTTCCTAGGATATTCCCAAGTAAGCAAGACCTATAGGGTTTTTAATAAATCCACCCTTAAAATTGAGAGTCTATCCATGTATCTTTTGATGAAGCTAACATGTCTTATAAGGAGAAAGAGATTTCTACCAATAGCTCTTTGCAGGTTCCACCACTGTGTGAGTCTATGGATGGACTAAACCTTACCCAAGAGGTATCAACCCATCATTCTCCACAGGTTGCTGAAGACAGTAAAGAAGAACTTCAAGTGGAAGTGGCTGAACTTCCCTCAACAGCTAGTACCATTCCACAAGAGGAATTAAATACAGAAGCTGTTGCTCAACAAACTCCACCAACTGATCTTGTCATACTTAGAGATCACCCCAGATCTCAAGTGATTGGAGACATTTCAGCAGGTGTACAGACAAGGCATCAACTCAACCAAGACTTGATGCATGCCTGTTTTCTCTCTCAGATTGAACCTCTCACCATCCATGAAGCAGAGCAAGATCCCCACTGGATCTTTGCAATGCAAGAGGAACTAAATCAGTTTGAGAGATGTAGAGTTTGGGATTTGGTTCCAAGACCCCATATCTACCCAGTTATTAGAACCAAATGAGTCTACAGAAACAAGCTGGATGCTCAAGGGAACATAGTGAGAAACAAGGCTAGGCTTGTTGCTTAAGGCTACAGACAAGAGGAAGGAATTGACTATGACGAAACGTTTGCCCCTGTTGCAAGGTTAGAGGCCATAAGAATTTTCCTTGCCTATGCAGCTCACAAGAGATTTAAAGTCTTCCAAATGGATGTCAAGAGTGCATTCTTGAATGGAGTACTTCAAGAAGAGGTTTATGTAGAACAACCTCCAGGTTTTATCTCTCTAACTCAACCCTCTTTTGTATTTAAATTGCATAAAGCTCTCTATGGTTTAAAGCAAGCTCCAAGAGCATGGTATGAGGCCTTAGCAAGCTTCCTTTTAGAGCATAAATTTACAAGAGGAACCATAGATAAAACTCTTTTCACTAGACATCATAAGGACCAAATATTGTTAGTACAAATATATGTAGATGACATCATTTTTGGGTCTACTGATCCCAAATTATGCAAGAGGTTTGGTGACCTCATGCATTCTAAATTTGAGATGAGTAGTATGGGTGAGCTTTCCTACTTCCTTGGTCTTCAAGTGAAGCAGCTCCCTGATGGTATCTTCCTCTCCCAAGCTAAGTATGCTAAAGAGCTTATTAAGAAGTTTGGGATGAGTAATGCTTCAGGAATGAAAACACCTATGGCTACAAATGCTGTTGTGGATTCTGATGCAGCAGGGAAACATGTAGATCAGAAACATTATAGGACAATTATTGGATCCCTATTATACCTAACAGCAAGCAGGCCTGATATAATATTTGCCACATGCCTTTGTGCTAGGTTCCAAGTGAACCCTAAAGAATCTCACCTTATTTTCTTAAAAAGAATTTTGAGATATATAAAGAGTTGTCCTAATCTAGGACTCTGGTATCCTGCAGAGTCAGAGTTTGAGTTAACTGGATACTCAGATGCTGACTATGCTGGCTGTAGAGTGGATAGGAAGAGTACCTCTGGAACTTGCCAGTTCCTGGGTATGAGACTTGTCTCCTGGTTTTGTAAAAAGCAAACATCTGTGTCTACATCAACTGCAGAAGCAGAATACATGGCTGCTGGCAGCTGCTGTTCACAAATGTTATGGATACAAAATCAACTCGTAGACTATGGTGTCAACTTAAATAATTCAACATTATTTTGTGATAATACTAGTGCTATTGCTATAGCATAGAATCCAGTTCACCATAGTAGGACTAAGCATATTGAAATAAGACATCATTTAATTAGAGATAATGTAGACAAAAATAAAATTAACTTAATCCATATTCCTACTGATTTACAGAGAGCATACATTTTCACCAAACCCTTGGATGAGAAAACTCATCTGTTTTTTTATAAATCAACTGGGAATGATCAATAGAGAAGAGTTAAATTAGTTTCTGTCTGCATTTGACGAATTTTCCAGAGTTCGTCGAATGAAGTTCGACGAATTAGGGACAATTTGAGAGATTCTCGTCGAACGGAGATTGACAAATTCTCTGTGTGTGTGGAAACAATTTTCGTCGACCAGAGATCGACGAACTTTGCTTCAGAAGATATTTCGTCGAACGGAGTTCGACGAACTGTTTTCGATTCTTCTGGATGAGATCGACGAATTATCTATATATAATTTATTTCGTCGAGCCCAGTTCGAAGAATTGTTTCTTTTTCGTGGAACGGAGTTTGTCGATTCATATTCTGGAAAACTTATATCTAAGTTTTCTTTGACCTCCGTCCCGCGCTTTCAGTTCTCTTGCTCTTGATTGCCGTTTTCTCTGTGTCTTTCTTGCAGGTCATCAATGGCGATTCCAGCGAGCACCTTAGCCGCCATGAAATTTGACACTGGTTTTGATATGGATTTTGATTCTTTCCAGCACTCTGACCCCATATTTCTCTATATCCTGGAACTGCTAGAAGAACTTCATCTCAAGGATTTCATGACCAGAAGGATTAAAATACATGCGACTGAGATTAGAGAATGGGTATACACGTCTACTGCTTCTGAGGATGAAACATTGACAGGAACTATCGGGAGTACTGCTGTTTCCCTATCTCCCAGCGTTCTCTCTGAAATTTTTGGTTTGGTAAATGGAGAAGATAATATGGAAATGGATTATGAAGAATTTAGTGAAATGCTGAAGTTAATGGGGTTTTCTGGAGGCAACCCTAACAAATTGTTGAAGAAACAACTTTCTGCCGCTTATCAGTTTTTGGCGGATATTGTGGGAAAGATTCTGATGGGCAAGCACACCGCACATGATTACATTACCCGACATCAATTCCTTATCATGTGTGTGGTGGTGAATAAGCGTCCTGTTGATTGGAGTAAGATTTTCTTTGAGTTGATTAAGAAGAAGAATAGCAAGAAGGAAGTCTGCTTTGGAAGAATCCTGGGGATCTTCCTTATGGAAAAGGCTGGTGAATGCATGTTCTCCCCAACCATCTTCATCAATGCCAGCAAGCGCCTCACCTGCGCCTTGTTTGGCAGATGGGAGAGGACGATCTCCAAGCCCTCCAAGGCTTCCTCCTCGTCCATCCCAGCTTCTGAGAGCACCAGGGCTGTGAAGGCCACTCCCCACCCTGCTGAGGAGATCCATTCCCCTCCACCATCTCTTCCAGCACCCCTTCCCGCAAAGCAACTCCCTTCCTCTTTCATTCCTTCTTCAACTCCTCAATCTCCACAACATACTCATGTGCCTACTCCACCTCCATCTCCACCTCTGGACATCACCAACATTCCAACACCTCCACCTTCACCTCATGAGACATCTATTCCTACACCACCACAGTCTCCACTTCCCCCTCACTTATCCTCCATTCCATCTTACACCCTACTCTCAGACAACACCATAACAGATGCATTTCCACCTCTATCCCCTCCATCTGTCCCCCTTCCTTCATCTACCTCTCTACCTTCACCCACTACTTCTCCATCTCTGGAACCCTCCACTGTTTCTACAATCATATCCCCGCTCACTCCACTCATCAAAACTCTCATTACAGAGGCCATTAAACCTCTTGTGAATTCTATCAATTCTTTATCTGCACAAGCTTCTCTTCTCTCTGCTGCCCCCTCTTCATCCAGGGGCCTGGCTCCAGGATTTCCTGAACCCAGGTAGGGGGAGATGCTCAGTGATGAAGTTGCAGCAGATGCAGATGCAGCAGCAGCAGCAGTCACAGCAGCAGTTCCTTCTACATCAGATGCAGATTCAGATGAAGATGCAAAAAGTTTGCCAGAATATAATTCTGAGATGATTGAATTGATTCATTTTATGGATACTGACATTGACTTAGATGAGTCAGTTGAGCAAATAAAAACTGTTGGTGATTTCATTATGGATCCCACAGTTAATCTACCAGAATTACTGCAAGTTTTTGATACTGTACATATGCAGTCTTTTCCAGCAGATTTTACTAAGCCACATTTGGCTATTGTACCCTATACCTCTCCAGTTAGTCCAGCAGTTGCTAAGCAACTCTGTGACAGTTTTGCTATTCTAGCTTTAGCTTTAATCTCTGCAGCTCGTTCAGAAGTTCTTCCAAAAGACATCTCAGCCCCAGTTTTTTGTTATGGATGACTCTCCTATGCCAGATTTGGATGAGCTAATCCTGGCTGATATTGAAGAAGAGAATAAGGCATCTGCTGAAAGCTCTGTCCAAATTACTTCTGCTCCTTGTGCAGTCTCCTCCTTTCCTATTGCTGAAAATCCAGTTCCTGAACCTTCTGCCCCTCCTCCAGAAAAAGCTGTTATTTCTGATAAAACTTTAAAAGCTTTGGATGCTCTTTATGATAACCCTCAGGGTTCTGATACTGAAGATGATGAAGCAGATGATGATGATGATTCAGATGAAGATGCTGCAAATAAGAAAAAGAAGATGCTATCAAAGAAAAGGAAGGCTCCTCCTCCTCCAGCTCCTAAGCCTAATCCAAATGCTGCACCCCTTATTACATTCTGCATAATGTTACTCCATATAAGGGAATGCATGCATGGATGTGGCTATCCAAGAACTAGCAGAAGGATAGTAAGAGAAGTAGGAGATACTCTCCTCCTCCAGTTTACAGGTACAGGAAGGATCCTCCTCCTCCTCCTCCTCCAGCAGCTGGTGCCACTGGCTCTAGCTCTCAGAGATCTGCTCCCATGCAAACATATCAGAGACAGTCAGGGAGATCATCTGGAAGCAGCAAGCAGAGGCAACCATCCTCAAGTAATCATCAACAACAGCATCAGCAGCAACAACAACATATAACTGAAGAACAGAAAGCTGACAGTCCAAAAAGGCCATACTCTCCTCCAATTCCATTTGAAGATCCTGAAACTGCCAATACTACAAGAATGGCTAGATACCAGGAATTAATTGGACTATCTTTGATCAATAAAGCCAAGGCTGAAGGAAAAGACACATCAGGCTTCACAACAATGTCAAAGTATAAAAAAGAAGAGTTGAAAAGGTTTGACAAAGGCAATAAACTGTTTAATGTGGATGATTATATGAAGCTTCACCCTGAAGCAGTTGTCCCCAGAGCTACATCATTAAATATTATTGGGGCAGCTGATATGACAATGACAAAGGCTCAGGCTTCAGATCCAAAGAGAGAAATCATCTTCAAAAAGGCAGGAGAGCAGACAGCAGAAGACAGGTCCATGCAGAAAAAGAAGAAGTAATCCTTTTTTTATTTCAGTCTCTTTCTGCATTTGTTTTCAAACTATGTTATTTGTCTAAACAAAGCCTATGTATATATATATCTGCTGCATGTGTTGGTAATTCTCTGCCAGATATATTTCTTTTCTTGCTTTGTTTTTCTGTTTGTTTCTGTTTTGACTCTGTTAGTGACCTCACCCAAATAGGGGGAGATTGTTGGATCCCTAATTGATTTGGGCTAGGTTCACTAGCTTAGGATGTGACCCAACCTGTATAGCCAGGGTCAAATTTGTGTCATAGAGTCTAGGTCAAGTCCTTAGGTTCAACATTAGATGGACCAGCTCTCATAAGACCTTCAGAGACTCCAGAACTAGAAGTTTTCAAGACTAAGTGAAATGAGTTCGACGTTCGTCGAACTCAGCTCGATGAAAGGTATTCGACGCTCGACGATCGTGAGACAATTCTTAGTGCTGAGCTCGACGATCTTTGTTCTCTATTCGATGAAGACTGAGTTTCTACATCAAGCTAAAGTCAGGAAAACTTCAGAGTTTTTCTAAGTCCAGCTTCAAGCTTTGGTCGACGAACTAGATTCTGAGTTCGACGAACTTGGACCTCAAGTTCTCAACTCCTCAGCTCGACGAATGAAGATTGTCAGTTCGACGAATGTTAAAGCAAAATTGACAAGATTTCCTTGAAGACAAATTATTATTGTCTGGTCGACGAACTCACTCAAGCTCAGCTCGACGAACTCATCAAGCTCAGCTCGACGAACTCAAGCTCAGCTCGACGAACTCAAACTCAGCTCGACGAATTGTGTTCTTCGTTCGACAATTTCAGACTAGGTCTTCTCCAGTTTTCCCGTCCCTTTTCTTGGCGATGAATCCTCAGTAATTAATGCCCAATCCTCTCGGAATGTTACCGTTAGAACGCGCATTGATCATGAATTATCACATGCCGTTTTTTCCATGGGACAATTAGGGAATTCATTGATTGCCTCTTCCTTCCCAGGCCGACTGCATTTACTGCTTAAGATTTCAAATTTCCAGGGTGATCGACAGTCAGTCAGACAAGAACAAAAGAAAAAGGATCAATCAGTAAGAGAAACGACAAGCAACAGACACACAGATAGATTGCACACAAGAATAAACATACTACAATCAAAAGTCCTTTTTCTGCAATCTGCCCAGGCCAGAGAATATCTTCTTCAAGACGAAGAAGAAGAACATTCAAATACTATCAAGAGTCTTCTTCCTTCAACTCTACAAGACAACTTCAAAAGGACAACAAAACTCTATCTGTGAAAGAAGTTCCTGAAGCAATCTCTGGTCCAGGCACTCAAGCTTTCAAGACCTGTCACCCTGAAGCAGTGTTCCAGTTTTCCTGATCTCAGGGGGAGCAAATCTGCTAACATCAATCCACAGTCTTCTTAGTTGTCATTGAGAAAGAGAAGACACCATCACCTCTCTTCCAACTCCTGTACAGGGTTTTAATTCCCTTCAAAATTATTCTGGTTGCAAGTCGCATTCCAAAAGACTTGAGGTTTTGGTTTTTGAGCACCTGAACAAAAGCTCATTGGTGTCAGGCACCTGATCAAAAACCTGAGTGGATTCCTACCAGGGTGGTAGAAGAGTGGATGTACCCAGGTTGGGGAACCACTATAAAATTTCTTGTGTCGTCTGGTTGCCCTTTTCTTTTGTTTTGGCTGTGCTCTGTGATTATATAGTTTGCTGTGCTTATTTATTTTATTTGCTGACTTGTTCACTTAGGATTACAACAAAAGTTGTAAAAAGTTTGTAGTGAGCACAATACTCTATTCACCCTCCCTCTAGAGTATTTCAGATCTAACCTACACTTTCATGTGGTGCAAAAGAATAGCCATAGGACTTAGGAACAATGTTTGAGGTACCGTACGTGCCCAATACATTGAGCCTTGGGAACTAGTTCAACTATCTCCCAATGGTCTTCTATCACTAGCATGAGAGGCATACCTACACCAACAACAATAAATATTAAATCCAGCCCACATTGTGCAGAGGCAGCCTGAATTGCCAGAAAAACTCTACTGTGCACGGTACTACACCCAACTAAATACAACTCAAGTAACCTAAAATTAAAAGAAGGAAAAAATACGATAAACAAATAAACAAGAAAACTAGAAATCTTTACAACAAATTTTCCAAATAACAGAGTCACAACACCAATTGTGTTCTGTTGAGAACAAAGGTCCAGCGGGATTGGGTGTGTGTGGGACCGCATATTTGGGCTTCCCCATCGTGTTCCAGGTCTGGGTGTTGACCCCGGTGGGCCCCCGTGTGGCGGAATATCCCCGCCATCCCGTGGATGGATTAGTCCCACATTGCCTGCAGCGGGTGGTCCTTGGTGTTTATGTACCCCCGTCCCCCCTTACCATCACCTCGGGGTTTTGGGAAGATGTGTGGTGACGGGTGGTTTCAACATGGTATCAAAGCCATCCCGCTGCGGGGGTGTGTTGAAAACAAAGGTCCAGCGGGATTGGGTGTGTGTGGGACCGCATATTTGGGCTTCCCCATCGCGTTCCAGGTCTGGGTGTTGACCCCGGTGGGCCCCCGTCTGGCGGAATATCCCCGCCATCCCGTGGATGGATTAGTCCCACATTGCCTGCAACGGGTGGTCCTTAGTGTTTATGTACCCCCGTCCCCCCTTACCATCACCTCGGGGTTTTGGGAAGATGTGTGGTGACGGGTGGTTTCAACATGTTCCCCGACAATGGTGCCAAAAACTTGATGCTCTAACAAGTGCGCCAGTTGCTCAAGTAATATAAAATGTGGGAGTAAATCCCCAAGGATTGATCTCTCAAGGAACTCAGGTTGGGGCACACAATTCTCCATTGTTGGAGAACTTATTATAAAGATTAAACTAAATAAGAGTTTGGATTATGTTTTAATAAAATAAAAGAAAAATTAACTACTCTAATGCGGGTCTTAAGCATCGCTTTGCAAGGTGGTTAGAAACTACGCATGCCACGATGCACTGCTTCAGTAGGCGGGTGAATGAGAAGGCTAGCAGAGGGTATGGTTTGCACCAGAGGAATGAGAGTCGAAAGCACCTCTTCAAAATGCACGCCACTTGAAATTTCTAATGCGACCAAGCTCATGATGGGGGGATGGAAAAGGCAATATGGAGGCGCTCCTTAGTTGCATAAACCACAAAGAGATTTTACATAGACATGAAATAAACTAAATAACACATTAGGGTTTTGCAATCAGCGTTCATACAACCAAGGGATTACGAGGAAAGATACTACAACATAGAGGGGGGAGATTACAACCAAAGGGGCAGAGACTCGTTGGAGGTTCAAGGTCGAAATCTAGGGTTGTCAAGCCTTGTCTGAGCTCGGGCTCCAACTCCCGTCTGTGGTCTGAAAGAGTTGTCACCTTCTTCTAATGTACTCGTCTTCTTCGTCAATTATCTTCAGCCATGATCTCATCGGAGAACTTCACACGTGTAGCAAGAAATCACTCAAAATCACCCTTGGAGGCAAGAGATTGATGGAGGAGGCCAAAAGGATCTCCTAGCTTTTTATTTTCAAGAAGAATAGGGTCAGATGACCTCACAAAGGTAAGCGGTAGTTGAGCGGGGAAATGGGGTGGAACTGGGCTCTTAGGCGCGAAACTAGAGAGAAGATTCAGAGTATGAAGAACTCATGCTCGTAAATAGCAAATAGTTAGAAAAATAGGCATGCATGGTCGAACGCATGACCGTGCGTGCATCGTGTGATATTAACCACACATGATTCACATAACCCGATACAACAGGAGACCGTATGATTTTTATCATGCACGAGCAAACTAGCCTGTGCGAGAACAAATCACACAGTTATTGATATATCACATAAAATTAGGCCAACAGGGCAGATCATGCATTTTACTTCACGCACAGTTGAATCCAACCACACGTGAAGAAAATGCACGGGCAATAAATACGTAAAATTTTAGACAAAAAAGATGAGGTCATGCTATTTGGTCACGCACGGGCTAAACAACCCGTGCGCGAGCAAATTGCTGGCTAAACAGCCCGTGCGCGAGCAAATCGCATGGCCTGGGGTAGATCACTAGAAAATGGCTCTATAGGCATCACACGATCATGCCGAACGTGGGGGATGGAAAATGCATGACCGTGCGATTCCTACAGGAAAAAACTTGGGGAGCATAGGAGACCTGCCCACCTGCAAAACAAAACCAATAGCTGGGAACACACCTCCAACACATGCAAAACACCAGAAAAAGAATGGGGAGAACCACGTGCTTACCCCCACAACATAACATGCAATTGCACACCACAACTGGCCTAACCAGTGCACTCAAAGTGAAAGTTTATATAAGTGAAATACAAGCAATTATGGACTAAAAGTGTAGTGCACATGAGTGAAATCTAGCCCATATTAGTCCGAAAATCACTATTAATATCTGACTCATCATATTGCTCAAGATCTGATCTCTACAAATCTTGTTGAAGCCAGGAAAATCCCTACTCCAAAATTCAGATCGAGGTAGCCTAAGGTTACCGACCCAACGGTTGGGCTCGACGCCTAACAGGCAAAGACACAGAAATTGTCAAACAACAAATAAGACCCTGGGTGCTGCAGCAGGAAGATCCCACCACGTACATGGAAGCTTAGAAGAAGCAACCCCTCCAAGACCAAAGATGGACGAGCAGGGTATGAAGGAGATTAGCTGGTAACTAAGTCGCAACAACTAAAGCAGATAGTCACGAGGTCGTGATTTGGTCTCTCGGAAAAAGGAATCTAAAGGCTTAACTGATGTTCAAGAAAAAGAGGTCTCGAGATCTTTGCGAGATTCCGAAGTACGTCTCCTCGTACCCCTGGGGTATTATTTATAAGCAAATGTAAAGGAGGGGGTGGGTATTATTTATAGCCCACCTCCCGATGACTAGGCGACTTCCTGGGGGAGCTCGTGCGGTTGGGCTAGTAAACAGCCTAGTCGCCTACCTGGCGAGTATGCGAGTGGAGCTCGCCATACTCGCTCAGGCCTTATACCACCTTGCGCATTGAATCTGACTTCTATCTTGACTTTGACTCTTGCTGAGCTGGCCCTGGAGGGGTCCACCCTAGACAAATATGAGTTGTACACAATTCCTGGTCATTCCAAGCGTTGTATGAACTTGGAAAGAATCATCTAATGCTTATTCGGCGAGCTGCTTGACCGAGTATCTGAGTTACTCCCTCTTGATGGATGTATGCTGAACTCTATAAATAGGGGGTGGCTGATCTTTGAGGCACATATTTTGAACTCACACGCGATGTCAAAGTCTGCCGAGGATGCTTACCAAGCAAGCTTGGCCGCATTGTCTGGATTCCTTGAGCCTTCGAGGCTAAAAGGCCATGAGAACGCGATGTCGCTGCAGATCTACCGCCTTCCAAGAAGAAAAAAACTGAAGAAGCTGAAGAATACGCTCACCTCCAAGGTTGACAACCCGCCTCCAGTGCCTAGGATTGTCGGCTCGATGCCCGATCATCCCGAGCCCTCCAAGAAGACTCAGCAGCTCCTTGATGACCTTGGCCTGAGCGACGTCGCCGAGCTATCTGTTCCCGACTTCTCTCTGCTCTCCCCACCGACTTCTCCTCCTACCCCGGAATTTGCTGGGTCTCAGACACACTTGCAGGTAGATCTCTCTGCCTCGCAAAGTCTCCACCTTGTCGAATTCTGTAAAATTCGCTCATCAATCTGTCTCTCTTTGCTGACTTGTTCTTTGTGTTTGAAGCTCCTACGCCAACCACTATAGGCAACGTTCTCAATATCACTCCTCTACGCGGAGCTCTGCTGTTCTCCCTCAAATCTCAGCAGCAGCCTCTAACTGTGCACATAGTTCGAATCAAATCGGCTCCAAGAAGTTGTCTGAAAAACCTGTCTCCCGGGCGAGCAAGAAGGATCCTTCGGCGACTAAGACTACGTAACCCGGGACATGTAAAGTCCCTCCTCCCCCTATGACTACCACAACGCTGCCGGCGGCGAGCACTCCTTTGCTGGCGCCATATCCACCAATGAGCTTGCAATAATCGACGAGCACTACACTACTGCCTCCTTCTCCTTTGTCGCCGAGCAATGAAGCTCACCCTCAACTCTGCCAGGAAGACGCGGTCCCTTAGATCCCACCGGAGAGCTCGGCGCGAGATCTGGAAAGAAGTCACCCAAACTACTTCCCTCCGAGGACTGGAGGCCGCAAACATGGAGGTCATGGATAGGGGCAACCCGCCGAGCGCCTAGTGGCTCGTCATCAGGGCCGCAAGAACCAACTCGCTGCAACCCTTACCCTCAATGATCTCGGTCCCCTCGGCCAGATAACTCGCACTGATGCTGATCTGATCTAACCGCTGCTGGTGACTTCTTACTAACTCGACAACTTCTCTCTACTCTGACATGTCGCCCTTCAACTCCTGGAGCGACTTTCATCAACGCTCTTGGACTTTCTGGGAATGAATATCGCCATGCTGTCGCTCGTACCTTCATCGAGTTGGAGACCAAGTTCAACCAACTCACCATTTGTGAGCCTCATTGTCGAATCTCGTCACTGGAGGTGAGGATGGCAAAGATGGAAGAGCTTCGGGAAATCCTGGTGGACTACGAGGCCCGCTTCCACATGATCCAAGAGATGGACAGACGACTAAAGATGACTGACCATCGCGTCCAGCTATATGGCGAGGAAT
The DNA here is from genome assembly GCA_039583875.1 of Platanthera guangdongensis. Lineage (NCBI taxonomy): Eukaryota > Viridiplantae > Streptophyta > Magnoliopsida > Asparagales > Orchidaceae > Platanthera > Platanthera guangdongensis. Next base: position 16,031,361 of record CM077154.1, read on the forward strand.
TGGCTGGTATGCGCGCGAGCATGGGGTCTGCTGGGCGACTGGCGAGGATGGAAGAATAGTTGCGGTGAGGCGACGATGCGATGTTGGTGGCTAGCGAGCACTTCCGAGGAGCTCGCGAGATGGGCTGGGCGACATCCACATCTTCTTGATAGAAGGCCTCCTAGGACTTCGATTATTTTTATTTTTCTGAACTCACCTCTGGTGACTATGTAAGGAGCGATATTCTTTATTGTAATAAGCAAATTTGTATCTCGTATTGGTTCTGTTGCCCTTCTTATTGCATGTTTGTATTCTTTCTGCAATTTCTTGAGTTTGTCTTGTGCAGGTTGTGGAGAGATAGCGGGATCTTGAGAAACGTTGCGCGAGATAGGCCTAATAGTTAGGATTGATCTCTAGGCGAGTATGCGACTTAGGTAGATACTCACACAAGGCTAATATGTTGGAACCCTACTTGTGATTTGGGCTAGGGTCACTATTAGGATTGATTAGATGACCCAACATGTATAGTCTAGGGTCATAGGATGTTTCCAGAGTCAAGGCCAGTCACATGATGTTAGATTGTTGGAACCTACCTTCAGAAGACTTTAGATAAAAAGTAGTTAAAAGTATTCAGAAAAAGTCATTTGACAAAAGCTGAACTAAGTTCGACGATCGTCGATCTCAGATCGACGAACACAGAGTTCCTTCTCTGAGTTGAGCTCGACGAAAGTCAAGCTGAGGTCGACGAACTGCGTTCTCTACTTTGAAGTTCAGCTTGACAAAAGAGAGTTATCAGCTCGGCGAACTTGGAGTTCAGATTGAAGAAGTAAATTATTCAGTTCAACAATATTGGAGCTCAGCTCGACGAAAGAGAGTTATCAGCTCGATGAACTTGGAGCTCAGGTTGACGAAAATTTAGTGAGTTCGACTAACTCCTTCCGGGTTCTGTTCGACTAATTCTCTGCAGTTTTTCATTTCAACAAATGATAGATCGATTTCAAATTAATTCAATTAAGTAATACTCTGATAATTAATGCATAATATTTCCAATGTATATAGTCGTTACCAGACAACATTAATTATGGATTTTACAGAGTTATTACCATACCAAATTACTGGGACAGTTATGGAAATGCATTCAAGATAAATTGAGCCATTCCAACTCCCAGAGATTATGTAGAAAATTTCAAGGAAAGATTTTAAAATTCAAAGGTTTGAAATCTGCTAGGATATATATATTCCTTCAGAAAATTGCAGATGCTAAGGAATGTAGAATAAAGTAAAAAAAGTGAAGAACAAATACAGTTTTACATACAGAGTTCTTCATCTTCTGATTCAAGCCTTCAAGAGACAACAAATCAAATATAAGTTTGAAAGTTTTACTGAACAACAACATCTACTTTGAAGGCCTACACCCTGAAGCAAAGCTTCCATCTCCTTATCATCTACACAACTCAGGGGGAGCTTTGACATCATCAACAATCCACTAGTCTTCTCAGAGATTTGAGACAGAGAAGACAAAATCATTTTCATTTTTCTTTCACTGTGTACAGGGTTTCAACTCCCTTCAAAATTTAGCCTTTTTGTTCATAAGTCACCTGATCAAAAGACTTGAGATTAGTTTTGGGCACCTAATCAAAAGCTCAAAGGGTTGCTAGATCTCCCTTAGAAAAATAGATCTTCTGGTGATAGGGCACCTGAGAAAAAACCTGTGGTGGTAGGGCACCTGAGCAAAAACCTGTTGTGGATTCCTACTAGGGTGGTAGAAGAGTGGATGTACCCAGGTTTATTGGGGAACCACTATAAATTTCCTTGTGTCGTCTGTGATTGTTGTTCTCTTTTATTTGTTTGCTGTGATTGTTTTCTTTTCTTATATATTTATTTACCACCTACTTTAACTGTACTGTAAAAATAAATTAAAATTTTAAAATACACTATTCACCCCCTCTAGTGTAAAGGAGATCTATCCCTCACTTTCAATTGGTATCAGAGCGAGGTTACTTGGTTGTACAGGCTAACACCTGAACTATAAGATCTGATAGATTTTCTCTTTACCTAGAAGTTTATCATGACACAAAATAAAGAGTATTCAAGCACCAGACCTCCAGTGTGCAATCCGAATAAGTTTGTACTTTGGAAGGCAAGGATAAGACTTTACATGAATTCTATTGATAAGGACATCTATAATTCTATTTTGACAGGACCACCACTACCAGTGGCAACTACAAGCATTAGTGAAGTTCCACCACCTGAGTGGACTGAAGCTCAGAAGAAGGCCAAGATTGCTGATGCCAAAGCAATGAACATTTTGGCCTAAACTATGTCAGATGACATATTCCAAAAAGTTGCTGAATGCACTTCAGCAAAGGCAATCTGGGATTCTCTCAACACTATGGTAGTAGGATCCACAGATGAAAGAAAAGACAGGAGATCACATCTGATCTCTCAGCATGAGAACTTCAAGAAGGAAGAAGCAGAATTAGTTGCTGATATGTACAATAGACTCCGCCTCATAATCAATGAGCTGAAATCATTGGACAAGAATATCACATTGATAGAGATAAATGACAAGATCCTTATGTGCTTCCCTAGTACATGAGATTCAAGGATCTGGCCAATCAAAGAAGCCAAAATCCTCAATGAAATCTCTACATAGACCTTGTTGGGCAAGCTTAAATCTTATGAGCAGCTCATCAAGGCCAGAGAAGCTGAATAAAGAACCTCTTCTTCAGTAAGAAAAGAGCAAAACATTTCTTTTTAAAGCAACTGAAGAAGTAGAAGCCTCTCTATTGGGATACACTTCATACTCAAGCACTGAGACTAATTGGAAAAGACTTGATGCTGGTTTCACCAAAAAAAGAGGAAATTTCTATTTAGAGAATTTACTAAGTATTTTACTCGAGTAAATGTATACCTACTCGAGTGAACTGCTTAGTTTATACTCGAGTAATAATCGTTATACTCGAGTAAGGAAGTTAGAACTCGAGTAGTCAAGTAATAGCTCTCGAGTAGCTAAGTTAACTACTCGAGTAGCTTCCGTCTCATTCTCGAGTTTACATGATTTCTTCTCCAGATATTTTCTAAGTACCTTAGTCGAGTAGTCATATAAGTACTCGAGTAGTTTAAACCCTTTATGTCGAGTTACAGAAATTTGGGTCACATGTATTTTCTCCTCACTCGAGTAGTCTAAGCTAAATACTCGAGTAGTTCATCTACTACTCGAGTAGTCTATGTTTTATACTCGAGTAACCATGTTTTCTTCTCTCAGAATTTTTCTAAGTCTATTACTCGAGTAGCTATTTCCATATTCTCGAGTAGTTCTTATTCACTCGAGTAGTTCAGTTCACCTACTCGAGTAACCCAGGATTTTATTCCAGAATTTATTCTAAGTCTCTGACTCAAGTAGTTCCTCTACCACTCGAGTAGTCAATTTCTTTTCACTCGAGTAAAATTTATTGTACTCGAGTAGTCCAACTCCACTTCTCATGTAACTGTTTTAGCACTCGAGTATGTCTCTTTGTACTCGAGTAGCTGCTTTTTATTTCTAGATTTTCTCCAAGTATTTACTCGAGTAGTTATCTTCTGTTCACTCGAGTAGTTACATATAGTACTCGAGTAGTTGCTTCTTCACTCGAGTATATCAGCTTCACATTTTCTGAAATTTTGTTAAGTCCAGATTGACAGATTTCTTAATGAACCTTGATGTGATTGGTCCACATGTACCTCATTAAGATCTAATTATGACTGTTATCGCAGATCCTATATAAGGTCTTGTCAAACTGACAAACCCTAAGAACCAGAAGTTTTTGCAGTCGATTATTTTCCAAGTTCTCTGAATCTCTTTCTCTCTCCAAGAAGCGAAAGCCGCTGCCGCCGATCATCATCGTTCTCATCCGGCTAGGGTTTTAAATTTCAGAGGATTCAGATCAAGAAGGTTTATAGATCGAGATCGTCGCTTAATTCCTCATCTTCTATCCGATCGTGTGAAGCCAAGAAAGTCCAGATCTACTTTGCCGAGATTTCCTTCACCTCTCTGATAAAGTTGCAAAGTCTACAAGAGGAAGATCAATGCTGATTGTTTGTAGATCTGAAAAGGATTCACTGTTTGTAATTTTTACATTCGTTCTATTTCATTCTTGTAGGAGAATTTTCTCTGAGTGTAGGATATTTTGTCTCCGAGATTGTAGGAAGTTTTAACTTCCGAGTGTAGATCCGTTTTGTGCATCGAGATTGTAGGAACTTTGTTCCAAGGCGTAGGATTGGGTTTAAATCCGAGAGAGTGGAGTAGCCGAGTATAGTTTATTGCTAGATCGGTGAGGGAAAGTGGATGTACCCAAGGTTGGGGAACCACTATAAATCTTGCTTCGTCTGTGATTGATTGGTAGATAGTTCTGTGCATAGTTCTTAAATTTTTATTCCGCGAAAGACACACATCTCACCTATTCACCCCCCTCTAGGTGAGTTAGGTAGACAACTAAACACTTTCAATTGGTATCAGAGCCAGGTTGATCAATAAAAGGTTAACACCTTAATCAGATCTGATTAGTTGTCGTTTGAGATCTACCAAGCATGAACAAGGGTAAAGATTTTGCCAAGCTTCCTTTGTGCACCAAGAACAACTTTCCCATGTGGAAAGAGAGAATCAAATTTTTCATGGAAGCTGTGGATTCGAGGATCTTCATGATAGTTGAAGAAGGTCCTTATATTCCCATGATAATCTCCACAATAGATCCAACCAAGAAAGTTCCGAAGAAATTAGTGGATCTAGAAAAAGATGAGATTGCACTTGTATCCTTAGATAAGAAGGCCAAAACATAATAGCAAGTGCAGTCGATGACTCCATGTTGCAAAACATGATCCACTGCCAGTCTGCAGAGGAGATGTGGCAGTCTCTAGTTACCTTGATAGAAGGTACATAAGAAGTCAGGGATGATAGAAGATCTCTTCTAAATCAAAAGTATGAAGCTTTTCAACAAGGAAACAAGGACACCGTTGCTGACACATTTGAGAATTTCTTCAAGATAGTGAATGGCCTAAGAGTCTATGGCAGAGTCTTCACAAATGGAGAATTGAATGACAAGTTCTTGAGATCACTAACTAAGGAATGAGATAACAAGGTCTGTGCCATCAGGGAGTTTGGAAAACTAGCCGAGACAGACCCACATAATCTCTTCGGGAAGCTTATGTCATATGAGCTTCAACTCAACACCAGAAAGGCTGAAGAAAAGAATAGCAGGTCTGCATTCAAAGAGAAGTCTGTTGCTTTAAAGGCAGAAACCTCAAAGAAGTCAAAGGTTGTTCCTCCTGCTCCAGCACAAGAAGTGAGTGAAGAAGAGACTTCGGAGCCAAGTACCTTAGGCTCTGAGCTATCTGAAGGAGAGTTCTCACTACTCTCATGTCAGTTCAAGAAATTCTTGAACAAAAAAAAAGCACTGGAAAGGTAAGGATGCTTCTTATAGAAGATCACGACGTGATGGTGATCGTCAAAGAAAAGGCTCAAGTAGCCTCGACATGTATACTCCTAAACAGAATAAACACATTTCTACTGACATCATTTGCTACTGCTGTAATAAGCCAGGACACGTCATTACTGACTGACCCCATAAGAAGGAGGGTGGAAGAATAGAGGAAAAGAAGTCCTCATACAACAAGAAAAGGACAGAGAAAAGCCTAATAGCCAAAAAGGGCAAGACTCTTAGTGACTCCGACTCATCTGAGTCGAGTGAAGAAGAAGAAGCCTACTTTAGGCTTATGGCTCAGACAGATGACGAACAAGAGCACCAGTTCACTGGGAAGGTAAACTCTCACACTCCTCTTTCAAAATCTGAAGCTTCTGAGCATGATCGTAAGGACAGCTCTTCTGACGATGAGTCTGAACTCATGGCCCAGTACAAGGAGTTGATCATGGCTTACGACAAATGTCGCCGAGTCATAAAAACTCAGGATAAAGAGATAAAGTCTCTAAAAGCTGAAGAGAGCATCTTGAGAGAAAAAGTCGCTAAGATTGACTCACTCAAAGAGAACTTCAATAATACTATTGAAGAATACAACAAAGCTCTCAAGCACCTTGACCTAAAAGAGAAAATCATCAAAGAGTTGAAAGAACAACTCGCTGTTGAGAGGAAACTTGTTGAAAGTTTCTCTAAGCCTAAGACTGTTCTTCCATTCGTTGCTGAATTCTCAGCGAAGGCCAAGGGTGCTGGATTAGGTCATGAAGAAGCTCCTAGTAAATCTTCTAGGAGGAACAAGACTCAAAGAAAGAATAAGACCGCCAAGATGGCCTCAGCCAAAGAGAAGAGGAAAGCCCCTCAAGATCAGACCTCGTTCAAAAAGGTCATATTTCCAACAAACGAGTTTGATCTTAACTCATCCTGCGGTCACTTGACTAGTCCTACCTATGTAGAGCCCAAGTCTCGTTACCAAGGATGGACTCGCCCCATAAACTTTGGTGAGAGTGTATTTAAGGCACCTTATGAAGAAGTCATTCTTCGGAGCTATGACCCTTTTAATCATGGTCATAACTTCAAGAAAGCACCAAAGGTAAAGCCCGCTGTGGAAAAGCCATAGAAGGAGAAGAAATCATGTGATTGCCATCATCATGAAGCTTCTTCCTCCAAAAATGCTGCCCCTGCTAGACCACAACCTCAAAAGGCCAAGCAGGAGAACATAAGGCAAAGATACAACAGGTTTGACTGTTCGTGCTGTGGCATAATTGGTCACTTTGCCATCGATTGCTGGTTTAATCCCAGAAATGCTGCAACTCCTCATGTTGGCAATATGAGAAAGACCGCTCATAATGCTAACACTCGTAGGGGGAGTGTTCTAACCCGAGACTAAGGACCCAAACATATTTGGCTTCCTAAGGCAAACTGATTATGATTGCAGGTATGTCCAAAGGCCACCAAAATGCCAATCTGGTATTTGGACAGTGGATGCTATCGGCATATGACCAGGACAAGAAGCCTACTTCAGAACTTCTCTCCAGTCTTGAACGGACCAAAGGTCATCTTTGGAGGTTCAGACCGAGGAATCAGTAAAGGATATGGTATGATCACTAACATTAGTGTATCTTTTTTAGATGTAGCTTATGTTGAAGGATTGGAACACAATCTTATAAGTATAAGCCAACTCTACGATAAAAGATACATAGTTGAGTTTCACGCTGATAAGTGCTTAATAAAATCTGTTGACAATATGGAAACGATTCTATCCGACACTCGAAGCAGAAACATATTTTGTTTGAATTTTATTTGTATAGACTCTTCTACACCAGTGTGCTTTTTAGCAAAAGACAGTGCATCTCTTGGTGACCTATGGCACAAGAGAATAGCACATATTAATTCCAAAACTATTAATAAATTATTTTCGATGAACTTAGTACGTGATGCTCCAAATGTCAAGTATGTCAAAGATAGACCTTGTCATGCATGTGTAAAAGGCAAGCAAACAAGGGCTACCTTTAAAAGCGTTATTGGCAAGGATTCTAATATATGTCTTCATCTACTTCATATGGACTTGTTTGGTCCACTGCAAATTAGAAGTTTGGGAGGTAAGGATTATACGTTAGTAATTGTTGATGATTACTCACGCTTTGTGCGTGTGTTCTTTCTGAAACACAAGTCAGATACCTTCGACATCTTTACTAATCTTGTTAGACAAGTCCAGAATAAATACAACTGCTCCATAGTCAAAATCAGAAGTGACAATGGAACAAATCTCAAGTATGGGGCCATTAAAGAATTATGTGAAAGCTTAGGTATCTTTCATGAGTTTTCCTCTCCTCGTACTCCACAACAAAACGAAGTGGCCGAGAGAAGGAATAGAACACTTATAGAGGCCTGCAGGACCATGTTGAGTGATTCCTCACTACCGAAATACTTCTGGGCTGAAGCCGTCAACACTGCATGCCACGTGCAATATCGAGCACTCATAAACAAAAACCACGATAAAACACCTTATGAACTTCTAAAGGGCAGGAAACCAACTGTCTCATATTTTAGAATTTTTGATTGTAAATGCTTCGTGCTTAACAATGGTAAGTATCATACTACCAAGTTTAGCGAAAAGAGTTTTGAAGGCATTTTCATAGGATATAGTAGCCAAAGTAAGGCATACAAGATATTTAATAGAAAAACCCTGGTCGTAGAAGAATCAATACATGTTGTATTTGATGAGACGAGCTTGCTGCAAGACAACTCCTCTAGTGTGCTTACTGAAGATGCATGTACAAAGCTAAAAGAACTCAGCTTGGATGAACCATCTGAAGATAAAGGTGAAAAGTTCATCAAGATCACCACTCCAACCCATATTGGAGAGGTTGATGATCCAGATGAAGAAATTGTGCAAGTTGATGAATTCACTCCGGTGATTGATGATAATCCAGATGCAAGGACTCTAGAGCTCAGACATCTGAAGGATCACCCTATGGACCAGATCATAGGAGATCCCCGGGATGGTGTCAGAACTCGTAGAGGTACAACTAACGAAAATTTATACCTAAGTTTTCTCTCACAGGTTGAACCAAAGAAGTTTGAGGAAGCGAACTCAGACGCATCGTTGATAGTGGTGATGGAAGAAGAACTAAATCAGTTCAAGCACGGTAAAGTATGGAAACTTGTTCCAAGACCCAAGGGTAAGAATGTCATCGACACAAAATGGGTCTACAGGAACAAGATGGATGAAGATGGAACAATCATAAAGAACAAGGCCATACTCGTCGCTAAAGGTTATCGTCAAGAAGAAGGAATCGACTTCGACCAGACGTACGCTCCAGTGGCAAGGCTGGAGGCCATCAGGTTATTCCTAGCATATGCTGCACTCAAAGTCTTCACCATCTATCAGATGGACGTGAAGTCTGCCTTCCTTAATGGAGACATAAAGGAAGAGGTGTATGGGGAACAACCTCCAGGTTTCGTTGATTCTAACTTTCCTGATTATGTTTATTTATTGCATAAAGCTTTATATGGTTTGAAACAAGCTCCTCGAGCTTGGTATGAGACGCTGTCTAGATTTCTACTTGAGAACAAGTTCACAAGGGGAAAGATAGATAAGACATTATTTCTTAGGGAAATAAAAGGCAAGATTTTGCTAGTGCACATCTATGTTGATGACATTATTTTTGGCTCTACTGACAACAAACTCTGCAAGAAGTTTTCAAAACTTATGCAAGAGAAGTTTGAAATGAGCAGTATGGGCGAGCTGAGGTATTTCTTAGGGCTTTAGGTGAAACAATCTGAAGATGGAATTTTCATCTCGCAGACCAAGTTCACCAAAGAGCTAATTAAGAAGTTCGGAATGGAGAACGCAACCTCGATGAGGACTCCAATGGGTTCAACTATGTCTCTGGACAAGGATGAAAAAGGGAAACCTTTTGATGAAACCAAATATAGAAGCATAATTAGATCCTTGCTCTACCTTACTGCCAGTAGACCTGACATAATATTTTCAAGATGTGTATGTGCTAGATTCCAGGTGAACTCTAAGGAATCTCACTACGCTGCTGCAAAGCGGATTTTAAGATACCTTAAAGGTACACCAAATCTTGGCTTATGGTACCCAAGAAGTAATGATAGCGAACTAATAGGTTTTTCAGATGCATATTTTGCAGGGAGCAAAGACGACAGGAAAAGCACTTCCGGGACTTGTCAATTCCTAGGAGGAAGGCTTATCTCCTGGAGTAGCAAGAAGCAGAACTGTATAGCAATCTCAACAGCTGAGTCAGAGTACATCTCTATAGGTAGTTGCTGTGCACAGCTACTATGGATAAAGAATCAATTTGAAGATTATAATATGAAATTCCAGAACATTCCATTATTTTGCGACTCTTCCAGCACAATTGCTATAGCCAACAACCCAGTGTCGCACATCTGGACAAAGCATATAGAATTGAGGTATCACTTCATCCGGTAGCATGTGGAGCATGGGGAAATAGATCTCCAATATGTCTCTACAGACAGGCAAATTGCAGATATCTTCACAAAGCCGCTGGACGAGACCAAGTTCTCTTTCTTCAAAATAGAACTTGGAATGCTCAACAAGGAAGAGTAGAGAAGTCGACCCCCAAGAAGGCTCAGAGATCCCAAATCAATCAAAAGTTAGAATTCTACAAATTTCTAACCTTTTGACTCGAGTAAGAAGTAAAGTACACGAGTAAGTAAATGACCTACTCGAGTAGCAAAATTGACCTACTCGAGTTCCCAATAAGCCACTCGAGTAACCTACTCGAGTAGCAGAATGGCTTACTCGAGTGGTCAAATCACCTACTCGAGTAGTGAAACTTCACTCGAGTACCTTTGTACAACTACTCGAGTACTTCACCCCAACTACTCGAGTACGTCCAACATATCTACTCGAGTATCTCCAATACTTCACTCGAGTAATATGAAGTCTCTCGATTATGTGCCAGCCATCTTTTATTCCTTGATTCAAATTTTCTTATTCGCAACCCGAGGCTTATGCCGCCACTTCTAAGGTACGATTCCCTCATTTATCTCTTAATTAGACATTAACCTAGGGTTATATAAATTGGAAATTCCAAAATTATTCTCTACACGACATCATTTCCTTTCTCGAGTACGCCGACTGCCACTTTGCCTTCCGTCCAGAAGTTGTAGAGCCGCGTCTTCTTCCTCCCCGTCACAATTTTTCCAAGAGTTTCTGGATCATGACCGCTTCTTCAAAAATTGGAATCGGTTCCGAACTTGTTGCCGCTGATATTGTAGAAATTTCCAATGATTTTCATCATCTAATGATCCTTCTCGATACCGCCGGACTTACCTTCATTCTCCAAGAACCCTGTAAAATCCTCTTTCCAAATGTTGCCGAGTTCTTTCGAAATGTCAAGGTTAAGCGACATGGTGTCGTTCTCAAGTCAAAAGTCAGAGGTATCAAAATCAAGCTTATAAAGACATCGGTTTCTCAACTTCTTCGATTGCTGATTGTGGATGAAGAAGATCATCTAGGCCCTGATGGGTCTGACAGAACATGTATGTTCTGTGGCATTTCTCCTGATGAACAATACATCAAAAGGTCTCAGTTAAATCCTGAAGGAAAATTACTTGTGGATATTATATGGAAAGTCCTTCTCTACAAAACTAATTCTATCAGAGATATCTCTCTCTCATAGTCTGCAGGAAGAAATTCCAATTTGGTATGATGATATTGGAAAAGATCAGAGACAATATTAAAGCCCCAAATTATGCCAGAATAATCTCACTTCTCCTCCATGAAATCAACCCAGAAGTCTTCAACTTCTCCAAAGGGTCTGTTCTTCATCACATGAAGAAATTTTCCATTTCCTCCATTCAAAGATGAGAATTGCAACTGCAGAATTCAACTCAGGCTGCCAAGGTTCAAGAGATTCCAGCCACAGAGGACAGGACCCCATCTCCCTCTCCACATTAGATTGCCAACTCCTCTGGTGTATCTATTGAGGGGGAGCCTGCTCATTCTGTCCCAGCAAGGATACCTACACCTCCAGCAGTTTCTCCTCCACCTCAGACTCCAGAAGAAACTCCATCTGAACAACACCTTCAAGAAGCCCTTCTGTCAACATAAGCTGCAATCAGTGAAATGATTGAAGAGATAACTGCAGATGATCTTCCTCCTCCTACTCCTCCCTCTCCAAAGGAAACCACCACCGAAATAACCAAGGAATCCACTCCAGTGCCATCTCCAAGACATACTCCTTCTCCAACAAAATCTCCTACTGCACCCCAAGAGCAAGTTGAAACCATTTTCATTTTAGATGAGCAATCCCCTGAGAAAGTTGAAGCTCCTTTAAGGAATTTGGACTTCACCATCCCCACAGTCACTGATGAAGGTGATGCACTGATTCACACTACTAGAGCAAAGAGCTCAGTCTCCATTGTAGAAATTGCTCCATGGGTTACTCCTCCTCCTCCAGTTCCCTCTACTCGTGCTCCTCCTCCTGCTGCTGCTTCCTCCACTGATTTGATGAATCTGTTTGTGCTTATGCTTCAAGAGTAAAGAACCTACTTTGATACTTCACTCAAGGCTGTTACTGACAAAGTCACTGCTCTAGAGACTGAAATAAGCATGGGATTTGCTGAAATTCAGCACAATACTGATCAGCTAAGACACCTCTTGCAAATTGGTGGAAAGGCTCTAGACCACACTATTACTAGTGTTGGTCAGGTTATGGAACAAGGTGTGACTTTGGCAGGAAATTAGATTGAATTGGATAAGAGAGCTGAAGCTACTAAGATGAAGATCTGTGAAGAGCTTGGAACCTTCAAAGATGATGCCATAAAAACACTGATTGTAGAAGTTAGAAAGGGGGAGAGTTTAGTGAAAGAATATTTAGAAAAAATAGATGCACTCAAGCAAGAGCTTTGGGAAGCCAAAATGAAAGTGATCCATGATGATGTCTTAGGACAAATTCAGAGTGTCAAATTCCATACATATGACACTTGTAATGCCCCGAAAATTGTATTTGAGTCGGTCGCGAAAAAGGGGATTTTTGGTGACTGTATAGGGGTACACGGCCTAGGACACGGGCGTGTCCAAGGCCGTGTCTGGCTGGTGTTTTTGGCCGTTTTCATCCCGAGAAGGACACGGCTAGAAACACGGCTAAGTGACACGGACGTGTCATTTGACACGAGTGTGTGCCTACCCGTGTCCCTACCCGTGTTCTTTTGGGTCGTGTCCGTTGCCGTGGCGGTTATGCGTGACACGCCCCCGAGCACGGGCGTGTCGAGGAACCTGACACGGGCATGTCAGGTGAGACACGGGCGTGTCTTTGCCCGTGTGTCTTTCCTCCGTTCGACGATCGTGCCTGGAGCAAGGCACACAGACTGGGACACGGTCGTGTGCCAAGCCGTGTTCGGCCCAGGTCTGGAGATTTTTGAACAGATCTGAGCCGTTCATTTTCTTTAATTAAGATCCAACGAACCAGATGGTTTCCTGCTCTGTTAAGGCCGGGAAGAGGGGAGTTAATCCTTCATTTCTCTCCAACCATTCTCTCTCTCAAGGAGTGGAAAGAGGAGGAAGAAGGAAGGGATTCCGGCCGCCGGCGGAGGATCGGAGCACCGTTTCGAAATCTGAGAGCAGATCTGTGGAGGCAAGTTCGTTGCGAAGATTTCCATCCGTGTAGTTTTTCCATGGCGCCAAAGCGGACTACAAGGGTAACGATTCTCTACTTGAGCATGTGAAGCTCTTTCTTTCTGCATAGGGAATCCCGCTCCTGCGAGTGTGCAGTGAGTGCATGGTGTTCCTTGGGGTTGATGTGAATAGTCCCCCTTGTGTTGCATATAGAGTCCGGAATCGTAAGTACGGGCATAGGCATTGTGTGTGAAGCCTACCCGGATGTGTATTGTCTGGATCGGTGATGTTGCATTTGATATGTTTTGCCGGAGAAGACTCCGTGCTTTGAGTTTTTTCTGGTTTCTACGCGGTAGATTGCAGCAGGGATCCTTGGAGGTTAGCTTCAAGGTGCACACGAAAAACTGAGCGGAAACGTGTTCTGCTAACTTGGCGGTCTGGGAACCGGCCTTGATCATAATTGGGTTATGAGATTGTTTGGAAAGTTTTGGGATCCGAGAGAAGCTTGGCCCGTGCGTAGGACTTAAATTGTATATGCGGCGTGAGCAACGAGCAAGTGGAATTGAACCAAGGCTATGTGGTTTGGTGCGAGAGACCCGAAGACGGGGACTGGCCGTTGGCATAGTCGGGAGCCTTAGATGGTGGTCAGAAAGGCTAAATGCTCACATGTTGTTGCCATCCTGGGGGTGGTGGTGAAGACGCTAATTGGTCAGGATTCACCGTTAATGTGCCCTGAGTGCACGGGGTGTTTGGCCGAGCGAGCCTACACCTGTGGTGAAATATATAATTGCACTTTATTGTTTAGCTGGGCTAATGTAATGCAGGGAAAGAGCACCGCCGTCCCGACCTAGGGGCGGGGTCGTTATAATTTGGTCGGCTTTTGGCTGACCGTTGCTTTGTTTGCCACCGTGCGGTGGAATTGTGCTTGCAGGTGTTGCGGAGCCGAGTACCAAATAGCGGGCTGGAGCCCATATTGCTGTGCTGGCCCTAGAAGGCCGTAAAGAATAACTGTACTTTACTTTTGTCATGTGTGGCCGGCTTGCGAGCCGATGTATGAAAAACACTATTTATTAAGTGAACTATTGTAAGGCCATAAGACCATATACCTTTCAGTGTATTTTGGGTTTCATTCCAGTAGTGTGGTTGTGGACATTCATGTTTATTGGTTTTAAATTTTGGGTTCTTTTAACTTTAAAAGCTTCCGATATAATGCTCTGTGTAGGACGTGTAGTCTTAATTGGATAGTTTGAATATTCTTATGTAACCCTTCCGACTGTCTGTGGTATATGGCATCGGGTTCCAGCTGGACCTTCTGTTATATGCCATGTGAGGATGGGGGTGTTACAATTTGGTATCAGACTTCTGGTTACGGTCAGGCTTAAATGAATTCGTGTCCGAATTCTTTTAAAGGGTGGTGAGTACATGTGTGCGTCATCGTTATAACATCAAAAAGAACCCATGAATGTCCACTTAGGAATGAAAAATACACTTGTTTTGTGGAATCTGAGTGTTCCAATGATTGCTTTTAGAGATTTGTTTGTCATCTAATCGTGTGTCTTTGCTACTATAGGCAGCTAGGAGCGGTGCTGGTCAGTCAGAGTGTCCGCAATCAGCGGAAAGTAGTGCACCAAGGGACGTGCCTACAACACCTCCTTCAGCGGAAACCATCAGGATGGTGGCTGAGGCGGTGTTTGCAATGATAAATGCCCAACCTGCAGGGCAAATGCGTCACACACCTCCCGCGAATGAGTAAGAACCAGTTAGGACGGCAGAGCCGAGAGTGGTGGAGCGCGCGACAATTGATCTGGTAGAGCCGAGGAGAGCTACGGAGAAGCAGCTTAAGCATGTAATAGGCTTTAATCCTCCGAGGTTCGATGGGGTTGGAACGCCAGCTCAAGCTGAGGACTGGCTCTCTTCGATAAAGAGGGTCCTGATAGCCACGTTAACTGAGGAGTGGCTGAAGACCACCATCGCGACTCTCCTTTTGGTGGGTGAAGCGAGGCTATGGTGGGATGAGTTGGAGTTTCATCTCTTAGTGGGAAGGCAGCTTGCTGATGTGCCTATGGAGGAATTTTCGAGGTTGTTCCTAGCCAGATTTGTACCCTCTGCTCAGAAGTTGGAGATGGAGAATCAGTAACTTGGGCTGACTCAGGGAGCCAGAAGCGTGGACGAGTATCTTCATGAGTTCACACGGTTGGGTCGTTATGCTGGTGCTATGTTTATGGAAGACGAACGGAAGACCAACCGATTTTATGAGGGTCTACGCGGCGGCCTACAGTTACTACTTGCTAGGCCTAAGGCGCAAGGCTTCCTATCCTTGGTCAATTCGGCCCGATCGTTGGAGAAGGTCGTTAATAAAGTTCAAGAGAAGAAGGACCCAGGAGAAAGGAAGTCTGAGTTCCAGGTGCCAAATAACAAGTCAAGTTTCCGCAGATGGAATAAGAAGTGAAGGACTTCGAACTCAACCCCTTCGGCTGATACGTCGGGGGAAACTACAAGTCGAGTCCCAGGAGCTTGCTACAACTGCGGGAAGACGGGGCATTTTGCTCGTGAGTGTTGGAGCGGACGTTCAAAGTCCGAGAGGAAGTCTGGAGCAACTTATGATGAGAAAGGGAAGGCGGTGGAGTCAACCGCGTCCCATCATGCTCCAGCCCAGCCTAGAATCTACAACCTTGGTCTGCCAGAGGCCATAAAGCAGGCAGACGTGGTGACAGGTATGAGTTAAATTGCATTGGTTTAACTTTTATAGTTGTTACCTTTGTATTTGTTAGCTTACTTTTGTTGGTGCTAGGCTTTGTGTTGATCTTTGAGTTTCCGGCGAGAGCCCTGTTTGATACGGGAGCATCGCATTCCTTCTTGTCCGAAAAATTTATATCGCGCATCGAGGTTCCGTCCTCAATGGCAGAAGACAAATTGGATGTGTTGCTGCCCAATGGTTGCTCAATGCGTGCGGATAGGATCTGCGTTGTGAAGATTCGGATTGGAGACCGATAGTTTGATTTGCGAGCGTCACTTTTGCCGTTAGTGGAGTTCGACGTAATATTCGGTATGGATTGGCTCTCGGAGTAGGGTGCATGCATTGATTGCAACCATAAGGAAGTTAAGTTGGGTCTGAACACTGATCGGGAGACTACTTTTGCGGGCATGAAGGGGTCGGGTAAGATTTTGATGTCAGCCCTTCAGGTGTTCAAGGCAGTTCGGTCTGGGGCAGAGCTGTATGTCACTCTAGTGCAGACTTCGACGCCTAAGCCAAGTCTTTACAGTATTCCAGTTGTGTCCGAATATCGTGATGTGTTCCCAAATGATCTCCCAGGAGCCCCTCCTCAGCGGGAGATTGATTTTACCATTGAGATGGTACCGGGTGCCAAACCGGTGTCACACTCTCCATATCGGATAGCGCCAAGAGAGATGGAAGAGTTGAAGGTGCAACTGCAAGAGTTGCTAGAGCAAGGTTATGTGTGTCCAAGTTCGTCGCCTTGGAGCGCACCAGTTCTCTTTGTTAAGAAGAAAGATAGGAGCTTGCGGCTTTGTATCGACTACCGGGAATTGAACAAGCTTACGAAAAAGAATAAGTATCCGATTCCACGGATTGACGATCTATTTGATCAGTTGGTTGGGTCAACGGTATATTCGAAGTTAGATCTGAAGTCCAGTTACTACCAGTTGATGATAAGGGAGAGCGACATCCCAAATACAGCATTCAGTACGCGGTTTAGGCATTACGAGTTCACGGTCATGCCGTTTGGTTTGACTAATGCGCCATTCGTGTTTATGGATCTGATGAACAGGACGTTCAGAGAGTACCTGGATCGTTTCGTGATAGTATTTATCGATGATATCCTGGTGTACTCGCAGTGCGAGGAGGATCACTACAAACATCTGCACATGGTGTTGGAGATGTTGAGGAGGAATCAGTTGTATGCTAAGTTCTCCAAGTGTGAATTCTGGTTATCCTCGATAGTGTTCCTTGGTCATGTTGTTAGTGGAGAAGAGATAGCTGTAGATCCAGCGAAGATAGTGGCAATATGAGAGTGGCCTACTTTCACTACGGTGGCGGAAGTCCGGAGCTTTCTGGGGCTTGCTGGCTACTATAGGCGCTTCGTAGAGAACTTTTCACGGATAGCACTTCCACTCACGATGTTGACAAGGAAGGATCAAAAGTTTGTGTGATCGCTGGAGTGCGAACAGGCTTTTGAAGAGTTGAAGAGGCGGTTGACCACGGTGCCTATTTTATGTTCGCCAGTTGGAACCGAAGGGTTCGAGATCTATAGTGATGCTTCGGGTAATGGTTTGGGCTGTATTCTGTTACAGCATGGGAGAGTGATAGCCTATGGTTCACGACAGTTGAAGGTTCACGAGAGAAATTATACAGTCCACGAGCTAGAGTTAGCGGCCGTGATATTTGCTCTAAAGCTTTGGAGGCACTACCTGTACGGTGTGAAGGTCGATATTTACACCGATCATAAGAGTTTGAAGTACCTGTTGGACCAAAAGGATCTGAATATGAGACAGCGGAGGTGGATGAAGTTCTTAGGGGACTACACCTTCAAGATACATTATGTGCCTGGGAAGGGTAATGCAGTGGCAGATGCGTTGAGTCGCAGGACACCGACGTAGGCCAACTGGTGATCGATACATGATGAGAGATTGGTCCATGAGTTGGAGGCTTTGGAGATATCTTGCGTCGACAAGCAATCTAGTGCTGAGGTGAAACTGTTTTGGACAGAGGTTCAGTGTGACCTAGCTGATAGAGTTCGGCGGGCTTTGGTTCAGGATAACAACATGAAACAGATCTTGGAAGAATCTTTGGATGGGTCAAATTCCCAGTTTGCTGTTGAGGATGGGTTGCTAAGGAAGGACGGTCGCCTATGCATTCCTAGTGCGGATAATCTTCGGGAGGAGTTGATGTATGAGGCGCATCATACCAAGTACTCGATCCACCCAGGAAGCACAAAGATGTATAGAGACATGAAGAAATTATTCTGGTGGCCAGGATTGAAGAAAGATGTAGCACTTTATGTGGCCAAGTGTCGTACTTGTGCATTGGTGAAGGCAGAATGCCAGAAGCCCGGAGGTTTCTTGAAGTCCCTCCCTATCCCAGAATGGAAATTTGACGACATATCTATGGATTTTGTACACGGTTTGCCGAAGTCGCAGAAGGGAAACGACACCATTTGGGTGGTCGTAGATAGGTTGACAAAGGTGTCACACTTTATTCCAAACAGGAAGGAAGATCCGGTGGAAAAGTTAGCCAAACTCTACGTGGAGAAAATTGTACGATTGCATGGTGTGCCCCGCAGTATTGTTAGTGACCGAGATGGACGCTTTACGTCGAAGGATTGGAGGTTGGTGTATAGTATGTTGGGAACTATGCTGAGTTTCAGCACAGCCTTTCATCCACAGACGGATGGTCAGACCGAGAGGGTCAACAGGACTATGGAGGACATGCTTCGCATGTGCATCCTAGATTTCAGAAAGCATTGGGAGGATCACCTGTACATGGTGGAGTTTGCGTACAACAACAGCTTTCAGGCAAGTATTGGAATGGCGCCTTTCAAGGCCTTGTACAGGAGGAAGTGTCGTACGCCGTTGTCTTGGTTGGAGGCAGGCGAATCGAAGTTGTATAAACGTCAAGCGGTGGAAGACGCCACTTCAATGGTGCGTACAATTCAGGAAAGGTTGAAGATCGCTCAGGATAGACAGTCAAAGTACTATAACGCCAAGCATAGGAACGTGGAGTTCAATGTTGGCGACATGGTGTATCTAAAAATCAAGCCGTTCAAGGGTGTATCACGGGTTCGACGCTTGAAGAAGTTGAGTCCGAGATGCCTTGGACCATTTGAAATCCTGGAGCGTGTTGGCGAGGCAGCGTATATATTAAAGCTGTCGGCGGAATTGAGTGGGCTGCATGACGTGTTCCACGTATCGGTGTTGCGTAAGGCGGTGCAAGAGCCTTCGCAGATCATTGCGGCTAATCAAGTACCAGTTGATTATGAGTTGACCACAAGGGTCAAGCCAGTACGTGTTGAAGATGTTGCAGTCAAGCGACACCGCAACAAGGATATCCATATGGTTAAAGTCCGATGGGATAATTGCGAATGTGAGGAGCTTTCTTGGGAGTGAGAGCAAGCTATGTTGGAGGAATACCTCGAGTTATTCCACTCAGGTATTATTTAGATTTGTGCACCTTTACATAATTTTGGGACGAAATTCCTTAAGTGGAGGAGATTTGTAACGCCCCGAAAATTGTATTTGAGTCGGTCGCGAAAAAGGGGATTTTTGGTGCCTGTATAGGGGTACACGGCCTAGGACACGGGCATGTCCAAGGCCGTGTCTGGCTGGTGTTTTTGGTCGTTTTCATCCCGAGAAGGACACGGCTAGAAACACGGCTAAGTGATACGGGCATGTCATTTGACACGGGCGTGTGCCTACCCATGTCCCTACCCGTATTCTTTTGGGTCGTGTCCGTTGCCGTGGCGGTTATGCATGACACGCCCCCGAACACGGGCATGTCGAGGAACCCGACACAGGCGTGTCAGGTGAGACACGGGCGTGTCTTTGCCCGTGTGTCTTTCCTCCGTTCGACGATCGTGCCTGGAGCGAGGCACACGACCTGGAACACGGCCGTGTGCCAAGCCGTGTTCGGCCCAGGTCTGGAGATTTTTGAACGGATCTGAGCCATTCGTTTTCTTTAATTAAGATCCAACGGCCTAGATGGTTTCCTGCTCTGTTAAGGCTGGGAATAGGGGAGTTAATCCTTCATTTCTCTCCAACCATTCTCTCTCTCAAGGAGTGGAAAGAGGAGGAGGAAGGAAGGGATTCCGGCTGCCGGCAGAACATCGGAGCACCGTTTCGAAATCTGAGAGCGGATCTGTGGAGGAAAGTTCGTTGCAAAGATTTCCATCCGTGTAGTTTTTCCATGGCGCCAAAGAGGACTAAGAGGGTAACGATTCTCTACTTGAGCATGTGAAGCTCTTTCTTTTTTGTATAGGGAATCCCGCTCCCGCGAGTGTGCGGTGAGTGCATGGTGTTCCTTGGGGTTGATGTGAATAGTCCCCCTTGTGTTGCATATAGAGTCCGGAATCGTAAGTACGGGCATAGGAATTGTGTGTGAAGCCTACTCGGATGTGTATTGTCTGGATTGGTGATGTTGCATTTGATATGTTTTGCCGGAGAAGACTCCGTGCTTTGGGTTTTTTCGGGTTTCTACGCGGTAGATTGCAGCAGGGATCCTTGGAGGTTAGCTTCAAGGCGCACCCGGAAAACTGAGCGGAAACGTGTTCTGCTAACTTGGCGGTCTGGGAACCGGCCTTGATCATAACTGGGTTATGAGATTGTTTGGAAAGTTTTGGGATCCGAGAGAAGCTTGGCCCGCGCGTAGGACTTAAATTGTATATGCGGCCTGAGCAACGGGCAAGTGGAATTGGACCTAGGCTATGTGGTTCGGTGCGAGAGACCCGAAGATGGGGACTGGCCATTGGCATAGTCGGGAGCCTTAAACGGTGGTCAGAAAGGCTAAATGCTCACATGTTGTTGCCATCCTGGGGGTATTGGTGAAGATGCTGATTGGTCAGGATTCACCGTTAATGTGCCCTGAGTGCACGGGGTGTTTGGCCGAGCGATCCTACACCTGTGGCGAAATATATAGTTGCACTTTATTGTTTAGCTGGGCTAATGTAATGCAGGGAAAGAGCACCGCCGTATCGACCTAGGGGCAGGGTCGTTATAATTTGGTCGGCTTTTGGCTGACCGTTGCTTTGTTTACCACCGTGCGGTGGAATTGTGCTTGCAGGTGTTGCGGAGCCGAGTACCATATAGCGGGCTGGAGCCCATATTGCTGTGCTGGCCCTAGAAGGCCGTAAAGAATAGCTGTACTTTACTTTTGTCATGTGTGGCCGGCCTGCGAGCCGATGTATGGAAAACACTATTTATTAAGTGAACTATTGTAAGGCCATACGACCATGTACCTTTCAGTGTATTTTGGGTTTCATTCCAGTAGTGTGGTTGTGGACATTCATGTTTATTGGTTTTAAATTTTGGGTTCTTTCAACTTTAAAAGCTTCCGCTAGAATGCTCTGTGTAGGACGTGTAGTCTTAATTGGATAGTTTGAATATTCTTATGTTACCCTTCCGACTGTCTGTGGTATATGGCATCAGGTTCCAGCTGGACCTTTTGTTATATGCCATGTGACGGATGGGGGTGTTACAACACTGCTGTCTGGATGCATAATCAAATCCTTCCTGAGTTTGCTGCTGATCTAAATATCATTCCTCATCATCTCAACCCTCTAGCTGCTGCTACTCCTGTTCCTCCTCAACAACCTACCTTCTCTCCAAGACCTGAAGGCCAAGAAGGCCCTCATCTAGATTCTTATGCCCAACTTTGGGAGGATGATCCTGCAGATATTTTTCTCCAAGCTCCTCCTGAGATCCAGACTTTTAAGAAGAAAAGAAAATACGGTGATGGTGCCTCTGCTAGCAGGTCTATCCCAGTTCCAGATTCAGAAAAGATAAAAGCTTTAGAATTTGTAGAGATCTGGTCTCCTACTTCTAAGTCCCTCATTTTGGATACTCTCAAACTTGTTATGGATTTCCATGAAAGTAGGAATATTCATTACAACACCCAGGAATGAGAATTATATGATAAGTCTATGACTAAGAGGAGGCTGTATGACATAGAATTTGGTAGGAACAACCCTGCTGCTCCTCCAAGACCTCCCACCCCAAGCCATACAACTATCAGGGGAGACAACAAGAGAAGCAAGACAGACAACACCACCAAGTCTATGCTACAAGGATATATGAGAATGTGGAAATGATTTTTGTAGAAATGATACTTTGGAAAATCACATTTATATAATTCTAAGTTTTTGATCATATAATCCTGTTTACAGTCTTATGCTTGCTTTCACCGATTTATCTATTTAGCACTTTTTGTGTCTATAATTCACCTTAGTGTAAAGGGTTCTGACTTCTACAAATAGGGGGAGATTGTTGGGTATTGTATCCATATTAACCCAGATTTGATGAAGTCACCCTTGAACTAAGATGAATTAAGTTGTATTTGATGCTTTGGTTGAGTTATGTGTTTGTAGGACTCTAATGCCAAGTGTAGACCAATGTCAGTCTATAATGGGTCACTAAACACAATACCATACAATGTAATCCCTCATTGTGTGATCCAAGGTGTTGACACATGTGTAGCCTTTCTATTGGGATACACTTCATACTCAAGCACTAGGACTAATTGGAAAAGACTTGATGCTGGTTTCACCAAAGAAGAAGAAATTTCTATTTAGAGAATTTACTAAGTATTTTACTCGAGTAAATGTATACCTACTCGAGTGAACTGCTTAGTTTATACTCGAGTAATAATCGTTATACTCGAGTAAGGAAGTTAGAACTCGAGTTGTCAATTAATAGTTCGCGAGTAGCTAAGTTAACTACTCGAGTAGATTCCGTCTCATTCTCGAGTTTACAAGATTTCTTCTCCAGATATTTTCTAAGTAACTTACTTGAGTAGTCATATAAGTACTCGAGTAGTTTGAACCCTTTATGTCGAGTTACATAAATCTGGGTCACGTATATTTTCTCCTCACTCGAGTAGTCTAAGCCAAATACTTGAGTAGTTCATCTACTACTCGAGTAGTTCATCTACTACTCGAGTAGTCTATGTTTTATACTCAAGTAACTATGTTTTCTTCCCTCAGAATTTTTCTAAGTCTATTACTCGAGTAGCTATTTCCATATACTCGAGTAGTTCTTATTCACTCGAGTAGTTCAGTTCACCTACTCGAGTAACCAAGGATTCTATTCCAGAATTTATTCTAAGTCCCTGACTCGAGTAGTTCCTCTACCACTCGAGTAGTCAATTTATTTTCACTGGAGTAAAATTTATTGTACTCGAGTAGTCCAACTACACTTCTCGTGTAACTATTTTAGCACTTAAGTATGTCTCTTTGTACTCGAGTAGCTGCTCTTCATTTCCAGATTTTCTCCCAGTATTTACTCGAGTAGTTATCTTCTGTTCACTCGAGTAGTTACATATAATACTCGAGTAGTTGCTTCTTCACTCGAGTATATCAGCTTCATATTTTCTGAAATTTCGTTAAGTCCAGATTGACATATTTCTTAATGAACCTTGATGTGATTGGTCCACATGTACCTCATTAAGATCTAATTATGACTGTTATCGCAGATCCTATATAAGGTCTTGTCAAACCGACAAACCCTAAGAATCAGAAGTTTTTGCAGCCGATTATTTTCCAAGTTCTCTGAATCTCTTTCTCTCTCGAAGAAGCGAAAGCCGCCGCCGCCAATCATCATCGTTCTTATCCGGTTAGGGTTTTCGATTTTAGAGGATTCAGATCAAGAAGGTTTACAGATCGAGATCGTCGCTCAATTCCTCATCTTCTATCCGATCGTGTGAAGCCAAGAAAGTCCAGATCTGCTTTGCCGAGATTTCCTTCACCTCTCTGATAAAGCCGCAAAGTCTACAAGAGGAAGATCAAGGCTGATTGTTTGCAGATCTGAAAAGGATTCACTGTTTGTAATTTTTACATTCGTTCTATTTCATTCTTGTAGGAGAATTTTCTCCAAGTGTTGGAGATTTTATCTCCGAGATTGTAGGAAGTTTTACCTTCCGAGTGTAGATCCGTTTTGTGGATCGAGATTGTAGGAACTTTGTTCCGAGGCGTAGGATTGGGTTTCAATCCGAGATAGTGGAGTAGCCGAGTCTAGTTTATTGCTAGATCGGTGAGGGAAAGTGGATGTACCCAAGGTTGGGGAACCATTATAAATCTTGCTTCGTCTGTGATTGATTGGTAGATAGTTATGTGCATAGTTCTTAAATTTTTATTCCACGAAAGACGCACTTCTCACCTATTCACCCCCTCTAGGTGAGTTAGGTAGGCAACTAAACACTTTCAGTATAAGCCAACACAATAAGAGTGTTACTCAACCAGGCTTCGTCCTAAAGGCCTCTATAGGCATGAAGAATTACTTTGTGCATAGCCGAACAAGTTTGACGACTTGGATAGCAGACATCCATATCTTGCTCGATCCTCGCATATATGCGAACTTAGTCCCTCGTTCGGTGATCTTTCCCAGTATGACTTCCGTGAAGGTGTAATCTATACCGATACGCTGCTCCGAGAGCTAGTCCATACCTATGATCACATCAAACATAACTATTGTCAGCACAGACGCTCCTACGTCCTGATATAACATCATAACGACATCTTAACATATCACTTTCTACAAATATTCACTCTTTTCACTACGACCATATCATTCCACTCTTATCTGTGATACAAAGATAAACACATAGGGCATATATTAAGCTTTAACCAAACAACGTTTTGATCATTCATCACAACATGTTTATATACACAAAATAAGTATTGTATACATCGTTCCTTACTAGGAACTGTACGGTACATAATTACAGTTATTTATGTACATACATTCAACATTCCCTTTTTGTTTGGTGTCATCTAAGGGCCACTTCGGCAGTCTCGGGCTATATGTCATTATTTGACACACAAGTAGCAAGTGTGTGGAGTTCGCCCTGCAACTGCTCCAGCCTTAGATTTTGTTGTCCTTGGCGCATCACCATGGCATTCTCGGGCAAGATGTCCTACCTTACCACAAGAAAAGCAAACATATGGACCACAACTTTTCTTTGTTCCCATGATTGTATAAGAGGTTGATTCCAACAGATGTAACTTCTTCCACTTACAAGAGTTTGATTTTGAAATACGTGCATAGTTCGGCAAGTTGAACTCTTGCTTCGGCCTAAACTTTGTCAAGTCCATTTCCAAAGACCTAGCAGTCATTACCAAAGCACAAAATCCAAGTAACTTTGGACCCACCAATATACGTCGTAGTTCATCACGCAGACCATCATAAAATCTGTTGGTCTTAGTCTCCTCGGTCTCAAACACAAACTCTGCATGTTGTCTTAGCACAACAAATTCATGAAAGTACTCCTCGATTGTGTACGGTCCTTGACTTAGACACATATTCAACGGCGGAGTCAATGCTCTTCCCATTGCCATCTGCTCAAGTACACCAACCGGCATGGGACTCACCACCGGAACAGAGGGTTGTACATGTCCCTCATGTTGGGACTTAATCATTGCGAAGACCACATCAGCGATCAACCTGACCGTCTCTACCGAAGGAGGAGGTGTTGGCACCTCAGTTGGCGAATTAATCCCCATTGAATGCTGGGGTTCTTGCTGCCCCTCACTACTTCTAGTCACCTACAATCGTGAAACACACAATTAAGCAACTAAAATATTGCAAAAGACAATACCAGGAATGCACAAGTTCCCCAAATATGTGTATTTTCATTCCAAAGTGGACATTCTTGAGTTCATTTATGTTATAACAGTAAGCACTTATATGTGCTCGCCACCCCACAAAAAAATTCATCCACGAATTCGCAGGAGGAAGACCAAGACAAGCTGATACCAAATTGTAACACCTTCGTCCATCACATGAAATATAATAGAGGCTCTGGTCGGGGACCCACACCATATTCCACAGACAGTCGGCGACATTACTTATGAATATCAAAACCAGTACACACATCCTAACTCAGAGCATTCTAGCGAAAACTTTAGGGGTTATTACTGAACTCAACAATCATGAATGTCCATTATATATAAACAACCAAATTTATGTATATCACCAGAATGTAATCAGAAATACACAAAAGTGTTTGGCCTTAAGGACTTACAGTTAAACTTCACAAGTGTGGATTACAAACATCGACACACAGGCCGACCACATATGAAAATGGTAAAACTATTCCATTTGGCCTTCGAGGGCCAGCATAGCAGCATGGGCTTCAGCCCACTATTTCCCGCTCGGCTCTCCAACACATGCACAAAGAAAATCCACCCCAAGGGTGGCAACCAAGGCAACGATCAACATTCAGCTGACCAATTTATAATGACCCTACCCCTTTCCAGGGGTAGTGGTATTCCTTCCATACAGGCATGGTATTTTTACAAGCAGATATATCACAAGATGTGCACTCACGTACAATCAATATATCACAAACTTCGACCACGCAGCCCGACGCTCCATGCACTCCGGGCACATTATCGGTGTACCGAAAAACCAGGGTCCCACCACCGTTCAGAGGTCCCAGACATAACGGCAAGTTTGAGCATTTTAGTCTTAATGGCACGTAGGCCTAAGAGTCTCATTATATATGCGCTCCAACGAGACCAAAAATTTAGGTCTACCGGTCGGTCAGACATAACGCGGGTACAGTTCAGCCACGCCTGTTCTTCAAATTGTCCAACTGACGCGGGTTAGATTTCCCCTTACTAGTTCGGCACACTGGCCATTAAGAGCTCGCAGCTCACACAGTAGCCACACTGTCCTCCAAGGACTAGCTCCACAATCAAAAAGGGATTTAGTGCCAGCATTCATCACAATCGCTTGGCGGGACCAACAGAAGCTCTCTTTCTGCGCCCAAACTCAACCCAAACCCTGCAATCTCCTACAGTGCCAGAAAACTGGTCATTCACATTTCAAATAGCTCCCCAAGAGCTATCGCCGTTAGCGATACTCACTATCGCTCGGCGACACCCAACTGGTCTTAAACCATGGATACTCGTATATTATTCGTTTAAACTCGGAGTCTTCTTAGACACGCAAAATAAACATCACCAATCCAGACCAACCTATCCAGATGGGCTTCACACAACATGCCTATTCCGTACTACACCTTTCCGGATCTATATGCAACACTTCTTGGGGATTTCAAGAATCAACCCAACGGAAATCCCTCAACATTCCACCTTTTGGTGGGGGAAATCCATGCACATGCCAAAATAAGAACTTCACATGTCCAAGGAGGAAGATCGTTACCTTTGACGTTCTCTTCGGGGTCATGACACAACTATTCTACGCAGATGGAAATAAGCGCCTCACTTTCCCCTTCACGAATCTAGCTTCAGATCTTGATTCCAGTCACAAGATCTACTCCAGCAACTTCAGCAAGCCCTAGCTCCAGCCAAGAGTTCTCTGCTCCAGAACTTGAACATAAGGAAGAAAGAGAGAAAAGGAAATAATGATTTCCAAATTCCAACTCCTCTGCATAAGTGGTCTCTGATTTTACCCCAGCCACACTATAAACTCATTAAAACACAACAACAGCTCGGGTTTAAGCTGAAAAGTCACCCACTGCCTACTGGCCGCTCACCAGCCATCTGACACGAGTCATCGCTCGGCCATATCTCATTTTTCGACAAATATTCGGACGAGGTTGATAATAGGCCAAAATCGTCGAGCTCTGCTCGATGATCTTCGTCGAGCTCCGCTCGACTTTAAACCCGCTCTCTCTCTCCAAGTCCTTTTTGGGGTGTTATACATTCAAAGTTTGAAATGAGTAGCATGGGTGAACTATCGTACTTCATTAGTCTTCAAGTGAAGCAAATCACTGATGTATCTTTATATCCCAGTCTAAATATGCTAAAGAGCTACTTAAAAGATTTGGGATGTCAGATGCCTCAGCCATAAAAACACCCATGCCCTCCAATGCTGTAGTCGATTCTGATGAACAGGGCAAACCAGTTGATCAGAAAATATATTGGGCTATTGTTGGGTCCTTATTGTATCTTACAGCTAGTAGGCCTGATATTATGTTTGCTACTTGTATTTGTGCTAGATTTGAAGTCAACCATAAAGAATCTCACCTTATTTTATTAAAAAGTATTTTAAGATATATAAAAGGTTGTCCTAATCTAGGACTCTAGTATCCTACTGAGTCAAAATTTGAATTAACTAGATTCTCAGATGCTGATTTTGCTGGATGTAGAGTTGACAGAAAAAGCACATCAAGAACTTGTCAGTTCCTTGGTGATAGGCTTGTGTCCTGGTTTTGTAAGAAGCAAACATCTATGTCAACTTCAACTGCTGAAGCTGAATACATAACAGCAGGTAGTTGCTGTTCACAGATTTTGTGGATTCAAAACAAACTTATGAATTATGGTTTCAACTTAAATAATTTAACCATATTTTGTGATAATAGCAGTGCAATTTTAATTGCACAAAGTCCAGTGCATCATAGTAGGACCAAGCATATAGAGATAAAACATCATTTCATTAGAGACAATGTGGACTAAAATAAAATTTATCTTATCTTTATCTCTACTGATTTACAAAGGGAAAATATTTTCACCAAACCTTTAGATGAAAATAAACATCTGTTCTTCCTAAATCAGCTATGTATGATTAATGAAGAAGCTTTAATCTGATTTTTATCTGTGGTCGACAAATTGTCCATTTTTCGTCGAACGAAGATCGACGAACTATGAACTCTTCGTGGAGTGTTCGTCGAACGGAAATTGAAGAACCTTCCTTTGTGAAACTTTTCGTTGAACGAAGATCGACGAATTTTGTTTCAGAAAATTTTTCGTGGAACGGAGAACGAGGAAATGTTTTCTTCTCTTCAAACTTAGATCGACACTTTTATTTCTTTGCAAGATTTTTCATCGAACTAGTTCAAAGTTTTTATTTTTCGTTGGACGGAGTTCGTCTTTTCATCTTCTGAAAACTTATAATTAGGTTTTGATCGAACTCCATCCCGCGCTTTCCAGTTCTCTTGCACTTGATCTTTTCTCTTTACAGGACAACAATGGTGATTTCTGCGGCATCTCTCTCCGGGATGAAGTTTGACGCCAGTTTTGACATTGATATTGATTCCTTCAATAATTCTGACCAGATATTCAAAGACATTCTCCAGGTTTTTGAGGCATAGCAACTAAGGAAGTTCATAACTACCAGGATAAAGTTTCCTATATCTGAGATAAAGGAATGGGTCTATACTACAGGACTCTGGACTCCTCCACAATCCTTGGATCAATATCTGGACAACAGGTTCCTCTCACACCTGTTATTATTATTGAAGTTTTTGGCTTTATTAATGGGGAAAATGAATAGAACTATCTAGTGCTGAGTTTGATGAAATGTTAGAAAGGGTGGGTCACTCCCAGGGAAACCCAAATCATTTGCTCAATCTCTCTGTTTAATATAAGTTTTTGGCTGATGTTGTGGGCAAGGTAATCTTGGCAATCATACTGTGCATGATTACATAACCAGACACCAATTTTTGTTGATGAGTGCCTTAGTGAATCAAAAGTCAGTTAACTGGGGAGGAATTCTGTTTGATTCTATTAAGAAAAAAATGAATAAGAAGGATGTAGGATATGGTAGGATTTTGGGCATCTTCATGCAGGCCAAATGCCCAGAATTATTGGTATCCCAGATCATATTTACCAATGCTTCCAAGAGGCTCACATCAACCCTCTTTGGAAGATGGGAGAGGGTCATCACTAAGCCCTCCAGGGCTTCCTCTTCCAAGACTGCTTCTAAGGACACAAGGGCTCCAACAACCACTCCTCCAACCTTAGAAGAAGTTCCTTCTCTTCCTCCCTCTTCTGCTTGTTTACCACCTCCACCTCCCTCACCCAGACAGTTATCTCCTCCTCCTCAACAACCTATTTTTTCTGAGGAACTTCCTCCATCACCTCTACCATCCATGGTCATTGAAGACATTCCATCACCTCCACATTCTCCAGTTCCTCAATCACCACTACCATCTCATCTTATTGAGGACATTCCTTCTAACTCTTTTCCTACATTCAATCTACTCTCTCCTCCATCTCCACCACATTCACAAGTTCAAGAATTTATTCCAGATGAACTCCCATCTATCATCCCTCCATCTTCAATTCTATAAGCATTCACAATCTATCCAAACTGTCATTAACCTTCCATTACATCTACTTCCACTCAAAATCCACCATCTACATCTACTCAGAACTCTTCTGAGTTTATGTATTTGGATTTTTCTTCTATTGCTAATAATCTTATTGAATTCATTACTCCCACACTCAAGAAGCTGATAGATGAAGCTTTAGCTCCTCTAGCTGCCTCCATTTCTATTCTTTCTGCTCAGCTTACCTCTTCCACTTATGTCCCTTCTTCTAGGGCCTAGATTCAGGTCTCCCTTGATCTAGGCAGGGGGAGATGTTTAATGAAGAAGCTCTAGAAGTTCCAGCAGCAGCAACAGCAATTCCAGCTAAAGTTTTTGATACAGAGATGTTCAGTTTTGAAGAAGAGACTGCAGTATCAGATGTCTTAACTATTGGTGAAGTTTTTATCAATCACACAGTTGACATCTATTCTTTATTAAATTCTTTTGATACAACATATAACAGTCTTCCAGGTTTTGATTCAACTGATTTTTCCAAAGAATTAGTTTGCTATACTGCCCCAATAAGTCCTTTAGTTTTGGAACAACTAAGGACCAGTTTTGCAGTTATTAATACTGATTCTTTAGTTATTCAAGATTCCATTAATACTATAGAGCCAATAGTTTTCTCCCCTCCAACTTTAGCTTGGGCTGAATCCTATATTCCCAATTTTGATGATATCATGTTTCAAGACATGGATACAGAGGATGTAGATCCATAACCACGGGCTGAAAGAGAAGATATAGTTACACATCCACATGCTTAGGCAGGAATATCTGCTGATGTGTTGAAACAGATTGATGCTCTATATGATCAACCAGCTGATGAATCTGATAATGATTCAGAAGATTCAGAGGACTCATAAGATTTTGGTTCCAAGAAGAGGAAATTTAAGAAGAAGGCTTCAGCTAAGGTTGTTTCTAAACCTTACTCTACAGCTAACATTCCATAATACATCATGTATAGGATTACTCTCACTCTAGAGATTCCACATTGGATGAGATATTCTAAGAATCATCAGAAAGCCAGAATGAAGAGTAGGAGATACTCTCCACCTCCACAATCTTGGAGAGGTCCTCCTCCTCCTCCAGCAGCTGGTTTAGCAGGAAATGTCTCTTCATCTCAAAGGTCTACAACTTCTCAGCAATCTAGACATTCTCATTAGGAACAGGATAGACCTTCAAGGTTCAAGTCTTACAGCAGTCAGAGCAGCAATCAACATTCAATGCAAGAAAGGCCACCATCTCCAGTCTATGATCTAGAGATGGATCCTAACTTCAGAATGGCTCTTTCTCAGATCAGAAAAGCAGAGAATTAGGGAAGGATACATCCCAATTCTTAACAATGTCTCACTATAGACAGAAAGAGATAGACAGGTATGCAAAGGAAAATCTATTTAATGTTGACCAATATATGGCTTTGCATCCAAAAGTAGTCGTGCCTAGGGCTACTTCTATGAAGATTCTTGGTTCTGAAGACATGAAGATGACATTGAGAGAAGTAGAAGACCGTACCAGAAAAGTTATTTTCACTAAACCTGCTTTAGATTTGTCTTCTACAGCTTCACAGAAGGATTCATAATTCTTTGCTTATGTTTTTTAAACTTTATTATTGTTGTAATATACTCACAAGGCACATTTGTTCATATCGGTTGAATAATTTATAATTCTGTCAGATACTTTCTTGCTTTGTGATTTTCTTTGTTTTTATAGTGTCCTCACCCAAATAGGGGGAGATTGTTGGAACCCTACTTATGATTTGGGCTAGGATCACTATTAGGATTGATTAGATGACCCAACACGTATAGTCAAGGGTCATAAGATGTTTCTAGGGTCAAGGTCAATCACATGATGTTGGATTGTTGGAACATACCTTCGGAAGACTTCAGAGACAGAAGACTTTAAAGAAAAAGTAGTTAAAAGTATGCAGAAAAAGTCGTTCGACAAAAGATGAAATAAGTTCGATGATCATCGATGTCACAACCCACATTTTCACCGCTATTAAAGATATATCAGAGTAAGGGAAAATAAGAGTCATAATGTCACGTCATCAAGGGATAATTGCGGAGCTCAGGCAAAACTCCTACTTAACTATGAAGAAAGATCCTTAAATTTTTTAGAGGCAATCCAGTTTACGTATAGCAGTTAGTCGTATCCCTCAGCTTAGTGGCTCATCTAGTCCACGAGGAAAATAGTTATACGTAGCGGAAAATACTTCTTTTACAAGACTAGATATCCTACATGAGTAAAAAGGTCCCCAGAGGACAACTCATGGTATGCAAGTTCTAGGTTTATAATAGAAGAAAAAGTAGATTTTGTGGTGATTAAATATAGTGATTTAACATTTTAATACATGCAATCCTAGCATAAAACACCCCAGAGAGCAAGTAAACCAAATAATCAGAAAGAAAGCAAGAAGCAGTCAGCAAAAGTATCCAAAATCAACTATCCTGTGGGCGTCAACAATCTGACACAAACCCACATAAAACAAAGTATGTCTGAACTAGGAAAAGAAAACTACAACAAGAAACTACCTTGCAACGACGGGGTAAAAACCACAGCCAACACTGATGCTTAAGAACTCCGAAACCAGCTCCACTACCAGGTATAACTCTGAACCTGAGGCATTCTAAAGACAGAACAACTCAGCAAGAAAGTACAAGTGATGGTGGAAAAGTAAACAAAGCTCAAGGGGTACCAACCCAAGACCAAAAGGAAATACTGAAATGAAGTACAACAGCAAGGTATAAAAATAAACTCAGAAAGAAACACTTACGTGAATCGTCACGTACAACAAAAGTACCCCGGATGCACAAGGCTATAGGGGAAACATCACGATTAAAATCATCAGGAAGAATAACAAAACTCTATTAGCCACATGTGGTCAACTCCACCAAAACAACACGAGCATGGTGGTCAACTCATCTGGACACACCCTAATAGATATATTAATCCATCATAATTGCTGGGGAGACTGGATACTCCACCATACACCGTAAATACCCAAACACCCGGTAGAGTTCCACAAGGTACTAATAGTGGGATCAAACATTGCAGCGGTGGATTTGCCAACTAATAACACCCGCAACGAAGAAAAACCATCACCGTCATAATCCGTAACGACCCAGGTTTAGAGCTCAGAGGCCCACCACAACCCTTCCTGGGCTTGGCGGCTTGTGTCACCCCACAACATCGCCACAAAGGAAACAATGATATAAATCTCAAGACGACATTGGCACATCGGATTCTACTAGACAATTCTAGATTTGAAACAGTTTATCAACCTTTAAGAAGGATTTACAATCCTAGATAAACTCTAACACGTCCGACATAATAGTTAAGGAACGGTTAGAAGAGCAAGATTCAACAACATCATCAAAAAGTATACCACTTTAACAAGCTAGGTAACAAAATCAAGAACATGAAAATACAAGTAGAATTAGACGAGGGATTTAAACAACACTATAATCAGCAAGTTATTAAAGATAATGATAAAATGAAGTTAGAAATTTTCTACAGATCGGGAGAAAGAAGGGAAGAGGGGAGAAACCATCACTTGCCTTGGTTTTGCCGGAGAAGACCTCCAAATTGCACCACGATGTAGGTCGGGACTAAGGAAGACAGGGGAAATCAAAGTCTGAACAAAAAAAAAGATGCCAAAATAGAGGTTAGGGCCAAAAACCCTAACGAGAAAAACTCAAGAAATGAGGAAGATTTTATCACAAAGGCATAGCTCTCGTTGAGAGATTTCCGGTTCTATATTTGGTTGAAGATTTCGAGCACCGGAGCGTCTTCAACGGCCGCCGGAAGATTCACGAACTGGCGTTCTCTCTATCTCGCTCACGCTTCTCTGGTTTCGGGAAGAAGGAAGAAAATTGGCCTAAGGAGGAGAAGAAGAAGTTTATCCTATATATATATGTATATATATAATATCGAAACAAAAAGCATATTGGATCATTACACTTGAAGAAATAGTAAAGGGTTGGCTGAACCAGAATTCTCGGAATGAAGCAAGGATTTCACGAGAGCAGCTGGATTTCTCGAGAAGGGCTGGATTTCTCGAGAGCAAGATTGGATCACTCGAGAACAAGATGAGAACTTTCTCGAGAAAAAGATGAAGCTTTCTCGAGAACAGGTATAAAGTACTCGAGAACAGGATAAGAAGCTTCTCAAGAATAACATGAATTCTTGAGTAATGAAATGGACTTCTCGAGAACCAGGAGGACAGTTCTCGAGTACAAGTAAAATTTCTCGAGAACAGGAGGAAGATTTCTCGAGAACTTCAAGACTTCTTGAGAACAAAATGAAGGACTTCCGAGAATCAAGGTGGAGTTCTCTAGTACAGAAGGAGATTTCTCGAGAATAAAAGAAGAAATTCTCGGCAACAAAATAGGACATCTCTAGAACACCAAGGCATTCTCGGGAACAGAACAACACTTCTCGAGAAGAAATATACACTTCACGGGAGCAGTAACCGATCCCTCGAGAAATGAGGCTGATCTTCACGAGAACAAGGCAGGAAAATTCCAGAAATTCAGATTCGACTTAACATCCCGGGATAAATCACTGACTCTACTAATTTAGCAGCGAAGACAACACTAAAATCTGACGCACGATTCTTGAGACACTATCATCAAATGCTTACACAAGCAAAAATCATTACAAAGATCCAAACACGCGCGAGACTCCAAAATGCTCTGATCGCAATAAAACTGAACAAGTCCAAAACCTCAAAGCTTCATCCTTTCAATCAAGGAAAACATTCAATCCAATCAAAATCACAAAAATCTGGTCAAACAGACCCAACAGACTCAAAATGGACAAACAGTGCAATGCCGTCAACAAAATGTAAAAAGGTTAACGCCATGACGTCATAAATATGACGACACCAAATCAAATAATAACATCGAAAAATCGGGGGAGTTACAATCACTGCCACTAAAAAGAAGTTTCATCCCGAAACTTATCACAACTTTAAAACCAAACCAAAACGAAAAACCAAGTACCACCAAAAACATGAAGACATACCTGAACTAAGGGAAGAGATGCAGATGAGATTCTCTCATTGCCGACTCCAATTCCCACATCGCACTCTCGACGTCTTGATTTCGCTAGGGAACTTTAACCATGGGGGATGATCTTTCTCCGTAACACTCGATCTTGAGAATACAAAATACGGACAGTTCTTCCATGAACATAAGGTTGCGCTGAATTTGGGGTACCGAGTCAAGGACTTGACGATCACTACGAACACACTTCCGCAATTGGCTCACATGGAACATATCATGGACACCAGGGAAGGTAGCAAACAACTCCAGCCTATAAGCTGATGCTCTGATGCGCTCCATATTCTAAAAAGGTCCCACATACAGGGGGTCTAACTTGTGGTTCCTTCCAAACCTTTTAATACCAGACATCAGAGAAACTTTCAGGAAAACCAAGTCCCCAACGACGAACACCAGATCAACCCTTCCCTGATTAGCATATTTCTCATAACGCTCTTGTGCTATATGGAGCTTCTATCGAATATGAGTCACAACAAAATTCATCTCTTCATGGGCTTCCGAACCTAGTAACGGTCTCTCACCAACCTCAGCCCAAAACAAAGGAGTCCTACAACGCCTCCCATATAAGGCCTCAAATGGGGCCATCTGCAGACTCTCTTGATAACTATTATTGTAAGCAAATTCCATGAGTCTGAGGCGCTCATCCCAAGCACCATCATGATCCAAAATAAAACACATGATCAGATCTTCCACGATCTGATTTACCCTTTCTGTCTGACCATTCGTCTGCGGATTATAGGCGGTAGAATACATCAAGTCGGTACCCAACCCCTCCTGTAAACTCTTTCAAAAACGAGACGTAAATCTAGAGTCTCGATCTGATACGATGCTGGCAGGCACTCCATGTAATCTGATGACCTCATCAAGATATAATTCAACTATCTTCTTCATAGAATACCCAATCAAAAAAGACACAAAGTGAGCACATTTAGTCAATCTACTAACTGTCACCCAAACAGAGTCGTGCTCAAGGGGAGATCTTGGTAGACCAGTGATGAAATCTATTGAAATACACTCCCACTTCCAACTTGGGATATCAAGCGGTGTGAATTTACCTCCAGGCCTTCTATGGTCAGCTTTAACACGCTTACATATATAACATTCCGACACAAACTTTGCTATATCATTCTTCATTCCTGACCACCAAACAATTTGCTTTAGATCTTTATACATTTTGGTGGAACTAGTATGATAGACAACACTAAAACAATGAGCTTCATTGCAAATCTTAGCCCGAATATCACCAAAAGCGGGGATACAAAATCTACCCTGATACTTCAAGGTATCTAACTCATCCAAAGAGAAATCAGGTAGCTCTCCCTTCTCAGTTCTATATCGGAGATGCAACAAATCCGGGTCATCCTTCTAGTGCACTCTAGTAAGAGAAATCCAAGAGGGCTCTTCTGCTTCCAAACTAGCAGGAACAATACTACTCCCAACTTCAATGTACATCAATAATAATTCTTCTACCAAGGACTGTACAGATAAATTGAAGATTTTGGTGGTCTTCCTACTCAAAGCATTGGCTACTACACTAGCCTTTCCCAGATGATAAAGAATCTCCACTTCATAGTCGGCTATATATTGTAACCACCAACGCTAGCGCAGATTTAGGTCCCTCTGAGTGAAGACATACTTCATACTCTTATGATCTGTATAGATCTTGCACAA
The DNA here is from genome assembly GCA_039583875.1 of Platanthera guangdongensis. Classification (NCBI taxonomy): domain Eukaryota; kingdom Viridiplantae; phylum Streptophyta; class Magnoliopsida; order Asparagales; family Orchidaceae; genus Platanthera; species Platanthera guangdongensis. Next base: position 16,067,916 of record CM077154.1, read on the forward strand.
CGTGCCATACAATAAATGTCTCTAAAGCTTCAGCTCATAAATTATAGCAGTAAACTCTAAATCATGCGTAGGATAGTTTCTCTCATGAATATTTAATTTCCTTAACCAATACGCGATCACCCTTCCATCTTGCATTAAAACACAACCTAGTCCAATATGTGATGCATCCACAAACACATCGTACTCAACTCCTTCATTAGGCAAGGTTAAAACTGGGGCAGTACACAATCTCTTCTTTAGCTCTTGGAAAGCTTCTTCACACTTATCACACTAAATAAACGCGGTGTTCTTCTGGGTAAGTCTAGTTAGAGGAGCAGACAACACTGAAAACTCTTATACGAATCTTCTATAATAACCGAACAGGCCTAAGAAGCTCCTAATCTCCTTAGGTGTAGAACCTCTCTTCCATTCCATCAAAGCAAAAATCTAGGTCGGGTCTACAGAGATACCGTCCTTGCTCACAACATGGCCCAGAAAGGACACCTAAGGTAGCCAGAACTCACACTTGCTTAACTTCGCATATAACTTATGCTCCCTCATGGTCGAAAAAACCAATCGCAAATGTTGATTATGCTCCTCAACACTGCGGGAAAACACAAGGACGTCATCTATAAACACAATCACAAAATGGTCCAAGAAATCTTTGAACACTCTATTCATTAAATCCATGAAAGTAGAGGGTGCATTGGTCAAACCGAAGGACATAAACAAAAACTCAAAATGTCCATACCGCGAACGGAAGGCAGTCTGTGTAATATCTGCCTCACGAATTCTCAACTTGTAGTAGCCTGAACGAAGATCAATCTTTGAAAATACCGAGCTACCACGCAACTAATATAACATATCATCAATTCTCGGCAAGGGATATCTATTCTTAATGGTCACCTTATTCAATTCTCTATAATCGATGCAAATACTCATCGATCCATCCTTTTTCTTTACAAATAATACAAGAGAACCCCACGAAGAAGAACTCGTTCTAATAAATCCATACAGCATCAACTCGTCGAGCTGAGTACGCAACTCATCCAACTCACGCAGATCCATACGGTACAGTGCCTTGGCAAAAGGACAAGTACTTGGCTTGAGGTCTATCACAAACTATACCTCTCTCATAGGAGGAAGTCTTGGAAGCCTATCAGGAGAAATATTTGGAAACTCTCGTGCCATCGAGGTATCCTTAAGATGCGGTGTAACAAAAGCAGTTTCCAAAGTATAAATAGAAACCAAATACGCCTCACAACCAGACTCTATAGCACGACAGACACATACTGCATAGATAAGAGGGGAAACCTTGTCCTGAAAACCATAGACGCTCATATGTTGGCCATTGTCCATCTTGAAGTCCAGTCACTTTGCCTTACACTAGATGACCACATCATACTTGGACAGTCCGTCCATGCCCAAAATCACGTCGAAATATTCCAGATCCAACACCATCAGATCCGTAAAGGCTAGGAAATCACCTAGACAAATAGGGCATCTCAGAATTCCTTGATTTGATACCACCAAATCACCGAAGGGAAGCTTGACGTTGAAGGAGTCTCCTAATTGATACATGTTCAAACAATGATTATCTACGAAACTCCGCTCCACAAAGGAAAGCAAACCGTAGCATACATAACTAAACGAACAAAAACTAGGGCAAACAATGCAGATTAAAAGCTATTCGGAAATCAAACCTGTTATCACTTGAGTAGAGGTCTGAGCTTCCTCCCTGGTCACCACATTCAGCTTTCCTTTCCCTCTGTCCTGATTTGGTGGCAGTGACAGAGCCCGAAGTAGGGCAGGCTATAGTGGGGACTGAGTCTAGGGGCATGAAGACTTCAGGTTCCCCTTCTGCCCGCACTGGAAGCAAGTCTTATCCTTTGACCAGCAATGACTCACGTCAGGCCCCTTCCTTGTACAGAACGTGCACACCAAATCTCCCTTGGGTGCACCTTGGATGACGAGCATCTGCTGCTGCTTCAGAGTGGCAGTACTTTTGAAACACCTTTTGCAAGGGTGGCCAGACCAACCACAGAAGCTACATATATCTCTACTTTTCTTCTTCGAAGAAGGGCCAGATGCCCTAGAGATTCCATCCTTATCACCCTTCCTCTTCTCTTTTCTCGCCGTAGCACCTTGATTCTTGGCATTTTCAATAACCTCAACCTTCAGAGCGGCCTCCACTGCCTCATCATAGCTTTCAGCTCTATAAGAGCATGCCAACTATTGGACATTGCTTCTTAGTCCTCCGAGAAAGTGCTTCACTCTTCCTGCCTCTAAAGCTACCATATCAGGAGCAAATCTGCTCAACTTACTAAACTCAATCTCATATTCACTCACCGTGAGCTGTCTCTGCTTCAGATGTAGTAAATTATTCATCAGACGGTCCTGCTCGATCGTGGGTAGAAATGTCTTTAGCAGCATCTTCTTGAAGGACTCCCAAGATCATCCTTACTTCAAACTTTCCTTTTCCTGAATCCACTAACTCTTTGCCAGGCCTTTTAGCTGGTAGGCCGCAATCATCACCTTCTGGGCTTCTGCAATCCAAAAATATGAGAACATCTCTTCGATTGTGATGATCCAATCATCCAAAACCATAAAGTCGGCACTCACGTCGTAAGTAGGGGGTACCAATCGCTGTAAATGCGATATAAAATTCATCTCTGGTGGTAGCATCACAGGGGGCACCAGAAGAGCAGGATCAATGGGTACGACTTGACCCGCGACCGAATCTTGCGCTAAGGGTTGTTGCGCAGGAGCAACAAACAATAAGGACTGAATCTGCAACTATATTGCCTCTAACTGTCTCGATAGAGCCTTGTTACTCTGACGCAAACTCTCAATCACCTCATCACTTTACACACCAGACGACTCACCCTCTGACTGGGGAATCGACCTCATCGCAGGACGTCTAACCGACATTTATAGAAAAGTAACGAACGACTTGTCAAAAATCCTAGATTACAACTAGGTCACACAACTAGTTCAGACCATACTTGTAGACACTTGCTTATGCTGCAAACTTGATCTAGGATTTTGTAATGATGCTATGTTCTACTTAGGATGATATCCTCTCATCCTATTTACTCATGTGCCTATGATATGAATGCATGAATCCTTTATCTTAATTTAGAAAATCATGTGTGTACATGTGTCATCATGTAAACCTTAACTTAGCACACATGCTTATGCGATGATATGTTATGTATGCAGTGCTATGCATTCTAAAAAGGCTAATGGGCACCCATGTGATGGTGGTTATGCATCTCATACTACATAACCGTCACATGTTGACTCCTATGATGGATCCATATACATACACATATTATACATCCCATACTACATAATATGCCCCGTATACTTCTTATCATGCTATGAGTGTAGTGACTATGCTTCTGTTAAGACGTACTGATGACACATCAATGTGTGTATGCATATGAATGAAGGGAAACAAACTATATGAGATTAGCTAGTTCGACAACCTTGTCAAACCAACCTCCCTCTGATACCAACTATCACAACCCTCATTTTCACTGCCATTATAGATATATCCAAGTAAGGGAAAATGCGCGTCATGATGCCACGTCAGCAGGTGATAACTGCGGATGCTCAGACAAAACTCCTACTTAACCATGAAGAAATATCCTTAAATTATTTAGAGACAATCCAGTTTAAGTGTAGCAGTTAGTCGTATCCCTCGGTAGGATCATCTAGTCCATGAGGAAAATAGTTATACGCAGCGGAAAATACTTCTTTTACAAGACTAGACATCCTACATGAGTAAAAAGGTCCCAGAGGACAACTCATGGTATGCAAGTTCTAGGTTTATAATAGAAGTAAAAGTAGATTTTACGGTCGTTAAATATAGTGATTTAGCATTTTAAAACAGGCAATGCGTGAAGTAGTAATAGTAGTTTTTTTATACAAGAAAATACCTATCATGCAAACCTAGCATAAAACACCCCAGAGGGCAAGTAAACCAAATAATCAAAAAGAAAGCAAGAAGCAGCTAGCAAAAGTTTCCAAAATCAACTATCCTATGGGCATCAACAATCTGACACGAACCCACATAAAATAAAGTATGTCTGAACTAGGAAAAGAAAACTACAACAACAAACCACCTCGCAACGACGAGGTAAAAACCACAGCCAACAATGCTTCTCAAGAACTTAGAAACCAGCTCCACTACCAGGTACAACTCTAAACCTGAGGTATTCCAAAGACAACACCTCAGCAAGAAAGTACAAGTGATGACAGAAAAGTAAGACAAAGGTAAAGAAAGGTCAAGGGGTACCAACCCAAGACCAAAAGTAAATACTGAAATGAAGTACAACAGTAAGGTATAAAAATAAACTCAGAAAGAAACACTTACGTGAATCGTCACGTACAACAATAGTATCCCGGATGCACAAGGCTATAAGGGAAACATCACGATTAAAATCATCAGGAAGAATAACAAAACTCTATTAGCCACATGTGGTTGACTCCACTAAAAACAACACGAGGAGGGTGGTCAACTCATTCGAACACACCCCCCACAGATATATTAATCCGTCATAATTGCGGGTGAGAATGGATACTCCACCATACATCGAAAATACCCAAACACCCGGTAGAGTTCCACAAGGTACTAATAGCAGGATCAAACGTTGCGGCGGTGGATTTGCCCACTAATAATACCCGCAACGAAGAAAAACCATAACCGTCACAATCCATAATGACCCAGGATTAGAGCTCAGAGGCCCACCACAACCCTTCCTGAGCCTGGCGGGTTGTCTCGCCCCACTGCATCGCCGCGAAGGAAACACTGATATAAATTTCAAGACGACATTGGCACATCAGATTCTACTAGACAATTCAAGATTTGAAACGGTTGATCAACCTTTAGGAAGGATTTACAATCCTAAATAAACTCTAACACGTCCTACATAATAGTTAAGGAACGGTTAGAAGAGCAAGATTCAATCACATAATCAAAATGTATACCACTTTAACAAGCTAGGTAGCAAAATCAAGAACATGAAAATACAAGTAGAATTAGACAAGGGATTTAAACAACACTATAATCAGCAAGTTATTAAAGATAATGATAACAAGAAGTTAGAAATTTTCTGCAGATCGGGAGAAAAAAGGGAAAAGTGGAGAAACCATCACTTGCCTTGGTTTTGCCAGAGAAGACCTCCAAATCACACCACGACGTAGATTGGGACTAAGGAAGACGGAGGAAACCAAAATCTGAACAACAAAAAAAAGCCAAAATAAAGGTTAGGGCCAAAAACCCTAACAAGAAAAACTCAAGAAATGAGGAAGATTTTACCACGACGGCGTAGCCCTCGTTGAGAGCTTTCCAGATCTATATTTGGTTAATGATTTCAAGCACCAGAGCGCCGTCAACGGCCACAGGAAGATTCAAGAACGGGTGTTCTCTCTCTCTCGCTCACGCTTCTCTGATTTTGGGAAGAAGGAAGAAAATCGGCCTAAGGAGGAGAAGAAGAAGTTTATCCTATATATATTTGTGTATATATATAATATTGAAACAAAAATCATATTGGATCATTATAATATAGTCAAGGGTTGGCTGAACCAAAATTCTCGAAATGATGCAAGGATATCTCAAGAGCAGCTGGATTTCTCGAGAAGGGCCGGATTTCTCGAGAGCAAGATTGGATCACTCGAGAACAAGATGAGGACATTCTCGAGAATAAGGAAGCTTTCTCTAGAATAGGTAGAAAGTACTCAGGAACAGGACAAGACGCTTCTTGAGAGTAACATGACTTCTCGAGTACTGAAATGGACTTCTCGAGAAGCAGGAGTGAAAGTCCACCTAGTGTCGGCTATGTGTACCTATGGGGGGGGGGGGGAATAGGTAACGTGTGTTTCTTTTGCGGAATTTACAGATGTACCTGCACAATAAAAACAACAAACACAGCACACAGAATACACAGCAAATTTATAGTGGTTCCCCGACTTGGGTACATCCACTTTCCCCCTTCGACCTATCTCCCCAACAAGGGACGACTCGGTCACTTCACCAACGGGATTGAAATCCAATCCCTTCACTAACGGAAGGAGCCCTTCCACACGTGAGAGTCAACACTCCCACAAAGCGGGTTGCACCCAACCCTTACAACTCGGAACAAAAGTTCCTTTACAACGAAATGAAAATGTAGAATGTACACGTGATACAAACTTCTTTTGGAGACTACGATGTTCCTCTTTGTTCGACGACGTGCTCTTGAAGTCGATGAAGAGTCTACGACCTTGGTCTCTCTTGGAGAAGATCTCCCCGGAACCGGCGGCGGCACACGAGCGGCGGCTAGCTTCGGGATCGGCGGCTACGATGAAGAGTGGCTGCAGAACTTGGAGATCTAAACTTCGTAGCGAAACAAGCTAGGTCTACCAACGGTCACTCTAGGATCAGACGTCTCGATCGATTCGGACGGGGGAGTTTTTCCCGGTCAACAAATCGAGAGACAAGAGATCTCCGGATAGACGCGTGAGACTCAAGCCTTGCTAAGCTTCTGTCACCGGAGATCGGGAAGAAGATCGATCAGCGGTGGCGACAACTTGACGCGAGCGGCGGCGGCGGAGCGGAGCGATTTCGCGAATTTAGGGTTACGTGCTCGGCCTCTTTCTCCGTTAATTTACTGTTCAAAATACCTGTGTATAAATACTGTAGGATTCTCAAATATGACCGTTTGAGGGACCCACAAATGAAATCCCCAAAATCCGGTTCAAACAAATCCAGAAGCAGAATCCGGTTCAGCAGCATTCTGAGAAAACGCCAAGTAAAAATCGGCGAGAATCGCAAACGATTCTCGACGAATCGGCGAGAATCACCAAGTGATTCTCGACGATTCGTCGAGAATCGTTTGTGATTCTCGTCGAATCACTTGTCGATTCTCAACGAATTGGACTTGGTATTCATGGGCTGCTGACCACTGGTTCGGCGGGAATTACAAGTGATTCTCGCCGAATCTCACTTGGCACCATTTTGAGATGGCCAGAAGGAGTCGGCGAGAATCACTGACGATTCTCGACGATTCGGCGAGAATCACTTGGTGATTCTCGTCGAATTTGCCTTGGACGATTTTTCGTCTTCCACCTAGGAGCTGCTCCTTGATCCTCCATGCTCCTTGTCTTCTCTTGCATATGAGCGGCCCTGTACTTGAAAGTAAGTGCACTCCAATAGAGAGAGTACACATAGGCTAACACACTGATCTGCTCAACGAGGGATTACGTCGTGCAGACCCGTGTATATTGACCTACTGCACCCTGACATTGGTGTGCACTTAGCGTGGAGAGACTGCAAGTACAACTTGAAAGAGTTTATCAAATACATTGTGAATTCATCTTAGCTTGACAGGGGGCTTCCTCAAATCTAGGTAATCGTGGATACAATACCCAACAATCTCCCCCTATTTGACGAAGCCAAAACCCTACTAGCTAAGATGAATAACACCTATCAAATAATAATTATAGCATTTAAAAATTAATTATGCAACACAAGGTAATAAATGCAATCAGAACAGGACTTGAGTCATTCACACATTCAAGAATATATATATATATACCAAGAGAAATATATTCACCTATAAGTCAGAATTGTTCACACGACAGTAATAATTGTTAAATGTTCTTAATACACCGTGACCAGCTATAAAATAATGACTATTTGTCCTTAGCTCCGTCACCCTTAAGAGTTTGCGCCAAGTACTTTTTGCTCTGCCTTTCCATGTATTCCTTGGGCTTCGGGTAGTACCTAGGAGGAGCAACTTTGTCTGGATCCTTGTTGTTTCTGAAGAAAATGTTGCGTTTCGCTTCAAATGCTTTGTGCGTCTCCCATTCATACTGACTATATGCTTCATTTCGATTTATCTCTCCTCTTTCTTGCAGCCGGAAGGTGTCTAGGATGATGTTTCTTGAAACTGGGCTCCACCTTTCGTTTCTTACATCCTCCTCACTTAGTCTGATCCTCTTTTGAGTTGGTGTCTCCTTTGATGTCCCTTCCTGAACTTTTCTCTTTCCCCTTGCTTTAGCTAAGGCCTCCTGGTCAAACATACTTCTCAGCTTAGATTTGGAGATGGCCCTAGCGTCAGCTTCATCAGTGAAAATATCAGCAGCACTTGTACTTACATCCTCAGCAATATGTACTTACTCAGCAGCCTTAGAAGTCTCAGGAACCTGAACACCGGTAGGTTGGTCAGGTAGGACGACGCCTAACGTGCCCAGTGCCTGTTGTAGCATCCACCAGCAACTCTCATAGACGTATTTGCTTGATTGGGCAAAGTTTGCATCCATGCTTTCTTGGAGCTCAGCCAGCTTAGCGATATACTCCTTCTCCCCCTTTTTGGCTTCGTCAGCAATGCAATTGGCATATGAGTGCAAGGAGTCATCAATGTGCTTAGTTGTCTTGCTGAATTCAGTGACTAGGGCCTGCTGATTTGCATTTAAAGTGACCATGTTGCCATCAAATTTCTGAATATTGTTGGCCACAACGTGTGCGTTCTGATTGACAACAGCCAGAGTATCAGTAGTCTTTTTCAAGCCGGCCATTAACAGTGTGACAGCTTCGCCGGCCGCAGTATACTTTTCTTCAAACTTCTTCTCCATCATATCCAGTTTGTGGTTGATTGCCACCATATTCTTCAGCATGAGATCTTCAGAAGTCTTAATCTCTTGCAGCATTGTTTTCTGAGCTTTATCAAAAGAGGTTTTAAGCTCATTCACGATGCCCTGAATTATATGTACAGTGTGAATGGCTAGGTCATCTCGTAGTGGAATACCCGGAGGCACTTCTTGGCCTTGCTCTGGCTCGGCAGCAGAAGCATCAGTAGAGCTGGATACAATCACAGCCTCTATGGGAGGAATGTTGGTGGCCTCATTTACCTCCCCCTCCACTGGTGCAGACTTATCAGTAGGAGGTTCATCAGTATCCGGAGATTCAAACGCTTCATGGCCCTCATTTACCTCGTCCTCTCCGTCCTCATCCAAAAACTCATCCATATCAGCATCTTCTTCCACTTCTTGATCAGCAGTGTCCAGTGCCTCAGCTTCAGTTCCGTGGGTGTTTCTGTTCAGGACCTCCTCATCCTCCAACCCAGGTTCACTTTCTTCATGAACTTCTGCCACCGCATCCCTTGCCACCTGGGCGATTTCAGATATTATATCCAAATGAGTGGGTAGAGTCTCCCCCTCAATTCCTGCAGTCAGGGTATCAGGAATTTCACTGGGGGAGGCTGCGGGAGATACTTCCTCATGCTCTTCTACAGCAGGCTGTCCGATGCGCCGCTCCCATCGATCAAACACAGTAGCATCCATCTTTTTCAAGTAATGGAGAGGGACTCCTTTGCTCATGTCGAATTTGTCTCCGTTGAGCTGGTTGAGATATAGACTGATGATGCGGCCGAAGCTTGGAGTGCCCAGAGTGTCCTTGATCTTTTGAAACAGCAACTCTCCCCAGTTGAACCTCTTTCTGCAGACCACAGCTATGAGAATTTTGAACATATCTCCGGAGATATGATCATGGGAGCCTGGCTTGCAGATGAGTACTTTTCCTATGATGTCAGATAGTAGCTTCCCTTCTTCATTCATCTCTTTTCGCTTTACTGATCGAGTGCCTCTGGGTAGACCGCAGAACAGGAGGGTTCTGGCTTTGTCCTCGTCCTCCAAATAGTCTTCCTGCTCCGCACTTGAAAGCTGCAGGTAGCGTGTTAGCTTACTGGCAGACATCTTTACCTTAGTCCCAGCCACCTTGCTCTTGATGATGGAGTCTCTGTCTCGAAGCCTTGCGGTAGAGAAGAACTCCAGCACTTCTTTATCTAAAACTTTGCAAGGATGCTCCAATACGAAGGTTAGTCCGGCTTCTTCCAGCATGAGAATGATGTTCCGGAACTCGTCCGAGGCATGAGCAAAACCAGTGCGAACCAGCTCGCAACCAGAAATCAAGCCTGCAGTCGTCCTTGGGGCCATTGAGGATCTAGAAAGAAGCCCGACTCTAAACATTAGTGAACATTCAAAAGGAGAACATCACTTGGGGTTCGGCCTTGGAGCCATTGAGGAGGAGGTTACCTAAGGGCTTACTTGCAGGTGAGTTGACGAGCTTCGGGAAGATCCTCGGTGGAGAGAAGAGTATCCCGTGGGGTGCGGCCTTGCTAGTACCTTGCGGAGAGAAGATGGTCACACACAGCAGCGATTCGACGGCGTCGACAAGAGCGTCGGAGGGCTGCGGGTGTCGGCGAGTTCGCGGAAGTGCCCGTGCGCGAGTCTTGGGGAGTTCTCTTGCGCGAGGGTCGTCGGGTGTGTTATTGCGCGAGTCGAGAGGAAGGCGAACGGGCGACGGCTGTGAGAGGGATTCGGTTTCGGCGGGATTTATATCAGTCGTCGGGATTCTTAAGGAAGCCGAGCGGTCGGCAAGCTCCTTCGGCGGGATTCGACGGGATTTGTCTAATTTGGCGAGATATAAAATGGGTCAGCGGGATTTGGAGTATATATTGATGTTTGTCTTGAAACTTTGGGAAGCATTGCACAATTTTCAAATTCTTCGAGTGTCAAGTTAACACAAGATTAATAAATACATGTTTATTATAACGACAATCTATTTGGATTTGAGCGAGGCTTCTCCAGACACTTTTTGATGTCAATTGTGATTTGTCGAAATTCGCAATGACATATCTTGGTTAACCTTTTATTGATGTGTAATGATTTGCATGCCTCGAGGTAATCTCTCCTTAAAGGTGCACACATATATGATGAGCATAAGTATACTTATACACAAGGATAACAATATATATATATATATATATATATATATATATATATATATATATATATATATTTAATTTGAATGAGGATGCATCATGACACAAGTCCTTGAACTGATCAAAGTTACCTGGGATTTGGAGAGTTATCGTTTTAATCCCACAGATGGAACATATTAGTAGATTGAAGTGAGTATGCTCAACAGGTAGCACATCTGTTATTGCAGAAGCTTGTTCCAAATAAGCCTTGAGCCACCTACTGTCCAGATCCCATCGTATTTAAGGGGACCTAGACTACCCTGCAAAACAGAATTACTTTACCTTAGGAACCCAAATCATATTGGGTCCTAGGTTTCTATTAGCATGAGCACGCAACTGCCTTCCTTCAGAAAACCTGTCCGGAAGACTACCCCTGTCCCTAGAACATGGATAACCCCTTGCTGTGGGCACAGAGGGATTGTGCCAACAGTCAATCGCAAAGTGTCCCACTTTGCCGCAGCACCAGCAAGAGTGAATGTTGTATCGCCGTTTTTGACCTGATCTAGTGACTGATGTAGTCACGGTCCTAGGTCTCAAAGGGATAGGGCATGTTCTTGTTGCACAAATTCCTCTTCCGTCGAGGCATGATGAAGGGTGGAACGAATGCATGATGTGAGCGTTATGAGGCCGAGAAGGCGGTGCCATTCTTTCAGGCATCTTCCTTGCTGAGGCTCCATGACGCCTGACATCATGACTTCTATTCTCCCTATCCCGTGTCCTCGAATGGAGAGAATTCTTCTGTGAACTAGGACCTGCAGATCCACACTTTGTTGTGGCAGTGGCCGTGAATACAAAGGGCTCAGAATGAGCCTTAGGTATTTCCTCATGGGTGGCCATGACGCCTCTTGCACTATGGACGTTTCCACATGGGGACAATTCACCCTTGCAGTGACCACGATTATTCCTGTGGTCATACCTGAAGGCATGATGAGTTGCCTTCCCGCTTGGAGTGGGAGGTCGGAACACCGTTTCCCCATTTCTCCATCCCTGGATAATCCGGGAGATCCACCCGGTTTCTTGTTTTCTCTTTATAGCATCAACTTTGGAAAAGTTAGATACTATACGTTTCTCATTTTCTAGACTATTCTCTAGAGCTGAGATCTTAGAGTCCTTGACCTTGTTGGACGCCAATTGGAGAACCAACAAGATCTTCAGTCGAGCAATCTCTCGAGCTTGCTCCTCAGCAAGTAGATTGCTTTCCTGAAGGGCTCTCTTCAGGGAATCAGTATTTTCTGGAGGGGAGCAGTTTCTGTCTTCAGAAAAGTCAAAAAATGTGGGACAGGATGAAGATGATACCTGCTCATCTGGGTTATTGTCATTAGAATCAGTGACCAATGTTTCGTCCTCGTCGGAGTTGCTTTCCTCACTATCTTCTTCAGTCTCTGACAAGGATACTGGAGCTCTGATGCAATCCGAAGGATCCTTGCATTCATCTTTAGAGGTGAGGACTCCCACATACGCTTCATCCTCTGATTGGCAGCATATTTCAGCATTCTCTGACCCCCCCATCAGCTCTGAGATCGTCATCCACAGAGATTTAGCCGTTTTACATTTTTCCAACCTGGAGTGAGAGGCTCCAGACCAGACATCCATAATAATTTGTCGAATCCTCTGGTCCAGTTGGAAAAGTGAGAGTTCCATCTCAGTCATCTCAGCAATGCACATGGGCACTTGGATCCCCGAGTCGGAGGTCTTCATGGGGATAAACGGACCCTCTTCCAGGATGAGGGATGCTCGAGGATCGATGGCATCCAGGTAAAATAATACTCTCATCCTCCAGATAGGATAATAATCCTTTGTGCATGCAGGGAGTTTGAGTGGCAATACGTCATAATCCAGATCCATGCTTCTGACACTGGTGGCAGGATTCTACTCAAGGTGTTAACCTTTTTGAAGAGTAACCTGCTTTGATACCACTTGAAAGTCCACCTAGTGTCGGCTATGTGTACCTATGGGGGGGGGGGGGGAATAGGTAACGTGTGTTTCTTTTGCGGAATTTACAGATGTACCTGCACAATAAAACAACAAACACAGCACACAGAATACACAGCAAATTTATAGTGGTTCCCCGACTTGGGTACATCCACTTTCCCCCTTCGACCTATCTCCCCAACAAGGGACGACTCGGTCACTTCACCAACGGGATTGAAATCCAATCCCTTCACTAACGGAAGGAGCCCTTCCACACGTGAGAGTCAACACTCCCACAAAGCGGGTTGCACCCAACCCTTACAACTCGGAACAAAAGTTCCTTTACAACGAAATGAAAATGTAGAATGTACACGTGATACAAACTTCTTTTGGAGACTACGGTGTTCCTCTTTGTTCGACGACGTGCTCTTGAAGTAGATGAAGAGTCTACGACCTTGGTCTCTCTTGGAGAAGATCTCCCCGGAACCGGCGGCGGCACACGAGCGGCGGCTAGCTTCGGGATCGGCGGCTATGATGAAGAGTGGCTGCAGAACTTGGAGATCTAAACTTCGTAGCGAAACAAGCTAGGTCTACCAACGGTCACTCTAGGATCAGTCGTCTCGATCGATTCGGACGGGGGAGTTTTTCCCGGTCAACAAATCGAGAGACAAGAGATCTCCGGATAGACGCGTGAGACTCAAGCCTTGCTAAGCTTCTGTCACCGGAGATCGGGAAGAAGATCGATCAGCGGTGGCGACAACTTGACGCGAGCGGCGGCGGCGGAGCGGAGCGATTTCGCGAATTTAGGGTTACGTGCTCGGCCTCTTTCTCCGTTAATTTACTGTTCAAAATACCTGTGTATAAATACTGTAGGATTCTCAAATATGACCGTTTGAGGGACCCACAAATGAAATCCCCAAAATCCGGTTCAAACAAATCCAGAAGCAGAATCCGGTTCAGCAGCATTCTGAGAAAACGCCAAGTAAAAATCGGCGAGAATCGCAAACGATTCTCGACGAATCGGCGAGAATCACCAAGTGATTCTCGACGATTCGTCGAGAATCGTTTGTGATTCTCGTCGAATCACTTGTCGATTCTCAACGAATTGGACTTGGTATTCATGGGCTGCTGACCACTGGTTCGGCGGGAATTACAAGTGATTCTCGCCGAATCTCACTTGGCACCATTTTGAGATGGCCAGAAGGAGTCGGCGAGAATCACTGACGATTCTCGACGATTCGGCGAGAATCACTTAGTGATTCTCGCCGATTCGGCGAGAATCACTTGGTGATTCTCGTCGAATTTGCCTTGGACGATTTTTCGTCTTCCACCTAGGAGCTGCTCCTTGATCCTCCATGCTCCTTGTCTTCTCTTGCATATGAGCGGCCCTGTACTTGAAAGTAAGTGCACTCCAATAGAGAGAGTACACATAGGCCAACACACTGATCTGCTCAACGAGGGATTACGTCGTGCAGACCCGTGTATATTGACCTACTGCACCCTGACATTGGTGTGCACTTAGCGTGGAGAGACTGCAAGTACAACTTGAAAGAGTTTATCAAATACATTGTGAATTCATCTTAGCTTGACAGGGGGCTTCCTCAAATCTAGGTAATCGTGGATACAATACCCAACAAGGAGGATAGTTCTCGAGTGCAAGTAAAATTTCTCGAGAGCAGGAAGAAGATTTTTCGAGAACTTCAGGACTTCTCGGGAACAAAATGAAGGACTTCCCGAGAATCAAGGTGGAGTTCTCTAGTACAAAAGGTGATTTCTCGAGAACTGAAGAGGAAATTCTCGGGAACAAAACAGGGCATCTCGAGAACACCAAGCCATTCTCGGGAATAGAACAACACTTCTCGAGAAGAAATATACACTTCACGGGAACGGTACCCGGCCCCTCGAGAAATGAGGCTGATCTTCACGAGAACAAGGAAGGAAAAATCCAGAAATTTAGCAGCGAAGACAACACTAAAATCCGACTCACCATTCTTGAGACACTATCATCAAATGCTTACACAAGCAAAAATCATTACAAAGATCCAAAAACGCGCCGAGACGCCGAAATGCTCGGATCGCAATAAAACTGGGCAAGTCCAAAACCTCAAAGCTCCATCCTTTCAATCAAGGAAACATTCAATCCAATCAAAATCCCAAAATCTAGTCAAACAGACCCAACAGATGCCAAAAATGCACAAACGATGCAGCGCCGTCAACAAAATGGAAAAAGGGTAACGATCTGACGTCATAAATATGACGACCCCAGATCAAATAATAAAATCGGAAAATTGGGGGCGTTACAGTCGATCTCAGATCGATGAAATCAGAGTTCTTTCTCTGAGTTGAGCTCGACGAAAGTCAAGCTGAGGTCGACGAACTGCTTTCTCTACTTTGAAGTTCAGCTCGACGAAAGAGAGTTATCAGCTCGACGAACTTGGAGCTCAGATTGAAGAAGTAAATTATTCAGTTTAATGATATTGGAGCTCAGTTCAACGAAAGAGAGTTATCAGCTCGACGAACTTGGAGCTCAGGTCGACGAAAATTTGATGAGTTCGACTAACTCCTTCCAGGTTCTGTTCGACTAATTCTCTATAGTTTTTCAGTTCAACTAATGATAGATTGATTTCAAATTAATTCAATTAAGTAATACTCTGATAATTAATGCACAATATTCCCAATGAATAGAACCGTTACCAGACAACATTAATTTTGGATTTCACAGAGTTATTACTATACCAAATTACTAGGATAGTTATGGAAATGCATTCAAGACAAATTGAGCCGTTCCAAATCCCAGAGATTATGTAGACAATTTCAAGGAAACATTTTAAAATTCAAAGGTTTGAAATCTACTAGGATATATATACTCCTTCAGAAAATTGCAGATGCTAAAGAATGCAGAATAGAGTACAAAAAAATAAGTGATGAACACATACAGTTTTACATACAGAGTTCTTCATCGTCTGCTTCAAGTCTTCAAGAGAAAACAAATCAAATATCAGTCTGAAAGTTTTACTGAACAACAACATAAACTTTGAAGGCCTACACCCTAAAGCAAAGCTTCCATCTCCTAATCATCCACACAACTCAGGCGGAGCTTTGACAACATCAATAATCCACTAGTATTCTCAGAGATTTGAGACAGAGAAGACAAAATCATTTTCATTTTTCTTTCACTGTGTACATGGTTTTAACTCCCTTCAATGGTTAACCTTTTGGTTCACAAGTCACCCAATCAAAATACTTGGGATTGGTTTACCTGATCAAAAGCTCAAATGGTTGCTAGATCTCCCTTAGAAAAATAGATTTTCTGGGGACAGGGCACCTGAGCAAAAACCTGTGGTGGCAGGGCACCTGAGCAAAAACCTATAGTGGATTCCTACCAGGGTGGTAGAAGAGTGGATATACCCAGGTTTATTGGGGAACCACTATAAATTTCATTGTGTCGTCTGTGATTGCTGTTCTCTTTTATTTGTGTGCTGTGATTGTTTTCTTTTCTTATATATTTATATACCACCTACTTTAACTCCGCTGTAAAATTAAAATTTTAAAATACACTATTCACCCCCCCGTTTAGTGTAAAGGAGATCTATCCCTCAATTTCATAATATACCCTATAGCTTCAGACTATAAATAGCAGGGGTAGGTGAGCCTTTAGTACGCCGTTGCAATTTTTGATCCCTAGCCCGCGAATATTTGTATTTACTCATGTCTTCTTTCTCGATTTCTTCTGCTTGCATCTTCCTTCTGGCCTACGTAACTCGCTAAAAAATGGTCAACGATGATGCCAATGCTCACCAACATACCTAAGCAATCAACTTCACTGAAGTAGGTTTCAAAAAGTCCGCCGTGACCGAGCGAGATCTGGAGGATTTTTGTCAGTGACACTAGCTGGAGGAATACTCGACCAGGCTCCCTGCCCGGAACGAGCGACTAAAAAACTTCCTTGAAGGTGAGTTAGTCCTGCCACTCTGCCACTTTAAAGTCAGCCTACGACTTCCGTTGTGGCCCGAGTATCGCCAGATCCTGCAATACTTTGGAATCGTCCCCGCTCAGATCAACCCCAATGGTGTGGCGATGATTATGGGCTTCCTCTATTTCCTTCAGGAAGAGAAGATTGCGTTCGAACTCTCCATCTTCTGGAAGGTCTTCGCCTTTGCTGCGACTTTGGAGGGAGTCTTCTTCTAAAGCAACCACATCTACACATTAGTAGGAACGACGAACAAAGTTCTCCGCTGGGGCGAATACCCAGTAGTCATCGCCGGTGACTTTGAGGGGGTGTCAAGGAGGCCCCACCTGTCACAACCCACATTTTCTCTGCATTTTAAACAATATATTAGAGTAATAGAAAACACGCATCATGATGTTGTAACACCCCAGTTTTTGAGAGAGGGCCGATTTGCGTTTCTAGAAAGTTTTGGTTTCTGGAAGGGGGCACACGGCCTGCGACACGGGCGTGTCGCAGGGCGTGTCGAGCCAGTGTCGACACTCGGCCCGGGGTGTCGACACTTCTACTCGACATTGTGTCGAGACTAGGGCACACGGCCTGCGACACGGGCGTGTCGCAGGGCGTGTCGAGCCCGTGTCGACACTCGGCCCGGGGTGTCGACACTTTCGCTCGACAGTGTGTCGAGACAAGGCACACGGCCTAGGACACGGGCGTGTCCAAGGCCATGTGGGTCTGTCGACGATCTTCAGTCGACGATGTCCACTCGATGAGTGTCGAGTGTCGAGTGTCGAGACTGGGGCACACGGCCTGTGACACGGGCGTGTCACAGGGCGTGTCCCGCTTGGTCGACGATATTCACTCGACATTTTTCCGCGGTGTCGACACAAAGGCTGTCGACGAGTGTCGAGACTTGGCACACGGGTTGGGACATGGGCGTGTCCCAGGCCGTGTCACTTCTCAGGTTGTTTCGGGGCCGTGTCGATGGAGGCACACGGCCGGCCACACGGCCGTGTCGTTGGGGACACGGGCGTGTCGGATCGAACACGGGTGTGTCGGATGCCCGTGTGCTGTTCCAGGCGCGTCGATTTGAGATGGCGAATGAGGCACACGGCCCTGGACACGGGCGTGTGCCAGGCCGTATTCGGCCTAGGTCTTTTATTTTTCTGTCAGATCGTGGCCTTTCTTTCCCTGATTTTAGGATCTGACGGTTTAGATCATTTCTTTAGGAGTTAAGTCCGAGAATAGGGTTGAAAACCCTCATTCTTCTCCAAGCTTTCTCTTACTAAAGATCTAGATAGAAGTGAGAACAAGGAAGAAGGAGAAGGAGAGTTTGGGCTGTAGGAGAGGTTTCGGTGCTCCAAATCGCGAGCCGAGTCCAGATCCGTGGAGGTTAGATCGTTGCGAAGGTTTTCATCCGGCTATTTTTCCATGACAAGGAAGAGGAGTCGGAAGGTAACGACACTTATCATCTCGGTCTTAGGATGCATGTCTTAGCATCATTTCTTTTCTAGTTTTGGGCACCAAACACTCAAATGAGAGGGGTTTTGGGTCGCCAAGGTTCAAGAGGAACCTCCGGGTCGATTGAGTCCGTCCCCGGCATGATTTGCATTAGAGATCCGCTCCGTTAGTGGATTAGGCATGGTGGGCGAAGCCGTAGTCACGACCGTTAGTCCGACTCGGTGATGTTGCATACGAACTTTAGGGATTCATAGAGTTTCCGTTGCGGCAAGATGCCGTTTGTGATGTGGTGATGTTTTCCCCTTTTTCTCGAGTGAGTATGTGTAGCCGGAACCGGACAAGGTTAGCTCCTCATGGCGGTAGATGTTTTCCTTGGTGGGCAAGGTTAGCTCCGCATGAGTTGGAGATGGTTTCCTTGGTACGCGGGAACCATGCAGTACAAATGAGGGACTAGGGTGGAATTGTCCTGGTTTATGATGTGCCAAGGCGTGGCTATGTCTCCGTGGTCGGCTGGCTATCCCGTGACGTTCACGTCATGTGTGGAGAGTGTCCCGGTGAGACTAGTCCCCTTCTGTGAGACTGACGAGAATTCCAAGCATGGGGGCAAGCCCGGGCAATGAGGCCTTGAGCGGGTGGGGTCCGACAAGACTTCTTAGAATCGGTCAGTTTGTGTTTGTTGGAATCCTGACATGAGACGTCAGCGCTTGTAGGCAAGCCCGGGTCTAAGACCTTCAGCAGGTGGGGCCTTTGCAAGAATTCCATGTGGCGGCCTGTGCGCCGTTTGGGGGAATGGTGTTACCCCTTTGTTTGCTGCTTTATGCCAACGGGGAATCGATGAGTACCCATATGATGTGATGATGTGCTAGATGCATATGAGATAGGGTGCCTTGGGTGAAACCCGGGTTGTTGCATACATGTTGCATAAGTAGGCCATTTGTTTTACTCTTCTAGTGGTGGATAACTTCTTATCTTGCTTGTGTTTCCGCTGTGTTGTGCAAAGTGTTTTGAGTGTGGGTAGCTATATCAACTTTTAATACTAAAGCTGTGGCGTCCGTATGTTGTGGGGCCCCGACCGGACCCATATTATACGTTCGTTACAGGGGAGGTGTTACAATTTGGTATCAGAGCCAGGTTAGATTCAAGGTCAATGCGTAGAGAAGTTATTCACATAAGAGTAACGCGGGACCACGAGTGTCCTTATGTTTAAGTCTTAAGAGTTGAGACTGATCCCTTGTTTCTTGTTTTCTTGAAGAGTGCAAGCAATGAGGCGGGTACGTCGAGAGCTAGAGAAGAGCTTTCGGCGAGCAGTGCTACTGCTCCAGGTCTTTTGGGCACGAGTGTTAACCCGGCCGATTTCTGCCGCATGCTTGCAGAAGCGATGGTGGCAGCCCAAGCGTCAGTGGCAGCTCAAGTAGCAACCCCTGCTACACCGGATACGGCGACGGCCGTGCCAAGAGGAGAAGCCAGGCGAGTGGAGCCTTTGGCAGAGAGGGTAGTTGTCGGACATGGAGACCGGCACATGAAGTATTTCCTGAGTTTCCATCCCCCGTCATTCAAGGGAGTTGGTACGCTAACGGATGCGGAGGACTGGTGGGTTCGCATTCAAGAGCTTTTAAGGGCGGCAGAGACGCCAGAGGAAAAGAAAGCTGAGTATGCGGCGTTCATGTTGGAAGGAGACGCCAAGTTGCGGTGGGTGAGCCATAGCGGCCGCCAGTTCCCGGGACGCACCCCGTCAGTGGAAGAGTTTGGGGATGCGTTTCTAAAGAGGTATATTCCAGTTTCTACACGATTGGCCCTTCAGAGACAATTTTTGCATTTAATGCAGCGAGACAAGACTGTGGATGAGTATGCGCAGGAGTTCACCCGTTTGGGTCGTTATGCGGGAACGACGATGGCAGATGATGTAGAAAGGGATAACCTCTTCTACCAGGGGCTGAGGGAGAACTTGAGATAACCCCTCATCTCCATGAAGAGAGCGGGATTCAATGAACTAGTTGAGGCTGCCAGGATGTTGGAAAGTGATCTAGAGCGAACCCAGCGTCGTAAGGGTTTTACTCCCAAGCAAGGGGAAGGGAAGCCTTCCTAATCCCATGGAAAGTCTGAAGGGAGTAGGTGGAGGAATAAGCCTCACACATCCAGGTCCGGTGAGAAGAGCAAGTGGACGCCTAGAGGTTCACACTCTAGGGGACCGCCGATGTGCTATAACTGCGGTAAGGTGGGGCACATAGCTCGTGTTTGTCCCCAAGGAGGAGCGGGGCAAGAGACAAGGCAGGAGCATACTGTGCGCTCCGGCCCCAGTGCTGCAGAGAAAGGGAAGATGGCGGAGTCGAGCGCTTCTCGGTTCCAACCGGTGCAACCAAGGGCTTACAACCTGGGACAGTAAGAAGCGATCCGCCAAACCGATGTGGTGACAGGTATGAAGAAAATTTAAGTTTAAATTTTGTGCTTCATACTTTTAGACTTTTGTGTGATGTCTATGTTGTAGGCTTCATGTTAGTTTCTGGATACCCCGCTAGGGTATTGTTCGATACGGGAGCATCACACTCTTTTTTTGCGGAGAGCTTCATCCGGGGAATAATAGTTGAGTCTTTCTCGGCGGACGCGGAGTTGAAAGTGCGCATGCCCAATGGGTCATCCATGACCACCGCGGCCAAAGGGCCCATCTGTTGGGAGCTAGACGGAGTTGACTTCGTTTTGGTAGCAGCGATTTTACCATTGGTTGAGTTCGATGTCATTTTGGGCATGGACTGGCTTGCAAAGCAGCGCGCCAGTATTGATTGCCTATCTAAGGTAGTGACCCTAAAGAGCAAAGGGCAGACGGAGGTCAAATTTGAGGGCCTTTGTGGAGTGGCCTGTTCCCTGATTTCGGCCATGCAGTTGATGCGGGCGGTTAACCAGGGTGGTGTAGCGCTTGTAGCGTTATTAGAGGTTCGTCTCTCCCAGCTGACTATTGAGGAAGTGCCCGTTGTGGTAGAGTTCAAGGATGTGTTTCCGGATGAACTTCCTGGAGCACCTCCTCGGAGGGAGATCGATTTCTCGATCGAGTTAGTGCCGGAGGCTAGGCCGGTGTCACGTCCTCTGTTTAGGATGACACCAAAGGAGTTGGCAGAACTCAAGGTGCAGTTGCAGGAACTGTTGGAGCAAGGGTATATCAGACCCAGTTCTTCGCCGTGGAGTGCGCCGGTGTTGTTTGTAAAGAAGAAAGACGGTAGCATGCAGCTATGCATAGACTACCGAGAGCTGAATAAATTGACCGTCAAGAATAAGTATCCGATTCCTCGGATAGATGACATATTCGGCCAGTTGGTGGGGTCGGTGGTGTACTCAAAATTGGACTTGAAGTCAGGCTATTATCAATTGCGAATTCGGGACGAGGACATCCCCAAGACTGCCTTTGGTACAAGGTATGGACACTTTGAGTTTACGGTGATGCCGTTCGGACTGACGAACGCACCATCTGTGTTCATGGATCTTATGAATCGGGTATTTCGGGAATACTTGGATTCTTTTGTGGTTGTCTTCATTGATGACATCTTGGTGTATTCCAAATCGGAAATGGAGCATGAGTCCCACTTGAGGGTGGTCTTACAAGTGTTGAGGGAGAATCAGTTGTATGCAAAGTTCTCCAAGTGCGAGTTCTGGTTATAGAAGGTGGCATTTTTGGGCCACGTGATTAGTGGGGATGGGGTGGCAGTGGATCCAACAAAAGTAGAGGCCATCAGAGATTGGCTAGTCTTGAGGACCGTGGCGGAAGTCCGAAGTTTTCTTGGACTAGCCGGGTATTACAGGAGGTTCGTGGAGAATTTTTCGCGGATAGCTCTACCCCTCACCTCACTCACTCGTAAAGATCATAAGTTTGTTTGGACTCAAGAGTGCAGCCAGGCATTTGAGGCACTGAAGGAGAGACTGATGATGGCTCCAATCCTAAGTCTACCGCAAGGGACCGAGGGATTTCAGATTTTCAGTGACGCGTCGGGATGCGGTTTGGGATGCGTTTTGGTGCAACATGGCAAGGTGATAGATTTTGGGTCTAGACAACTGAAGCCTCATGAGAGGAATTACCCCGTCCATGACTTGGAGTTGGCGGCGATAATTTTCGCGTTGAAAATATGGTGGCACTATGTATATGGTGTAAAGGTGGAGATCTTCACGGATCATAAAAGCCTGAAGTATCTCTTGGATCAAAAGGACTTCAACATGCGACAACGCAGGTGGGTCGAGTTTCTTGGAGACTACGAGGTGGCGATTCAGTATACGCCAGGTAAAGCCAATGTGGTGGCGGATGCCTTGAGTAGAAAGCACTCGGGGCAAGGGAATTGGATCGAAGCTTATGATGAGCGGTTGGTACGAGAATGGGAGTCCGTTGGATTAGAATGTGTTGCGAGAGGCGAGTCCAGCGTGGCTCGGTTGAACTGGATTGAAGTGCAGAATGACTTGACCGATCGCATTCAGGAAGCGACTCGGTTGGATGTGGAGTTTCAACCATTTGTGTTGGAGGCTCCAACGGGCGAGAGCAGCACCTGGGAGATGATTGATGGGATTCTGAGGAAGAACGGAAGGGTTTGTATACCGCAGTTCGGCAAACTCCGTGAGGAGTTGATGTTTGAGGCTCACTTCACAAAGTACTCCATTCACCCGGGCAGTACAAAGATGTACTTGGATATGAAGAAATCCTTTTGGTGGCCGGGGCTGAAGCGGGACGTAGCTTTGTACGTGAATCATTGCCAAACTTGTGCCTTGGTGAAGGCCGAAAGTCAGAAGCTGGGCGGGTTCCTGAAGCCCCTTCCAATCCCTGAATGGAAATTTGATGACATCTCCATGAACTTTGTACATGGTTTGCCTAGATCGCAGCAGGGTAATGATGCTATTTGGGTGATTGTGGACCACTTAACCAAGGTGGCCCACTTCATCCTAAATCAGAAAGAGGACAGTGTGGAGAAGCTGGTGGAGTTGTATATTCGCAATATTGTGTGACTGCATGGGATTCCTAAGAGCATAGTCAGCGATCGAGATGGACGGTTTACGTCCAAGGACTGGAGATTGGTTCAAAAGAGCTTGGGCACGAAGCTAAAGTTCAGTACGGCGTTTCATCCTCAAACTGACGGGCAAACTGAAAGAACGAACCGTACTATGGAGGATATGTTGAGAATGTGCGTTCTTGACTTCGGCAAGAAGTGGGAGGATCACCTCTTCATGGTGGAGTTTGCGTACAACAACAGTTTTCAAGCAAGTATAAAAATGGCGCCATACAAAGCTTTGTATGGGAGACGGTGTCGAACACCGATGTCTTGGGCAGAGGCGGGAGACACCAAAATTTTGGGAAAGGAGGTGGTAGTTGATGCTTGTGATATGGTACGGACCATACAAGAGCGTATGAAGGTGGCGCAAGACCGACAAGCAAAATACTTTAATGCTCGTCACCGGAAGTTGGAGTTTGCGGTAGGTGATTGGGTCTATTTGAAGATCAAACCGTTCAAAGGCATCTCACGGATTCGCCGACTCAAGAAGTTGAGTCCAAGGTTTTTGGGTCCTTTTGAAGTTATTGAACGGGTGGGAGAAGCAGCCTATCGATTGGCGTTGTCCGCAGAGCTGAGTGGATTGCATGATGTCTTCCACGTCTCCGTTTTGAGGAAAGCCTTGGTGGAGGCTAATGTGGTGATTGAGCCGGCATCGGTGCCGATTGAGGAAGACTTGAGGACGTAAGTCCTTCCAATTGCTATAGAGGATTCGGAGACTCGACAGTTGCGGAATAAAGAGGTTAAACTCGTGAAAGTCTGATGGGACAACTGCGGTCGAGAGGAGTTCTCTTGGGAGCGAGAACAAGCCATGCTAGAAGAGTATCCAGAACTCTTCATTTCAGGTACAAGTTAAGTTTCTGTACCCTTTTGTTTTGTAATTTCGGGACAAAATTCTGTTAAGGGGGGAGAGTTGTAACACCCCAGTTTTTGAGAGAGGGCCGATTTGCATTTCTGGAAATTTTTGGTTTCTGGCAGGGGGCACACGGCCTGCGACACGGGCGTGTCGCAGGGCATGTCGAGCCCGTGTCGACACTAGGCCCGGGGTGTCGACACTTTCGCTCGACATTGTGTCCATACTAGGGCACACGACCTGTGACACGAGCATGTCGTAGGGCGTGTCGAGCCCGTGTCGACACTCGGCCCAGGGTGTCGACACTTTAGCTCGACAGTGTGTCGAGACAAGGCACATGGCCTAGGACACGGGCGTGTCCAAGGACGTGTGGGTCTGTCGACGATCTTCAGTCGATGATGTCCACTCGACGAGTGTCGAGTGTCGCGTGTCGAGTGTCGAGACTGGGGCACACGGCCTGTGACACGGGCGTGTCACAGGGCATGTCCCTCTTGGTCGACGATCTTCGCTTGACGTTTTTTCCGCGGTGTCGACACAAAGGCTGTCGACGAGTGTCGAGACTTGGCACACGGCCTGGGACACGGGCGTGTCCCAGGCTGTGTCACTTCTCGGGTTGTTTCGGGGCCGTGTCGATGGAGGCACACGGCCAGCCACACGGCCGTGTCGTTGGGGACACGGGCGTGTCAGATCGAACACGGGCGTGTCGGATGCCCGTGTGCTATTCCAGGCGCGTCGATTTGAGACGGCGAATGAGGCACACGGCCCTGGACACGGGCGTGTGCCAGGCCGTGTTCGGCCCAGGTCTTTTATTTTTCCGTCGGATCGTGGCCTTTCTTTCCCTGATTTTAGGATCTGATGGTTCAGATCATTTCTTTAGGAGTTAAGTCCGAGAATAGGGTTTAAAACCCTCATTCTTCTCCAAGCTTTCTCTTACTAAAGATCTAGAGAGAAGTGAGAACAAGGAAGAAGGAGAAGGAGAGTTTGGGCTGTAGGAGAGGTTTCGGTGCTCCAAATCGCGAGCCGAGTCCAGATCCGTGGAGGTTAGATCGTTGCGAAGGTTTTCATCCGGCTATTTTGCCATGACAAGGAAGAGGAGTCGGAAGGTAACAGCACTTCTCCTCTCGGTCTTAGGATGCATGTCTTAGCATCATTTCTTTTCTAGTTTTGGGCACCAAACACTCAAATGAGAGGGGTTTTGGGTCGCCAAGGTTCAAGAGGAACCTCCGGGCCGATTGAGTCCGTCCCCGGCATGATTTGCATTAGAGATCCGCTCCGTTAGTGGATTAGGCATGGTGGGTGAAGCTGTAGTCGCGACCGTTAGTCCGACTCGGTGATGTTGCATACGAACTTTAGGGATTCGTAGAGTTTCCGTTGCGGCAAGATGCCGTTTGTGATGTGGTGATGTTTTCCCCTTTTTCTCGAGTGAGTACGTGTAGGCGGAACCGGACAAGGTTAGCTCCTCGTGGCGGTAGATGTTTTCCTTGGTGGACAAGGTTAGCTCTGCATGAGTTGGAGATGGTTTCCTTGGTGCGCGGGAACGCTGCAGTACAAATGAGGGACTAGGGTGGAATTGTCTTGGTTTATGATGTGCCAAGGCGTGGCTATGTATCCGTGGTCGGCTGGCTATCCCATGATGTTCACGTCATGTGTGGAGAGTGTCCCGGCGAGACTAGTCCCCTTCTGTGAGACTGACGAGAATGCCAAGCATGGGGGCAAGCCCGGGCAATGAGGCCATGAGCGGGTGGGGTCCGGCAAGGCTTCTTAGAATCAGTCAGTTTGTGTTTGTTGGAATCCTGACATGAGACGTCAGCGCTTGTAGGCAAGCCCGGGTCTAAGACCTTGAGCGGGTGGGGCCTTTGCAAGAATTCCATGTGGCGGCCTGTGCGCCGTTTGGGGGAATGGTGTTACCCCTTTGTTTGCGGCTTTATGCCAATGGGGAATCGATGAGTACCCATATTATGTGATGATGTGGTAGATGCATACGAGATAGGGTGCCTTGGGTGAAACCCGGGTTGTTGCATACATGTTGCATAAGTAGGCCATTTGTTTTACTCTTCTAGTGGTGGATAACTTCTTGTCTTGCTTGTGTTTCCGCTATGTTGTGCAAATTGTTTTGAGTGTGGGTAGCTATATCAACTTTTAATACTAAAGCTGTGGCATCCGTATGTTGTGGGGCCCCGGCCGGACCCATATTATACATTCATTACAGGGGAGGTGTTACAGATGTCATGCCATGTAAGGGATAACTGCAGGCGCTCTGGAAAGAACTCGAACATAATACTTTGCATGAAATCCTCAAGTTTATTATGATGAAAGCTATAATTTAAGTTAAGTTTTGATGGCCGTATCACTCGGCTCAGTGGATCAACTAGTCCATAAGTGAAAATATGAATATACGCTGTAAAAATTACTTTTTTTATATAGGTTAACATCCTACATGAGAATAAGCATCCAAATAGGACAACTCATGATATGCATACCTTTAGGTTTAGTATAAGTATAGAAATAACTTTTATGTTCATTAAAATATAGTGACTTTGGTTTTAAAACAATACTATGAATGAGATAGTCAAAATGATATCTTTGTACTTTAAAATAACTAATATGCAATCCTAGCATAAAACCATCCCAGAAAGCAAGTCAAACTAACAAGTCATCCAGAAGAGACTAAGCAACTAGCAAGTAACATAACAATGTAAAAACTCTGGCAGACTTCAACAACCTGACACGAACCCACCAAAAAGCACGTATGTCTGAACTAAACAATAACAAAACCTCACAATGGTGAGGGAAAGATGACTGCCACAACTGCAGAAAACCAACTACCAACCCTAGCCGCTCAATCGGCTACTGCTCCAAACCTGAGGCATTCCAAAGAAAAGAATACCTCAGCAAGAATATACAAGTAAGCAAGAACTCACAAGGGTTAGATATCCCAAGCTACACAAATTGTGATAAAGATCTATGCTTTATAAAATATTTATATAAGTAAGAGTAAATATACAAAAGCGTGGCAAACTCATCATAGAATGAGCATAAATAAAGGCAAAATCTGGCACGTGCGATAGTGGGAACCTACCCAACACACCAACAGTAAAAACTTCACAAGGGTCCAAAGGAAAGGTGGTCTCATTTATTGACACACCCATAACCGGGGAAAAACCAGCACCAGAGGTGGTGGGAACCTACCCAACGCACCAACAGTCACAAACTCACACCAGGTACACCCACCAGGGTAAAAATGCACAAAACAGGATACTATGGCGTTGTACATTCCACTAACACCCATATCCCCAAATAGTCCAAACATCCACAAAACCTTTAAACCTCAACCAAAAACACAGGTTTAGTCTAATGAAAATAAGGAAGAAAAAACCCAAAAATCACCCTAAGGCTATAATCGACGAATTGGACTCAATTCGTTAAGAAAAATTCTAAGACCACACTGATTCGTCGAGTATACTAGACGAATATAGTAGACACTCGACGAATTAAACTTAACGAAAAGTTGGTTAACTTGGTACACAACGAATCGGCGAAAATACCCTAAGTACACGGAAATAAGCCGAGTATACTCGACGCCTCGCTGAGTCCACTCAGCACCTGGACTTAACTCCATGGTTTTACTTCATTCAACGCCTTCGTTAGATGCCTAGCCGAGTCCACTCAGTGCACTCGACACCAAAGGCATTAACACTCAATGCACTCAACGCCGTTTGGTTCACACGACGCTCTTGACGCCAAACTGTCAACACTCGACGAATTCGTCGAGATTACATGACGAATTAGACTTAGTCTCACCGACACTCGACGCTAAAACCAAATCACTCAATGCCAAGCCTGATACTCGACGAATTCAACTTAGACTCACAGATCACTAGACGTTCTCGACGCCAAGTTAAATTCACTCAACTCCAAGGCTAATACTCGACGAATTCGACTTAGACTCACAGATCACTCAACGCCAAGTCAAATTCACTCAACGCCAAGGCTAATACTCGACGAACTCGACGCCTAAACTCAACTAATGCAGAATCACTCAACGCCGAGACTATTACTCGACGAAATCGTCGAGATTACTCGACAAATCTGACTTTACTCAATGCCTAAACTATTCGATGATTTGACTTAGTCCAAAACCCATACTTGACGAGTTTCACTCAGGCTGACCCCACCATATTCAACAAATTTAAACTTAAGCTAATGGTCATTTACGATGAATTTTACATGGGCTAACTGTCACCTAATCAACAGGTTACACTTAGGCTGGCTCCACCAAAATTGATGAATTATACTTAGGTTGATGACTCCAGCATATTCGACAAAATTACCTTGGTCGGAAAACCTACACTACTCAACAAATCGATCTTGGACGACCCTTACCCTACCCCTACATTCTAAGGAGGGAAGGAAATGAAAGGAATGAGAATCAAGAACAAAATAGCAAGGGGAAGATTCACGACTTGCCTCAAATTGCCCGAAATCCGCCACACAAGCGCTCCTCCTCAAGGATCTGGCCGCAAGAACACCTAAGCAATGATTCATGAAATTTTTCGGGACAAACAAGGGTCAAAAACGAATTCCCTAACACCCCAAAAAAATCAAGAAATTGAAAAAACTCACCGTACGAACGTAGATCTCGGCAACAGCTATCCGAATCTCCCTCCAACGACAATTTCGAGCACCGGAGCTCGTACAATCGATAACTCAAAGTTCTGCAATGACCACCGCTTTCTCTCTTTCGCAAATTGGTTTGGCGGCTTTGGGAGAGATGATGAATAGGGTTTCCATCATATCGCAAGACTATCTATACTTATAATATTCTATTATTATTATTATTATAATAAATGTCCAAACTACCGATAAATCCAATCAACTCTGATTTTCACGAAATTCGCTCTAAAGCTAAATATCGATGCTACGAATCCAACTGTGAAGTCGAAATAAAAAATCTAACAAACCAAACTCAGGTAAAAACTCCCCCGAAATAAAAAACACCAAATATCCCTAAAATGCTCCACCGAGTTCCAAAACAAACCCGGCTCGCAAGGGAAATCTCAAAAACACACTAGAAATTATCCATGCTAATATTCTATGTCAAAACCCCGGATACCAATGAGCAAAAGTCACGCTCCAATAATGGTACCCGTCAACTACGCGTCAACGTAATGCCCTGACGTCAAAAATATGCCACTAAAGGAATTAAAATAAACATCGAAAAATCAGGGGCGTTACAACCACTCTCCCTAAAAAAAACGTTTCGTCCCGAAACTTGATACACACTGTATCCACTAAAGAAGGAAAGCAACTAAGTGTTATGGAATAGAAACACTTACCAAAAGAAACTAGGAGAACAAATGAGAATGTGCCTCCCTCATAGCTAACTCCAACTCCCACGTCTTTGTTTGGCCACAAAACTTTGATCATGGGTATTGTCTTCCTTTGCAACACCCGATCTTGAGTATCCAAAATGAGAACAAGCATCTCAACATAAGAAAGATTAGGCTACAACTGCGGCACCGAATCAAGAACATGCCGGTCACAAAGCACACATTTCCACAACTGGCTCACATGAAACACATCGTGCACACCAGGAAAATTTGCGAGCAAATCCAGCTTATAAGCTGACACTCCGATGCGTTCAACAACTTGGAAAGGTCCCACATACCTGGGATCCAACTTGTGGTTCTTTCCAAACCTCTTAACACTATACATCGGAGAATCCTTGAGAAAAACCATGTCCCTAATTGCAAATTCCAAATCAATCCTTCTCCGATTAGCGTTATTCTCATAATGCTCCTGAGCTATTCAAAGTTTCTCTCAAATATGCGTCACAGAAGTATTCATTTCTTATAAGGCTTCTGAACCCAACAACGGGCCATCACCAACTTTGCCCCAAAGAAAGGGAGCCCTGTAACGTCTCCCATACAAAGCCTCAAATGGGGCCATCTGCAAGCTCTCCTGATAACTGTTATTATAGGCGAATTCCATCAATCTCAACCGCCCTTCGCATGCTCCCCCATGATCCAAGATTTAACATCTTATCATATCTTCCACAATCTGATTTACTCTCTGCGTTTGACCATTGGTCTATGGACGATAAGCAGTTGATTATCTGAGGTCGGTACCCAACCCTTCCTGTAAACTTTTCCAAAAATGAGATGTAAACCTGAAATATCGATCTGACACAATACTAACAAGTACTCCACGTTATCTGATGACCTCATCCACATATAACTCTGCTATTTTCTTCATGGAGTAATCAATCTTGAATGACACAAAGTGAGCGTACTTCGTTAGTCTATCAACTATGACCCACGCTGAATCATGTCCTCAGGAGATCGCGACAAATGAGTAATAAAGTCCATAAGGATACTCTCCCACTTAAAACTTGGAATTTCCAAAGGCGTTAGCTTGCCATAAGGCCTTCCATGATCTGCCTTAGCATGTTTGCAGGTGAAGCACAAACTTGGCTATATCATTCTTCATTCCATACCACCAAACGATCTACTTCAGATCTCTATACATCTTGATAGAACCAGGGTGGTATGCAACACTAGAACCATGTGCCGCCCTGCACAACTTATCTCGAATATCCTCAATAGTTGGGATACAATATCTACTGTGGTACTTCAAAGTACCCGGATTATCGATTGAGAAGTCTGGTAATTCCCCTTTCTCAGTTCTACTATGAAGGTGCTGCAAATCAAGATCGTCCTTTTGATGTAGCCTGGTAAGTGTAATCCATGAAGGCTCTGCCATTTCCAGGCTACTTGGTGAGTCGCTACTCCTAACAAAAATGTCATTTAACAAAAACTCTTCCACCAAGGATTCCACTGAAAGATTAAAGATCTGCACGGTCTTTCTACTCAAGGCATCAGCTACGATATTAGCTTTACCCGAATGATATTGGATCTCGACATCGTAATCCACAACATATTCTAACCATCTATGCTGGCGCAAATCCAATTCCTTCTGAGTGAAGACGTACTTCAAACTCTTATGTTCTGTGTAAATCTTACACAATGCGCCATACAACAAATGTCTCCACAACTTCATTGCATAAATCAGTCCCGCAAATTCCAAATCATGAGTAGGGTAGTCCCTTTCATGTATCATTAATTACCTCAACCTATACACAATTACCTTGCCTTCTTGCATCAAGACACATCCAAGCCCAACGTGCGATGCATCCACATAAACAACATACACCAATCCTTTAGTAGGCAAAGTCAACACTAGAACAATGTACAATCTCTTTTTCAATTCCTGAAAAGCTTCATCGCACTTATCGCTCCAAACAAACGCCGCATTCTTCTGCGTAAGCTTAGTCAATGGCCCAGACAACGTAGAAAATCCTTCCACAGAACTCCTATAATAACCTGCCAACCCTAGGAAGCTTCTTATCTCTTTGGATGTGGTAGGTATTTTCCAATCCATTACGTCAGCTATCTTTTCTGGGTCAATAGAAAATCCATCCTTATTCACAACATGACCCAAAAAGGAAACATGAGGTAGCCAAAACTCTCACTTACTCAACTTTGCATACAACTTATGCTCTGTCAAAGCAGATAGAGCTAACCGCAAATGCTGGGCATGCTCCTCAACACTCCGGGAATAAGCCAGGACATCATCGATAAAACGACCACAAAAAGGTTCAGAAAATTTTTGAACACTCTGTTCATCATGTTCATAAAAGCAGAGGGTGCATTCATCAATCCAAAGGACATTACCAAGAACTCAAAATGTCCATACTGAGAACGAAAAGTTGTCCGTGGAACATCCATCTCACAGATTCTCAATTGATGGTAGCCAGAACGAAGGTCAATCTTCGAAAACACCGTACTACTACGCAACTGATCAAACAAATCATCTATTCACGATAAGGGATACCTGTTCTTGATATTTACCTTATTCAATTCCCTATAATCGATGCGCAAGCTCATAGATCCATCCTTCTTCTTCACAAACAACATGGGAGCACCCTAAGATGAAGAACTTGGCCTAATGAATCCACACTACAACAACTCATCCAGCTGAGTATGCAACTCTTCCAGCTCATGCAGGGTCATACGGTATAGTGCCTTACTAATAGGGCGAGTACCCGGCTCCAAATCTATAACAAACTCCACATCTCTCTCAGGCGGAAGACTAGGAAGACTATCTGGGAAGACATCAGGAAACTCTCGCACCACAAGAACATCCTCGACATGCGGCAAACTACCAACGGTTTCCAAATTAGAAACCAAACAAGCAAAATAACAGGAATTAAAAAGTTTTCGAGCACATACTGCAGAAATAATCAGGGAATCCTGGCGCGAAAAACCATAAACACTCCTGGGGTGGCCATTCTCCATCTTGAAGTCAAAACTCTTATCATTAAATTAGATAACCACATCATATCTGGACAACCAGTCGATGTACAAGATCACATCAAAGTCTTCCATGTCTAGCACCTTCAAATCAGCAAAAGCTAGGAAATCACCTAAAAGGATAAGACAACTCTGGATACCTTGGTCCTACACCACCAAATCACTGGAAGGAAACTTAACATGAAACGAGTCGCCAACTAGATCGAGAGTCAAACGATGACGCTCTACAAAAGTCCTAGACACGAACGAGTGAGTAGCACTAGAATGGAAAAGAACGCGTGCCTAACGGTTCTTTACCTTAAACTTCCCTATAAAATCGCATACATAACTAGACGAACAAACATCAAAACTACAGCTACGAGCTAAAAGCTAAAACTAGATTAGAATCTATCCTGAGATCACTCGGGTGGACGTCTGTGCTTCCTCCATAATCATCACATCTAACTTGCCCTTCCCTTTATCCAAATGTTGCGGCGGCAGCAAAGCCTGAAGTGGAACTGGCTGCAGCAGGGGATGAGACTGCGTGCACTTTGACTTGAAATGTCCTTTCTGCCCATACTGGAAGCAGACCTTCTCCTTACCCTAACAATGGGCAGCATCGTGCACCTTCCACTTGCACGAGGCACAAACTAAATCTCCTTTGGGTGTGCTCTGAATTGCATGCACCTGTTGCTGCTTCTGAGCTCCCAAACTCTTAAAACAATTTTCTAATATATGGCCTGACTGGCCACAGAAACTGCACACCTCCATGCTTATTTTCTTCGAGGCGGAACCAGACTCCCGAGAGGTCTTACCATCATCGGACTTCCTCTTGTCCATCCTCATTTGCATGCCTCGATTCTTAGCATTATCGATTGCTTCGACTTTAAGAGCAACTTCCACTACCTCAGCATAGTTCTCAGATCCATAAGTGCTAGCCAGCTGCTGGATGTCACTCCTAAGACCACCCATAAATCGCTTAACTCTGCTAGCTTCAGAAGCAACCACATCCGGGGCAAAACGGCTCAACTTGCTGAACTCTACCTCATTCTCACTGACTGTGAGTTGTCTTTGCTTCAGATGCAGGAAGTTGTTCATCAAGTGGTCTTGCTCGACCGACAGCAGAATCTTCCCAAGCAACAATTCCTTAAATGATTCCCACTAACACCTATCCGTAAGGTCTTATTTCTCTCTTAACCACCAACTCTTTGCAAGGCCCTTAAGATGGTAATCGACGACCACCACTCTCTGGTCCGCATGAATTCCTGAATACACGAACATCTCCTCGGTCGCGATAATCAAGTCATCCAATGCCATGAAATCAGCTCAACCGTCATAGGTAGGAGGTCCTAGTCGCTTAAAATCCAAGATAAAATTTATCTCTGGCGGTAGTAGAACTGTAGGCACCAAAGGAGCAGGAAGAACATGAATAACTTGACCTACAGCAGGGTCCTGCACTCTCGGTTGCTGCCCTGAAATGATAGTCAACAATGCCTGAATCTGCGATTGCATCTCAACCATCTGCCTTGAAATAGCCTCATTCCTCTACCGCATCCCCTCAATCACAACCTCACTATGTGCACCAGACTACTCGCCCTCAGACTAGGGAGTCTACCTCATCGCAACACGCTTAGGCGACATCCTAAGAATACAATGAACAACTAATCAAAACCAAGCTTAACCGCTAGAACTACACAACGTACTTCAGACCATACATGTTTAGACACTTGCTCATGCTGCTAACTTACTCGGGGATTTTCATTAATGATGTCATGCTTAAATTAGGATGATATACCATCATCCTTTTGACTCATGTGCATAAACTATGAATGCATGAATTCTTATTTTTTTCTTTAAAACGATGTGTGTACGTATATCATCATGTAGACTTTAGCTTGGTACATGTGCTAATGCTATGTTATGTCATGCATGTTGGGTTATGCATTCTAATAAAGGCCTTAATGCATGTTATGAGCGACATACACATGAAATATTATGCATCTCATACTACAAATTATCGCATGTAACGAAAAAAAAAAAAATCTAATGTGCATTCATGTGATGATTGTTATGCATCCTACACTACATAACAATCACATGTTGCTTCCTATGTGGAGCCATATATAAGCACATATTATGCATCCCATACTAAATAATATGGCCTATATACTTCTTATCATGCTTATGAGTGTAGTGTTCATGCTTTAGCCAAGACATACTGATAACACATCGATGTGTGTATGAAATGGAACAAGATAATCTAAAACTAACCAGAGATAGTCGTTCGACCAATTGTCAAGCAACCTATCCCTCTGATACCAACTATCACAACTCACATTTTCTCCGCATTTTAAACATTATATCATAGTAAGAGAAAACACACGTCATGATGTCATGCCGTGCATGGGATAACTGCAGGCGCTCAAGCAAGAACTCGAACCTAACACTTTGCATGCAATCCTCAAGTTTATTATGAAGAAAGCTATAATT
Organism: Platanthera guangdongensis; assembly: GCA_039583875.1. NCBI lineage: Eukaryota > Viridiplantae > Streptophyta > Magnoliopsida > Asparagales > Orchidaceae > Platanthera > Platanthera guangdongensis. The sequence goes on from CM077154.1 coordinate 16,102,730, forward strand.
TAAGTTAAGTTTTGATGGTCGTATCCCTCGGCTCATTGGATTAACTAGTCCACAAGTGAAAATATGAATATACGCTACAAAAAATACTTTGTTTATATAGGTTAACATCCTACATGAGCATAAACATTCAAATAGGATAACTCATGATATGCATACCTCTAGTTTTAATATAAGTATAGAAATAGCTTTTATATTCGTTATAATATAGTGACTTTGGTTTTAAAACAATGCTATGAATGAGATAGTCAAAATGATACTTTTATACATTTAAAATAACTAACAAGCAATCCTATCATAAAACCTTCCCAAAGAGCAAGTAAAACAAACAAGTCATCTAGAAGAGACAAAGCAGCTAGCAAGTAACTTAACAATGTAAAAATGCCGGTGGGCATCAACAACCTGACACAAACCCACCAAAAACACATATGTCTGAACTAAACAACAAAACAAAAACCCTACCTCACAATGGTGAGGGAAAGACGACTGCAAAAAACCAGCAAATAGCAACCCTAGTCACTCAACCGGCTACTACTCCAAACCTAAGACATTCCAAAGAAAAGAATACCTCAGCAAGAATATTCCAGTGGTAAAGAAAGATCAGTTGCAAATGAAAGTAAAAGAGTCAAAGGGTTACCAACCCAAACAAGAATAACTAAAAAGAAAATACCAATACTCAACCATAAGGTAATAAGTAAGCAAGAACTCACAAGGGTAAGATATCCCAAGTTGCACAAAGTGCGAAAAAGATCTATGCTTTATAAAATATTTATATAAGTAAGAGTAAATATACAAAAGAGTGGTAAACGCATCCTAGAACGAGCATAAACACGGGCAAAATCCAGCACCTACGGTGGTGGCAACCTACCCAACACACCAACAGTAAAAACTTCACAAGGGTCCCAAGGAAAGGTGGTCTCATTTATTGACACACCCATAACCGGGGAAAAACCGGCACCTGAGGTGGAGGGAACCTACCCAACACACCAACAATCATAAACCCACACCGGTTAAACCCACCAGGGCAAAGATTCACAAAAAAAGTTACTGTGGCGGTGTTACATTCCACTAACACCCACATCCCCAAATATTCCAAACATCCGCAAAACCTATAAACCTCAACCAAAAACACATGTTTACTCTAATGAAAATAAGGAGGAAAACCCAAAAATCACCCTAAGGCTATTCTTGCCGAATTGGACTCAATTCGGCAAGAAAAATTCTAAGTGCACACTAATTCGTCGAGTATACTCGACGAATACAGTAGACACTCGACGAATTAAACTTAGCAAAAAGTTAGTTAACTTGATACACGACGAATCGATGACAATACCCCAAGTCCATGAAAATTCATCGAGTATACTCGACGCCTCGCTGAGTCCACTCAACTCCTGGACTTAACTCCACAATTTTAATTCACTCAACACCTAGCTGAGTCTACTCAGCGCACTAGACTCCAAAGGCATTAACACTCAACACACTCAATGCCGTTTGGTTCATACGACGCTCTCGATGACAAACTCTCAATACTCGACGAATTCATGGAGATTACACGACAAATTATACTTAGCCTCACCGACACTTGATGCTCTCGATGCCAAAAACCAAATCACTCAACGCCAAGCCTGATAATCAAAGAATTCGACTTAGACTCACAGATCACTCGATGCTCTCAACGCCAAGTCAAATTCACTCAACGCCAAGGCCGATACTCGATAAATTCGACTTAGACTCACAGATCACTCGACGCTCTCGACGCCAAGTCAAATTCACTCAATGCCAAGGCTAATACTCGACGCCTAAACTCAACAAATGCAGAATCACTCAACGCCGAGACTGTTACTCAACGAACTCGTCGAGATTACTCGACGAATCTGACTTTACTCACTGCCTAGACTGTTCGACTATTTGACTTAGTCCAAAACCCATACTTGACGAGTTTCACTCAGGCTGACCCCACCATATTCGACAAATTTAAACTTAAGCTAATGGCCTTGTATGACTAGTTTTACCTAGGCTAACTGTCACCTAATCGACGAGTTACGCTTAGTTTGGCTCCACCAAAAATCGAAGAATTACACTTAGGTTGATGACTCCACCATATTCGATGAAATTACTTGGCCGGAAAACCTACACTACTCAACAAATCGATCTTGGCTGACCCATACCCTACCCCTACATTCTAAGGAGGGAAGGAAATGAAAGGAATGAAAAGCATGAACAAAATATCAAGGGGAAGATTCACCACTTGCCTCAAATCACCCGAAATCCAGCCACGCAAGAGCTCCTCCTCAAGGATCTGGCTGCAAGAACACCTAAGCAATGATTCCTGAAACCTTTCGGAACAAACAAGGGCCAAAAACGAATTCCCTAATGCCCAAAAATTCAAGAAATTGGAAAAACTCACCGTACGAACATAGTTCTCGGCAAGATCTATCCGAATCTACCCTCTGACGATGATTTCGGGCACCAGAGCTCCTACAATCGATGGTCGAAAGCTCTGCAATGACCGCAACTTTCTCTCTTTCACAAATCGGTTTGACAACTTTGGGAGAGACGATGAATATGGTTTCTGTCATATCGCAAGACTATTTATACTTATAATATTCTATTATTATTATTATTATTATTATTATTATTATTATAATAAACGTCCAAACTACCGATAAATCCAATCAACTCGTATTTTCACGAAATTTGCACCGAAGCTAAATATCGATGCTACAAATCCAACGACGGAGTCAAAATCAAAATCCAACAAATCAAACTCGGGTAAAAACTCCCCCGAAGGAAAAACACCAAATATCCCTAAAAGGATCCACCGAGTTCCAAAAAAAACCCGGCTCGCAAGGAAAATTTCAAAAACACACTAGAAATTAGCCATGCTACTATTCTAAGTCAAAACCCCAGATACCAACGAGCTAAAGTCACGCTACAGCAATGGTACCCGTCAACTAGCGTCAACGTAACACCCTGACGTCAAAAATATGCCAGTAAAGGAATTAAAATAAACATTGAAAAATCAGGGGCGTTACACCACCAGCCGTCGGAAGTCGCCTTCTTTCCTCCCATTCTTAAAGGTGCACACGAGAAGCTCTTCGAGGCCTTTCGCGGCCTGCGATTCGACGTCATTCACTGGCGTTTGAACGTTAATGTGTTGGACGAAGTCTTCCCTGGCGAAGGTATAATTTGACGAGATTCTTCCTTACTCGCTGAACTGAACTTGGTCTGCTAAAAATCGACTAACTGTTCTTTGTCGCCTGTAGCTACTCACGATCTTCTGCGAGAACAGCTTCCTCCTGCAAAGGAGATTGCTTCGTCGTGCCAAGGCTCCTCGAATCTGCCATCCGAGGTGGAGGAGATCCCGCCTCCAGCGCGAAGCAAGGGCTAGCCACGCACCGACGACAAGGGCTTACAGCAGAAGAAGCTCACCAAGGGGAAGGAGAAAGTCAAGTCTTTGGACCATGCGACCATGCGACCAAGCGAGCAAGCGAGCAGAGATTTATCACAAGCTTTTTGACAAGAAGGAATCCCCAGTCAATATCGGGGTGCCCTACTTCCACCCGAAATACAACCTCGGGCGAGAAGGTGAGGATGCCTTTGGTCGCCCACTGGTTTCCTGGTCAGAAAGCGAGCACAGGTTGACATTAAGCACGAACCTACCTGCGTGGTCGGAAGACTGGGAGGACAAGGGGGAGGCATTCAAAGCGGCTTTCATGCTATACGGGCGAGCAAATGACGAGGTGATGCAAGAGCTCAGCTCGGAGGAGCTTGCCCACAAGACTTCTCGCTCGATCCTTCGAACTGCCGAGCTAGGGCACTTCATGATGATGAAGTTGCTCGAGACAGAGAAGGCGTTGAAAATCATCTCATAGAAGGCAATCGAACTCAGGATGCAGTCGGTCTGGTGGAAAGAGTATGAGGTAGGTCGCCTCCTTGGTGCGACTTAGTTGACTCTATACTTGGATCTTTTGCTAACTGATTACTGTTGATACTCGCAGTCCGCCGATATTGAGACAACAAAGAAGTTTTTTGAGCTCGAGCAAGAACTCACCAACTCCAAAGCCGAGCTGGAAGCTTCTCATATCCAGGTCTCTGTTGGAACACCCTATTACTGATTTGGGCAAGGATCACTATGTCCTTCGGAAATTTGTTTTGACCTCCTTGTATAGATCTAAAGGTTAATTAGATTGAGTCTAAGGGTTAGTATTTAGGTTTGAAAGCTGCCCTCAAGACCCTCAAGACCAGATATTTCAGTTCAGGAGACTAAGTCATTTCGTCGAGCTCAGGTCGATGAATCGTCGAACTCTATTCGATGATCTCTGAGCTCACTTCAACGAGTCGTCGAACTCCGTTCGGTGATCTTCGAGCTCAGATTGATGTTCCTGTCTCTAGTTTGTTTCCCAATCTCTGAGCTCAGGTCGACTATAGTTGAGCTCAGATCGACGATTTCTGCTTCAGTCTAAGTCCAGTCGCTGAGCTCATTTCAACGATAGTTGAGCTCAGGTCGACGTTTTTCTGGAGAGATTGACGTTTTTCAAGATTCAAATTCAGTCAGTTTTGGTATTCCCTTCTATTTATTCCCAGCATTTATTTCAAGAATCTTGTAGCCATTTCAATTAATCTGGAGCAAGTTTCAAGGAGATTTTAAAGGAATGTTTTATTTGACTTTCCTCCAGAAGACAAAATGCATTTAAGGAAGTCATTTATGACAGGCTAACAGCTATCTTGGACAGAGAATTATTCTATACAGATCTAAGGAATAAAAGATTATTCATTCTGCTGGTTAATGACACAACAACAAGAAGGAGAGAAAAAATTGCAGATATCCACAGTCATAGAATTCTTACAGGAACACACATCACTGAAGGAGATCAATATACTGAAATTTCTAGATCCCTTTTGATTCCAGTGTTCAAAGGCCTTATCATTCAAAACTGCAGACACCACACATTTCAGCTGCTGCTGGAATCATCTTTTGCTGGAGATCTAATCTTCTGAAGGCCTATAACCCTATTGCAAAGCTTCACTTCCTGAACAACTCAAGATCTCAGGGGGAGCTTTGACAACATCCACTATCTTCTCTCTGATTGTTGACAGAGAAGATCATATCATATCTCTCTCTCTGCTGTAAAGGGTTTATCAAACTCCCTTCAAAAGTTTGTGTTGGTTTCTGAGACCTTGTCAAAACTCAGTGGTGACAAGACACCTGATCAAAAAATCTATTTTGATTTTTTAGCACCTTATCAAAAGCTCATTGGTGCCCAGAACACCTGATCAACTCATCCTGCAGTGGATTCCTACCTAGGGTGGTAGAAGAGTGGATGTACCCAGATTGATTGGGGAACCACTATAGCTCCTTGTGTCCTCTGGTTGCTTATTTGTGTTTTGTTGTGTGCTGTGTTGTTTTATTTCTTGCTTTTATATTTTTATTTTCTGCAGCACTATACACATATTATTTAAATTAAGTCTTCCACTGCAAATAATTTTTATCTTGAAAATTATTTTAATATACTCTATTCACCCCCCCCTCTAGAGTTAAGATAGATCTTATCCTCCACTTTCAATTGTTATCAGAGGGAGGTTAGTTAAAATACCAGACCCTAGAGGTTGGTTGTTATTCAACTAATTCCTCATCAGATTAGTTGTTCCTCAGGCTAACACCTGAACCAAAAGATCTCTGATAAGATCAATCTTTCATAGAGGGTTTTTATTTTTATTATTCGTATTATATTTATCCTTATATAAAACCATGGCACAGAGCAAAGATTATGCTAGCACCAGACCTCCAGTGTGCTATCTATCTAAGTTTGCACTTTGGAAGGCAAGGATAAGATTGTACATGAATTCTATTGATGAAGATATTTTTAATTCTGTTTTGACAGTGTGTCCAAGACCACCAGAAAATACAAGTACAAGTGCTGTTCCACCTCCTTCAGGAACAGATGCATAAATCAAGAAATGGAAAGTGACAGATGCTAAGGCAATGAATATTTTAGCTCAAACTATGTCTGATGAAATATTTCCAAAAGTAGCTGAATGCAACTCAACAAATGACATCTGGGACAAGTTATCTAAGATAGTCTCAGGATCTGCTAATGAGAGAAAAGATAGAAGATTCCATCTCATAACTCAATATGAGAACTTCAAGAAAGGAGAAGCTGAGTCAGTAGCAGATATGTATAATAGATGTTGAGACTATATTTGCCAGCAGGACACGTGTGTGTGGGACCGCATGTTTGAGCTTCCCCATCGCGTTCCTGGTCTGGGTGTTGACCCCGGTGGGCCCCCTTGTGTGGCAGAATATCCCCGCGGTCCTGTGGTTGGGGTTAGTCCCACATCGCCTGTAGTAGGCGATCCTTTATGTTCATGTACCCCCGTCCCCCCTTACCATTACCTCGGGGTTTTGGGAAGATGTGTGGTGACGGGTGGTTTCCACATAGTATCAGAGCCAGGTTGTCCTGCTGCGGGGGTGTGTTGAGACTATATTTGCCAGCAGGACACGTGTGTGTGGGACCGCATGTTTGGGCTTCCCCATCGCGTTCCTGGTCTGGGTGTTGACCCCGGTGGGCCCCCTTGTGTGGTGGAATATCCCCGCGGTCCTGTGGTTGGGGTTAGTCCCACATCGCCTGTAGTAGGCGATCCTTTGTGTTCATGTACCCCCGCCCCCCTTACCATTACCTCGGGGTTTTGGGAAGATGTGTGGTGACGGGTGGTTTCCACAATAGACTCAGTCTCATAGTCAATGAGCTGAAAACATTGGACAAAGAGATCTCATTGACTGAGCTAACTGATAAAATCCTAATGTACTTCCCAAGTGAAAGAAATAGTGCCTAACCACCTAGAGGGGGGGGGGGGGGGTGAATAGGTTTACTTTTTATTTTTAAGTTTAAGGCAGAAACACAGTACAATTAAACCTATATTTGCAATATTCTACAACAATTCAGCACAGCTAGCTCAGCAATCACAGAAATAAATAAACACAGAGTGCACACAGATTTTTATAGTGGTTCCCCAAGGTCTGGGTACATCCACTTTCCCCCTTTGCCTATCTAGTAGTGTACTAGATTCGGCCTAACTTCTGCACTTCTCCTCAGATTCTCAGATCCTACAGCTCAGAACCCCAAACAGGTTCCTACAACTCAGAGTGTCCCCACTCCTACAAATCAGGCACAAAGCCCTACCACTCAGTCTTCAACAAGACCTACACTCAGGCTAAACATCCCTACCTCAGCCTTCAACAAGGACTACACTCGAGAATTGATTCTCCTACACTCAAGCTCAAAAGACCTACCTCAGCCTTTATAGATTTAGGCTTACAACTCAGATCCCTTAGGATCCTACAAAAAGATAATAAAAAGTTTTTAGATCACCACTCAGTTTGAGAGAATGAAGAGGGCAATCTTCTTGATCAGTTCTTGATAGCACTAATTCCTGAGATCAACTTTGTCTTTGCTTTCTTCAAGGCTTCTTGAGTCTGAACTCAGTAAAGTTGATCTTCTTGAAGTAGACCGGCTGACAACTTCCTTCTTAGGATGGAGAATTAAATCTGGATCCTACTTTGCAGTCTGGTTCAGAATCTGATTCTTAAGAGAGTTGATCAACAAGTCTCTTTCTTGACTTCAATTACTGGAGTTCTCTCTCTCCATGTAAATCTGAAGTTTCTTCAAAATACTGATTTACAGTTTTCTCTGGATCTGTATTGATCTTCTTAATCTTCTGATTGATTCTTTTTTTATTCTGTTCAATTCCCTTCTGTTGAAGGAGAAAGGCGTTTATATAGTCTTCCTCCAAGGTAACCGGCTGATCCAGTTTCTAACGAACTTCTGACAGCTCTGACAGTTGCAGTTGACCGATTGAAATGGCAGCTGTCAAGTCATCCAGTCACTTCTTGAAAATACTGTCTCTTTCTGAAAGTGTCGAGACTGATCTTCATTATGTGTCGACACAAATAGACCAAGTGTCGACACAAGTGGACTAAGTGTCGACACTAGCCTTGATGGTGTCGACAAAACTCCTTGTGTTGTTATAACAGCTTCTCGACACTGCTTCTTCAGAATATGTCGACACTGATTCTGTGTGTCGACACAAGCCTTCTGTTGAATGTGTCGACACTGATTGAGTGTGTCGACACAAGTACTTCTTCTTTAACACATAGTTGAATTCTGATGTGTGTCGACACATCTCCTTTGTGTCGACACATGCCTTCTTGTGTTGAACCTTGCTGAGTGTCGTCACATCTCCTTTGTGTCAACACAAGTACTTTAACTTTGTTGAAGCTTGCTGAGTGTCGACACAGCCTCCTGGTGTCGACACATTTGATGTCGACAAAGCTTCTCTGGGTGTCGACACTGCCTCTAAGTGTCGACACGGATTATGTTGACAATTCTTCATAGTGTGTCGACACTGCCTGTATGTGTCGACACTTTTCTTTTGGTGTCGACTCTGCCTTTTCTGGTGTCGACACAAATACTCCAAGTGTCGACACAGCTTCTCTAGGTGTCGACACAAGCCTTCATAAGTGTCGACACTGCATCTCTAGGTGTCGACACATGGACTTAGAAACTTTTCTGCATTTCCTACAATTACTTAACCTGCACATATAAACTCAAAGCACATCAAATACACCTTGATGTATATCATTGAGTAGGGTGAGGCTTCTTCAAATCAGGTACACATTTTCCAATGTACCCAACAATCTCCCCCTATTTGAAGAAGTCATAACCCTTAGTCAATGATATACACCATACATAACAAATACACAATATGATGTATAACATCACTATATGACAGGGTAAATACTAAACATGTACAAACAAAATATGTATAAACAATTATCTCAGAATAACAAGGTAATTGATTGAACATTAAACATTGTTTTGTTATAACTTCCAATAGTTTAATTAATCAAAATTTTACATAGATTTTAATGCAAAAGATTTTAGAGTAGTAAACTTAAGAAAATTCTATTTTATGGCTGCTCTGGCTCCATGATAACAATGCCCTTTCCAAATTGAATCTTGGCTTGAAATGGAGCATCATTGTCATCAGCAGGCTTCTTTCCCTTAAGATATTTCTTCTTCTGTTCTTCGGCCCTTATCTTTTGTCTCTCAAAATAGTGATAAAGCTTAGGGAAATACTTGCTAGGCTCCTGTTCATTAGGAGGTAGCTTCCCTAGTTTAACATTCCTTCTGTACTGAACTATGGCCTCTTACCTAGCTTCATGTTTTCTCCACTCCTGGTCAGAGTACCATTTACCCCTTTCTAGGAAATTATCCTTTGCAGCCTTCCAAGCAGTCAGAATGATATTTCTAGAAGTTGGGCTCCACTGTTCAAAATCAGGCCTTAACTCTGTCTGTTCTCTGAACCTCTTCTTGGATAATTGAGCTTCTTGCTCTTTCAAAACTGCCTCTTGCTCTTTTAATACTGCCTCTGGCACAGGCTGTACTACTTTCTCAAAAATAATATTGTTATTACCCTCAGGAGGGCTATAAATAGATTGTACCTCCTGATGTATCATCTCAAAATCAGCTGGAGGGTAGATTACTTGTGCAACTTCAGCTGGCTCACCTCCAAAATATGCAGGATTTGTCCCAGATTCAGCAATATTATCATCATCACACAAAGGTGGATATCCAAGGGTAGCTCTGATGCTGTTTGAAATCCATTTAGCATGGTCAGAGCCTGCTTTGACTAAAACCCTCTCCCCCTTTATGACTTCCCTTTCTATATGATCCCTAAGATCATCCTTCTGAAACCTGATCTGAGCATTCAAATAGTTAACACCATTTTTATAAAAAGGTTTTAACTTGTGGAGCTTTTTAGTAATAGCCTTTTGAGAATCTTCAATTGCAGTTTTAACAACAGTTAGGCTTTCTTGTAATTGCTTATCAAAGGCTTTTTGGCAGTAGCACTTACTGCATTCTGTGCAGTAGCTATATTTTTCATTTCAGTGACAATCACATTATGTGATTCAGTCAAGTTTTCATTCATTCTTATTTGATTTTCTAAGACATAGCCCTATTTAACTGCTATGTCATCAACCTGTGTCTTTATTTGCTCTTGGTGAGTAGCCAGATATACCACTGCATTGCCTCCTTTATGAAAACAGTCAGTCATTTCCTTCTTATTTTGATTTACTTCAAATCTAATAGATTTGATATCTTGAGCCAGATCAAATTGAAGGGATTTATGTCCTTCATCCATATATTTTTCTAGAGCCTGCCTTTGCTCATCCATCTTGATTTGCAAAGCCACCAACAAGGAACTATAATCAGCAGTTGGAGCTTGTTGTGGAACAATGGTTTGCAGTGCTTTCTTGTAAGTCTGGCTTCTCCTTTTGAAAACCTGTAGCTTTCTTTTCTTGGCTCTGGCAGCCTCTTCATCCTCTGAAGCAGAAGTACTGGAAATATCTACTCTATCCTGTGGAGTAGGTGGCAATTCCTTCTCTGTTCTTGGTAGCTCCTCAGCACTCTTTTGCTCCTTAGTCTCATTCCTTGTAGTTTCCTCCTGTGACTTGACAGTTTCCCCCTCAAGATCTACCTGCTCCCCCTCAAAAGCTGCCCTCTCTCCCTGAAAATCAGTCTGTAATAGATCAGGGAACAACTCTTCAAGTGTAAACTCCTGTTGAGTAGGGACTAGAGAATCTCTTATCTCAGGAGCATTATCTGCAACTGATGTGTCTTCCATGATAACATCTTGTGGTTGAGTATGTATCTGAGTTTACTGATCAACATAAAGTAATGATTCAGTTAATACTTCATCCTTAATATTGAAAATAGATTGATTAACTTCATGTATTACCTCTAGGATTGTTTGAGTAGCCAGTTCACTATCCAAGTGAGTTGACTCTTCCACATGTAGAGGCTCCCCCTGGAGTGGATCCAGGTGAATGGGGCTAGTAGATGGTAGCTCCCCCTGCCTCTAGGCATCTTCATTTCTTGCTGGTGACTGTCCAACATTTCCAGCCTCTCCATCATCAGAACTAAAAACTACTTGCTCTTCTGAGCTACTGGAGGATTTAGAAGCCACAATGGCTTTCTTCTTCTTCTGTTGAGGAACTTCCTTCTCTGATGTAGGCAGTTCCTTGGTTAACACTCTATCCCACCTTGAGATAATTCTAACATCCATTCTCCTCATATGGTTTATCTTTGAACCTATAGCTTGGTTCATCACTTCAGGAATACTTCCAGCTAAGTATAAACTCATAATCCTACCCAGATTGGGCTTCTTCAGACTTTCCTTAATCTTGTCAAACATTACTGCTGACCAATCAGTTTTAAGTTGTAAAATTATTCTTGACATCAAACTGAACATGTGAGCTGATATTCTATCATGCCCACCTGGCTTGCTCAGAATTACCTTGCCTACTATTTCAGATAAGAACTTCCCTTGTATGTTCATCCCTTTTCTGTTAAAAACAGATCCAATCTTCATGTTTGAATCTAATCCACACCATTGCAGTGCCTCCCTTATCCTTGATGCAGGTACATCTTCCTCTTCTTTAGTTCTAGGGAGATGTAGAACTTTTCTTAGACTTTTCTGGGTGACCTTGACTTTTGCCCCATGGACTTTGGACTTAATCTTGAGTCCAGTTTCATCAAGAGTAGTTGCACTAAAGAATTCGAGGACCTCTTTCTTCCAAATCTTAATTGGTTCTGAAACTAGATACTCTAACCCAGTCTCTGCAACTAGGGTTACAACACTGTGAATTTCTGGTTCTGCGTCGTCAAAAGCATATCGCACGAGCTCATAACCTTCATTGATGTTCTCTTCTAGCTTGGACGCCATTAGAGTTTGGAGAAATTTTGAATTTAGAGAAGAGAGATGTCGACACACAAGTTAGGTTTCGAAACTATGGTGAGCGTGTCGACAAACAATGGTGAAGACCTATTTATACCTTTCTAAAATCGAAGGTGAAAGGGCGCGTCAAAATACTTAAAATGTGTCGACACTATTGAAAAGTGTCGACACTTACTTCTAATGTCTCGATAACTATGTGTCGACACAAATATAGTTGATAGAATATATGTGTCGACACTTATACATCTCAGCTCGACGATTAGTCGAAACTCTACTCGACGAATTCTGTATAAATCCTAAGTGTCGACAACATCGTGTATGTGTCGACACCTACTCTGGATGTGTCGACACTAATTCTCTGAAGTGTCGACACTGACTGTCTAGATGTGTCGACACCATTTCTCTTAAATGTCGACACCACTTCTATGTGTCAACACAGACAATTCCTTGTGTCGACACCATTTTACTTAGCCAATTTTTTAAACTATTCTAAGTTTAACATTCCTAATTCAATTTTAAACTTATTGAATTTGGTTTCATCTAGGGGCTTAGTAAACATATCAGCAATCTGATTATCTGTTTTAACATATTCTAATGAAATGTCTTCTTTTTCTACATGTTCTCTAAGAAAATGCTATCTAATTTCTATGTGCTTAGTCCTAGTATGTGAGACAGGATTATTAGCTATAGAAATTGTACTTGTAGAATCACAAAGTAAAGGTGTTCTACTTACTTGAATACCATAATATTCTAGCTGGTGTTGAATCCATAAAAGTTGTGCACAACAGCTTCCTACATCAACATATTCTGACTCAGCTGTGGAGATGACCACACTGGTCTGCTTCTTACTGCTCCAAGACACCAGCCTTCCACCTAGAAATTTAAAGGTTCCTGTAGTACTCTTCCTATCTTCCTTGCAGCCTGCAAAATCTGCATTTGAATAACCTGTCAGTATAAAATCTCCATTCCTAGGGTACCAAAGGCCTAGATAAGGTGTGCCCTTAAGATATCTCAAAATTCTTTTGACTGCAGTCAAATGAGATTCTTTAGGGCATGCTTGGTACCTAGCACAGACATATGTAGCATACCTGATATCTGGTCTACTAGCAGTCAAATACAGTAGGGATCCAACTATCCCTCTATACAAAGTTTCATCTACAGGTTTCCCTGCATCATCTTTGCTTAGAGACATGCTTGACCCCATAGGAGTTTTCATGGTAGTGGATGATTCCATACCATACTTCTTTATCAACTCTAGGGTGAACTTAGACTGGCATATGGACAAGCCATCTTCAGTCTGTCTAACTTGGAGACCCAAGAACTTAAGTTCCCCCATACTGCTCATTTCAAATTTTCCTTGCATAAGTTTTGCAAACTTTCTGCAAAGACTACTTTCTGTAGACCCAATATTATGTCATCTACATATATTTGGACTAGAATAATCTTGCCTTTAGATTACCTAAGGAATAGAGTCTTGTCTATTTTCCCCCTTGAGAATTTGTTCTCAATGAGGAAACTAGACAGGGTTTCATACCAAGCCCTTGGGGCTTGTTTTAACCCATACAAAGCCTTCCTAAGTCTATAAACATAACCAGGTTTAAGAGAATCATCAAAACCTGATGGCTGCTCTACATAGACTTCTTCCTTCAGATTTCCATTCAGAAAAGCTGACTTTACATCCATTTGATATACCTTAAACCCTTGATATGTTGCATAGGCAAGGAACATCCTTATTGTATCCAGTCTTACTACTAGAGCAAAGGTTTGATCAAAATCAATACCTTCTTCCTGCCTATATCCTTTTGCAACCAGCCTAGCTTTATTCTTTATAATGATTCCATTCTCATCCAACTTGTTCCTAAAGATCCACTTAGTTCCAATGATGTTGTGGTCTTTTGGTTTAGGAACTAGCTCCCAGACCTTGCATCTTTTGAACTGATTCAGCTCCTCTTACATGACATCAATCTAATAAGAGTCTAGAACTGCTTCTTCAAACTTCTTTGGTTCTACTTGGGATAGGAAGCTGGAGTAAAGAACTGTACTCAGATTCCTGCTTCTTGTTTGCACTCCTTGTTTGGGATCACCAATTATTTGATTGGCTGGATGATCTTTTAAGTGTCTATTTGCTGGTGGCAGCCTGTCTTCAGGTTGTACACCATCAACCTCTTCTTTTAGCTGCACCTCTTGGTCTTCTTATGCATCTAGAGAGTCGTGTACTCCCCCTAGACAGCAGCCACCATTTTCCACTTGCTGAGTTGTAGTAGAACCTTCTGTAATGGTAAGCTTGTCCATCCTTTCAGTTATACCTGTAGAGCTGCAAACACTACTTGGCAATTCACTGTTAATGAGCCTTGCTTCATCAAAAACTACATATATAGACTCTTCTACAACTTGAGTAATCAAGTTGTAGACCCTATAAGCCTTATTATTATTGCTGTACCCAACAAAGATCCCCTTTTGGGATTTGGCAGCAAACTGGTTAGATAAGACTTGTCATTGTTAAGTATATAGCACTTGCAACCAAAGATCCTAAAATATGATAAATTTGGTTTTCTGCTTTCATAATCTCATAGGGAGTCTTCTTGTGGCACTTGGTGATAGTAGCCCTATTGATTTCATGACATGCAGTGTTTACTGCCTCAGCCCAGAAATATTCTGGGAGAGAAGTGTCACTCAATAGGGTTCTACCAGCCTCTATCAATGTTCTATTCTTCCTTTGAGCAATACCATTTTGCTGAGGTGTTCTTGGTGAGGAAAATTCCGGAAAAATCCCAAACTCTTCACACAGTTTTGTCATACTTTCAGACTAAAATTCAGTACCATGGTCACTTCTGATTTTGACCACTGTACTGTCCAATTCATTCTGAATTTGTTTAACAAAACTATATAAGATACTTGGGGTTTCAAATTTTTGTCTTAGGAAGAACACCCAGTAATATCTTGAATAGTCATCTACTACCACAAATGTATAGACCTTCCTACCTAGACTGTGAACTGGCATAGGACCAAAAAGATCCATATGCAAGAGATATAGACACCTCACAGAATCCTTGTTCTCAAGGCTATGAAAGGTGGATTTGTTCTGCTTGCCTTTTTGACAAGCTTAGAATATCCCATCCTTTATACACTTAACTTGAGGACCATTCCTCACTAACTCTTTGCTAAAGAGTTGGCCAATTGTCTTATAGTTAAGATGAGCTAGCCTCTTGTGCCATTTAACACAATGTGAGACTCTCTCATCAGCTACAAGACAAATAGGAGAAACATTGTTCTCACACTCAAAGTCAAGACAATAGACATTTCTCTTCCTATATCCTGTCAAAATGATCTTTTGTTCACTTGACCTTTTGATATGACAACCATTCTTGACAAATAAGATGTCATATCCTAAATCACTCAGCTGACTTATGCTAATGAGGTTATGTTTCAAACCCTTTACATAAGCCACTTGAGTATTTGTAATCAGGTTACTAAAAATGTTACCAAAGCCTTTGATGATTCCTTTTTCTAAACCACCAAAGGTAACTTTAGGGCCATCCTTGATAGGTGTATAGTCCTTCAGCAACCCCCTTGTTCCAGTCATGTGTCTGGAACATCCACTGTCCAAGTACCATATAGGGGCATGGCCACTTGGACTCACCTGTAAAACAGATTACTTAACCTTAAAACCCAAATAACTCTTGGGTCCTTGGTGCAAGTTAGTCTGACTTTTAACAAAACTACCTGTAGCTCTTCTAGCAGGCAGTTTGCTACTCTCCTTGACACTTGAATTGTGCCAACAATCTATGGCAAAGTGGCCTATCTTGCCACAACACCATCACTCAAACTTGTTGTACCTTTGTTTAGGTGCAACCCTGGCTGAATTATCTACAACAGGCTTTAAGTTTTGTGCTGGGGATTTGCCCTTAGATTTGGACCTAGCAGTCCAGGCAGGTTTTTTAAACCCCAATCCAGTCTTACCCTTTTGAGGTACAAACTCATCTATCAAGGGTAAAATAGATTTAGGTTTAGAAAAACTTGCAACTATCTCTTTCTCCTTCTGAAGTCTAACCTCCAGATTTCTAATTTGATCATTCTTAAATGTAATAGTACCCATCTGAATAATAGTAATGTTCTTCAGTCTGGCTATTTCATTCAGTTTCTGATCTAACAACTTGTCTGAATCAACAACAGCCAATTTAAGACTAACAATCTCCTTTGCCTGAGTTTTGGCCAAGGTTTTGTTTTTCTTCAAGGCCTGCAACAAGTCCCTATATTCATCAATTAACTGATGAATATCTCCTTCAGATTTAGACCCACCCACATCACTTGATGCAGATGTATCTGACTCTGACTCAGTACTATAAATTGAACTAGAAGAACAACTTTGTACCTTACTTGGTCCAGGCTGATCCTGGATCTTGTCTCCTTCAGATATAGCCATCAGTCCCTTGCACTGATGGTCCTCATGCTCATACATTGAGTTCATTAGCTGCATGAACTCATCTTCTT
This sequence comes from Platanthera guangdongensis, assembly GCA_039583875.1. Classification (NCBI taxonomy): domain Eukaryota; kingdom Viridiplantae; phylum Streptophyta; class Magnoliopsida; order Asparagales; family Orchidaceae; genus Platanthera; species Platanthera guangdongensis. Next base: position 16,119,020 of record CM077154.1, read on the forward strand.
CCTCTTCAGTAAATAATCCAATATAGGCTTCAGCTTCTGATTTTGTTTCTGAAGATGACTGATCTGTCAGACTCTTGTCTTTCTTAGAAACAAAGGACTTTTCCCTTTTGCTCTTAACTTGAGTCTTATTTTTGTCAGCTGACTCCTTCATATTTTCAGGATAGTCAGCCACTACATGTCCCTGTCTATTGCAGCAATAGCACACAATCTTTGAAGATGTAGCTTTGCTTGGCTTAGACCTGCTTCTGTCATTCCTGGAAGACTTTCTCTTCTGATAGTAGTCATCTTTTGACTGAGAAGTGGAAGGCTTAGACCTCCATTGCTTCTTCTTCAGAAAGTTTTGAAAATGCCTAGTAAAAGTAACAAAGTCTTCATCACTTTCACTACTATCTGAATTCTTGCTATCTGAGTTATCTGTCACAGCCTCAGCAACTATTTGAGGTGGAGATGGAGACTTGCTTCTATACTTCCTAGTGGCTTCAGTCTTGAAGGCCACAGATCTTTCCTTGTGCTCCACTCTAGTATTCTTCTCTTCCTCCTTTCTAACCATTAACTGCATTTCATAAGATAGCAGTTTTCCAAACAAGGTTGGAGGAGGTATATTAGCTAGTTTGGCCACTTCCCTAATGACACAAATATTGGTGTCCCAGTCCTTAGTCGGGGATCTTAAGAACTTGTCATTCAGCTCATAGTTGCTGAATTCTCTTCCATAGGACATCAACTCATTAACAATCCTATAAAACTTCTTATAACATTCTGTAATGCTATCAGATTTTTCTTATCTGAAGCTTTCATATTCCTAATTTAACAAGGACTTTCTATCTTGTCTTACTTCTTCTGATCCCTCCATATAAACTATTAATGTGTCCCACATTTCTTTAGAGGTTTTACAATGAATTAAGTTCTGAAATGTTGCATCATCAATGACACTGACAATTATATTCTGGGCTCTCTTGTCCATAGTGGCCAGAATGGTTTCAGCTTTAGTCATTTCAGAGAAGTCCTTGGGAGTTTTCTGATTTGCATCTAGAATGGATACCTTCATTGGCACATATGGGCCTTCTTTGACTGTAATGTATATCCTTGGGTCAGATGCTTCTATAAAGAGTCTAACCCTCTCTTTCCATATGCCAAATATCTCTTTTCTACATATTGGCAATTTCATGGACCCCAGCTCTTTGTGATTCTCACTAGAACCCATTTTCTTGATTCTTGTTTGTTCTGAATCTGCCTACAGGATCTTACTCAGACAGTTATGTCCCTTTTTGAGCACCCTCGCGTTGATACCACTTGAAAGAAATAGTGCCTAAACACCTAGGGGGGGGGGGGTGAATAGGTGTAATTTTTCTTTTTAAGTTTAAGGCAGAAACACAGTACAATTAAACCTGTATTTGCAATATTCTACAACAATTCAGCACAACTAGCTCAGCAATCACAAAAATAAACAAACACAGAGTGCACACAGATTTTTATAGTAGTTCCCCAAGGTCTGGCTACATCCACTTTCCCCCTTCGCCTATCTAGTAGTGTATTAGATTCGGCCTAACTTCTGCACTTCTCCTCAGATCCTCAGATCCTACAGCTCAAAACCCCAAACAGGTTCCTACAACTCAGAGTGTCCCCACTCCTACAACTCAGGCACAAAGCCCTACCACTCAAACTTCAACAAGACCTACACTCAGGGTAAACATCCCTACCTCAGCCTTCAACAAGGCCTACACTCAGAGAATTGATTCTCCTACAATCAGTCTTAAAATCCCTACCTCAGCCTTTATAGATTTAGGCTTACAACTCAGATCCCTTAGGATCCTACAAAATGATAATAAAAAGTTTTCAGATCACCACTCAGTTTGAGAGAATGAAGAGGGCAATCTTCTTGATCAGTTCTTGATAGCACTGATTCCTGAGATCAACTTTGTCTTTGCTTTCTTCAAGGCTTCTTGAGTCTGAACTCAGTAAAGTTGATCTTCTTGAAGTAGACTGGCTGGCAACTTCCTTCTTAGGATGGAGAATTAAATCTGGATCCTACTTTGCAGTCTGGTTCAGAATCTGCTTCTTAAGAGAGTTGATTAACAAGTCTCTTTCTTGACTTCAATTACTGGAGTTCTTTCTCTCCAAGTAAATCTGAAGTTTTTCAAAATACTGATTTACAGTTTTCTCTGGATCTGTATTAATCTTCTTAATCTTCTGATTGATTCTTTTTTTATTCTGTTCAATTCCCTTCTGTTGAAGGAGAAATACCTTTATATAGTCTTCCTCCAAGGTAACCGGCTTATCCGGTTTCTAACGAACTTCTGATAGCTCTGACAGTTGCAGTTGACCGGTTGAAATGGCAGCTGTCAAGTCATCCAGTCACTTCTTGAAAATACTGTCTCTGTCTGAAAGTGTCGAGACTAATCTTCATTATGTGTCGACACAAATAGACCAAGTGTCGAAACAAGTGGACTAAGTGTCGACACTAGCCTTGATGGTGTCGACACAACTCCTTGTGTTATTGTAACAGCTTCTCGACACTGCTTCTTCAGAATGTGTCGACACTGATTCTGTGTGGACACATGCCTTATGTTGAATGTGTCGACACTGATTGAGTGTATCGACACAAGTACTTCTTCTTTAACACATAGTTGAATTCTGCTGTGTGTCGACTCATCTCCTTTGTGTCGACACATGCCTTCTTGTGTTGAACCTTGCTGAGTGTCGACACATCTCCTTTGTGTCGACACAAGTACTTTAACTTTGTTGAAGCTTGCTGAGTGTCGACACAGCCTCCTAGTGTCGACACATTTGATGTTGACAAAGCTTCTCTGGGTGTCGACACTGCCTCTAAGTGTCGACACAGATTATGTTGACAATTCTTCACAGTGTGTCGACACTGCCTGTATGTGTCGACACTTTTCTTCTGGTGTCGACTCTGCCTTTCCTGGTGTCGACATAAATACTCCAAGTGTCGACACAGCTTCTCTAGGTATCGACACAAGCCTTTATAAGTGTCGACACTGCATCTCTAGGTGTCGACACATGGACTTAGAAACTTTTCTGCATTTCCTACAATTACTTAACCTGCACATATAAACTCAAAGCACATCAAATACACCTTGATGTATATCATTGAGTACGGTGAGGCTTCTTCAAATCAGGTACACATTTTCCAATGTACCCAACACCAAGAACTTGGGACTCAAGGATATGGCCAATCAAGGATGCCAGAAGCCTAAATGAGATCACAATTGAAGCTCTCTTGGGCTTGCTCAAGTCATATGAGCTGCTCATCAAGAATAGAGAAGAAGAGCAGAAGGCTGCTTCACCAGCAGTCAGAAAAGAGAAATCAATAACATTCAAAGCTATTGAAGATCAGCCTGAAGACAAGGTCACAGGCAGTGAAGAGCTGCTAAGCTTACTGGCCAGAAGGTTTTATAAAATGGCCAGGAAGGATTTCAGGAAAAGATCATATAGAGGGCATGACAAACCAATATATGACAAATCAAATAACAAAGAGATTATTTGTTTTGGATGCAAGAAACCAGGCCACATTGTGCCGGACTGTCCAGAAATTAAAAACAAGGACAAGAAGGATAGGAAAGAAAGGAGAAAAGAAAAGGACTTCAAGAAAAATAGCAATGACAAACCCTCCTCCAGCAAGAATAAAAATACAAGGAAGGGGTTTGTTGCTGAAACTTGGAGTGAGACAGAAGAAGAATCTGAAGCTTCATCCAGCTCTAGTGATGATGAAGATGATGCTGATGAAAAAGAATTCTGCATGATGGCTATCAATGCCTCACAACAAAATTCTGATGCAGAAGAGTCAGAGTCAGAATCAGAGACTCAATCTGAAGAGGACCAGATAATAAATTCTTTTGATTTTAATTCTGAGGACTTCAAGTGTGAGTTTAAAGCACTGTGTTTAGATTTATTAAAATCTGAGAAGGAAATCATTTCTCTCAGAAATCAGCTATCTGAACACATCACTTTAAAATTAGAAAACCTCAAACTCTCTGAGGAGTTGGAATGCTGTAGGGAGCAGATAGCTTCACTGAAAAGTGAGCTATCAGAGGCCAAAAAGTTTGAAGAATCCCTTAATGGGAGAAGTATCAAACTAATGGACATCACAAGCACAGTGAACTCAAGATTCAATAGTACTCAAGTATCAAACTAATGGACATCACAGCAGAAGGCCCCTACAAGAAGGAAGGACTTTGCAGGGCTTGTCAATTAGGCAAGCAAACCAAAAATAGTTTCAAATCACTTAATAAGAGTGATTCACCTAGGATTTTGTATCTGTTACACATGGACATTTTTGGACCCATTACAGTACAAAGGTTAGGAGGGAAATCCTATACTTTAGTGGTTGTAAATGACTTCTCTAGATTCATATGAGTGTTCTTTCTGAGGAGGAAGTCTGATAACTTTAAGTGTTTGACAGAGTTTCTCAAATGCATACAGAGTGAGTTCAATACTCACATTGCCCTGATCAGAAGTGATCATGGGACAGAGTTTGATTCTCTTCTTATGCAAGAGTTCTGTCAGAGTGAAGGGATCAAACACACTTTCTCAGCTCCTAGAACTCCTCAACAAAATGGGGTAGATGAAAGGAAAAATAGAACCCTTATTGAATATGCTACTACATTATTGTTAGGTGCTCATATTCCTCTATCCTTTTGGGCAAAGGAAGTGAACACCTCCAACTATATGTTGAATAGAAGTTTAATACATAAACTGAAGGGCAAGACTCCCTATGAATTACTCAAAGTGAAGAAACCTAAAGTAGATTACTTCAAAATCTTTGGTTGTATTTGCTACATTCATAATAATGACAAGAAATACTTAGTAAAATTTCAAGCTAAAGATGATGAAGGAGTGTTTCTAGGATACTCCATGATCAGTAAAGCTTATAGGGTATATAATAAATCTACTCTCAAAATTGAAGAATCTGTTCATATATCGTTTGATGAATCTAACATGTCTTTCAAGGAGAAGAATACTTCTACCATAGAACCTTTGCAGGTACACTCTCTTACCGAAGACTTGGACAGGTTACAAATTATTCAAAAAGATGAAAGTAGTGAAGATGAAGAAGTCATTCAACATCTTGAAGAGAATCTTCTTGAAGAGCCAGTTGTTGTACCACAAGAGGAAACAACAAAACAGGTTGGTGAACAATCAACATCTCCTATTGATTTAGTAACATCAAGAGACCATCCAATCTCCCAAGTGATTGGAGACATCTCAGCTAGTTTGCAAACCAGAAATCAGGTCAACCAAAACCTGATGCACACTTGCTTTCTTTCTCAAATTGAACCTCAATCCATTCAAGATGCAGAGCAAGATCCACACTGGATCATTGCAATGCAAGAGGAGTTTCATCAATTTGAAAGGAACAAAGTTTGGGAACTAGTGCTAAGGCCAAAGGATCACTCCATTGTTGGAACAAAATGGGTGTTCAAAAATAAATTGGATGATCAAGGAGTCAATGTAAGGAACAAGACAAGGCTAGTTGCTCAAGGGTACTCTCAAGAAGAAGGGATAGACAATGTCCAGACCTTTGCACTGGTTGTAAGGTTAGAGGCCATAAGAATCTTCTTAGCCTATACAGCACACAAAGGATTCAAAGTATACCAGATGGATGTAAAGAGTGCTTTTCTCAATGGAGATATCAAAGAAGAAGTCTATGTCAGACAACCCCCAGGTTTTATCTCTTTAACTCATCCTGATTATGTTTTCAAATTGCATAAAGCATTATATGGTCTAAAGCAAGCTCCTAGAGCATGGTATGAGACCTTAGCATGCTTTCTTCTGAAAAATGATTTTTATAAGGGGTAGAGTAGACCAAACTCTTTTTATTAGAACCCATAAGTCCCATACCCTACTAGTACAAATCTTTGTAGATGATATTATATTTGGTTCTACTGATTCAAATTTGTGCAGAAGATTTTCCAACCTAATGCATTCTAAATTTGAAATGAGTAGCATGGGTGAGCTATCCTTCTTTCTAGGATTGTAAATCAAACAACATGCTGAAGGCATATTTATTTCTCAAACCAAGTATGCAAGAGAATTGGTTAAGAAATTTGGTATGTCTGAAGCATCATGTATGAAAACACCTATGCCTACTAATGCTGTATTGAATGCTGATGAACATGGGAAACCTGTTGATCAGACAACATATAGAGCAATGATTGGCTCTTTACTGTACCTTACAGCTAGTAGACCTAACATAATGTTTGCTACATGCATATGTGCTAGATTCCAAGTGAGCCCTTGAGAGTCACACTTAACCTTAGTAAAAAGGATTCTTAGGTATGTGAAAACTTGTCCAAATCTAGGTCTCTGGTATCCAAAAGATTCAGCATTTGACTTAACTAGATTTTCAGATGCTGATTATGCTGGATGCAGAATAGACAGGAAAAGCACCAGTGAAACTTGCTAGTTTCTTGGTGACAGACTTGTCTCCTGGTTTTGCAAGAAACAAACATCTGTGTCCACATCAACTGCTGAAGCTGAATATATGACAGCAGGTAGTTGTTGCTCACAAATATTATGGATTCAAAATCAGCTCCTAGACTATGACTACAATTTAGAGAAGTCTAAAATATTTTGTGTTAATACCAGTGCTATTTCCATTACACAAAATCCTGTCCTCCATAGTAGGACAAAACACATAGAAATTAGACATCACTTTCTAAGGGATAATATTGAGAAAAATAAAATTGAACTTCAATATATCCCAACTGACTTGCAAAGTGGAGATATTTTCACCAAACCTTTGGATGAAAAGAAACATACATTCTTTCTGAATCAGTTAGGAATGTTAGATGGAGGAAGTTTAAAATAAGATCCAAGATTTTAAAAATCTAAAAATGACCATGACTAGGCAAACAATTTGATTTTATTTTGTATCTATAGGTTGTTTCTGGTCTCTAAACTGCGCTCGACGTTTTTCCCAAAGATCGTTGAACAGAGATCGACGTTCTTAGAAATCGTCGACCAGAGTTCTGGGCTTTCCAGATAGTACTAAGCTATCTTCTTCCGGTCAGCGATCGTAGAACGGAGCTCGACGCTCTCAAATATCGTCGAACGGAGATCGACGATGTTGATGACCTTTCAGTTTCCTTTAGAAGCCCAGATCGTCGAACGGAGTTCAACGATCTTTCCTTTTTGCGTCGAACCCTAATATAAAACTCATTTTTCGGCCGTCGTTCTGCCTTTACGCTTTCATACTCTCTGCAGAATTTCTCTTTCCCTCCAAACTTTTCTGCACTTGCTCTTATGTTTGTTCATTTTTTGCAGGAATTAATGGCAGTTTCAGTCGCAATCTTGGCAGCCATGAAATTTGATACTGGTTTTGATATAGACATGAATTCTTTCGATAACAGCGATCAAATATTCAAGGACATTCTGGAACTCTTCAAGGACCAACAGTTAGTTAACATAATGTCTACAAGGATCAAATTGGCCTTAGATGAAATAAAGGAATGGGTGTATACTGCCCACAATCTGGATCCGAACACTGTGATCGGAACCATCTCAGGAACTCAGATACCTTTAACACCTGCTGTTTTGACAGAGGTATTTTAATTAAATTCTGGTGAAGATTTTATTGAGCTTTCTGGAGAAGAATTTTCAATTATGCTTGAGAGGATTGACCATTCAGTAGCTAACCCTAATAAATTGCTTAAGAAGAATCTGTCAGTTGAGTACAGATTTCTTGCTGATGTAGTTGGGAAAGTGTTGTTGGAAAAACACTTTGCTCATGATACCATCTCTAGGTATCAGCTCTGTTTGATGGGTACCTTGGTGGACAAGAAGCAGCTGAACTGGGAAGCAGTGTTTTTTGATTTGATCAAGAAGAAAATTAACACGAATTTTGTTAATTTTGGGAGGATTTTAGGGCTGTTTCTTCACAATAGATGCCCTGACCTGCTTGTGTACAATGGAATACACATCAATGCCTCCAAGAGGCTTACCTATGCCCTATTTGGGAAATGGGACAGGCAGATTGTAATGCCCAGCAGAGCCTCTGCAATCTCTTCTTCAGGCACAAGGACTATTTCAGTCTCTTCCCCTCAGGTTTATGCCCCTGCAGAAGATTTGCCTGCCTCATCATCTCCTCCTTCTCCACCTATTATTTCATACAACAATCACATCCACTATCACAATTTCATCCCCCATTTCCATCCCATCTCCAACTTCAATCCCTTCTCCAACTCTAACATCAACTGAAGAAATCTTCCATCCTCTACATCACTACCCACACATGGACATTGATTCATCATCTCATATTCCATCATTCACTCTTCTAGATGATTCCTATATGGATGATTCTCCTTCATCCCCTCTTGAGCCACCATCATCATCCACTTCTTATCAACAATTACTTCAGGAAATCATTGCTCAACCATCATTCACACCATCCATATCCACTCCATTATCTTCCATCTCCACAATTCCAATATCTCAACCATCACTTCCACCATCCACAGTTTCTCCAACAACATCTCCTGCTGCTCCAACTTTCATCTCTACCACATCCATCCCTACCTCTACTCAAGTCCCTCTTGAGCAAGTAGACCTTCCAGCTATTGCAGACAAGCTATATGAGCTGATAGCTCCAAGGCTATCACTACTGCGGGAGACTTCATTGGCTCCACTTCTGAAAACTGTTCAGGAGTTGTCTGCCAGCCTATCCTCTATTCTTCCTCCTCAGGCAATCCCTTCTGTTGGGTGCCTTGATCCAGTTATCACTGAATCTAGGCAGGGGGAGATGTCTTATGAAGCTGAGAGATTTCCTGCTGCAGTAACTCCAGTTCAAGCTCCAGTTGCAGTCATTACAGTGGACCTCAGGTCACTGCTATCAGTATTTGATTCTGTATACTTCAGCTGCCTTCCAGACCAGCATACCGAAGACCTTATTAAGGCCATTGTGCCTATTTCTTGCTGTGAGCCCAACATTTTAGCCTCTTTTATAGATTTTGTCCAGGCTGTGGACAATGTTGAAATTGCTGCTACTGCTGTTGATGTTTTAGTTAGTTCTGATGTTGCTGTTTCAGTTTCTGATGATTTGCATATGACAGAGGCAATTGATTTTGAGCCTGCTGTATCTGAGCTTATTGTTTCTGAACCTGCTGTTATAGTTCCTTCTGCAAGTGTTGTTTCTGTTCCAATTCCTGCTACTGCTGTTGCTCCTGTTGCTATTCCTACTGTTATTTCTTCTGTTCAGTCTCAACAACAGAAAGAATATATCAAAAGGATTAATGCATTGTATGCTAATCCACAGAGTTCAGACAGTGATCAGTTTAGAACTGACTCTGATGATTCCTCTACAACAATTGTAAGGAAAAGGAAAGCAAGAAACAAGGCCATGAAGAGAGTTCCCCCAGAGAAGGTTAAAGATGTAAATGATGTTCCTTATTATATATTGCATGATTGCCAGATTACAGAACCATGGATGCAGTACTCCAGAAATCAGCTGAAAGCCATGAAAAAGAAAAGGAAGTATGACAAAGGTTCATCCCTTTTCAATCCTCCTCCTCCTCCTTCACCTGATGCTGGTACAGGTGGTAGTTCTGCCTTTCAATCTACTGCTAGAAGCCAAAGTTCATATCAATTTCAAGGAAGATCTCAGCAAAGAGGAAATCAGTCTAGAGGTTACCAACCAAGAAGAGTACAGTTCAGAGGTAATCAAAGAGAACTCAGAGTGTATTCTAAAGGATATTCCAGGCAACATCCTTATCAAAGGGAAGGACAAGGCCCTACAGATTCTACTTCTGGTCCTTTCCCTTATATGCTTAAAGATCTTGTCTCTTCTAGAGCTCCTGCTGATAAGTCAACTAATAGATATGAATCTCCAGTCCCTTTTGAAGACCCTGAAAATAATCCCACTTTATGGACTGCCAGAATGAAAGAGTTGGCTGCACTAGATCAAATTAAGAAGGCAAGAGAACAAGGAAGAGATACATCACATTTCACCACTCTATCAGAACAGAGAAAGAAAGAACTTGAGAGTTATTCTTCCAGCAAATTCTTTGACTCAGAAAGTTATATGAAGATGCACCCAGAAGCTGTAGTCCCCAGGACAAAACATCAAACTTTTCTAGGTGCAGATGATGACAGAAGATCCAAGAAAGAAGCTCTTAACCCTAACAGAGAAATAGTTCTCAAAAAGAGCAAGGAGAAAGAATGATTTTGTAAGCTGACAGTGATACCTATTTATGACTATCTGTGATTATATCTGTGTTTCTGCAATGCTTTTTTGGTTATACTTCTGCATTGTATACTTTTATTTCCTATGTCATGTAAACAGTAATCCTAATCCAAATAGAGCGAGATTGTTGGAACACCCTATTACTGATTTGGGCAAGGATCACTATGTCCTTAGGAAATTTGTTTTGACCTCCTTGTATAGATCTAAAGGTCAATTAGATTGAGTCTAAGGGTTAGTATTTAGGTTTGAAAGCTTCCCTCAAGACCCTCAAGACCAGATATTTCAGTTCAGGAGACTAAGTCATTTTGTCGAGCTCAGGTCGACGAATCGTCGAACTCCATTCGACGATCTCTGAGCTCACTTCAACGAGTCGTCGAACTCTGTTTGGCGATCTTCGAGCTCAGATCGACGTTCCTGTCTCTAGTTTGTTTCCCAATCTCTGAGCTCAGGTCGACGATAGTTGAGCTCAGATCGACGATTTCTGCTTCAGTCTAAGTCCAGTCGCTAAGCTCAGTTCAACGATAGTTGAGCTCAGGTCGACATTTTTCTGGAGAGATCGACGTTTTTCAAGATTCAAATTCAGTCAGTTTTGGTATTCCCTTCTATTTATTCCCAGTATTTATTTCAAGAATCTTGTAGCCATTTCAATTAATCTGGAGCAAGTTTCAAGGAGATTTTAAAGGAATGTTTTATTGGACTTTCCTCCAGAAGACAAAATGCATTTAAGGAAGTCATTTATGACAGACTAACGACTATCTTGGACAGAGAATTATTCTATTCAGATATAAGGAATAAAAGATTATTCATTCTGCTGGTTAATGACACAACAACAAGAAGGTGAGAAAAAGTTGCAGATATTCACAGTCATAGAATTCTTACAGGAACACACATCACTGAAGGAGATCAATATACTGAAATTTCTAGATCCCTTTTGATTCCAGTGTTCAAAGGCCTTATCATTCAAGACTCCATACACCACACATTTCAGCTGCTGCTGGAATCATCTTTTGCTGGAGATCTAATCTTCTGAAGGCCTATCACCCTATTGCAAAGCTTCACTTCCTGAACAACTCAAGATCTTAGGGGGAGCTTTGACAACATCCACTATCTTCTCTCTAATTGTTGACAGAGAAGATCATCTCATCTCTCTCTCTCTCTGCAGTAAAGGGTTTATCAAACTCCCTTCAAAAGTTTGTGTTGGTTTCTGAGACCTTATCAAAACTCAGTGGTGGCAAGATGTAACACCCCCTATCCGTCGCATAGCATATAGCAGTAGGTCCGGCCGGGGCCCGACGCCATATACCACAGACAGACCGGGTGGTCACTTATGGAAACCATCCAACCAATCTCAACGTCCTACACAGAGCATTCTAGCGGAAGCAGTTTATAAAAGTTGTAAACAAGAACCCAGCATCAAAGCACAAATGTCCACTAATACAAAATATGAATGTTATACAAAATACCCAAAATAAGCCTTAGGGCCTTACAAAAATGTTTCACTTGAATATTACATGTTTTACAAACCACGGCAAGCAGGCCGGTCATACATGAATAAAATAGTAAACACTTCCATTTGGGCCTTCGAGGGCCAGCTTCGCAAAAAGGGCTTTAGCCCGCTATTGACCGCTTGGTCCAGCTGCACCTGCAAGCAACAAACCACCGCACGGTGGCAAAACAAGGCAACAGTCAGCAATGCTGGCCAAATTATAACGATCCCGCCCCCAACTCGGGGCGGCGATGCTCCTTCTCTGCATTTCATTAGCATAAGCGAGTAATTTATCTCAATAGCCATTTCATCACAGACGTTGGCTCGCACGGCCACATGCCCCGTGCTCTCAGGGCACATTCTCGGTGAACCGGTCGATGTCACGTCAATTAAAGCCATAGACATTCCGGACTCACCACCGCCACGTAGACGGCCAAACCTATGAGCAATTTGTCTTCCTGGCCTGGGTCACGACAATTTAAGCCATTGACCACCGAATACACTAATCTATGCCAACGGTAAGTGCCACGTGCCTTTAGGTCTCTTTAACCGAACGACATAGAACGGGTACGGTTCCATCTAACCCATGCTCACATCGCAACGACAATTTAAGCCATTTGCGCGGGTCAAACTTCCACCGAGTCCCATTACCATCACAAGTCACATAACCCAGTTATGTTCAAGTTGGCTCTCAAGCCACCAAGTTGGCAAGATCTCGTATCCGCCCAGTTTTCCGGGTGCACCTTTGGGTTAGTCCCCAAGGCTCCCTGCTGCAATCTACCGCATAGAAAACTCGAAAAACAACCAATAACACGGAGTCTTCTCCGGAATTTATGCAATGCAACATCACCGATCCAGACCAACATGTCCGGGTAGGCTTCACACATCATGCCTATGTCCGTTCTCGCTTACGGACTCTAAACAACGGGGACTTCACATATCTACCCGAAGGAACGCCTCCAAATCTCCGCAAACTCGCGAGAGCGGGCTTCCTATGCAAAGAAAGAGAGCTATTCATGCTCAAGATGAGGATCGTTACCCTTGCGTTCCTCTTTGGCGCCATTGAAAAGTAATCGGATGAAAACCACCGCACTAGCGTTGCCTCTGTGGATCCGGAGTCGGCTCGCGATTCGGAGCTCCGAAGCTCCTCCAATGGCGGGATCTAGCTCCTTCTTCCTCCCTTGGCTCTCCTCTCTCTACAAGGATTTAGAAAGAGAACACTTAAGAAAAGTGAGGGTTTTCCAAGTCCATTCACGGGTATATCCCTTCAGGAACATCCCCCAGCCGTTGGATCTCAAAACAAGGAAACGAACGGCTTTGATTCGGGGCTGAAATGCCCAATCTGGACCGAACACGGTCTGGCACACGCCCGTGTCCAGGGCCGTGTGCCTCATTCGCCGTCAAAATCGAATCGCCTGGAACCTCACACGGGTATCGAACACGCCCGTGTTCGAGCTGACACGCCCGTGTTCCACCGGACACGGCCGTGTGGCCGGCCGTGTACCCCATGAGTTTTCCCCAAAATCAACCCGAGCACTGCACGGGTTCTAGGACACGCCCGTGTCCCTACCCGTGTCGCCTTGACACGCCTGGGCTCCAAGCCGTGTACACGGTCTCGACACTCGACACTTCGTCGAGCGAAGATCGTCGACCTGATGACACGGCCTTGGACACGCCCGTGTCCTAGGCCGTGTGCCTTGTCTCGACGATCGTCGAGAAAATCTCGTCGACTCCCGGGGACGATCGTCGAGACAGGTCGACACGCCCTGCGACACGCCCGTGTCGCAGGCCGTGTGACTTGTCTCGACGAATCGTCGAGAGAATCTCGTCGACTCCGTGGCTAAGTGTCGACACAGGCTTGACACGCCCTGGGACACGCCCGTGTCCCAGGCCGTGTGCCTGCAGCCAGAACCCAAACTGGCCCAAAACGTCCCCCTTTGCTCCCTTTGAGTTTCGGGGCGTTACAACTCTACCCCTCTTAAAAGAATTTCGTCCACGAAATTATATAAAGGAAAGACATGTACAAAACCAAAATTTGTACCTGAGCGGAACAACTCCGGATACTCGTCAAGCATAGTCCGCTCTCGCTCCCAAGAGAGCTCCTCACGACCGCAATTGTCCCACCGGACCTTGACCATCCTGATCTCTTTATTGCGTAGCCGCTTGACCTCCGAGTCCTCAATCCGCACGGGCTTAACCTTTGTCGTTAGCCCACTATCCACCGGCACTTGATCAACCGCGATCACTTGCGTAGGCTCTTGCACCGCCTTCCGAAGCACCGAAATATGGAATACATCATGTAAACCACTAAGTTCCACTGAAAGCTTCAACCGATAGGCCGCTTCACCAACTCGCTCCAGAACCTCAAACGGTCCAAGTTACCTCGGGCTTAGCTTTTTCAATCGCCGCACCCGCGAGACACCCTTGAACGGCTTGATCTTTAAGTATACATAATTGCCCACAGCGAACTCCACGTTCCTGTGCTTGGCATTATAGTACTTTGCTTGTCGGTCCTGAGCGATAAGCAACCTCTCCTGAATGGTTCTCACCAAAGAAGTAGCATACTCCACTTCCGATCGCTTATACAACTTTGACTCACCCGTTTCTAACCAAGACAACGACGTGCGACATCTTCTACCATATAGGGCCTCGAAAGGCGCCATCTGAATACTCGCTTGGTAGCTGTTGTTGTATGCGAAGTCCACCAAATAAAGGTGGTCTTCCCATTGCTTTCCGAAATCCAAGACACACATGCGGAGCATGTCTTCCATGGTTCTATTGACCCTCTCGGTCTGCCCATCCGTTTGTGGATGGAAGGCTGTGCTGAACTTCAACTTTGTTCCCAACATTTGTTGCACCAGCCTCCAATCATTGGACGTGAACCGCCCATCTCGGTCACTCACGATGCTGCGGGGCACACCATGAAGCCGTACTATGTTATCCACATATAGCTTTGCCAGCTTCTCCACCGGATCATCCTTCCTATGCGGAATAAAATGCGACACCTTCGTTAATCGATCAACAACCACCCAAATGACGTCGTTCCCCTTTTGCGACCTTGGCAAACCGTGCACAAAGTCCATAGAGATGTCGTCGAATTTCCACTCAGGAATATGCAAGGACTTAAGAAATCCTCCCGGCTTTTGGCACTCCGCCTTTACCAAGGCGCAGGTTTGGCACTTTGCTACGTATAGCGCCACATCCTTCTTTAAACCCGGCCACCAAAATAGTTTCTTTACATCGCGGTACATCTTCGTGCTCCCCGGGTGAATAGAGTACTTGGTATGGTGTGCCTCGTACAACAATTCCACCCGCAAATTGCCCACACAAGGGACGCACAGACGACCGTCTTTCCACAGCAATCCGTCCTCCACAACGAATTGGGAATTTGACCCATCCAGAGCCTCTATCATGAACTGCTTCATATAAGCGTCCATATCCAAAGCCTGCCGAATCCGATCAGCCAGGTCATATTGGACTTCAGTCCAATTCAGAACTGCTTCAGCACTTGCTTGTCTATCCATGCAAACAATCTCCAACGCCTCCAACTCCCGCACCAACCGCTCATCATGCACCGATAGCCAATTGGCTTGAGCTGGGGCTCGGTGACTCAATGCGTCCGCAACCGCATTCCCTTTACCGGGTACGTAGTGGATCTTGAATGTATAGTCCCCCAGGAACTCCATCCATCTACGCTGCCGCATATTCAGATCTTTCTGATCTATCAAATATTTCAGGCTCTTATGATCAGTGTAGATATCAATCTTCACACAGTACAAATAGTGCCTCCACAGCTTCAAAGCAAAAATCACGGCCGCTAACTCCAAGTCATGGACCGGATAATTCCTCTCATGCACTTTTAGCTGTCTCGAGCCATAAGCTATCACGCTTCCGTGCTGCAGTAGCACGTAACCCAAACCGCTGCCTGAAGCATCGCTATATATCTTATAGCCTTCGGTCCCAACCGGCGAACTCAGCACAGGCGCCGTGGTCAACCGACACTTCAACTCCTCAAAAGCTCGCGTGCACTCCGGCATCCAAATGAACTTATGCTCCTTCCTCGTCAAAGTAGTGAGAGGTAACGCTATCCGCGAGAAGTTCTCTACGAAGCGCCTATAATAGCCGGCAAGTCCCAGAAAACTCCGGACTTCCGCTACAGTAGCAAACTCAGGCCGCTCCCGTATCGCAACAATCTTCGCCGGATCCACAGCAATACCCTCTCCACTCACTATATGCCCGAGGAACGCCACTGAGGATAGCCAAAACTCGCACTTCGAGAACTTGGCATACAACTGATTTCTCCTTAGAGTCTCCAACACCAAATGAAGATGCTTGAAGTGATCTTCCTCACTTTGCGAGTACACTAAAATATCGTCGATGAAGACGCTCACGAAATGGTCCAAGTACTCCCTGAAAGTCCTGTTCATCAAATCCATGAACACTGACGGCGCATTAGTCAGCCCAAACGGCATGACCGTAAACTCATAATGTCCGTATCTCGTACTAAACGCTGTCTTCGGGATATCACTCTCCCTTATTCGCAGCTGATAGTACCCAGACTTGAGATCTAACTTCGAGTACACCGTCGACCCGACTAACTGATCAAAGAGATCATCAATCCGAGGGATCGGGTACTTGTTCTTCTCAGTCAGCTTGTTGAGCTCCCGATAATCAATACATAGCCTCAAGCTTCCGTCCTTCTTCTTAACAAAGAGGACCGGTGCGCTCCAAGGCAAAGAACTCGGGCTCACATACCCTTGCTCCAACAACTCTTGCAGTTGAACTTTTAGCTCCGCCATTTCCTTAGGCGCTAGCCGATACGGAGATCGTGACACAGGCTTTGCACCTGGCACTAGCTCGATCGTAAAATCTATCTCCCGCTGAGGCGGGGCTCCAGGAAGATCTTCGGGGAACACATCAGGGTATTCCGATACCACTGAAATACAATCCAACGTGGGCTTCGGCTTTGCAACCTCCACTAGTGTAAAGAACAGTTCTGCACCAGCACGAACCACCTTCACCACCTGAAGAGCAGACATCAATGTCTTGCTCGACCCCTTTAAGCCCGTAAAAGTCGTTTCACGACTTGCTCCCAGCTTTACTTCCTTGCTACCGCAATCTATATGGGCCTGCTGCTCCGAGAGCCAGTCCATGCCAAAAATGACGTCGAACTCCACTAACGGAAGTAAAGACGCCCGCAGGTCGAACTCCTGCTCCCCAATACGAATCTTAACATCGCAGATCCTAACCGCTCGCATCGAACACCCATTGGGCAACAACACATCCAACTTATCCTTCGCCATCGAAGAAGGGACTCCGATGCGTGATATAAATCCTTCGGACAAGAAGGAGTGTGAAGCTCCCGTATCAAAGAGTGCTCGTGCCGGATTTTCACAAATCAATACAAATCCTAAACAAGTAGTGGTAAGGTAACATGTGCATAACAAGTATTTAAAGAAATTGACTTGCTATAAATTAAACCGTACCTGTCACCACATCAGCTTGTTTGATGACCTCCTGTTGGCCAAGATTATAAACCCTTGGTTGGGCCGGAGCATAATGGGATGCGGTCGACTCCACCGCCTTTCCCTTCTCTTCATAAGTAGCTCCCGGCCTCCTCTCGGACTTAGGACGTCTGCTCCAACAATCACGGGCGAAATGCCCCGTCTTTCCACATGTAAAACACGCGCCTGGGGTCCGACTCGTAGTCGCCCCAGAAGCACCAGAAGGAGTTGGACCCGAAGTCCTATGCTTCTTGAAAGACCTTCGATAGCCGGACTTTGAAGTAGTCAGCACTTTGAATTCAGATCTCTTCTCACCCAAGCTTTTCTTTGCTTGTACGTTCTTCATGTCCTTCTCCAAGGACCGGGCAGTATTGACCAAGGTTAAGAAACCCTGCGTCATCGGCCCCGACAGTAGTAGTCTCAACTCATTCCTCAAGCCTTCATAAAAGCGATTAGTCTTGCGCTCCTCATCCATGATGGTGGAGCTAGCATATCGACTCAAACGAGTGAACTCATGGAGATATTCATCCACGCTCTTCTCACCATGAACCAACTTCAGAAACTCATTCTCCAACGCTATCTTCTGCGTCGAAGGGAGGTATCTAGCCAAGAACAATCTCGAGAACTCCTCTATCGAGACATCACCAAGTTGCCTACGCCTCAGTAAGTGCAGCTCCAATCCTTCCCACCACATCCTCGCTTCACCGTCCAGAAGGAACGTATCGATGGTGGTCATTTGCCACTCCTCCGTCTCCGTCGCTGTCATGACTCTCTTCACCCTGGAGAGCCAGTCTTCAGCCTGAGATGGGGTTCCCAACCCCAAGAATAACGGAGGGTTAAAGCTCATTACATGCTTAAGCTGCCTCTCAGTTGCCCTCCTTGGCGCTATTGGTTCCACAACCACTTGCTCCACTCTCCTCGGCACAGCCTCTTGAAGAGGTTCTTGCTCCATCGCAGGAGCGGGCTGCTGCATTTGCCTTGCAGGCTGCACATTTATCACGACCAACACCGCTTCAGCCACCAACCGTATGTTCTCAGCCGATAGAGGTGTTGCTGGAGCAACATCCGGTGCACTACTAGCCGCAGAAACTCGGCGTTCTGACGGCCCAACACCATTTCTGATCACCTATAGTGGTACAAAACACCGTTAAGCGACCAAATAAAATTGCAAACAGCAATTATAGGAACACGCAGGTTCCTCAAACACGAGTATTTTCATTCCTAAGTGGACATTCATGGGTTCTTTTACCATTATAACGATGACGCACACAATGTGCTCACCACCCCTTAAAAAGAATTCGTCCACGAATTCAGTTTAATCCCAACCAAAACCAGTAGTCTGATACCAAATTATAACACCCCCTATCCGTCGCATAGCATATAGCAGTAGGTCCGGCCGGGGCCCGACGCCATATACCACAGACAGACCGGGTGGTCACTTATGGAAACCATCCAACCAATCTCAACGTCCTACACAGAGCATTCTAGCGGAAGCAGTTTATAAAAGTTGTAAACAAGAACCCAACATCAAAGCACGAATGTCCACTAATATAAAATAGGAATGTTATACAAAATACCCAAAATAAGCCTTAGGGCCTTACAAAAATGTTTCACTTGAATATTACATGTTTTACAAACCACGACACGCAGGCCGGTCATACATGAATAAAACAGTAAACACTTCCATTTGGGCCTTCGAGGGCCGGCTTCGCAAAAAGGGCTTTAGCCCGCTATTGACCGCTTGGTCCAGCTGCACCTGCAAGCAACAAACCACCGCACGGTGGCAAAATAAGGCAACGGTCAGCAATGCTGACCAAATTATAACGATCCCGCCCCCAACTCAGGGCGGCGATGCTCCTTCTCTGCATTTCATTAGCATAAGCGAGTAATTTATCTCAATAGCCATTTCATCACAGACGTTGGCTCGCACGACCACACGCCCCGTGCTCTCAGGGCACATTCTCGGTGAACCGGTCGATGTCACGTCAATTAAAGCCATAGACATTCCGGACTCACCACCGCCACGTAGACGGCCAAACCTATGAGCAATTTGTCTTCCTGGCCTGGGTCACGACAATTTAAGCCATTGACCGCCGAAGACCCTAATCTATGCCAACGGTAAGTGCCACGTGCCTTTAGGTCTCTTTAACCGAACGACATAGAACGGGTACGGTTCCATCTAACCCGTGCTCACATCGCAATGACAATTTAAGCCATTTGCGCGGGTCAAACTTCCACCGAGTCCCATTACCATCACAAGTCACATAACCCAGTTATGTTCAAGTTGGATCTCAAGCCACCAAGTTGGCAAGATCTCGTATCCGCCCAGTTTTCCGGGTGCACCTTTGGGTTAGTACCCAAGGCTCCCTGCTGCAATCTACCACGTAGAAAACCCGAAAAACAACCAATAGCACGGAGTCTTCTCCGGCATTTATGCAATGCAACATCACCGATCCAGACGAACATGTCCGGGTAGGCTTCACACATCATGCCTATGTCTGTTCTCGCTTACAGACTCTAAACAACGGGGACTTCACATATCTACCCGAAGGAACGCCTCCAACTCTCCGCAAACTCGCGAGAGCGGGCTTCCTATGCAAAGAAAGAGAGCTATTCATGCTCAAGATGAGGATCGTTACCCTTGCGTTCCTCTTTGGCGCCATTGAAAAGTAATCGGATGAAAACCACCGCACTAGCGTTGCCTCCGTGGATCCGGAGTCGGCTCGCGATTCGGAGCTCCGAAGCTCCTCCAATGGCGGGATCTAGCTCCTTCTTCCTCCCTTGGCTCTCCTCTCTCTCCAAGGATTTAGAAAGAGAACACTTAAGAAAAGTGAGGGTTTTCCAAGTCCATTCACGGGTATATCCCTTCAGGAACATCCCCCAGCCGTTGGATCTCAAAACAAGGAAACGAACGGCTTTGATTCGGGGCTGAAATGCCCAATCTGGACCGAACATGGCCTGGCACACGCCCGTGTCCAGGGCCGTGTGCCTCATTCGCCGTCAAAATCGAATCGCCTGGAACCTCACACGGGTATCGAACACGCCCGTGTTTGAGCTGACATGCCCGTGTTCCACCGGACACGGCCGTGTGGCCGGCCGTGTACCCCATGATTTTTCCCCAAAATCAACCCGAGAACTGCACGGGTTCTAGGACACGCCCGTGTCCCTACCCGTGTCGCCTTGACACGCCTGGGCTCCAAGCCGTGTACATGGTCTCGACACTTCGTCGAGTGAAGATCGTCGACCTGATGACACGTCCTTGGACACGCCCGTGTCCTAGGCCGTGTGCCTTGTCTCGACGATCGTCGAGAAAATCTCGTCGACTCCCCGGGACGATCGTCGAGACAGGTCGACACGCCCTGCGACATGCCCGTGTCGTAGGCCGTGTGCCTTGTCTCGACGAATCGTCGAGAGAATCTCGTCGACTCCGCGGCTAAGTGTCGACACAGGCTTGACACGCCCTGGGACACGCCCGTGTCCCAGGCCGTGTGCCTGCAGCCAGAACCCAAACTGGCCCAAAACGTCCCCCTTTGCTCCCTTTGAGTTTCGGGGCGTTACACAAGACACCTGATCAAAAAATCTAGTTTGGTTTTTGAGCACCTTATCAAAAGCTCATTGGTGCCCAGGACACCTGATCAACTCATCCTGCAGTGGATTCCTACGGCTCCAGCGACAACGACATTAGCATCGGAGAGTGTGATAGCAACGATGACGAGAATGATGCCAATGATGAGGAAGATGATGTCATTGAAGAAGAGGAGTACATGCCTGATACTGGTGATGATGAGTCATAGTCGGTCGGCGACCTCCTGCATCCAACTTGTAGAGAGAATTATATAACTTAGAAATCTTTGTAATCTTTGTAATACTCGCTACATGAATACAAGAGTTCTTCGATCCTGTCTTCTTTTGCTTATATACTCGTGTGCTCGCTTGTTGATGATGCTCGATAGGCTCATAAGCGTTGAGAGATTGAGAGCTCGTTATATGTTTACTCGCACATTTAGGTTGCTTGATAGGATCATAGGCTCGGAGAGGTTGAGTGCTCGGTCCACACATACTCGCTTGTTGACGTCGCTCGATACTCGTACCAACATAATCACCTCGCTTACTCGCCTGCTTATGCTCGCACTTGCATGGTCGTAGTCACATATCCGCCCGTCGCTGCTTGTACCTGCATAGTCGAATACCATATAGGAGTATAACTCATTTGGGTCGAAAATTATAGTCGACACTTAGCAGGAGTAAACTTAACTAGAGGTGGAAGATACAAGTAGACACCTATTAGGAGCCAAGCTCAACTGGAGGTGTAGGCAACATCTTACAGGAGCCAAGCTCAGCTAGAGATGGGTTGATAGCTCTCAGGAGCCGCAACTGGAAGTGGAGGCAACATTTTACAGGAGCTGAGCTCAACTGGAGATGGGTCGACAGCTCTCAGGAGCCTGTCTCAATTAGAGATGGAGGCAATATCTTACAGGTGCCAAGCTCAACTAGAGATGGGTCGACAACTCTCAAGAGCCACGCTCAACTGGATGTGGAGGAAACATTTTACAGGAGTTGATCTCAACTAGAGATGGGTCGACTCGGGTTGAGCTTGTAGTCGGCCTGCAGGAGGGAAGCTCGTACAGGGGCTCAGACTACGTCAACAACACACACGAGGAATCTATCTTACCCTAGGGGGTTGGTAGTCGATATGAAGGAGAGGAGCTCATGCAGGGACTCGGGCTACGATAACTCCACGAATCAAGGACTTCTATTGGCATTGAAGCAATTCGCACTGTTGCTCAGGAGATAGCCAAATAATTAAATGGACTAATATCTATGAGAATGAAGGGAAATTCCAAAGAGACGACGATCTTCTCTATTAATTTGGGAGATTGGCATCCAGATCTGTTCCTGATAGTTTCTCCAGTCAGATGAGAGATGAAATCAGGGGTAACTAGGCCGACATATGTGGGGGGAGCTAATCTCACCCATCAATGCAGGGGATTGGTCTTATAAGGACGCTTAAATCCCGAAGCATCGTCCCATCGTCCGCCCTGGGCTATTTAGGAGAAACAGGTCGAAGGCTCGTTTCCCAATCTAACTGTGGAGACTACTTCTAGCTCCGACTCCGGGCTACCAAGACCAGCGTATAAGAGAAGGGAAATGACCCCTGGGGGGTCCTACCAGACACACACTCGAGTCTACCATCCTTCCATGGACTCGTATCCTCCGGAGCTTTGATGCCCGACTGCTTCTAAAAGAATGGAGGGTAATCCCACCTTGGCAACAACAGAGACACATCCTGTCTCACATGACAAACAGTCACTAAGAGCAGGCCTTTTAGTCTTATTAAAGACCGATTACGCCTTTATACAAGGTATCATTTTGTGAGGTGGATCCTTCATTAAGTTTGGGAGGTTAGCGTCCAGATCTGTTCCTAATAGTTCCTCAAGTCCGAGGAGATATGTAATCAGGGGTAGCTAGGCTGACATGCAAGAGGGGGAGCTGATCTCGGCCGTCAATGCAGGGGCTCTGTCTTACAAGGATGCTTAAATCCCAAAGCATCATCCCATCATCCGCACTGGGCTATTTAGGAGAAACAGGTGGAGCGTAGGTTTCCTAAATCAATAGTGGAGTTGGACTTCACTACTTCTATCTTATCTTGAGATGAACCAACACAAAGAAGACAACTCACAACCACTCGTGGATATAGAGGTGGGGAAATCTATATGTTGAAATATAATTACAAGTAAGCAACTACAGGTTACCGCTAAGGGTAGAACCTTTTCAGGTCATCCCCGCTCCAACTACTCCCTAGTTGATCTCCTTCTTGGTCCTGCAGACGATAGCCTACAGTGGCTAGGGCTTCCTGGATGATGAAAGGTCTTTCCCAGTTGGGATTCAGCTTGCCAACTACAAATCTCCTTCCCACAACATCCACCTTCTTCACGACCAAGTCTCCTGTAAGGAAATGTTTGAGGTAGATATTTTTGTCGAAGTGCTTTGCCATTCGTCTCCTGATTTCCTCCTGAAGTATGGCGGCTAAGTCACGGAGTTCCTTGATGTAGTCCAGTGAGAGCTTCTGAGCATCTAAATTATCCAAACGCCACTCTTCGCTACCCTCTCCTGCTGCTATGACCCTCAAACTCTGAACCTCGAACTCAATAGGGATGAGCGCCTCAGGCCCGTGGTATAACTTGAAAGGTGTTCCCCCGTGGCCGATTTAGGATTTGTTCTCAGAGCCCATAAGACCGAGGGGAGTTGCTCTGCCTAGTTGCCCTTTAGATTGGCGACCTTCTTATTCAGGAGGTTGACGATCAGCTTTTTGGTAGATTCTACCTGTCCGTTACTCTGAGGATGATGTACAGAGGTGAATTGAAGATCAGTCCCTAGCTACTTGCAGAAGTCCTCCAGCTCCAAGCTGGAAAACTGCGGCCCGTTGTCGGTAACGATGGCGGGAGGAATCCCGAACGTGCAAGAAATCTCTCCCTAGATGAAGTTCTTCACGATCTGAGAAGTGGTCTTGGCAAGGGCCTTTGCCTCGATCTATTTGGAGAAGTAATCGATCATGTTGAGAATGAACTTCCTTTGTCTACTGGCTTGTGGGAAAGGGCCAATAAAATCCATTCCCCAGATGGTGAAGGGCCAAAGAGTAGTGATTGGATGAAGCTACTGAGCTGGCTTCAACTGAAGAGGTGTGAAAAGCTAACACTTGGAACACTTCCTTGAGAAAGCTTCTGCATCCTTCCGAATGGTCAGCCAGATGTAGCCGTGCCTTATAATTCTCTGCTCTAGAGTTTGAGTTCCTAAGTGGCTGCTACACTCTACCAAATGAATCTCCTCAAGCACTCGAGGGATATCATATTCTAACAGGCATCTGTCCAGAGGGCCCGGGATGGTCTTGCTATAGAGCTCTCCCTCATGCAACATATAGTAAGCAACTTTGTACCAAAACTTTCTCTAATCGGCCTCACTGGCAGAAAGCTGACCTATTGTTAAGAACGTAACGAACGGGTCTCTCCAAGAAGCCCTATGCTCTATCTCCATCATCTCCCCCTCCTCGATGGATGGTCGAAATAATTCAGTCACTATCCATCCAGCTCTGGGACCGTACTTGATGAGATAATCTGCCTCTAAGTTGGCATTTTGGGGCACATACTCGACGAAGAAGGATTGGAAACCTCCGATCAAGCCTTTGACCTTTGCCAAGTACTTCTGCAGAATGGGCTTGCGCACCTCAAACTCTCCTCTTATCTGTGACACGACCACCATCGAGTCGATGAAGGCCCTGAGATCCTGAATCTCCAACTCCTTGCCGAGACATAAGCATGTCACCATGGCTTCGTACTCCACCTGATTTTTCGTGATAGGGAAGAGGATCTCAACTGCTTGCTCGAACCTAGTTCCCTGCGGGCTCACTAGCACAACTCTGGCTCCCACGGAATTCCTGCCTGAAGCCCTATCCATGAACATCTTCCAAGAGACTGGGCTGGAAGAGCCTTCTTCTTCTCCTACCTCGACTGAGAAGTCGGTCATAAAGTTCACCACTGCTAGGGCCTTGATCGCCACCCTTGGAGAAGAGGAAATGTCAAATTCGCTGAGCTCCACTACCCACTTTGCCAACCTGCTTGAATGCTCCACTCCATCCAAGATACCGCGCAATGGATGATCTGAGACTACCTTGATGGAGTGAGCCTGAAAATATGTGCAAAGCCTATTAGCTGAAACCACCAAGGTAAAAACCAACTTCTCCAAGATGGGATACCTTGTCTATGCCTGTTGCACCACTATACTCACATAGTAGACAAGGAGCTGCTTCCTTTCTTCCTCCCTAACCAACATCGAGTCGACTGCTTCCGCTCCCACTCCTAGATAGAGGAGGAGGTCTTCGCTTCCTTATGGGCCTTGAAGTAGAGGAGCTTAAGTTAGCTGCTGCTTGAGCTTTCCAAAAGCCTCCTCACACTCCGCGGTCCACTCAAACTTCTGACTGTCTCAGAGAGTTTTGAAAAAATGAAAGCACTTCTTAACCGCCTTAGAGAGAAAACGGCGAAGGCCTGCCAGCCTTCCAGTCAGCCTCTGGACTTCCTTGGGATTCTTCGGGGATGCCATCTCCAGAATGGCCTTGACCTTGTCGGGGGTTAGATTCCACCCCCCTCGGAGTAAGGAGGTGACCTAATAATTTCTCCCTTCCTGCTCCGAAGATGCACCTAGCTGGGTTGAGTCGCATCTTGTACTTCCTCAGGGTAGTGAAGGAATCCACCAGATTCATTGTGTTCTGATGAGTAGCAAAATATACATATTTTTAGGTTATATTTTTGTTTTGATTTAATAAAAAAATATAATTATATTATATAAATACCTAAACAAATTGTTTCTTTTTTATTTTCAGTTCTAACTTAATCTGTTTTTTGTGCCCTATAGGTATTTCTGCTACTTGTTGGGCAATTTGGGAAAATTTCCTAAGTTACGCCCCTAAGTCACGCCCGTGACCCCGGGCATGTAACTTTAAAAAAGCAATTCCGACAGTTTAGTAGATTTCGACCATCAAGTACAATCATGTCCGGATTACACGCCCATGTTCAATATGTCAAGCCCGCGCCGTATCGAAGTCCTGAAGCTAGCAATCTTGAGTCACGCCCAACAACACGCTCGTGGTCTAGCTGGCACACCCGTGACATCATACGTGACCAAGCAAGAAGCGTGCTGTCATGCCTCGAAGAAGCCAATCTGCTATGCCTTGAAGACACGCCAAGCGTACACACCCGTGACCATTATGACATGCTTGTGTACTTGTTCAATCTAATCCAAAAGCCTTCAAAAGTTCTATCCATGGATGCCACGTCAGCAACACACATGGGCAACTCGCTCTGGGGGGCGTGTAAAGGAGGCGTGTACCTAAAAAATTTGGTCTATAAAAGGTGGGGCAAGGTAGAGGTTTAAGAAGAACTGATAGAGTTCAACATAGTTCTATATAATGTTTATGAGTAGCTTTTGAGTGATATTTTCCTAACCCTAGTTTGGGTTCTTTAGTGTGTAACACTTTTTGAATTAATAAAATTTCAGTTTTCAAATAACTTTTCACCTTTTATTGCTTTTGACTTAGTTTCCATTTCTGTTGAGACAGGATGTGTGTGCGTAAAGTACTTTCTTTCTTTTTTCGCAATTCTTTTACTACCACCCCCATCCCAGATGAGAAGCTATGAATTTTTTAGCGCTTGATTAATATGGTTGGGACGGATATTATTTATGCACTTTTATAAGTGTTTTAATTTTATTACTACCACCCTTATCCCTTATCTCGATTGAGAGGATAAGAACTTTTTAGCATCAACCTAGATACTTTGGGAAGGAAATTATTTCTGCACTTCTACACGTATTTTAATTTTCTACTACCATCCCTATCCCGATGAGAGGCTAAGAACCTTTAAGCACTCAATTGAGATGAGCTTTGGGAAGGATATTAATTCTACAATTTCAAACCCTATTTTCTAAATTAATAAAAATATAAGATTTATTAGGAATTGATCATTCTCAGGTAAAGAGAATCTGTGCCTCACTCTCTAAAGAAAGAATGTAAGCCTCACAGGTTGAGCCTTCAAATCGCAGTAGGAGGTCAATAGAGGGGTTCACAACGTAAAGCGTCTATTAAAGTAATTTTGATTAGATACGAAAGTTTAATCAAACTACTTAATCGTAGGTGGATGTATCCTCGATAGAGGTGCACTCATATTTAGAGAACCTCCACAGTCAAGTATTTTAATTAATAGAAAAGTAGAGTTTTTCTTGTTCAAAATGTATTTTCCAAAGTAAATCAAAAATCGAGGGCTCTCTACCTTAACCATTTTCAAAACCCTAAGTATTACTTTTATTTTCACTTTTAAAAATCATCAACTCTTTTCGATAAAATAATAGTTCCAGTACTTATAATAGAGTACTCGACACAGATCCGTGGAAAAATATGACCTTAATAGTTTAAAATAATATACTATTATTCAATAGGTACACTTTCCATATTCACAATATATAAGTAAAAAGAGATAGAATACACAAACACCTAATTTATAACTCCAACATAATTTTCTATTTAAAATATCTCCAATGCTAGTTTTTACTTATTATGTTCCGCGATGCCTTTTATCTTGATGAGGAGCTCATCCACATATACTTCCAGATTCTGCCCCTTCTGCTCCTTGAAGATTTGATCCATCATCCTCTGGTAGGTAGCGCCCGCATTATTTAACATAAAGGGCATCATCTTGTAGCTGTAGCAACAATTGTCAGTGATGAAAGAGATGTCGTGGCTGTCGGGGGGATGCATCCGGATCTGGTGATACCTTCAAAAAGCATCAAGGAAACTCATGACAGGAAACCCGATGGTTGAATCAACCAGCGCGTCAATTTGAGGCAAGGGGTAGCAATCCTTCGGGCAAGCTTTATTTAACATGGAAAAGTCAATACATAGACACTAGCCCCCTTCAGGCTTCTTCACCATTACAACATTGGAGACCCATCCAGGATACTGGATCTCTGAAACAAAACCTGCCTTCAGTAGCTTCTGCCCCTCCTCTCGAATCGGCTTGGCCAGCACGACGATGCTCTTCCTCTGCTTCTGATCTATGGGGGAAATTTTGGGATCCAGGCTGAGGCGATGGCAGGAAACATAAGTATCAATCCCCCGCATCTCCAGGACACTCCAAGCTAAGATGTCCACATTCTCCTGCAGGCATGCGGCCATATCCAACTTCCCCTCCAGCGTCAGAGATCCTCCGATCTTCAATAGCTCCGACTCTCTTCTTTGGGAGATCACCTCTATCTCCTCCAGATATTTTGCGGCTCTCAGACCTTCCTCCCTTTCCAGCAGCTTCTCCAACCTCTCTGTATCTTCCATCCAGCTGATGGTACTGACGACGTTCAAATGGAACTCCCTGGAGGCCTTCGACTTACCCCTGATCTGCACTTGGACATCTCCCCAGCAGTACTTCAAGCACTGATGATATGACTATGAAACCACCTTTAAGTAGTTGATGAGGTTCCACCCAAAGATTGCGTTATAGCAGCTCGGGGCATCGATGATGACAAAGCGACATCAGATAGAGGTTCCACCAAGGGTGACCAGAACGTCCACTCCTCCCTCCACCTCTTTCTTCTCTCCCGAGAAGCCAAAGAGGGGCCCGTCCGCAGCTTGTATCATAGACGCTTCCACTTGCAGCCTGACAAAGGTCCTCTTTAAAATAACAATCACCGAGCTCCCATTGTCCACGAGGATTTGGTCGATGGTGAAGTCCTTGATGGTAGCTCTGATGACCAGGGCATCATGGAAGGGATTTTCATTCCCCAACATGTCTTCTTTAGAAAAAAAGATCTCCTCCAACTACGGCAGAACTAGATAAGTTGAGGCTACGCTCTGAGAGGTTGAGGAGACGCTCTTCCGATAGATCTAGTGGAGACTTCCAATGTGGGAAGATCCAGGTCCGACTCCTCTATTTCCCCCATCAGCATCAATTCCCCGCATCTCCATGACACTTCAAGCAAAGATGTCCACATTCTCCTGCAGGCATGTGGCCATCTCCAACTTCCCCTCCAACGTCAGAGATCCTCCGATCTTCAGCAGCTCCCACTCTCCTCTTTGGGAGATCACCTCTAGCTCTTCTATTTCTTCCACAACTCTCAGACCTTCCTCCCTCTCTAGCAGCTTCTCAAACCTCTCTGTGTCCTCCATCTAGTTGATAGTACCGACGACATTCAGATAGCACTCCACAGCAGCCTTCGGATCACCCCTGATCCGCACTTGGACATCTCTCTGGTAGTACTTCAGGAACTGATGATATGACTATGAAAATGTCTTGAAGTAGTTGATGAAGGGTCACCCAAAGATGGCACTATAGCATCTCGGGGAATTGATGATGATAAAGCGACATCGGATAAAGGTACCACAATGGGTGAATAGAAGGTCCACTCCTCCCTCACCTCTTTCTTCTCACCCGAGAAGCCAAAGAGGGGCCCGTCTGCAGCTTAGATCCCGAATGCTTCCACATTCAGCCCATTGAAGGTCCTCTTAAAAATAACATTCACCGAACTCTCATTGTGCATGAGGATTCAGTCGACGGTGAAGTCCTCGATGGCAGCTCTGATGACTAGGACATCATGAAAGGGATTCTCATTCCCCAACATGTCTTCTTTAAAAAAGGTGATCTCCTCCAATGATGGAGGAACTTGAGAAGTCATGGTTACACTCTGAGAGGTTGAGGAGAGACTCTTCTGATAGATCTGGTGGAGACTTCCCTTGCTCCAATGTTGATCACTCCAACCTACCCACCTTTTGGGCCATAGATAACTTCTTCGCGACCTCCCTGGTCAACCCGGTCCTCGTTCATCCTCCGTCCCAGAGCTTGGAACACTACTAGTCCTATTGGAGCTTCCTGCCTCGGCTGCTCCCTCTCCGCTGCTCCAACATTCAACCTCCTTCTAGCCTCCTAAAAATCTGGGCAGACCATCATCCCGTGCCTCTCTACTCAGTACAGATCACAGTATAGGGGAACCTCCGCCTCCTGGCCCCTTGCCTGCTGATCCCTCTTATGTTGCTTATTGTCCTACCTTGCAATGGACATCACCTCCCTTTGACTCCTCCTAGGCCTCTACCATGTTGATGGATGTTCATCCTCTCCTGCTGCTAGAACTGAGGCCTAACAGGTGGCCTCCACTGGGGTTGATTCTCGGGATACTAGAATCTCCGAGTTTCTCCCCTCCTCTCTAGAGCCTCCACGGTCCTCCTCTTCTCTTGCCTCTGAGGCCTCTCCTGCCTTCTACTATCCTCTGCCCTCCCGGGCACTTCTCTCTTCCTCTGCTCTACCTTCCTCCCCAGCTCTTCCCTTCTCCTCTCAACCTGCCTCTTTGGCAGCCTTCCGACCTACACCTCCGAAGGTCCTCCTCTCTCCCTTCCTTCCAACTCATCTCCATCCAGCCTCTCCAAGAACTCTTGGTTCTTATCCTCTCCCAACCTAACGTATTCTCCCTCTCGACCATCTCTTCGAAAGATCTCGGGGGCTTGGACTCAATATCTAAGCTGAGGAGACCTTGCTTCAAGCCAAATTTGAAGGCCAGCATCAGAGTGAAGCTATCCACTTCCTTGACCTCCAGGATCTCCTCTTTGAAATGATCGATGTAGTGGCCGATACTTTCACGCAGCGCCTGCTCAATCTTGAAGAGAGTAGTTGCCTCCTTCTTCCTCTTCTTTGATGTCGCAAACCTTACCTTCAGGCCCCGACGCAGATCCTCGAAGTTGTAGATGGAGCTGGCAGACAACAAATGAAACCAATTTCTCGCATTACCCTTGAAGGTAATCAAGAAGAACCTGCACTTGAAGGTGTCTGACATATTGCGGATGGACACCACATCCTCAAACCACTGAAGATGCCTTACTGGGTCATCTATACCAGAATAGTAGTTTAGGAAAGCCTCTCTGAAGCCCTCGGGAACTGGGGCTACGAGAATCTCATCACAGAAGGGTCTCCTCCCTCCCTAGCTGTGACGAGTTTCATCCTTGCTAGTATCCTCGTCACACTCGCTATAGTAGCGAGTATCATGGTATCTCGTTGACTGCTCCACCTCTCAGAACCTGATCGGCTGCTCCTCCCTCTCTCTGGTTCGCTCCTTCCTAGGTCGCCTCAACGACACTTCCTCATCTGACGGTGTCACACGACAAGGCGAGGTCTCCGTGATAATTGGGCGATGATCAAACCCAGTGAGAATGCTGTTCTTTATCCTCCTCACGAAATCTTTGAATGCCGACACAGTCGCAAACTCACCTCCTCGCGCAGAGTTACCAGCTCTTGCCGAGTTGCCCACTATCTCCCCTTGCTCGCCTGCAAGCACCATCTCACATATCGACAAAAATTTCCTCCTTGGCTACCATCCATGCTCGCTGCACCAAAGTGTTGAAGCCAGGAAAATCCCTACTCCAAAATTTGGATCGAGGTAGCCTAAGGTTACCGAATCAGTGGTTGGGCTCGACGGCTAACATGCAAAGATATGAAAACTGTCAAAAAATAAAGAGGACCCCAGGTGCTGTGGCAGGAAGGTCCCACCACGTACCCGAAAGCTTAGAAGAAGCAACCCCTCCACGACCAAGGATGGCCGAGTAGGGTACGAGGGAGATTAGCTGGTAACTAAGTTGCTGCGATAAAAGCAGATAGTCACGAGGTCGCAACTTGGTCTCTATAAAAAGGAATCCAAATGCTCAACTGATGTCCTAGAAAAAGTGGTCTCGAGATCTTTGCGAGATTCTGAAGTCTGTCTTCTCGTACCCCTGAGGTCCTATTTATAGGAAAATCCAAAGGGAGGGGGTGTGTCTTATTTATAGCCCACCTTCCAGCGACTAGGCGACTTCCTGGGAGAGCTCACGCGGCTGGACGAGTAAATGGCCCAGTGACCTACTTGGTGAGTATGCAACTGGAGATCGCCATACTCGCTCAGGCCTTCTGCCATCTTGCGTGTTGACTCTGACATCTATCTTGACTTGCTAACTTTGACTCTTGCTGACCTGGCCCTGGAGTGGTCCACCGTCGACGAATATGGATTGTACAAATCTTTCTAGAGTAAGAAGTCTTCTATTCAGGAAGGATTCAATACAAATCCTATTCTCAAAGGACATATACTGAAGATCTATTATTTTATCAGAAGAGGGCCTTTCTCTACACAGACTAAGAAGATTCAAAGCTACAAGATCTATATTTCTTTAGTATAATTCTATTATAGCAAATATTTTTACTAATAATATTGTAAGGTCTCCCTGAGATCTTAGATAGGGCTTGCCTAAGACTAAGCTATAAGATTTAGTGATTGGATCTGAGGTAGGCTTTAAGGGTGAACCCGAGGTAGGGTTGAGATAAACTTGAGATAGGGAATCTGCTAATATTCCTGAGCTGTAGGAGTTTCTATGCTCTGAGGTAGGGTCTAGGTTGTAGATCTGAGGTACGAAACAATATGTTATTCCTAAGCTGTAGGAGTTGTGGACTCTGAGGTGTAAGATCAGTTTGATTTGAGATTTGGAGAAGCTAGCCTAGTCTAGCATACTGCTATATAGGTGGAGAGGGACAGTGGATTTACCCATAACTGTGGAACCACTATAAATCCTTGTGTGCTTTCTGTGATGCTTTAATTTACTATGCTAGATTACTTGAAAAATCTTTAAAAGTATTTAAAAATAGAAACATCTATTCACCACCTCTCTAGGTGATTAGACTGTCTTAAATTATCATAATACATTCTAAAACATATGTACATCATGACCATTGGGTGTATATGATCATAGGTATATTTCTATTGTGGATGGTTTGGTTTAGATAGCTTGTGTTTGGGATTGGAAATTATTTGTGTTGTGTTGCTTCGATAACAAGTGTAGCGGAGGTTCGAGACCCACAAAAGTGCAAAACAGAGGCTTGCGACCCGTGGAAGTGCGAAGTAGAGGCTTGAGACCTGTGATGTATGAAGTGGTGGCTTGCGACCCGTGGAGGTACAAAGTGGAGGAAGGCGACCCGCGAAAGTGCGATGTAGAGTCTAGCGACCAACAAATCTAATCACAGATCTGATTTGAGAAGTGACTAATATCCGAAGGTATGTGAATCTGAAATCTTGAGATCGATCGAGTCTTTTCTTTTTAGGAGGAATCACAAATCGGTAGTGTTGTCGGTGACGTTCTTCGTGAAATCAAATTTTGAATCCTGATTGATTATGGCAATTTGTGATTAGATTAGCAATTAGACTTACAATTAGGGTTTTCTAAAATATCCCTTGACAATTTATAGGCGATTCTTCTCTAACAGATCGATTTCGAACTTAGTTTTGGAAAACATAATTTTTGAAAGCCGTCAAAACGAGAAAGAAAATCGAACGAAAAATGTCTAAGTCCAAATTTGTCGAGACATCACGTGAACTCACTAGACCACCTGATGAACCAGTCGAAACAACTTGGAAATGAGCTTGCGTGAGATGTTTGGACTTCACGAGACCTTTCGACAAATTAGCTAAAAGCTCTCGAGAGTACTCGATGAAATTACTTGAGTGAATTTACATGAACCGACTAAGTCTTCAAACTTTCTCTAGAAAATTAAAGTAGTTCACTTGACCTCTTGAGAGTACGAAACGAATTTCACGAGTACTCACGCAAGTAGTCGATAAATTCGTCAAGTATATACAAGAAATCTAAGCTACTTTAGCTTAGTCATTCTGAATAATAGTTCTCCGTGATATCTCAATTACTCCCGAGACCACTTGACGAATTCTACGAGTGCTAACGTGAGTTCTCGACTAATTTAACAGGACCTCCCGAGATCACTCGACGAAATGACTTAGCCAAATTCTGCAACTGCTGAACATCAACTTCCTTTGTGATGCTAGATGAAGTATACCCCATTAGAGAGATTATATATAGATTAATACGATGTTCTATACAATAAGGAATTACATTGCACATAAATGTGTTTGGAGACCCATTGTAACCTAACAATGATTTGTACTTAGTAATTAAGACCTGCACCACACACAACTAGAAATAACATCAAATACAAACTCAATTTAACTTAGTTCAAGGGAGACTTCTTCAAATTAGGGCTATTGTGGATACAATACCCAAAAATCTTCCCCTATTTGAAGAATTCAGAACCCAATAATATAATACATGCTCTCATTATGAGAGTGTATCATAGCATCATGTCCTTTAGATAGGTGAACTGCCTCATTATAAACATAACCAATGTCTAGAATTGCATGGTCTATGGCTTTCCCACCTTGAGTCAGCCAACCAGTAAAATATGTCTTCAATTTGTCCATATTATGATTTACCTGAGACAATCCATTATTCGGATTTTTTCCACTTTACCAACTTTGCGAAAAACTTGTTTCAATGAGAAGTCAAAGTGGTCTTTCTGCTTTACCAATAAAGCTTCTATTGACTTTAACAAAGAATCACCTGAAGGAAGGGAACTATCACCCTGAGATCTTGTCTCTTGAAACCTGAAAGAATTTGATTCAAAGTTGGCACTGGAGGTGTCTAGATGTGGAGATGGAGCAGATTTGATCACCACAAACTCGGGCTCCACATCAACTTTTTTCCTTTTACTAGAGCCAATGCAAGATTTAGCACCAGCTACTCTTTGATAGCAAGCTCTACAAAAACTTCTCCTCACGAGAGGCTCTTAAAATACTGAGGTCCTCTTGGGGAGTGCCTTATAGTAATAACTCTCCCTTAGCCTCTGCTGTAAGTTCTTTCTCAACCAAGACTTCCTCTTCGACATGGAATTCTTGTTGAACAATAAGTATTTCAACAATGTCATCAGCTATTTCTTCGATGTTCCCCCCTCAACAACTACACCAATATTCTCAGTAACTTCATGGGGGGTGAAGGCACATCCTACTCCATGGCTACAGGGTTAGGCCTTTCCTACAAACCAGAATTTTCATCCATTTCTCTCTCTACCCCATGTTCAGGAATTCTCAGTTCCCATCTTGCAAAAAATGATTCATCTATCTTATTAAGGTGATGAATATACATACCAATGGACATATCAAATTGATTCTTATCCAGTTGGTTGAAGATGAGTGTGATGATTCTTCCAAAGTTGGGTTCTGTGAAGCAGGACTTTATCCTATCAAATAGAACTATTCCCTAGTTCATCCTTTTCTACAAATAACTACTATTAACAATCAGAACATATCTTCTGACACATAATCGTGAGACCCAGTCTTGCACAAGAACACCTTCCTAAGAATATCAGTTAACAACTTACCTTCATCATTCATCTCTTTCCGTCGAATTGTTGTAGATTTCTTTTACAAATCACAGAAGGAAAGGGCTCTATTGTAGTCAGCATCAGTAAGTTCATCTTCTTCTTCGACCTCAGACATTCTCAGAAATTGATTGAGGGACTTCGACTTCATTCGAACTTCAAAATTGCGAACATTTCTCTTTATTAGGGATCCTTCTCGCTTTAGCTCTGCATTCTTATAGAACTCAAGGACTTCTCGGTCCAAAACCTAACATTCCTTCTCTAGAACGAATGACAATCAAGTTGTTTCCAGTAGAAGAATAATGTTGTGGAATTCATCAGAAGTTCTAGTAAACTCCGATCGAACTAGTTCTCCTCCAACTTAAAGATTTCCTATTCCACTTCGTGCCATTTTGAGACCTGGATACAATTCGACGGAAGGCGACAAACAACCGATGATAAAACAAAGAGTCAGTGCACACTTTAGACGAAGGGTTTCGTGAAATGTCGTGAAGTCTTAGAATTCTCTTTTAAACATTTATATACATATTTTATTTTATGGGAAATGAAGAGGCGTGTACCTTGAGTATTTAAGAAAAATTCTTCAGATCCAATATTATAGAAATTCTGAATAAGTCCATTCGTCGAATGCTCACGGGAGTACTCATCTAAATCATCGAGAGAACTATGGACATCTCATCGATTCATTGAGTAGTCTCATCTATTCGTTGAAAGTACTTGTGTTCTTCCGATTTATTTCACTTGGATAGATTTCTTCAATACTTCATGAGTCCTCGTTGAGCATTCCAAGTTCTATTTTGAAGAAAGAGAACTTGGCTTCATCTAATAGCTTCGTGAAAATATCTACAACCTGCTTGTACATTGAGCATAACAAAGGTTAATGTCCTTGTTCTCCATATACTACCAGATGAAGTAATAACGTATCTCGATATACTTTGTCCGGCTATGAGAAATTGGACTGTTAGCAATTGCTATAGCGCTAGATGAGTCACTGAATATTGGAATCTCCTTCAACTTCATATTATAGTCTTCAAGTTGATTCCTTATCCATAGAAGCTGTGTGCAACAACTGCCTGCAGAGATGTACTTCGACTCAGCAGTAGAAATTGCCACACAATTTTGCTTCTTGCTACTCCATAAAATAAGGCTCCTTCTAAAGAATTGACATGTACCAGAAGTGATTTTCTTGTTATCCTTGCTTCCTGCAAAGTCAACATTTGAAAAACCAATTATCTCGCAGTCATTACTTCTTGGGTACCATAAGCCAAGATTTTGTGTGCCTTTAAGGTATCTCAAAATCCTTTTTGCAGTGGTAAAATGAGATTTCTTAGAGTTCACCTGAAATCTAGCATAGATATAAGTTGAAAAAAATTATATTTGGTCTACTAGCAATGAGGTAGAAAAAAGATCTAATTATGCTTCTATACTTGGTTTGATCAAAAGCTTTCTCTTTCTTATCCTTGTCTAGAGATATTATTGAACCCATTGGAGTCCTCATAGAGGTTACATTCTACATTCCAAATTTCTTAAGTAACTCCTTGTCAATTTCGTCTGAGAGATGAAAATTCCATCTTCAGATTGATTCACCTGAAGTCCTAATAAATACTTCAGCTCACCCATACTTCTCATTTCAAACTTCCCTTGCATCAAGTTAGAAAACTTTTTGCAAAGGTTGTCATCTATAAATCCAAATATGAAGTCATCGACACGATCTCGCTTTAACGCACTTAATATCAGGTTCATCATGCACTAAGTTGTGAGAGAATAACATACTTATAGTTTTGAAATTAATATGTGCTAATCTTTCATGCCATTGATCACAAACAGGTGCACTATCTTTGGCCAAAAAACACACTGGTGTAGAAAATTCTAAGCAAAAAAAATTAAGACATGGAATATTTCTACTCTAGGTGTCTGATAAAATGGTTCTGAGTTAATAGATGACTTTATCAAACACATGACCTTGTAGAACTCAAACATATAACATTTGTCACATAATTGACTTATGCTTATAAGATTATGTCGTAATCACTCAATATAAGCCTTGTCTGTGAAAGAAACTATACTGCTAGTAATCAAACCGTAGCCTTTTGTAATTACTCTATGGGATTTTCCAAAAATAACTTTTGGGCCGTCTTTGACTGATGCATAATGTTTTAGATGCTTCTTGTTTCAGTCATACGTCTGGAACATCCACTATCCAAATACCAGATATGATGTTTGTTGGCCTTTGGACATACCTGCATTCATAGACTAAATACCCTTAGGAACCCCAACTGATTTGGCTCCTTGGTTCCTTGTTAGATAACTTTCACTGGGAAAGTTAACATTGTGAGGTGTAATTATTGCATTGTTAACTCGTGGAGTATTATAATTATTCGAATTGAGCCAACAATCTATGACAAAATGACTGATTTTTCAACAACACCAACAGTCAAATCTGTTGAATCTTCTTTTCTTCTCCTGCCTTACCTTTTGAACAGGAGGTCTGGCAAGAGCTACTGATTTAGAAGTAGAAGCCTCATGAGGACAACATATGCTTGGCTTCTTTGTCTCATGTGGCTTTGTAGCAATATGCTTGACTCTTGGTGCTTTCCTAGCACTTGATCCATGAACAAATGGACCATAATGTTGAAGGATTATCTCTTCATGAGATACCTTGAGGGAACTCATTCCAAGATTTCTGTGACAGCTCCATCCTTGGTTATTCTTATTAGAGGCAACGTACATTGGTCTAGCAAAATGATTTTAGGATGTTTCAAGGTCATATTTCCTTCTTGTAGGTAGGTTGACTTTAAGGAGCCATCTCTTTATCCTTAGTGGCATTATATCCAATCCCACCCTCCTTAGAGGCTGAAAATCCATCAATGAGAGGAAAGTCAGTCTTTGAA
Organism: Platanthera guangdongensis; assembly: GCA_039583875.1. Taxonomy (NCBI): domain Eukaryota; kingdom Viridiplantae; phylum Streptophyta; class Magnoliopsida; order Asparagales; family Orchidaceae; genus Platanthera; species Platanthera guangdongensis. The sequence goes on from CM077154.1 coordinate 16,156,867, forward strand.
TTCGAGAAGCTTTCTACAGCTTCCTTTCAATCAATAACTTTTCTTTCAATACATTTATGAACTTCTCTTTCAGACTTACTAGCTTAGTAGAGCATTTCAGTTCCTCCTTCAGGGATTGAATTTTGTCTCTGAGAGGGTTCATTCTCTCAAATTTCTCCCTCAGTTCAGATTCTAATGCCTTGAGAGAGGATCTCTTTGGCTTGAGATTTGACCACCTTGCGACATTTGTCAAATCCCATCAATAATGCTCAATGCTGCACTATTAAGTCTGAATCCTCCTCAGATGAGTAGTCTTCATAACCATCACATGTAGTGTAAGTTTCAGACAAAGAAGTATGTGAATTTACCTTCCCATTATATTGGAAATCACAGTTATGCTCGTCAGTATGTGCCATAAGACCAAAATATGCTTCTTTATCTATGCTTGACTCACTTGAGTCGCTATCGTTGAAAGTTTCCAACTTTTTAGCGATGAAGCTCTTTTCATCTTTCTTTTTATCTCTGAAGGATCTCTTTTCTTCTTTCTTGAATCCTTCCCTCTTTTTGTGCAGGCAGTCAACGATCATTTGCCCTGGCTTATTATAACAATAACAAAATATGCCATAAGAAATGTGTTTGTTCTGTTTGATTTATACCTATCGCTGTTGTTGTAGCTCTTCATGTGATGATCACCATCACGATGAGATTTTCTATAATCAAAAGAGCAAGGATGATTTTTCATTCACCTCCCATTACTGAGCATTCTCTTAAACTATCTGGAGAGTTATGAAAACTCTCTATCTGACATTTCAGAATTGGAGGTGCTTAGCTCTGAATCTTCAGGTTCATTTGAAACTTGTGTCCTTGCTGGTGACATAACTCAACCTTTACTGGACCCTTTGGCCTCCAGTGCTATAGACTTCTCCCTGAATGAAGTCATGCAACCCTCTTCTTCTTCCTTTCCAGTGTTGAGTTTTGGTCTTGAGAAAGTAACTTCCCGAACAAGTTCTGTGGCTCTATCTTAGATAGATTACCAAACTCCATTATAGCACAAGCCTTAATATTCCATTCTTTGGTCAGGGATCTTAAGAATTTGTCATTTAATTCACCGTTGGTGAACACACGACCAAAATTTCTTAGGCCGTTGCCGATCTTGAAGAACTTTTCATAGCAATTAGAAATTGTGTACCTCTTATCTTGCTTGAATGCCACATACTCCTGAATGGGGAGAGATTTTCTATCATCTCTAACTTCCTCTATACCTTTCATAAGAACAATTAGAGATTGCAACATCTCCATAGCAGACTTGCAGTTGATTAAATTTTGCAGCATTGAATCGTCCAACGCACTAGCAATGATGTTCTTCACCTTTTTATCCAGAGAGACGAGAGCAATCTCATATTTGTTCAAGTCCATCATCTTTTTGGAAACCATCATATTTGGATCAATTATTGACGGAGTCATAGGAACATGTGGACCTTCTTCAACAATTATGAAGATTCTGGGATCACAAGCCTCCATGAAGAATTAAACTCTTTCCTTCTACATAGAGAAATTTTCTTTGGAGCACACTGGAAGCTTCATCGAGGATAAATCCTTTCTCTTGTCCACTCCATACATGCTTGTCTCTTTTGGCAGTGAATCGATCATTGATAAGTAGAGTAAAATGGGAATAAATCCCTGAGTATCAAATCTCACGTGGAACACAACAGGGTGGAGTAATCAATTGAGGTGAGACTTATTATAGAAGTCATTTTATGTCAGTGTTTTGCGAGGGGTTTTGATTTGGTTCTAACAACTAATTACGAGAAAAGATAAACTAACAAATTATGCAGGTCGCCAGCACAGCTTCGCTTCTCTATGGGTTGTTGGCCTCTGTATCTCACTTTTGCAGGTCACCTTCCTCTGCTTCGCACCTTCGCGGGACACAAGCCTCTGCTTTGCACTTCCATGGGTCGCAAGCCTTTACTTCACACTTCCACTGGTCACAAACATCCGCTTCACTCTTTGCTATAAAAACACAACACAAACAGTTACAAATCCCAAACACAAGCTATCTCAATCAAAGCATCCATAATAGAGCATATACACCCAATGGTCATTATTTTTATATGTTGTAGAATATATTACATTAACCTTACAAACATGTCAAATGAGGGAGAAGAAATACAAAAATACCACTTCGAGATTCAGAGGCAAAGAAAGACACCTCCTCGACTTTGTAGAAGAGCATTAAGAGGTCTACCATCTTTCCAATCGCCTTCTTAGGTGCCTTTTAGGGTCTTGAATGTTGTCATGCCCTCTTGACCATCTACTACTTGGGTTTGTCGCCTACACATCAAGTTCTCTGGCCTTAGAGCTCCAATGGAACCTTAGAAATCAACCTTTATACCTTTGTATTGCTTGGGGAGGTTGGAGGAGGCCAAGGGGGAAACCCTTGCACTTGCAATAATAATGGCACTCAAAGAGTCATAAAATCAAAGAAAATATGGAAGAAATTGCAAACCGGGAATTTATAGTCCAAATAAGATTGCTGACATTGCATGAGTAGGCACGACAGGTGGCCATGCGAGAAGAAAATGCTTGTAACAGTGCGTGAAGGAATTTGGCTAGTTAGAAAAAAATTTAAATGTGCACAACCCGAGGTTGTGTAATTTATCCTAGTGCGTGTGCTCATCCATTTCTTAGGAAAGTCATTGCAAGTAGCCGTGCATGACCAGTGGTCATGCACAGAGGGGGACATTGCCAATGTGAGAAGAAAAACAGATGAACAATGACCACTTTAATGAAAAAGTGTTGAAACATGCACAGACAACCACACCACCATTATACTTACATGAAAATCATGAAATACCTATAGAAATCCACATCCATGCAATCACAAACAAAATATTTAAGCACACAAAATAAATAAGGAGAGGAGGCCTTCTTCATGCATGAAGTATCTTAAAAACTACCGTATCTGTCCCATATGCGCTCGCTTGACATACAAATGGATTTATAATACTGCTTGTTGGAATAATTAGTTTTTTGTATCTGCAGATAGAAAAGGCATGTGATATTGTGCTTTCATGGAACGTACTTACTTAACCACGAAGGATGATTTTCTTTCTCTGTAGACAAAGCTGACCGCATCCGAGTACTCGCTGGCGGAGGCCCGCAGGAAGAAGAAGGAAGTTGTTTCCTGGCTCGTTAATGTAGAGTACCAGTTGTCCTCCCAGGCTGAGGTTGAGACTATTCAGGCAAAGCTGAGCGCTATTGACACGGATATCGCGGCTCTTCGCAAGAGGTTGGTCTCTATTGAGGTGAATCTTGAGGAGTCGATCCGTTGTGCCAAGCTAGCCAACGATGAGATGTGCCAGCATGAGGAAGAGATTGAGCAGATATAGAAAGAGAACGCTCTGCTGATTTCAGAGTGGGAGGAGGTTGAGGCCGTGCAGGCAGCTACGGTGGCCGAGTACAGAGCCTCTCATGACTTCAAGGTGGAGCGGTCTTGCATTGCGGAGGAGGTGTGCTCTGAGACTATGACAACAAAGGTTAACCCACTCGTGGAGGATGAGTGTGATGTCGCATCTGCATAGGCTTCGACAAGGGGTTTCAAGTTGCTCGAAGGTTTCTTGATCGGGATGCTCTGGGCATGGAGGGACGATGAAAGTCTTATTTTTGGTGCTAGCTAAACACCTACAGGGGGGGTGAATAGGTTTTAGTCTCTAATTAGATTTTCTTTCTTGTTATTAGATTTCTATGCTTGGTGATTAGGTTAGTTATCAGCTTTCAAGAACAATCACAGACGACACAACAATTTTATAGTGGTTCCCCAATCTTGGGTACATCCACTGTCCCTCTACGCCTATCTAATAATGTGTTAGATTCTGTTATCCCTCCAGAACTCAACTCCTTAAAAGCTTACAGCACAAATCCTGCAGGTCCACACAGGTCACACAGACCTAACAATTAGGAACTACGCCAAACCCAGGTCACAAAGACCTTTCACCCGACACTAAGCCAAACACAGGTCACAATGACCTTAGCCTTTATAATACATGCTTACAATTACAGACTCGCCAAGAATCTTTACAGAAGAATGAGAAGGTGAATGATTAGACACCAGAGCAAGAACGCCGTGTCTTCTTCTTCCTGGACTGAGCAGATATCAGTCCAAGCTATTGCTATTGAAGACAATGGATTGGCAGTTGAATCTTCCTTCAAACAGCTTTCTTTTTCTCTGCATAACTTGTAGATCTGCTTCCTCAGAATAGCTTCTGAACCTGCTGTTGCAGATGATGATTTCTTCAGTTATCTCTTTCCTTAGCTAGGTTAACTGTGCAGAACAGCTTCTTCAGGCTCGACAAAAATGGCGAGGAAGAAGATGAAGTTTGGCAGTACTTTTGTTTTCAAAAAACCTAGACAAAGAATCTATTGATTGCTCTGGCCGATTTGCTTCTTTTTATTCTCTAAAGACCAAATGAGCAGTGGGCCCCACCACCAGGATTGATGGCTGAGATTGAGCCATGCAGCGCATGCTTTCCAATTAATCTTGATTCAACGACTCTTTGCTGTGTGGGGGCCCTAACACTTAATGATGAAAATACTTCTTGGAAAGTGCAGAAGATGAAAACAGCTGGCCGCCAACGTCTCTGGCAGCATTTTTGCAACATTTAAATTTTGGTTGACTTTTTGACTTTGCTGACATCAGCATGACTCAGCATCTGTGGACTTGGACAAAATTCAATCATTAGAACCAAAGGCGTTGAGAGAGTAGGTATCACTCAACGCCATAAATATTAGACAAAATTCTGTCTGTCCAGGTACTGAGCTCGACGAATGCTGAGCTCAGTTCGACGAACGACAAGCTCAGTTTGACGAATGTATAAATTCAGTTCGACGAACTTTAGACTTTGTTCGATGAAAGGCTAAACTCAGTTCGACGAAAGAGTAAGTTCAGTTCGACGAACTCCAGACTCAGTTCGACAAAACCTAAGCTCAGTTCGACGAAGCTGAGCTCGGCGAAAGCCAATCTATCCATGCTTTTGGACTTAGCCAAATTTTCTGCGTCAAGGCGTTGAGAGCGTTGAGAGCATTGAGTGAGCTTGCCTCACTCAAGGCTATTTGCCTTAGACAAATATTTCTAAGCCTTGGCGTTGAGAGAGTAAGCTCCACTCAACACAAGACTACTTAACAAATTTTTTCTGTTATCTGACGTTGAGTGAGTAAGCTACACTCAACGCCTGTGGACTTCGTGAAAATTTTGCCCAACTTTTATGTGGAGTTGACTGGCACAGCAAAACTCAATGCTAAATGCTGTATGGCGTTGAGTGAGTAGACCACACTCAACGCCTGTGAACTTGGCCACATTTTCAGCCAATTTCTCTAGGCATAGACTGACTCAGCCTGACTCACAGCCTTTTTTACTGTATGGCGTTGAGTGAATAGATTACACTTAATGCTTTTGTACTTAGCCAAATTTTTGGCCATCTTTCAGTTAGGCTGAGATAGACTCAACGCTATTTGAGCTATGGCGTTGAGTGAACTGCCCTCACTTAACGCCTGTGGACTTAGTCAAATTTCTACTAAATAATATTGAATCCATACCTGTGGCATTGAGTGAGCTTGCTCCACTCAATGCCTGTGGACTTTGAAGATTTTTTCTATGTCCAACAACCACTTATTCTGTCCACATGTTCAATCAATGTGATATGAACTGACCTGCACTCAAGACCTCAAATGCACATCAAATACAGTTGATGTGTGTGACATTGACCTGTTTGACTTCTCACAAATCAGGGACATTGAGAACAATGGACCCAACAAACGACGATGCTGATGTTGTAGTGGAGGGATGATTCCGTTGTCATCTTCTTCCCCTATTTTTTTCTTTTTGCTTGTGTTCACTTTGTAGGCGTATTCCTGCACTTTTGCATGTTTTTTGCTTTTCATGATGATGTAGCTCATGGGGACATTTTATTTGAATGAAGACCCTCTTTAGCTTTTGGATTTGTTGTGTTTTGGTTGTGCTTTTGGTAGGGTAGTGCTTTGCTCGAGTGTTGTTTATTTACTCGCGCTTTTAGGGAGAGCCATAGGCTGTTAAGTATTTAGGGATGATGTGCCCTGGTTCACTCGCACTTCGAATAGTGATGGCGGAGAACCTTCGTCTGTTTGCACCTTAGGAGAACCAGAGTTCGTTTAGATGGTGGTGGCAAAAAATCTTTGTTCATTCACACCGCAGGTGAGCCGAGGACCTTTGTTTAAGTGGAGGGGGCGAAGGACCTTTTTTTGTTCGCACCTAAGGAGAGTCGGGGTTCATTTAAGTGGAGGGGCAAAGAACCTTTGTTCGTTTGTGCCTTAGGAGAACCGAGGTTCATCCAAGTGGAGGGGGCGAAGAACCTTTTTTTGTTCGCGTCTTAGTAGAATCGGGGTTTGTCCAAGTAGAGGGTGCGAAAAACCTTTATTCATTCACGCCTTAGGAGTACCAAGGTTCGTCCAGGTGGAGGTGGCGAATAATCTTTGTTCGTTCACGCCTCAAGATGATCAGGGTCCATCTAGGTGGAGGTGGGATGAACCTTTGCTTGTTTGCACCTCAGGAGGACCGAGGTCCATCTAGGTGGAGGTGGAGAAGAACCTTTGTTCGTTCACACCTCAGGAGGACCAGGGTCCATCCAGGTGGAGGTGGCGAAAAACCTTTATTCGTTCACAACTCAGGGCAACCGAGGTCCGTCCAGGTAGAGGTAGCAAAGAACCTTTGTTCTTTCGTGCCTCAGGAGGACTATGATCCGTCAAGGTGGAGGTGGCGAAGGACCTTTGTTCATTCACGCCTCAGGAGAATTGGGGCCCGTCTAAGTGGAGGTGGTGAAAAACATTTTTCGTTCATGCCTCAGGAGGACCGGGGTCCATCCAAGTGGAGGTGGCAAAGAACCTTCTTTCGTTTATGCCTCAGGAGGATCGGGGTCCATCCAGGTGGAGGTGCCGAAGAACCTTTGTTCATTCACACCTCAGGAGGACTGGGGTCCATTAGGTGAAGCTGCAGAGAAACCTTTGTCCATCTCTCCTGGGAGGTGTAGACAGACCTTCGTCCGTCTCGCCTAAGGTGTAGAAGGGCTTTCGCCAATCTCTCTTAAGGTGTAGAAGGATTTTCGCTAATCTCGCTTAGGAGGTGCATATAAACCTTTATCTACCTCACTTGTGAGGTGTAAAAAGGCTTTCGCCGATCTCACCTTTGTGGTGACCCATCCGCAGTTTAGAAGAAAATAAATGATGCACTGCTGAAAGGAAGATACATGTGCTTGCAGATTCTCTCTCGTGGCTTATTCTTCGAAAAATAAGTAAAACAATAAATAGCTGGGGGTGCTTGGGTTTAAGCTCCACCTAAATTATATTGATCTAGGCCCTGGCCTGGATGCACCTGTTGAAGGTAGTAGAGTCATGCCACCTCATGATCGCCTCGTGTGATACCTATTTCGCCTGGGGTGACGAACTTCGGCGCCAAGTACAGAATGGAGGGGATTTCCTCGGAGAACATTTGGATCAGACCACCAAAAATCACATTGTATTCCAAGCTGGAAACTACTATCATGAACTAGACATCCCGGGTGGCTTCCCTCGGTAACTCCCATAAAGTGACGGGGAGAGTGATCGTTCCCCCTACAGGTACTGGTGCTTGGTCAAAGCCATATAGCGGTCTGATTGCTAGATCGAGGCGTTCCCATGGGATCATCATGTTGATCAGGGTGGATTCGAACAAGATGTCCATCAAGCTTCCACTGTAAATCAGCATCTGTGTGAATTGGAAGCACAGATTATCAATTCCTATGCTAATGATGAGGGGATATTGGTGCGGAGTGCGCATGCCCTTCAAGTCTTCGTCCCTAAAGCTAATGGTGTTATCCGTCAGGGGCTTCGGGTCTTTCGAGCCCCACTCATACTAAGCAAAGGAAAGGAGCTGGAAATGCAAGCCATCGATGGTCTCGACCTCCCCGACCATTTACTTGCCCCCTTGCACATCTTGGTATGGCGGGGGCTGATCCCGTCCAGGTTGGTGCGATGGGGGTTGATTGACCGCTTGATTCTACAAATATCACCCCAAATGCCCTTGGTAGATGAGGTATTCTACCTCCTCCTTCAGTCCGGTGCAGTACTCCATGATGTGCCTATTCCTGCAGCAGAACTTACAGTACTATGTCTAGTCCCCTCGATTTGGGGGCAACAACTTTGTGTGTCAGAGCATGTCGGAGTCCTAAATAGCCATGAGTACCTGCGTTCACAGAGTGTTTTGCAGGGTGAACTCCCGGTACCAGAGGGAGCCTTAATCTTGGATGGGATTATTGTGACGGTCGTCATTCCGACGATGTTCTGGGGGAACAGGTTTGGATTCCCTCTTCTGCTTGGAAGACCCTTCAAATTGCCGGCAGTGGGCCTCGATTTCCTCTTCAACCGTAATTTGTGCTTCGACCTAAGAAATGACGTCGGTGTAGCTTTGTATTGTCTCCCTCATCAGGGCTAAGAAGAATCCACTTGGGCATAGCCCTATAAGAAAGACACCATGGAGAAGCTCTGGGTGAACTCTTGGTATCTGTCGTGCCTCGGAGGTGAAGCGGCAGAACAACTCCTTAAGCGACTCTATCTTGCTTTGGCGGATTCTAGTAAGGTGAGAGGGGTCTCTGATGATTTGTTGGTTAACTATGAACTGATTGGTGAAGAGTCGAGTACACTCCATAAATTTGTTGATTTCCCCCCTCACATTGATTGCAATTATGTGGTGCTTCCCCTTTCAGAGTAGTGGGGAACACTTGGCACAGTAGCTGGTCACGCACGTTGAAGAGACACATGATCATCTCGAAATGATTCACGAGATCTAGGGAGTCCTCTACCCCAATAAAGGCCTCAAAGTGTAGCAGCTTAAATCCATGTATAACGGTGTGCGCCAAGACTTGAGGGGCAAGCATGGACCTATGATGGAAGGGACATCATGCATTCACAGGGCGATGCTACTACTCAGCGTACTCCTCTTCGATCATGTCCTTGAACTCTTAGCTGGTGAGCCATGGTGTTGGATCCATATTTTGAATTTGGGCTAGGTTCACTAATTAGGATGTTTTACCCACTTTGTATAGCTAGGATCAAGTCTATTAGTCCTAGAGTTTAGGCTAGTCATTAGTATCAATCTTCATGGACCGGCCTGCAGAGTACTTCAGTAGACTCAAGACTTAGAAGAATTCAGAGTTCATATTATTAGTTCGAAGTTCTTCAAACTCAGCTCGACGATCGTCGATCGCAGATTGACAAACTCAGAAATCTTTCTCTAGGTTGAGGTCGGCGATATTCGAGCTCAGGTCGACGATCTCTTCCTCAAGACAGATTCTCCACTCGACGAACTTGGAGCGCAGAATTGGCAAGATATTTCCAATTTGTAGTTCGCTGAGCTCAGGTCGACGAACAAAATTTCTCAGCTCGACAAACTTGGAACTCCACTCGACGAATTCTACCCAGAGGTCGACGATTTCTGTCCCAAGTTATATTGATAAGTTTTCCTTATTTCTATCCCCAATTTTTTATATTATTTAGCAGTAATTCTCTGAGTAATTAATGCTTATATTATCAAGAATATAGTCGTTCTTGGCAGCATTAATTATGGATTTCATCAGAGTTAATTGCTTGCTTATTTTAATGGGACAGTTGGGGAAACTCATTCAAGAATATATTCTAGCCGTTTCATTCTCCAGAATTAGTCAGCAATTAATGCTTGGAATTCAAAATTCAAAAGGAGAATTTGACAGCATAATATATAAGAGAATTTTCTTTCAGACAACAATAAACATGTGTGATACAAGCAAGCAAGAAAAAAGATACACAGTGATATACACAGAATACAGAACACAAGAAGTGATATACAGAGAAGAGATACAAAAATATACTGAAGAATATTTGCTTCTTCTCTGTGCTGAAAACTTTCTATTTTCGCCTTGATCTTTCAGAAGACTAAAGAAGAACATCAATCTTATATCAAGAGTCTTCTTTAACTTCTACTCCAGGAATCCTCAAGGACAACAACTCTAGATCTGTCTACAAGTTCCTGGATTTCAGCAAGACAAGGCTAAAGACCTACACCCTGAGCATGGCTCTAGGCTTTCTAAACATCTTAACATTTCAGAAGGAGCTTTGACTAGCAATCCACTGAGTCTTCTCTGTTGAATAGAGAAAAGAGAAGACACCATCAACTCTCTTAACCTCCTGTACAAAGGGTTTATTAACTCCTTTCAAAATTTTATTGTTGGTTTTTGGGCACCTGATCAAAAGCCTAAAGGGTTGTGAGATCTCCCAGTAAATAGATCTTGTGGTGGAAGTCACCTGATCAAAAACCTGATAGTAGATTCCTACTAGGGTGGTAGAAGAGTGGATGTACCCAGTTTGGGGAACCACTATAAAATTCTTGTGTTATCTAGTTGTTAATTTTTTCTTTGTTTTGCTGTGCTGTGATAATGTAGTTTAACTTAGTTTCCATTTGTTTTTATATTACTACTATTATCACTTATTTCTCTGATAATATTTTTAGCCAAAAAGTTTTAAGTTACTCTATTCACCCCCTCTCCTCTAGAGTAATTAGGTCTATCCCCTAACTTTCAATTGGTATTAGTAGATTATCAAGTGCCCTAGTTGTCTTTCTGTTGGGTACATTGGTTTAAATGTACCTGATTTGAAGAAGCCTCACCCAACTCAATGATATACATCATAATGTATTTGATGTATGTTGAGTTTACTTGTGCAGGTTAAGTAATTACTGGACTGAAGCAAAACGTTTCTAAGTCCATGTGTCGACACCCAGAGGGAAAGTGTCGACACTTAAGAAGACTTGTGTCGACACCCAGACAAGCAGTGTCGACACTTGGAGTCATTGTGTCGACACCTGGGATGCAGAGTCGACACCAGACAGAAAGTGTCGACACAAGGAGCTGTGTCGACACTCAGTGAAGAAAAGTACAGTAAAGCTGTGTCGACACTTAACAACAGTGTCGACACCTAGAAGAACTGTGTCTACACCAGAAAATGTCGACACTTGGAGCTGTGTCGACACTCAGCAAAAGTCTGCAGAAACTAAGTATAAGTGTCGACACCCAGAACAATGTGTCAACACTTAACAGAAGAGTCAGCACTTGAAGTAAGTGTCGACACGCAGAACAATGTGTCGACACACAACTGAAGACTCAACACTTGAAGAAAGTGTCGACACATGGAGGTGTGTCGAGACTTAACAAAGAACAGCAAGATCTACAAATTATTCTAAGTACAAGTGTCGACACTATGGGAATGTGTCGACACTCAGCTGAAGTCTCAACAGAAGAATCAAGTGTCGACACAAGGAGCTGTGTCGACACTCAGCAAGTATCAACATAGAAGACTATGTGTCGACACCAAGAAGCAGTGTCGACACTTAACAGATTCAACACAAGAAGTTGTGTCGACACAAAGAAGATGTGTCGACACTTAGAAGAATTCAACAAGTTACAGAAGATCAAGTACTTGTGTCGACACTCAATTTCAGTGTCGACACATGCAGAAGAATCTGTGTCGAGACATAGCATCTACAACACAAGGAGATGTGTCGACACCTTATAGACTTGTGTCGACACTTACACAACTTGTGTTGACACTTGGTCTATAAGTGTCGACACTTAAAGACAGAAAGTCTCGACACTTTCAGACAGTTAGAGAACTTTCAAGAACTGACTGGATGACTTGACAGCTGCCGTTCCAGCCGGTCTACAGCACCTGTCAGAGATGTCAGAATTCAGTTATGGACCGGACCAGCCGGTTACCATGAAGAAGGCCTATAAATAGGCTCATACAGTTTACAGAAACTGTTGTTCAGATTGTTGTTCAAGTTGTTGAAGTAATTCAAGAGTGGTACACAGAGTTGTTCACTTTATTGATCAAGTATCAAGACAAGAAGATCTAGCTGTCCAAGTGCAAATCTAAGAAGTTGGAGAGAGAGGGCTCCATCTAAGAAATCAGCCTCTGGAACTAGGCTGAGAAGAAGGGTTCAGATTTATTCTGAATTCTAAGTGGCAGAGGTCAAGGATCAACTGCAGAAGGAGACAATCTTATTCAGTTCTACTTTCAAGAAGCTTTGAAGAAAGCTAAGTCAGATTGAATCCAGCTGAATTCTTCCAAGAACTCATCAAGAAACTCTCAACTCCCCTCTCTTATTTCTGAGTTGTTGAATTATTATTTCTATAAACATTTTTATCTTGTAGGATCCTTTGGATCTGAGTGATTTGTAAGCCTGTATTTATAAAGGCTGAGGGTAGAGCTTGAGAGCCTGAGTGTAGGAGATTGAAATCTCTGAGTGTAGGCCTTGTTGGCTGAGTGTAGGCCTTGGTGGCTGAGTGTAGGCCTTTGTGGCTGAGTGTAGGCTTTGTGAAAAGCTGAGTTGTAAGGCTTTGGGCCTGAGGTGTAGGAACCAATTTGGGTTCTGAGACAGTGGTGAAGTTTGGCCGAATCTAGTACACTGCTAGATAGGCGAAGGGGGAAAGTGGATGTACCCAATGCTTGGGGAACCACTATAAAACTCTGTGTCTGCTGTGGTTGTGCTGTGATTGTGAATGCTTGTGTGATTGCTGTGCAAAAGTAGTATAGATTCTGTGATATAACTGATTGATGCCATTAAAGTTTCAAAAAGCATTAGGTCACCTATTCACCCCCCTCTAGGTGTTTAGGTACTATATCTTTCAAGTGGTATCAGAGCCAGGTTCCTCAAAAAGGACTAATAGTTTGAGGAGATCCTAAGGGGCAGATTCAGTCTAAGTCAAAATACAGATTCAAGATAATCAAGAACCATGGGTTCCTCTGAAAATCACAAGGAATTGGGTTCCATGAAATTGCCCATATGCAGGAAAGAGATCTTTGGGATCTGGAAGGAAAGGGTAAGACTGTTTATGGAAGCCTCAGACCCTAGGATCTACATCACTGTAAAAGAGGGGCCATATGTGCCCATGAAGATATCTGTTCTAGATGCAAATCAGAGAACCCCAAAGGATTTCTCTGAAATGACTAAGGATGAGATTGTCCTAGCCACCATGGACAAGAGGGCACAAAACATTATAGTGAGTGCCATAGATAATGCAACTTTTCAGAATCTTATACACTGTAAGACAGCCAAGGAGATGTGGGACACTCTTATTGTGTACATGAAGGGTTCTGAAGAAGTTATGCAAGATAGAAAATCCTTGCTAAATCAAGAGTATGAGAGTTTTAGACAAGGAAAGGGTGATAGCATAACTGAGTGCTATAAGAAGTTTTACAGAATAGTGAATGAACTCATGTCATATGGAAGAGAGTTCAGCAATTATGAACTAAATGACAAGTTCCTAAGGTCCCTAACTAAAGATTGGGACACAAAGATTTGTTCCATTAGAGAAATGGCTAAGTTGGGAAAAATTCCTCCACCTACACTGTTTGGCAAGTTATTGTCTTATGAAATGCAATTGACAGTGAGGAAAGAGGAGGAGAAATCAACAAGAACTGAACACAAGGAAAGAACAGTAGCCTTCAAGACAGAAGCCTCCAGAAAGTGCAGGAATAAGTCATCAACTCCACCTCCAAAGGTAGTTGAATCAGAGTCAGATGAGTCAGTCAGCACAAAATCTGCAAGCAGTGAAAGTGATGAAGACTTTGCTGCCTTCAGTAGACACTTTCAGAAATTCTTGAAGAAGAAACAGTGGAGATCAAGGCCTTCTACTTCTAAGGGAAAAGAAGATTTTTATCAGGATAAAAAGGCCTCAAAGAAGGACAGGAAGAGGACAAAATCTAGCAAGACAACTGGTTCAAAGATAGTATGCTATTGCTGCAATAGACAAGGCCATGTTATTGCAGATTGTCCTGAAAAGAGAAAAGAGTCTAGTGACAAGAAAAAGACTCATTTTAAAGGCAAGAAAGAAAAGTCTTTTGTTGCCAAGCAGGAGAAGACTCTATTAGATATCTCTTCTTCAGAAACTGAGTCTGATGCTGAGGCATACATAGGGCTGTTTGCCGAAGAAGAAGAAGAAGAATTCATGCAGATCATGGAGTCAATATATGAACAAGAAGACAGTCAATGCCAAGGACTAATGGCTTTGACAGAGAATGACAAAATCCTGGAGCAGCCAGGACCCTGTAAGGTACAAAGTTCAACTTTAAGTTCAGTTTCTTGTTCTAGTACAGAATCAGATTCTTCATTATCAAGTGATGAGAATGTATCCGAGTCTGAGGAAGATATTCATCAGCTTATAGATGAATATAAAGTACTGTTGCAAGCTTACAAGAAAAGCAAGTCCCTAGCCAAAAGTCAGGCAAAGGAAATTGCTGATCTTAAAGCTGCTGCAACAGATTCTGAGAAGCTATTTGATCAAAAGCTTAATGAGATAGCCAGACTGAAACACATTACAGTGATTCAGATGGGGACTATCACCTTTAAAAATGATCAAATCAAGAGTCTGAAGATTAATCTTCAGAAGGAGAAGGACTTAATTGCTAGGTTTTCTAAACCTAAGTCAGTGTTACCCATAATTGATGAATTTGTTCATCACAAGGGTAAAGCTGGACTTTGCTTTACTAGACCTGCAAGGACTGAGCAGTCCAAGTCCAAGTCCAAGGGCAAAGCCCCAACATTCAATAAGTCTGCTGTAGATAAGATAGCAAAGACAGTACCTAAGCAAAGGTACAATAAGTTTGAATGTTGGTGCTGTGGCAAAGTTGGCCATTTTGCAATGGACTGTTGGCACAATGCTAGTGCCAAAGTGAGTACCAAACTACCTGTTGGAAAGCCAGTAGGTAGCTTTGTCAGATTGCAAACTAACAAATACCAAGGACCCAAGAATTCTTTGGGTTCTAAGGTTCATTAATCTGTTTTGCAGGTGAGTCCAAGTGGCCATACCCCAACATGGTACTTGGACAGTGGATGTTCCAGACATATGACTGGAACTAGGGGACTACTAAAGGACTACATTCCAATCAAAGATGGTCCTAAAGTAACCTTTGGTGGTTCTGAAAAAGGAATCATCAAAGTATTTGGTAACATTTCTAGCAACTTAGTTACCATTACTCAAGTGGCTTATGTTAAAGGGTTGAAACACAACCTAATAAGTATAAGTCAATTAAGTGATGTAGGGTATGCCATCTCATTTGTTAAAAATGGTTGTCATATCAAGAGGTCAAGTGATCAAGAGATCATTTTGACAGGTTATAGGAAAATGAATGTCTATTGCTTAGACATTATGGTTGAGAACAATGGTTCTCCAGTGTGTCTTGTAGCTGATGAGACAGTCTCTCATTGTGTCAAATGGCACAAGAGGCTTGCCCATCTTAACTACAAGACTATTAACAAACTCTTTAGCAAAGAGTTAGTGAGGAATGGTCCTCAAGTTAAGTGTGTTAAAGATGATATTTGCTCAGCTTGTCAAAAGGGCAAGCAGACTAAATCCACCTTTATAAGCATAGAAAACAAAGATGCTGTGAGGTGTTTATACCTCTTGCATATGGATCTCTTTGGTCCAATGCCAGTTCACAGCTTAGGTAGGAAGGTCTATACCTTTGTAGTTGTAGATGACTACTCAAGGTTTTCCTGGGTGTTCTTCTTAAGACATAAATCTGAAACACCTAGTGTCTTCTATAGCTTTGTTAAGCAAATTCAGAATGAACTAGACAGTACAGTGGTCAAGATTAGAAGTGACCATGGTACTGAATTTCAGTCTGATAGCATGACAAAACTATGTGAAGAATTTGGGATATTTCAAGAATTTTCTTCACCTAGAACACCTCAGCAAAATGGCATTGCTGAGAGGAAGAATAGGACCTTGATAGTGGCTGGTAGGACCCTATTAAGTGATACATCACTGCCAGAGTATTTCTGGGCTGAAGCAGTTAACACTGCATGCCATGTTATAAATAGGGCTACCATCACTAAAAGGCTCAACAAGACCCCCTATGAAGTTGTGAAAGGCAGGAAACCAAATCTATCCTACTTCAGGATCTTTGGTTGCAAATGCTTCATACTTAACAATGGAAAGTCTTACTTAACTAAGTTTGCTTCCAAGTCCCAAGAGGGAATTTTTATTGGGTACAGCAACAATAGTAAGGCTTATAGAGTCTACAACTTGACTACACAAGTTGTAGAAGAATCTATGCATGTAGTTTTTGATGAGACTAAACTTATTAACAATGAGTTGTCTAGTAGTGTATGCAGCCCCACAGGTTTAACACAGAAGATGGACAAGCTTGCTATAGAAGAAGACAGTGGCTATTGTCCAGGGGGAGAACTACATGTACCTATTGCTGATGAAGTTCAAGGAGTACAGCATGATGGAGATGCTGAAGAGGTTCAACCAGAAGTGAGGATGCCTCCAGCCAATAGGCATCTTAGAGATCATCCAGTAGAGCAGATTATTGGAGATCCAAGACAAGGAGTACAAATAAGGAGTAGAAACCAGAATGCTGCTATCTTCTCCAGTTTTCTATCTCAAGTTGAACCAAAGAGGTTTGAAGAAGCCATACTAGATCCACAATGGACTGAAGCAATGCAAGAAGAGCTTAATCAGTTCAAGAGGTGTAAGGTCTGGGAACTTGTTCCTAAACCTAAAGACCACAATATAATAGGAACCAAGTGGATCTACAGGAATAAGTTAGATGAACAAGGGGTCATCATTAAGAATAAAGCAAGGTTGGTTGCAAAAGGATATAGGCAAGAAGAAGGTATTGATTTTGATCAAACCTTTGCTCCAGTAGCCAGACTGGAAGCCATAAGGATGTTCTTGGCCTATGCAACCTATCAAGGATTCAAGGTTTACCAAATGGATGTCAAGTCAGCATTCCTGAATGGTAATCTTAAGGAAGAAGTCTATGTGGAACAGCCTTCAGGTTTTGTTGATCCAACTCTACCTCATCATGTCTATAGACTTAAGAAAGCTTTATATGGGTTAAAGCAAGCCCCTAGGGCTTGGTATGAAACCCTATCTAGTTTCCTCATTGAGAACAAGTCCTCAAGTGGGAAAATAGATAAGACTATATTCCTTAGGGAATCTAGAGGCAAAGTTATACTAGTCCAAATATATGTAGATGACATTATATTTGGGTCTACTGAAAGCAGCCTTTGCAAAACTTATGCAAGGTCAGTTTGAGATGAGTAGCATGGGAGAGCTGAAGTTTTTCTTGGGTCTCCAAGTTAAACAGACTGAAAGTGGTTTATTCATATGTCAGTCCAAGTTCACCCTAGAACTCATAAGGAAGTATGGTATGGATTCATCCAGTACCATGAAGACTCCTATGGGGTCAAGTATGTCTCTTAGCAAGGATGATGCAGGGAAACCTGTAGATGAAACCTTGTATAGAGGGATAGTTGGCTCCATATTATACTTGACTGCTAGTAGACCAGACATCATGTATGCTACATGTGTTTGTGCAAGGTATCAAGCCTGTCCTAAAGAGTCTCATTTGACAGCAGTCAAAAGAATATTGAGATATCTAAAGGGCACTCCCTATCTAGGCCTCTGGTACCCTAGGAATGGAGATTTTGATCTAACAGGTTATTCAGATGCAGACTTTGCAGGATGCAAAGAAGATAGAAAAAGCACTACTGGAACCTGTCAATTCCTTGGAGGGAGACTAATTTCATGGAGTAGCAAAAAGCAAACCAGTGTGACTATCTCTACTGCAGAGTCAGAGTATGTGGCTGCAGGAAGTTGCTGTGCTCAACTTCTGTGGATACAACATCAGCTAGAGGACTATGGATTTCAGGTAAGTAGAACTCCACTCTTCTGTGATTCTACAAGTGCTATTTCAATAACTAATAACCCTGTATCTCATAGTAGAACAAAACATATTGAAATTAAATATCATTTTCTTAGGGAGCATGTAGAAAGAAAAGATATTTTATTAGAATATGTTAAAACTGATAATCAAGTAGCTGATATGCATACTAAGCCCCTAGAAGAAGCTAAGTTCAATAGATTTAAAATTGAACTAGGAATGATAAACTTAGACTAAGTTTACAGAATTGAAATTGGCTAAGTAAAATGGTGTCGACACATAGACAAGTCTATGTCGACACAGAATAGTGGTGTCGACACTTCAGGAAAAAGATGTCGACACATCTAGGGAGTTGGTGTCGACACTTCAGAATATTAGTGCCGACACATGTCAAGTAGGTGTCGACACATTCCTTGAGGTGTCGACACTTAAGTTTTACTCAGTATTTACTAAGTAAAGTCTCGACTATGTGTCGAGTTATGCTGTGTCGACACATAACCAAGTGTCGACACATAAAATCTGTTGACTAAACTTGTGTCGACACATATGTGTCGAGACATTATAAGTCAGTGTCAACACTTATTGCCAGTGTCGACACATTTACAGTTAGCTGTCCCGCCTGTTCATCTTCAAAATCAGAAAGGTATAAATAGGGTTTTGTCTTAGTTTGTCGACACGCTTTCAAAGTTTCGAGACCAAACTTCTGTGTCGACACCTCTCTTCTCTCAAGACAAATTCTACAAACCCTAATGGTGCCTAAGCTATAGGAGAACGTCAACGAAGGATATGAGCTGGTGCGTGGCGCTTTCACTGATGCTGATCAAGAAATCCAGGCGGTCGTAACCCTAGTTGCTGATTCTGGGTTAGAATATCTAGTGTCAGAACCTACTAAGATATGGAAGAAAGAGGTACTTGAATTCCTCAATGGAGCTAAGGTGGATGAATCTGGATACAAAATCAAATCCAGAGTTCATGGAGCAAAGGTTAAGGTATCCCCTAAAAGTTTGAGGAAGATTCTCCAGGTACCAAGAACTCAAGAAGAAGATGAAGTTACTGTTACAAAGACCAGGGAAGCTCTAACCTGGTGTGGCCTTGATCCTAAAATGAATATTGGTTCTGTTTTCAACAGGAAAGGCATGAACAGTCAAGGAAAATTCCTCTCTGAGATTGTTGGAAAGGTCCTACTCAGTAAGCCAGGAGGGCATGACAGAGTGTCTGCCTCTATGTTTAGCATAATGACAAGGATTATCTTCTCTCTAAACACTGACTGGTCTATGATAGTCTATGAGAAGCTTAAGGAAAGCTTGAAGAAGCCCAATCTGGGCAGAATCATAAGTCTATACCTAGCTGGTGCCATACCAGAGGTAATGCAACAAGCTGCAGGAAGCAAGATAAATCATATGAGAAGGATGGATCTGAGGATCTTTTCTAGATGGGACAGGGTGTTGTCAAAGGAGCTGCCAACCCCTGAAAAGATTGTTTCTGAGAAAGAGATTCCTCCAAAGAAGAAGAGAAAGACTGCTCCAGTGGCACAAGAGTCCACTAGCAGTTCTGGAAGTGAAGAGCCTGTTGTCTTCTCATCTGATGAGAATATAGAAGAGCCTGCAGTAAAGTCACCTGCTCCTCAAGCTGGTGCTGAGATCCAGGGGGAGCTACCACAAGCAAGCCCAATCCACAAGGATCAAAGCCAGAGGGAGCTTCCAGTTGTAGAAGAACCCTCTACACTGGAAAGTGAACAAGCCACCAACACCATACTAGAGGTACTCACTGACCTAAATACTTTAGAATTTCTTATAGAAGATGCTGATTTGTCTGATGTTCATCAGCAAACTCAGCTGGATAGTCAAGATCCAGATGCTGTTATAAAATACACATCTGTTGTACAAGCAGTTGTTCCTGATCCAGCGGTTGAAGAGCAAAGAATGTCTCCAGCTCCATCACCACAAGAATACACTATGGAAGATTTATTTTTAAATCTAGACCAACAAGATTTTGATATGGACAAGGATGCTGCTGAGAAAGAGAATGCTGCTGTTGAGGGGGAGCAAGTGCACATTATGGAAGAGCCTGTAAGGCAGGAAACTGAGAAGGTACCTGAAGTGCAGAAAGAGAGGCCCCCTAGCCCTAAGGAGAGGGTTGACATAGCCAGCTCCTCAGAATCTGAAGATGAGGAGGCTATAAGGGCTAAGCAAAAGAAACTCTATGTATTCAAAAGAAGAAGCCAAAGCTATAAGAAGGCTCTTCAATCTATTGCCCCACAGCCTATAGTTCAGCAAACTCCAACTGTTGATTATAGTGCTTTAATGATTGCCCTGCAGATAAAACTGGATGAACATAGAAAAGCCATAGAGGCTTATGTGGATGAAGGACAGAAATCTTTACAGTTTGATCTAGCCCAGGATATCAAGTCTATAAGGTTTGAAATGAACCTAAACAAGAAAGAGATGACAGACTGCTTCCACAAGGGTGGAAATGCAGTGGTGTACTTGGCAACACACCAGGAAAAGATAAAGGCCCAAGTGGATGACATAACATTGAAGCAAGGGTATGTTCTTGAAAATCAGCTAAGGATGAATGACAATTTGACTGCTTCCCATAATGCTATTGTCACTGAGTTAAAGAATAAGGCCGCTGCACCTTCTACCTCTACTGCTGCTGTTAAAGCTGAATTTGACAAGGTATTTCAAGAAGAAATCAATGCTGTTAAGACTGCTATTCAAGACTCCCAGAAGGCCATATCTGAACAACTTAAAAAACTCAAACCTTTCTTTAAAGATGGAGTCAAATTCTTGGATAATCAAATCAGATTCCAGAAGGATGATGTCAGAGATCATATGGCTAGAGAAGTCATAAAGGGGGAGAGAGTTTTAGTCAAAGCTAGCTCTGATCATGCCAAATGGATATCTAATTCCATCAGAGCTACACTAGGCTATCCTCCACTTTGTGATGATGACAATGTTGCTGAATCTGGAATTCAACCTGCATATCTTGGAGGTGAGCAACCAGAGGTAGCTCAAGTGATCTATCCTCCACCAGATTTTGAAATGGTGCAAGCTGATATTCATCACATGTATAGCCCAACTGAAGGGAAGTCTAATGTTATTCTGGAGAAAGTGGTTCAGCCTATTTCTGAAGCCATGCAAGAGGCACTACAGAAAGAAGAAGAGACAAGGTTGTCTAAGAAGAGGTTTAGGGAACAAGCAGAACAAAGGCCAGACTTTGAACAGTGAAGCCCTACCTCTAGGAATATTATATTAACTGTCTGGAAAGCTGCCAAAGACAATATTCATGACAGGAACAAATGGTTCTCTGAAGCTGAATGGAGAAAGCATGAATCTAGACAGGAGGCCATTGTTCAATACAGAAGGAAGGCAAAGATGGGAAAGCTACCTCCTACTGCTCAGGAGCCTAGCAAGTACTTTCCTAAGCCATTTCATTATTTTGAAAGGCAGAAGATCAAAGCTGAAGAGCTTAAGAAGAAAGATCTGAAAGGCAAGAAGCCTGCTGATGCTGAAACTGCTGATGCTCCTGTCCAAGCTAAAGTCCAAGCTGGCAAAGGCATAGTGATTAAGGAGCCAGAATAGAAATAGATTTAGAATTTTCTTAAAGTTTACTGTGTAATCTTTTGGATGTAAAACATTTAGTGAACTTCTGAAAATGTATAAGACAGATATTAGAACAATATATGATTAATATATTTCATGTTTGTTTTGTGAATATGTCTATGTCTATTTCTTATTTGTTCTGAGATGATGTATTTGTATCCATGTAAAATTGATACATGTTATGTTTACCCTGCTGAATATAATCCTGCTTTACATCATTTTGTAATTTTAATTATGAATGGTGTATATCATTGACTAAGTGTTATGACTTCTCCAAATAGGGGGAGATTGTTGGGTACATTGGTTTAAATGTACCTGATTTAAAGAAGCCTCACCCAACTCAATGATATACATCATAATGTATTTGATGTATGTTGAGTTTACTTGTGCAGGTTAAGTAATTACTGGACTGAAGCAAAAAGTTTCTAAGTCCATGTGTCGACACCGAGAGGGAAAGTGTCGACACTTAAGAAGACTTGTGTCGACACCCAGACAAGCAGTGTCGACACTTGGAGTCATTGTGTCGACACCTGGGATATAGAGTCGACACCAGACAAAAAGTGTCGACACAAGGAGCTGTGTCGACACTCAGTGAAGAAAAGTACAGTAAAGCTGTGTCGACACTTAACAGCAGTGTTGACACCTAGAAGAACTGTGTCTACACCAAAAAGTGTCGACACTTGGAGCGGTGTCGACACTCAGCAAAAGTCTGCAAAAACTAAGTATAAGTGTCGACACCCAGAACAATGTGTCAACAATCAACAGAAGAGTCAGCACTTGAAGTAAGTGCTGACACCCAGAACAATGTGTCGACACACAACTGAAGACTCAACACTTGAAGAAAGTGTCGACACATGGAGCTGTGTCGACACTTAGCAAAGAACAGCAAGATCTACAAATTATTCTAAGTACAAGTGTCGACACTATGGGAATGTGTCGACACTCAGCTGAAGTCTCAACAGAAGAATCAAGTGTCGACACAAGGAGCTGTGTCGACACTCAGCAAGTATCAACATAGAAGACTATGTGTCGACACCAAGAAGCAGTGTCGACACTTAACAGATTCAACACAAGAAGTTGTGTCGACACAAAGAAGATGTGTCAACACTTAGAAGAATTCAGCAAGTTACATAAGATCAAGTACTTGTGTCGACACTCAATTTCAGTGTCGACACATGCAGAAGAATCTGTGTCGAGACATAACATCTACAACACAAGGAGATATGTCGACACCTTGTAGACTTATGTCGACACTTACACAACTTGTGTCGACACTTGGTCTATAAGTGTCGACACTTAAAGACAGAAAGTCTCGACACTTTCAGACAGTTAGAGAACTTTCAAGAACTGACTGGATGACTTGATAGCTGCCGTTCCAGCCGGTCTACAGCACCTGTCAGAGATGTTAGAATTCAGTTATGGACCGGACCAGCCGGTTACCATGAAGAAGGCCTATAAATAGGCTCATACAGTTTACAGAAACTGTTGTTCAGATTGTTGTTCAAGTTGTTGAAGTAATTCAAGAGTGGTACACAGAGTTGTTGACTTTATTGATCAAGTATCAAGACAAGAAGATCTAGCTGTCCAAGTGCAGATCTAAGAAGTTGGAGAGAGAGGGCTCCATCCAAGAAATCAGCCTCTGGAACTAGGCTGAGAAGAAGGGTTCAGATTTATTCTGAATTCTAAGTGGCAGAGGTCAAGGATCAACTGCAGAAGGAGACAATCTTATTCAGTTCTACTTTCAAGAAGCTTTGAAGAAAGCTAAGTCAGATTGAATCCAGCTGAGTTCTTCCAAGAACTCATCAAGAAACTCTCAACTCCCCTCTCTTGTTTTTGAGTTGTTGAGTTATTATTTCTATAAACATTTTTATCTTGTAGGATCCTTTGGATCTGAGTGATTTGTAAGCCTGTATTTATAAAGGCTGAGGGTAGGGCTTGAGAGCCTGAGTGTAGGAGATTGAAATCTCTGAGTGTAGGCCTTGTTGGCTGAGTGTAGGCCTTGGTGGCTGAGTGTAGGCCTTTGTGGCTGAGTGTAGGCTTTGTGAAAAGCTGAGTTGTAAGGCCTTGGGCCTGAGGTGTAGGAACCAATTTGGGTTCTGAGACAGTGGTGAAGTTTGGCCGAATCTAGTACACTGCTAGATAGGCGAAGGGGGAAAGTGGATGTACCCAATGCTTGGGGAACCACTATAAAACTCTGTGTCTGCTGTGGTTGTGCTGTGATTGTGAATGCTTGTGTGATTGCTGTGCAAAAGTAGTATAGATTCTGTGATATAACTGATTGCTGCCATTAAAGTTTCAAAAAGCATTAGGTCACCTATTCACCCCCCCTCTAGGTGTTTAGGTACTATATCTTTCACTTTCAATTAGTATCAAAGCAGTGTTCCTTTGGTTTCTCAAGCTAACACTTGAACCAACAGATCCTTGATAGATCTGATTTCTTCTTCCTTAGTTATTTTGGTTATTTCATATTATGGCACAAAACAAGTATTATGCAAGCACCCGACCTCCAGTTTGCATTCTGAACAAGTTTGCTATTTGGAAGGCAAGAATTAAATTATATATGAACTCTATTGATGAAGATATTTTTAATTCTATTTTGATAGGATCACCAATTCTAGAGGATACATCTACTGCAACTTCCAGCACTCATGTTGTTCCACCACCTGAGTGGACATATGCTCAAAAGAAGGCCAAGATAGCTGATGCGAAGGACTTTATGATGAAAACAACTAATGCATCAGCAAAAAAAGAGAAGAAAACTAAGCTATAATAGGGTCTAAAACACTATATGAAATTCGCTCAATAGGTAGATACAAATGGAAAAGGCTTTTATCTTTCGACTCTATGTAGAAACTCACATGTGATGTGTTCCCCAGTAATGGCGCCAAAAAATTGACGAGCAATCTCGACACACTGTTATAGGTAGGAGCGAGACTACGGTGTGAATGGTAGTGAATTGGTCATTGTCAAGTAATAATAAAATGGGAATAAATTCCCACGGCGTGATAGAGTATTCTATGGAGGCGAGACATAAGATAGAAGTCTTTTTATGCCAGTGTTTTGTGTGTGTGTGTGTGGGGGGGGGGGGGAATTTGGTTGTAACTTCTAATTACGAGAAAAGAAAAACTAACTAACCATGTGGGTCACCGACACCACTTTGCTTCTCCATAGGTCGCATGACTTCACATCCTATTTTCTTATTGACTAGTAGGAAGTTTTTTCTTCTGAGTTTTTGTAGATCTGTGTTGAATGATTCAGTGTTGGAGAGGTTGTTCTCTGAGAATGTAGTAGTTGTATACTCTGAGTGTAAGATTGTTATAATTTGAGTTTTTGGTGATGTAGCTGAGTCTAGCCCGAAGTGCTAGATAGGCAAGGCGGGAAAGTGGATGTACCCATCTTGGGGGAACCACTATAAATCTTTATATCTGTGTTGTGCTATGCTCTCTTATTTTATGTGCTTTACTTTGATAAATTTTAAATTTTGCTAAAAGCCGCAAGATTCACCTATTCACCCCTCTAAGTGATTTTGGTCAACAACTAGATACTTTCAACGCCCCCATGCCACATGCACGACCTTCCCAAAAATTGCTGAATTGATTCCAGATCGCACCGTTTCTTGACATTTGTTGACCCGCGCATAATATGCACTAAGACACGAGCGTGTCATAGGGGCGTGCATCAAAAAATACTGATTTTGTAGATTTTTCTCCTAACGTTCCCGGGCTTTTAAGGTCGCAGTTCCGTACCTTACACGCCCTAGGTCACGGGTATGACCTAGGGGAGTGACTTCCAGAGAATTTTTCCTATAAATTCTAGCTATTGCTAAGGAGTACAAAATCCAATCCCTGCTTCAATTATGTCATTTCTAGCTAAGTTTTACTGCAATTCTAGTGTACTTTTCTCTTTTATGTATTTTTTTAAGTTTTGTCATTTCCATCATAGTTTAAATTTCACTTTCCTGCAATTGTACTTTTCAATTCCTAGTTATAAAATGTTTTTCTTTTCAATTATGCGTAGCTAATTTCTTAGCATTCTTGGAAAAAGAGCTAAATACATACAAATTTTACTACTCCAAAAAGATAAACGATGCATAGGTACGCCCCCTTATTTATAGAAAATGGGGGAGATGAGAAAATATAACATGTGATGTGTGTTGAAATTTGTGAAGTGAAAGTGGAGGTTATTCAAGCAGTCCGCGCGGCCTGGGCGGACTGATGGTGCGGTCTGGGTTATCTGATGGTGTGGCTAGGGTGAACTGGTTGTGTGGCTTGGGAATCCTGTTATTGCGACCTGGTGATGCATTCAGTCAGCTAGGCTTGTGGTTTAGCTATTGGCAGTTCCTTGAAGTAATCGGGCGGATTGATGGTATATCCCGGTTATGTGGCAGACTCTGTTTGAGTTCACAGAGTCTGCTGTGGAGGACTATGTTTGGAGATCGCGAGATCAACATTGGTCCATGCCCTTGATCTCTAGTGAAATGATTAGTGATAACTGTGTTCATGGTGGTGGACTATCTTTGGAGCTGGCGATCTGGCTTTGTGTCCGCCGAGCTCGCGCTAGGTGTTTGGTGAGTTGCTGGACTTGGTCACATCCTGTGACAAGTCCAGGGTATTCGCAGAGCCCGCAGTGTCCTCTAGTTGACCGGGTGATCTGTGCCTGTTGGTCGTGGACTCGTGTTGCAGGTCGGTATGGTGTTTGCAAGCTGTGTGGGCTGGTGCTGTGTCCACGTGTAGCGTGCGGACTGGTGCAATATGTGGATTATTTCTATCTGCGTGCTATGCAACATGCGGACTGGTGCGTTGTCCACCAGGTAGCAGACTGGCTTCCTAACTTGGTACCTGGCGGATCAGCTGGTCTGGCCTTGTCCTTGCAGACTCAGCGGACTACGTTGTGCTAGCTGTGACTTGGGGTGGTGATTTTATCCACTAGGGCGGTGACCACATTCCTCAACCCACCTATAAATAGGACCCTCTGTCACTTCAACAGTAACTGAATGAACATTAAGTTGAGCGCGGGTTAATTGCTGCGGCCTCGGTTTTCTAATCCGCGCGGATTGAGAAGGATTAACTGGTTGTTGTTTGCAGGTTGTGCATCTAGCACTGTGAAGCTAGGAGTCTTGTTCTGATTGTGGTCAGGAAGCAGTGGAGCTTGCGGTTACAATCAGCAGTTTGTAGCAGGTCACACTTTACAGCCAGCCAGTATTCTCTCCAGCAATTGTTCAAGTTCAATAACCTGTTCACCGGTCTTGGCGGACTACGCGGTCTGCTCTTTCAGTTCGGCGGCGTCTTGCAGAGCAGTCGTCAGCAGAATAATGGGTAGTTCGCGGACTTCGCGGACTCCGTAGATCAGTGGTGTAGCAGTAGCGACTTGGCGGTCTCAGCAGACTCGGCGGACTCGGCGGTCTCTGGGGCAGTCCGCCCAGCTTGAAAAGTCTTGTTTGTTTGTATGCTTCTCTATTGTACTTGGCGAAATCATGTCTCGCCATGTATACCTTGTCTTGTAAAGTTGATAGTTGATAATACAATATCTATGGTTGTGATCTCTATTATTTTTGATTACTTAGCTCAATTTATGGTTGGAATGTTCCTGCGCTGGTTCCCACTTTCTACTTGATCAAGTGATCAGCTTGATAGCTCTGGAAGTGTTTGCCTGATACCAAAACTACCAGTTGATCAACTTGTGAGATTTTCAACATGGTATCAGGGGGAACCGTGGCTTGAGCAGTGATCAACCTCAGTTGTGCTCGGCGCTTCTGGAAGCTAGTGATCAGTTTTGGTGCAATGGAAGGAGCTTACACAATGGGTCTTGGTATTGAACTTCTTATAGAGATCAACTTCAAGAAGTGGAAATCATGTATGAAGAGCTATCTTCTGGGTGAGCAGTTGTGGGAAGTTGTCGGTGGTGACGACAAGCAAGAGGTGACTACTGCAACTAGTTCTGCTGAGCAGGTGAGAGTTTGGAGGAAGATTAATGTAAAGGTAGAGTTTGCTCTCAAACGGGCTGTCTCACTGGAGCTCTTTAATCACATCTTAGGATGTGAGTCTGCTGCTGAGATATGGAAAACCGTTGATTTTTTGTTCAATAGGAAGAAT
The DNA here is from genome assembly GCA_039583875.1 of Platanthera guangdongensis. NCBI lineage: Eukaryota > Viridiplantae > Streptophyta > Magnoliopsida > Asparagales > Orchidaceae > Platanthera > Platanthera guangdongensis. Next base: position 16,184,312 of record CM077154.1, read on the forward strand.
GTTGCAAGGCTACGGTTCTTGGAGAATGAGTTGGCTAAGGCAACTCAAGGATCTCTCTATCTCGAAGTTTTTCCTCAAGATGAAGAACCTGTGCCCTAAAATATCAGTATTGGATCCTAATGAGCCCATCTCTGAGGCTAAGTTGAAGAGGCACATAGTTCGCGGTTTGTGAAAGGAGTATGTGGCCTTTGTGACTTCCGTTCAAGGGTGGGCAACTCAACCTTCTTTGCTGGAGCTGGAAAATCTGCTGGCATCACATGAGAGCATGGCTAGGCAGATGTTTGGGGTGAGTATCTCTAAAGGAGGTAATGAAGCTCTCTTCATGGATAAGAAGAAGAAGAAGAGGAGTTGGGAGAAGAAGAAGAAGCATGCTGCTGAGGATATGCCTTCAACTTCATATCAGCAAGAGAGGAGCACTGCTCCTAAGAAGAACTGGAAGAAGGAGTTGAAGTGCTACAGGTGAAATCAGCCAGGATGATTCAAGAGTGACTGCAAGGTCAAGATGTAGCATGAGCATGTTGCAGACAAGGAGGGAGCTGGTTCCAGTATTGAGGAAGACGGTTAGGGAGGAGCCTTCTTGACAAGCACATGTGTTTGTGCTCTTTCCACCGTCGACTATCAAGATCACTGGATAGTTGACTCGGGGTGTGGTCATCACCTCACTGGAGACGAGTCGAAGTTCTCTTCACTGCAAGCATTCTCAGGTAATGAAGCTATTATTACAGTTGATGATTCTGTTCATACTGTAGAGAAGGAGGGCGTTGTTTCTTTGGACAGTGCTCCGGGTCCGCTTACTTTAAGTAGTGTGTATCACGTACATGGAATGAAGAAGAACCTCTTCTCGGTGACCAACGGAGTTAATGCGGGCTATCATGTTCTGTTTAGCCCAACAGAAGTAAGGTTTCTCCGCAACGTATCAACGGTAAAGGCTGATGTTGCTCATATAGGGAGAAGAGTAAGATACTTGTTTGTTTTATCAACAAGCTCTTATGTTGATCGGATGAGGGCCAACAATAGCGCGACTATCTGGCATAGCTGAAAGCTCTGATAATGAAGAGCCTTGTGAAAGGCTTGCCGAAGTTGTCATCCTACGGAGATGGCCATGTTTGCGCAGGGTGTTAGTATGGTAAGGATCATCGTCTTTCATTTAATAAGTCACAAATGAGGAGCAAGGCACTATTGGAATGCATCCATGATGATCTGATGGGGCCAACAGTTATCGCTAGTCTTGGAGGTAGCAGATACATGCTGGTATTGATTGATGACTACTCAAGATACACTTGGGTGTATTTCATGAAGGAGAAATCAACAGCTTTCCAATTGTTTGTGGAGTTCAAGGAGCTGATAGAGGGCCGAATTGGCTTGCGGATCAAGAAGTTTAGATCAGAAAACGATGATGAGTTTGTCTCATCTGAGTTCTCTAACTTCTGCAGGAAGCATGAGATCCAGAGAGAGCTTACTTGTGCTCATACTCCACAACAAAATAGAGTAGCAGAGAGGAAGATCTTTCACTTGACAGAAACTTGCAAGTGCTGGCTTCATGCAAAGGGCATTCCCAGGTCCTTTTAGGCAGAGGGAATGACCTACGCAACCTACGTCATTAATCAGATGCCTCTGAGTCTGATCAACATGAAGTCTCCTGTTGAAATGATGTTCAAGGAGAAGCCGAGCATGGAACACCTTCGGGCGTTTGGATCAACCTACTATGTTAACATCCCGGATTCTTAGAGGACCAAGCTTGATGCAAAGGCGAAGAAGCTCATCTTTATGGGCTATGATGAGCGGAAGAAGGGCTGGAAGTGCATGGATCCTACGACAAGTAAGTTTTTTTATATCAAGAGATGTTGTCTTTGATGGACTGACGTCATATAGAGGTGGCACTGTTGAGCTACAGGGGAGCAGGGTTGATGAAGGGCAGAAGGAAGCTGTTGAAGATTTTCAGTTGGAGCTGCCTGTGTCACCAGGAGCTCCAGGTGTTTCTACCTCTGGGGCAGAATCCTCTGGTTCAGGAAGCAGGGGGAGCGACACTCCAAGTGTGCCCGAGAACAGAGCTGGTTCTGAAGAAGCAACAAAGGTGGTGAGCAAGGAGCAGCCTCTTCGGAGATCGAAGAGGACCATCAAGCCAACAGCTCGGTATTGCAAAGGAAACACAGTGAGCTTTGTCTCTTAGTTCTTCGCAGGCCCCATGGATGAGCGGGAGCTTTTAAAGTTTGAAGAAGCCACTAGAGTCAAGGAATGGGATGATGCCATGGATAAGGAGATGGCTGCCCTGAAGAGGAACGAAATTTGGGACTTGGTGCCCAAAATTGATGGCATTACTCTTGTAACTTGCAAGTGGGTCTATAAGCTGAAAAAGAAGGCGGATGGGAGCATCAAGCGATACAAGGCTCGCCTTGTAGCTCAAGGGTTTTAACAGTAATACGACGAGGACTATGAGGAGATGTTCAGTCCTATGGCGATGATGACTTCAGTGCAAGTGGTGATAGCTTTGGCGGCTTGCCAGGGCTGGAAGATGTGGCAGCTGGATGTAAAGAACGCCTTTCTTTACGGGGAGATCGACAAGGACATCTTCATGGATCAGCTGCTTGTTTACATATCTGAAGAACATCCGGACTACGTCTATAAGCTCCGGAAGACCTTTATGGTTTGAAGCAGGCTCCTCGAGCCTGGTATAGGAAGATTGCATAATACCTCCAATTCTGCGGCTATCTTGCTTCAAATTCAGACTCGAGCCTGTTCATCAAGAAGAAAGGGGAGCTTCTGGTCCTAGTGCTGTTGTACGTGGATGACGTGATCATCACGGGGAATTCCAAGGAGGAGGTAGCTAGGCTCAGGGCGGAGCTAGCTATAAGATTCGAGATGAAGGACTTGGGTGAGCTCTGTAACACCCCAAATCCCATTTTGGGTTCAGGATTGGGTGACACAGCCTGGGAAATGGGCGTGTCCCAGGGCGTGTCCTGCTCGTGTTGAGAAATTGGTCTCGTGGTCGACGAAATGCGCACGGTAATCGTCGAGTGACAAGCAAAGGGAGTACACAGCCTGTGACATGGGCGTGTCCTTTGCGGGTTTCAGCCAGGGATGCGTGTGTTGGTGGACACGGGTATGTCCTGGGGTACACAGCATGGGACACGGGCGTGTCCCATAGCCGTGTCCCACTCGGGTTCACTGATGTTGTGCTGTGTGAAGTACACGGCTGCTCGACACGGGCGTGTCGGCCATGACACGGGTGTGTAAGGTGTGGCACGGGCATGTACTAGTTGGATTTGATTCTGTTGTGTGACGCTTAAGGGACACGACCTATGACACGGGCGTGTCATAGGGCGTGTCAGGCCATGTTCAGCCTTTTTCTGGGCAAATTAGGGCTATTCATTTTCCTTATCATGGATCCAAGGGTCCAGGCCCTTCCTTGCTAATATAAATCGAAAATGAGGGATAAACTCCTTCATTTCATATCATTCTTCCTCTTCTCAAAGAGAGAGAAAGGGAGAGCAAGGGAAGAGGGAAAGGGAGGAGAAAGCCAGCTGTTGGAGGAGTTGCGTAGTGTAGATTCAAGATCCGAGCTTGGATTCGTGGATGCAATGCCGAGACGGTGATTTCCATCTGGCTAGTTCATGGCTTCAAAGCAATCTTCAAGGGTAATAATCTCCTTCTTGGACATCGAAGTCCTTTCTTTATGCGTATGCATGGAATCGTCCACCAAGAGGTGGACATCGTAAGTGATTCCTTGGTTGAGTCTGCATCTAGAGCCGGAAGTGTGGAGTACGACATAGGCATGCTGTGTGAAGCCCATCTGGACAGTTAGTCTGGATTGGTGATGATTATAGGTAAATCGGAGAAGACTCCGTGTATTTGATACCTGTGTATTGTATGGATGTATGAATGTATGGATCTTAAATGCTTTGCGTAAGTTCCTTGTGGTGTGAGCGCTAATTGCTCTGGGAGAGCAAAAAGTTGCGGCTAATCAGGAGGGAAGGCGGACCCGCATCTAGTGGTGCGCTTCTGACGGTTTGAGCATGGGAAAGGCTGACCTGGCCCTGGTTATTTTGGGAGATCATCGATTGGTGGCAATGTTTGGGAGGATGCGGGGCAGACCCTACTTGCTGCACCACAGTTATGGGTCGATCTGGTATTTGCTCAAGTTTGTCGTGAGGTTATCACCTCTGAGTGGTTTGTGTGGAATGCACTCAGTCTGTGGGTTGGGGTGACTAGCACCGGCCAGACAACAAGTTAATAATCCTCTGATCGGTGGTGTTGCTATGGGGTCCGGTACACCGTAAGGTGCCCCGAGTGCACGGAGCATCTGGTGGAGACCGGTGTTTATGATATTGTTGTGCCGGAGAGCACTTATTTGTGATTGGTAGATATTATGTTTGGCAATGCCTACATGGAAGGAACCACTGCCCCGGGTAAGGGGTAGGTTCGTTATAATTGGTCAGCTAATGCTGACCGTTGCTTTGTTTACCGCTCTTTGGGTGGATGTCTAATTGCAAGTGCTGTTGAAGTGAAATGCATTGAGCGGAATAAAGGTTTGCTGCTTAAGGCCCTTGAAGGTCGTGCGAAGAATGTTTGGATTTCATGTGTGGCCAACCTGCGTGCCGATGTATGAAATTATATATGTTGTAAAGAGCAACTTGTAAGGCCTTAAGGCTATGGGTGTGTGTGTTGTATACATTCCTGTTATATATAAATGTGGAGTTTATATATTTAGTGGGAATTCGATGGGATGAGTTCATATAACTGAAACTACTGCGCTAGAATGATTTGAGGTAGGATACGAGTTGAATGAGATTTTGATTTCCACACATAATTCCGCCGTTTGTTTGTGAAATATGGCGTGGGGCCCCGATCAGACCCACCGTTATATTCCACGTGACAGATGGAGGTGTTACAAGCTCCACCACTTCCTTGGACTCGAGGTGGAGAGGAAAGAGAGAATCATACTCATGTCCCAAAAAGGTTATGCGGAACGGATCGTTCAATGATTCAGCAAGTTGGAGGGGAAAAGTTGCTCTACTCCATTTGATTCAGACATCAAACTTCGGCGGGATGAGGCGAGGATTCTTCTGGATCCTTTGGTGTTTCAGGCTCTAGTTGGGAGTCTTATCTACCTGATGATAACAAGTCCAGATATTGCTTACGCGGTTGACCGAGTAAGTCGGTATATAGCGGAACCAAGGAAGCCTCATCTAATGGCGGCAAGGAACATTCTGAAGTACGTGAAGGCCACTTCTGATATGGGTATCCTTTATAGGAGAGGCATGGGTTTTATTCTTCAAGGATATTCGGATGATGATTATGGGGGAGAGTCAGATGACAGGAACTCAACATTCGGTTATGTCTTTACTTGTGGATCAGGCAGTATCTCTTGGTGCAGCAAGAAGCAAGACTCAGTGTCCGTCTCTACTACAGAAGCAGAATCCAAGGCTTCATCCTTGGCATCTCGGGAAGCCATCTAGCTTAGGATACTAGTAGAGGACGTCTATGAAGAAGTGCGTGGTCCTACTCTGCTATCCGGTGATAATGAAAGTGCCCTGAAATTGGTGAATAATCCATTTTGTCACACACGGAACAAGCACATAGAGATTGAGCACCACTTCATTTGGGAGAAGGTGTTGGAGTGATATCTTATGGTAGAGCATGTACGGAGTGAGGACAATGTCGCAGACATCTTCATGAAGCTGTTGCTAAAGGTGCTATTTACACGGTTATGATGACTGCTGGGCTAGATCACCACTTGTCACTTCAAGGGGGAGTGTTGAAATTTGTGAAGTGAAAGTGGAGGCTGTTCAAGCAGACCATGCGGCCTGGGCAGACTGATGGTGCAGTCTGGGTTTTCTGATGGTGCGGCCTGGGTGAACTGGTTTTGTGGATTAGGCAGCCTGTTATTACAACCTAGTAATGTATTCAGTCAGCTCGGCTTGTGGTTCAGCTATTGGCGGTTCCTTGAAGTAACCAGACGGATTGTTGGTATATCCGCGGGTATGTGGTAGACTCTATTCGAGTTCGCGGAGTCTGCTGTGGCAGACTGTGTTTGGATATTGCGAGATCGGCATTGGTCTATGCCCTTGATATCTATTGATATGGTTGGTGATAACTGTGTTCATGGTGGCGGACTATCTTTGGAGCTGGCGATCTGGCTTCATGTCCACCGAGCTCGCGGCAGGTGTTTGGTGAGTTGCTGGACTTGGTCACATCCTGTGACAAGTCCAGGGTATTGGCAGAGCCCGCGGTGTCCGCTAGTTAACCGGGCAATATGTACTTGTTGGTCGTGGACTCGTGTGGCGGGCTGGTGCGGTGTTCACAAGCTGTGCGGGCTGGTGCTATTCCGCGTGTAGCGTGCAGACTGGTGCAGTATGTGGGCTGTTGCTATCTGTATGCTGTGCAGCATGCGGACTGGTGCGGTGTTCGCCAGGTAGCAGACTGGCTTCCTGACTTGGTACCTAGCGGATCGGCTGGTCTGGCCTTGTCATTGCGGACTGGGTGGACTGCGTTGTGCTAGCTATGACCTAGGGTGGTGATTTTATCCACTAGGGCGGTGACCACACTCCTCACCCCGCCTATAAATAGGACCCCCCGTCACTTCAACAGTAACTGGATGAATAGTAAGTTGAGCGCGAGTTAATTTTTGCAGCCTCGGTTTTCTAGTCCGCGCGGATTGAGAAGGATTAACTAGTTGTTGTTTGCCGGTTGTGCAGCTAGCACTGTGAAGCTAAGAGTCTGGTCCTGATTACGGTCAGGAAGCAGTGGAGCTTGTAGTTACAATCCGCAGTTTGCAGCAGGTCACACTTTGCGACCAGCCAGTCTTCTCTCCAGCAATTGTTCAAGTTCAATAACCTGTTCGCCGGTCTCGGCAGACTAGGAGGTCTGTTCTTTTAGTTCGGCGGCGGCTTGCAGAGCAGTCATCAGCAGAATAACGGGTAGTCCGCGCACTTCGCGGACTCCATAGATCAGTGGTGCAGCAGTAGCAGCTTTGCGGTCTCAGTAGACCCGGCAGACTCAGCTATATCTAGGGCAGTCCGCCCAGCTTGAAAAGTCTTGTTTGCTTGTATGCTTCTCTATTGTACTTGGCGAAATCATGTCTTGCCATATATACCTTGCCTTGTAAAGTTGATAGTTGATAATACAAGATCTGCAGTTGCTCTATGTTGTTTTTGATTACTTAGCTCAGTTTATGGTTGGAGTGTTCCTGCGCTTGGTTCCCGCTTTTCGCTTGATCAAGTGATCAACTTGATAGCTCTGGAAGTATTTGCTTGATACCAAAACTACTAGTTGATCAGCTTGTGAGATTTTCAACAATGTGGGACTAAATACATGCCGCGCGGCTAGGCGGTTTAACATAGTCAAACTGCCATGCTATATAGATTACAAAACTAGTGAAGCCTCGAAAGTCTAGCGCCGACTAATAACCAGACCACAACTGTGGTTAACTCCTAGACCGCTACTGTGGCTAACCACCAGATCGCTGTTGCCGCTAATCTTCAGACCTCAGCTAAGGCTTGCCAACAAACCACTGATGCAGCTAACCAATAGACCGCTACTGCGGCTAACTAGCAGACTGCTGCTGCGGCTATCCTCCTGACTGCTGTTATGGCTAATCATCAGACGCTACTGCGGCTTACCAATAGTCCGCTTAGCCAAACCACCAGAACAAGGAGTCTAGCAGACCGCTGAGACAAACCGCCAAACCGAGGAGACAAGCTGACTGCTGCGGCTAGATATTAGACCGCCCAGTCTCCTCAAGATTCAACACTCTCCCTCAAGCTGGAGCATATATATCCACCATGCCTATCTTTCTACAAACCTCCCCAAAAGGAGTAAAAGGTTTGTTGAAAAAATCAGTTAGTTCTCTCTCTGAGGTAATAAATGGTGTGCAGATCTGATTCTTCAAAATCTCCTCTCTAATGAAGCGACAATCTACCTGGATATGCTTCGTCCTCTCATGAAAGACTAGATTCCTCTAAATATATATGGTCGTCTTATTGTCACATAACATAAGTAGGGGATGATCATAAAACTCTCCCAGATCAAGCAAGAGTGTTCGTAGCCACTTCAACTCGTAAGCAGTCTGAGCCATGCTTCTATATTCAGCTTCTGCACTTGACCTGACAACTACAACTAGTTTCTTGCTCTTCCAGCTGACTAGATTACCTCTAATGAAAGTGCAGAAACCAGATGTAGACTTCTTATCTTCCTTATCATCTACGTAGCTAGCATCAGAATAAGCCTCAACCTTCAAATATCCCCTTTTCTAAAACAAAAGCCCTTTTCCTGATGCACCTTTTACATACTCAAAAATCTTTAGAGCTGACTGCTGATGACATTCTCCGGGGGCTTACATAAACTGGATCACTTTCCCTACTACATAACAAATATCTGGTCTTGTGACTGTCAGATAAATGAGTTTACCCACAAGATGCCAATATTTGGTGACATCTTCAATAATAGGAGATTTCTCACTCCAGCATTTTTCTTCTCTGACAGCCATAGGAGTCCGAGCAGGTTTAGCCCCAATAAGACCTGTCTCTTTCAAGAGATCTAAGGTATACTTCTACTGTGAAAGAAAAATAGAACCAAGTTTTCGAGATATCTCAATCCCCAGAAAGTTTTTAGGAGACCTCATATCCTTGATAACAAAATGCTGAAGCAGATGCTTCTTTATCATATCAATACCATTCCTATCGTCCCCTATAAGAAGAATGTCATCCACGTAGACTGCAAGAATAAAAAGGCCAACCGAGGTTTTGTAAATGAATAATGAATGATCTACAGCACTCCGAATAAATCCAATAACAGAAATAACTTCATTGAATTTATCAAACCGGGCCCTTGGACTTTGCTTAAGATCATAGATAGCCTTCTATAATCTACATACCTGAGACTCCCCTTGAGCAACATACCTAGGAGGTTGCTCCATATAGATTGTCTCATGCAAATCACAATAAAGAAAAGCATTCTTTATATCCAATTGAGACATCTCCCAACCCCTATTGACTGCCATAGCGAAAAGAACACTAATTGTAGTAATCCGAGCGACATAAGAGAATGCATCAAATGAATACACGCCATAGGTTTGCATAAATCCTTCAGAAACAAGCCGAGCCTGGTACCAATCAATAGTACCATCAGGGAGAAATTTGATGACAATGACCTAGTGACAGCCAACCACATCAGCTCTAGGAGGGATAGGAATGAGATTCCAAGTACCCCGTTCAGTGAGAGTTTTCATCTCTTCATGCATAGCAGCTTTCCAATGAGGAATGACATGGGCTTCTTGATATGAGGCAGGAAAAACATTCGCCAATAGAGCAAAAGCAAAGCTCTTAGACTGAGGAGACAACTGTGCATAAGAGATCACATCCCGAAGGGGATGCTGAATGTAAGATCGAACACCTTTCCAAAGAGCAATCAGAAGATCAAGGTATGTCCTATCAACTGTATCAGTTCCACCCGAAGGAGAAACAACTGGCTCAAGAGCTATGGGCAACAACTCAGTAGAAGAATCAAAGATTGTAAAACTCCCCCTTACCCGGATCCCAAAACACGGCACGAAGGGGGAGTCTTATGCCCGGAACAGCCGCCATGGGGTAGCATTAGCACACGGGCTAAGCTGTACCACAAGACGCCTATTCCGCCGGCTACAACAATATCAATAAATAATGCCAACCCAACCAAATAAATATGCAAGAAAAGTCAAAATCCACACTAAGCATATAATGTCCAAAAACATGAAATAAAGAGAAGCTAAAACATGCTTCTACCATATATCAGAGTACAGCTAAACATTGCCCAAACGGGCTACATCAGAGTATCAAATACTAACATCAGTAACTGACGGTATCGACGGCACCGTCACCTCAGGCCCTGTCATCCTGGCCTGGCTGTCCTGCTGCGTAGTCTGCGGCTGCTCCACCTGCGGCGTGACCTCCTAAAAAGGGAGACGTAGCAACCGTTAGTCGAAACGACTAAGTGGTTTCACATCCGCTCCCCCGGCGACTCCTCGGCACCGGGCGGAGAAAAGGAACAAGAGTATAGTATATAACAAGTATGCAAGTAAAGGAAGTACAAGCAGGTGGCAGTAGTGTAAGAGTAACGGTATCATAATCAGCATTTATGTAAGAGCTACACTAAACTAGCAAGTATAAGTAACAGCAGGAAAGTAACTTAACTTATAAGAATGCCCATACAAACTTATAAGTTAAGGATCGGGTTACATAAAAGTAACTCATCGTATAAGAGTGCCCATACAAACTTATATGATGAGGATCTTGTTGTGCAATGTTATGAAATGCTATGAATGCTATGCAATGACTCACCCATGCACACCCATGCAATTGCTATGTCGACACAGACTATAGTTCCCACTTTTCGAGCAGGTAGCTAACCTCTCAGGCATCAGCCGCCGTGGCCAGGCGGTGACAGTAGAACGGGCACTTCTACTACTAGGCGGGTATCACACTACTTCACCTAGGCCTCCGTACGCGTCAACGCTAAGAACACAACTGCGGAGCCCCTGCGTACTATGGCCCAGCGGGGTCTTGGGTAGATGTGCACCAAGAACACAGCCCGAACTGGCCTTGCGTGACCCGGAAGGGGCCTCGGAAGAAGCACGAGGACACAACCCAACCGTTCACATGGCCGGAGGGGCCTCGGGACGTGAACACCAAGGACACAGCCCAAACCGACCAAGTCTAACTGCCAACTCCCGTCGGTGTGACGACTGGCGAGCCCGTAGACCTGCCACACTATCCTTAACCCAGGATTACGACACCGCGTGTCGGGTAACACCACATGCAAATTCCACATCAACATATCATGGAAGGGGCCTCGGAGTGAGCACGAGGACACAGCCCCACCATCCATCCACACCTTACCTAAACACGACCAAAACAAGTGGCGGTCAACACCGCACTTGCACCTTTACTATAAAATGCCAATAGGAGACGACACACTATTGTTGGACTCCTAAATTCAATCAGATATAAAACATATGCATGGCCATGGGTTACCCATCTATATATCATCCCAAGTGATTTCAACATGATATAAACAAGATTTGCTCTTACGACAACTTACCGAAGTATTATCAAATCAATCCAATTAAACATAAGGAAATCAACAGGCCTCAAGCTATCTTGCGATAATAAATTGATTTCTAAAACAGTAAATATTATCATCCATAACACTTTGGTGGTTAACATAAAATTATTTCACCAAAATCTCGAATTAATTGCGACATTGGACCCATCAATTTCAAATCCACAATGTATGTAGAGACCCCGAATTTCAGCGCAGGATTAGCACTGGACAGCAACTTCGACCGGAGTTTCCTGAAGTTATAGGAATCCGGTGGAGGCGTGTAACCACTCGTTGGAAAGACCTTTCCATGATCTACAACTTTCATTTTCAGGTCACAACCCAGATCTGACAATAACTTACTCGAAATCGGCTTCAAAGTTCGCTGCGCACAGAACACGATTTCTGTGTACAGGAATTGCCGGACAGCAAACTCGATTAGGTTTTCCCAGGGCCACAGACATCACCTGAAGTCGTGCAACCACTCGTTGGAAAGGTATTTCCAAGGGCTACAACGTTCGTGTTTAGCCAAAAGCCCAGATCTGCCCATATCCTACATGAAAATGGCCTAGAAGATTGCTGCGCGCAGAATACAGATTCTACACGCATCTTAAAGAAAAATGAACGGCATCGGTCCGTCTTCCTCCTCAAGCGATCCTTCCTAAATTTTCCAGAAATGTCCTCCTCCCTTATTCAACCTCAAGGGCCAAAACTCCTCACAAAACCATTCACCCATCGTCGTATTGAAGAAAAGTGGAAGGGTTGAAGAGATCTAAAATCTAGGATTCAAATCCTAGCATGGCCAAACCTAGAAATCTTCTCCTCTCCATCAAGCTCTCTTGAGCCGATGTCTCTCCTAAATATCTAAGATCTAGCACCAAGGGAGAGGGTAGGAAACTCACATTGGCTCCAGCGGTACCACCATTTCCGGCCATGGATCGCGTAGTTCTCCTTGGCGGCATCTTCTCTTTCACGGCGATGGCGAATCTCCTTCGGTAGAACTTGCTCCTGCAGTTTTCCTCTCACCAGGAGTTCTCACAGGAATTAGGGGAAGAAATGGGAATGAAAACGGCTAGGGTTTTCTCTGCCCCTTATATACAAAATGTGACACGGGTAGGGACACGGCCGTGTCCGTACCCGTGTCCTGCTTCCCTGAAACGGTAATGGCGGTTTCCATGTCGATTCAATGCTTGACATGGGTAGGGGCACGCCCGTGTCCCGACCCGTGTGCCCATGACACGGCCGTGTGCCTGGACGTGTTATTGGCCGTGTACTTCTCGGGTTACATCTCGACACTTCTAGTCGAGCTCAACTCGACGCACACGGGTAGGGACACGCCCGTGTCACTACCCGTGTCACTTAGTGTCGACCCCGCTCGACGATCTCGACGATCTCGACACGCCTCGTCGAGCTCATCTCGACGCACATAGGTAGGGACACGGCCGTGTCACTACCCGTGTCACTTGGTGTTGACACAGCTCGCCAGTCTCGACACAGCTTGTCGAGTGGAACTCGACGCACACGGGTAGTGACATGCCCGTGTCACTACCCGTGTCACCACCCGTGTCACTCTGCACTGATTTCTCCACCTCTCCACAAGTGCAGCCCAATTCCCTGCACTTCTCAGGACTTAAGTAAACCCTCCTGACTCAAAAACACACACACTAGGGGCCTAGAGCGATTCAGGACATTACAAATCCTATAAACAAAATAAAAGATTTCGTCCCCGAAATCAGGCTTAGGCTGTGTGGAGAAAAGCTTAACAGGAAATTTATCATATGATTTTAAATAAGATTACCTTGAGCAAACAACTCCGGGTAGCGTTGCTGCATCAAATCCATTGGCTCCCAGGTGTACTCCTCCTTCCCATGATTCAACCATAGCACCTTCACTAAGGGGACACTTTTGCGGCGTAATGTTCTTGTCTCGCTGTCAACAATCCGTACCGGCTCTAGTCACACAGACCTATCTGACGCCACTGCACTATCAGCAGTGGGAATAAATTGGTCGGGCCGCAATAGTGCTTTTCGAAGCGACGATACATGGAACACGTCGTGATGATTTTCTAGTTCCGGTGGTAACTCCAACCGATAGGCCAACGGGCCAATTCTTTCCAATATAGTATAAGGCCCAACATACCTTGGGCTGAGCTTTTTCACTCCCCGTACCCGCGACACTCCATGCATCGGCCGAATCTTAAGGAACACTTTTTCGCCCACTTGGAACTCCACCATCCGGTGCTTTTTATTGTAATATTTTGCCTGTCGACTTTGAGCCTCCAACATGCGGTCTCTTATCAATCTAACAGCCACATCAGTATCATCTATAAATTCATTTCCCAATACTTTCAGATCTTCATCCTGCACCCAAGACAAGGGGGTCCTACACCTTCTTCCGTAAAGGGCTTCATGGGGCGCCATACCGATGCTCGCTTGATGACTATTATTGTAGGAGAATTCCACCAGGGGTAAGAGTCTTTCCCACGGCTCTCCTCTGTCCAACACACATAACCTCAACAAATCCTCCAGCGTTCTGATGGTCCGCTCTGACTGCCCGTCAGTCTGAGGATGAAATGCGGTACTAAAGGTTAGGCGTGAGCCCAAATACGCCTGTACCGCCTTCCACTCATTGGATGTAAACCGACCATCCCGATCTGAAACAATTGTCTTGGGCACGCCATGATACCGTACAAATTGCTCCACAAAAAGGCGTACCAAAACATCCACGTGTGCTTCCTTCTTCATTGGAATGAACCGGGCCACCTTTGTCAGTCGATCCACAATAACCCACACCGAATCATTCCCGGAGCGTGAGCGAGGTAGCCCATGGACAAAGTCCATGGAGATATCCTCAAACTTCCATTCGGGAATTGGCAAAGACTGCAACAAACCACCGGGACTCCTGCATTCAGCCTTCACTCTTTGACAAGCTTCGCAATGTGTAACATAGTAGCGAACATCCTTCTTCATTCCCGGCCAACACATGATCTTCCGCAATCCGGCGTACATCTTAGCAATACCCGGGTGCACTGAATATTGAGTGGAATGTGCCTCTCTCAAGATATCCTCCCGAATTTTGCCGCCCTTGGGAATATAAAGTCAGCCTCGAAGATAAACGAGGCCGTCTTTTAGTGTGTACTCATCGGTGGTCCCATCTTCAATTTCCTTGATTGCTGGGGCCAAGGCCGCATCCATTCCTTGCTCCACCCGAATCCGGTCTCGGATATCGCAAACTATGCTCATGTTGCCCAAATACTCCGCATACACTGCCGAAGGAGCCTTGAATACTAGAGAAATTTCCATCTCCTCGATCATCCGAGCCAACTCCATACTCATCAACCGAGACTCTGGGCTAGAGCCTGGCGCTTTTCTACTCAAGGCATCGGCTACGGAGTTCGCTTTCCCGGGGTGGTAGTTCATGGTGAACTCATAGTCGCATAGAAATTCCAACCACCGTCGTTGTCTCATGTTCAACTCCTTCTGAGTGTGGACATACTTCAAGTTCTTGTGATCGGAAAAGATCTCGCAGTGTACGCCATATAGGTAATGCCTCCAGACCTTCAAAGCGAACACCACTGCTCCCAACTCCAAATCATGAACCGGGTAATTGATTTCATGTTCCTTTAACTGCCTTGAATCATAAGCGATCACATGTCCGTGCTGCATCAGCACCGCACCCATCCCTTGATATGATGCGTCCGTGTAAACCTGAAATCCTTCCTTCCCCAACGGAAGTGCAAGGATGGGGGCGGAGGTAAGCCTATCCTTCAACTCTTGAAATGCTGCTTCACATTGAGGTGTCCACTCAAATGGCACACCCTTCTTCATCAAGGAGGTAAGAGGAAGGGCAATCTTGGAAAATCCTTTCACGAACTTGCGGTAGTAGCCAGCAAGTCCAAGAAAGCTTCGTACATCGGCCGCCGACTTCAAGGGCGACCACTCCTTCACGGCCCGCACCTTTGTTGGATCCACTGCTAGCCCTGCTCCACTGATCACATGCCCAAAGAAGGCAACCTCCTTAAGCCAGAATTCACACTTGCTAAACTTGGCATACAAGGCGTGCTCCTTCAATTTCTTCAAAACCAAGGTCAGGTGCTCGACATGCTCCTCCTCCGTCTTTGAGTAGACCAAGATGTCGTCGATGAAAACAATGACGAAGATGTCCAAATACGGTTCAAACACCTTGTTCATCAAACTCATGAAGGCCGAAGGTGCATTTGTGAGTCCAAATGGCATTACTGTGAACTCATACAAACCATATCTCGAACTGAATGCTGTTTTCTGAATATGCCCCTCATGTATCCTCAACTGATAGTATCCAGAGCGCAAGTCTAGTTTAGAGAACCAATGTGCTCCCACTAATTGATCGAACAACTCGTCGATCCGCGGTAGCGGATAAGTGTTCCGCACCGTCAACCGATTGAGTTCCCGATAATCTATGCACAATCGCAGAGTTCCATCCTTCTTCTTTACGAACAGCACAGGGGCTCCCCATGGTGATGAACTGGGGCAAACGAACCCTGAATCTACTAGTTCTTGCAATTGAACTCTAAACTCCGCGAGTTCTTTCCGGGCCATTCTGTACGGAGCCTTGGACACAGGCTTGGCACCTGGTACTAGATTGATCTGGAAGTCAACCTCTCTATGCGGAGGTAATCCTGGTAGCTTCTCAGGAAATACCTCGGGAAAATCCCGCACAACCCGTACATCCTTTAATTCCAACGCTTCCTCCTTCAACTCGAACCAGATTATGAAGACCTCGTCCCCCTTCATATGAGCTTTTACTACCTGGACGGAAGATAACATCATGCGGGGCGCGAAGCCAATACCTTGGAAGATGACGTCAGAGTCTCCATGTCTCAAATAGATCCGCTTCTCCGCGCAGTCGATCCTCGCGAAGTGCCAATCCAGCCATGCCATGCCCAAAATGATGTCGAACTCTGACATTCTCAGAACCGTGGCCGGTGTATCAAAGGCCTTCCCATCAATAAATAACTCCAACTCGTACTTGGCGGTTGCGATCATCTCCGAGCCATCCGGAAGGCGTAAACGTCGGGCTATGCCGGTAAAGTACTGTACACCCCCCATGTCTTTTATGAAATCCTCGGACACAAAGGAGTGTGAGGCACCGGTATCGAATAGAGTGTAGGCCGGTTTCTCACTAACCATTACGCCTTAGTATCAAGATTGTGAATGCTCAAGCCAGATTCCTAGAAAAACTTAGGCAGACTAAGGACGAATGCTTAATTTCTTCTTCGTAGTCCTCGTCTTTGAGCTGGGTCCCGCTTCAATCACTCCTTCAGCGAGTCTCTTAACGCTTGTCTGAACACCCAAAAGACCCGCTCCCAACCACTTTACCATATCCATTATCTCCACCAAGCACAAATCTCCTATAAACAAAAGTGGTTGCCCTAGGAAATCTGCCATGTCTATTTTCTCTGTTAGATTCAAAATCCGCTATAAACAAAAGTGCTTGCCCGAGGGGATCTCGCAAGACTTTATACCATAGTTTTACATACTTGGGGTCGTCCAAACTTGGAAGGTTGACGTATAAAGGTATGTACCTAAGGTCAGGTTGGCTAATCGTAGGGTCAAAGTTGGACAAACTTAATTTGAATTACATATGGGCACACCACTGCTTCCGCTAAGTCAGTTTGTCCACAAACCGACTAACCAAACGGGGGTGGCACCATTGTTGAATGACTTCCTTAGTTGAGGATCGTGGCAAACTGATACCATTTGTAAAACTCCCCCTACCCGGATCCCAAAACACGGCACGAACGGGGAGTCTTATGCCCGGAACAGCCGCCTTGGGGTAGCATTAGCACACGGGCTAAGCTATACCACAAGACGCCTATTCCGCCGGCTACAACAATATCAATAAATAATGCCAACCCAACCAAATAAATATGCAAGAGAAGTCAAAATCCACACTAAGCATATAATGTCCAAAACATGAAATAAAGAGAAGCTAAAACATGCTTCTACCATATATCAGAGCACAACTAAACATTGCCCAAACGGGCTACATCAGAGTATCAAATACTAACATCAGTAACTGACGGTATCGACGGCACCGTCACCTCAGGCCCTGTCATCCTGGCCTGACTGTCCTGCTGCGTAGTCTGCGGCTGCTCCACCTGCGGCGTGACCTCCTAAAAAGGGAGACGTAGCAACCGTTAGTCGAAACGACTAAGTGGTTTCACATCCGCTCCCCCGGCGACTCCTCGGCACCGGGCGGAGAAAAGGAACAAGAGTATAGTATATAACAAGTATGCAAGTAAAGGAAGTACAAGCAGGTGGCAGTAGTGTAAGAGTAATAGTATCATAATCAGCATTTATGTAAGAGCTACACTAAACTAGCAAGTATAAGTAACAGCAGGAAAGTAACTTAACTTATAAGAATGCCCATACAAACTTATAAGTTAAGGATCGGGTTACATAAAAGTAACTCATCGTATAAGAGTGCCCATACAAACTTATACGATGAGGATCTTGTTGTGCAATGTTATGAAATGTTATGAATGCTATGCATGACTCACCCATGCGCACCCATGCAATTGCTATGTCGACACAGACTATAGTTCCCACTTTTCGATCAGGTAGCTAACCTCTCAGACATCAGCCGCCGTGGCCAGGCGGTGACAGTAGAACAGGCACTTCTACTACTAGGCGGGTATCACACTACTTCACCTAGGCCTCCGTACGCCTCAACGCTAAGAACACAACAGCGGAGCCCCTGCGTACTATGGCCCAGCGGGGTCTTGGGTAGATGTGCACCAAGAACACAGCCCGAACTGGCCTTGCGTGACCCGGAAGGGGCCTCGGAAGAAGCACGAGGACACAACCCAACCGTTCACATGGCCGGAGGGGCCTCGGGACGTGAACACCGAGGACACAGCCCAAACCGACCAAGTCTAACTGCCAACTCCCGTCGGTGTGACGACTGGCGAGCCCGTAGACCTGCCACACTATCCTTAACCCAGGATTACGACACCGCGTGTCGGCTCACACCACATGCAAATTCCACATCAACATATCATGGAAGGGGCCTCGGAGTGAGCACGAGGACACAGCCCCACCATCCATCTACACCTTACCTAAACACGACCAAAACAAGTTGCGGTCAACACCGCACTTACACCTTTACTATAAAATGCCAATAGGAGACGACACACTATTGTTGGACTCCTAAATTCAATCCGATATAAAACATATGCATGGCCATGGGTTACCCATCTATATATCATCCCAAGTGATTTCAACATGATATAAACAAGATTTGCTCTTACAACAACTTACTGAAGTATTATCAAATCAATCCAATTAAACATAAGGAAATCAACAGGCCTCAAGCTATCTTGCGATAATAAATTGATTTCTAAAACAGTAAATATTATCATCCATAACACTTTGGTGGTTAACATAAAATTATTTCACCAAAATCTCGAATTAATTGCGACATTGGACCCACCAATTTCAAATCCACAATGTATTTAGAGACCCCGAATTTCAGCGCAGGATTAGCACTGGACAACAACTTCGACCGGAGTTTCCTGAAGTTATAGGAATTCGGTGGAGGCGTGTAACCCCTCGTTGGAAAGACCTTTCCATGATCTACAACTTTCATTTTCAGGTCACAACCCAGATCTGACAATAACTTACTCGAAATCGGCTTCAAAGTTCGCTGCGCAAAGAACACGATTTCTGTGTACAGGAATTGCCGGACAGCAAACTCGATTAGGTTTTCCCGGGGCCACAGACATCACCTGAAGTCGTGCAACCACTCGTTGGAAAGGTATTTCCAAGGGCTACAACGTTCGTGTTTAGCCAAAAGCCCACATCTGCCCATATCCTACATGAAAATGGCCTAGAAGATCGCTGCGCGCAGAATACAGATTCTGCGCGCATCTTAAAGAAAAATGAACGGCATCGGTCCGTCTTCCTCCTCAAGCGATCCTTCCTAAATTTTCTAGAAATGTCCTCCTCCCTTATTCAACCTCAAGGGCCAAAACTCCTCACGAAACCATTCACCCATCGTCGTATTGAAGAAAAGGGGAAGGGTTGAAGAGATCTAAAATCTAGGATTCAAATCCTAGCATGGCCAAACCTAGAAATCTTCTCCTCTCCATCAAGCTCTCTTGAGCCGATGTCTCTCCTAAATATCTAAGATCTAGCACCAAGGGAGAGGGTAGGAAACTCACATTGGCTCCAGCGGTACCACCATTTCCGGCCATGGATCGCGTAGTTCTCCTTGGCGGCATCTTCTCTTTCACGGCGATGGCGGATCTCCTTCGGTAGAACTTGCTCCTGCAGTTTTCCTCTCACCAGGAGTTCTCACAGGAATTAGGGGAAGAAATGGGAATGAAAACGGCTAGGGTTTTCTCTGCCCCTTATATACAAAATGTGACACGGGTAGGGACACGGCCGTGTCCGTACCCGTGTCCTGCTTCCCTGAAACGGCAATGGCGGTTTCCATGTCGGTTCAATGCTTGACACGGGTAGGTACACGCCCGTGTCCCGACCCGTGTCCCCATGACACGGCCGTGTGCCTGGACGTGTTATTGGCCGTGTACTTCTCGGGTTACATCTCGACACTTCTCGTCGAGCTCAACTCGACGCACACGGGTAGGGACACGCCCGTGTCACTACCCTTGTCACTTAGTGTCGACCCCGCTCGACGATCTTGACGCATCTCGACGATCTCGACACGCCTCGTCGAGCTCATCTCGACACACACGGGTAGGGACACGGCCGTGTCACTACCCGTGTCACTTGGAGTCGACACAGCTCGCCAGTCTCGACACGGCTTGTCGAGTGGAACTCGACGCACACGGGTAGTGACACGCCCGTGTCACTACCCGTGTCACCACCCGTGTCACTCTGCACTGATTTCTCCACCTCTCCACAAGTGTAGCCCAATTCCCTGCACTTCTCAGGACTTGAGTCAACCCTCCTGACTCAAAAACACACACACTAGGGGCCTAGAGCGATTCGGGACGTTACAAATCCTATAAACAAAATAAAAGATTTCGTCCCCGAAATCAGGCTTAGGCTGTGTGGAGAAAAGCTTAACAGGAAATTTATCATATGATTTTAAATAAGATTACCTTGGGCAAACAACTCCGGGTAGCGTTGCTGCATCAAATCCATTGGCTCCCAGGTGTACTCGTCCTTCCCATGATTCAACCATAACACCTTCACTAAGGGGACACTTTTGCGGCGTAATGTTCTTGTCTCGCTGTCAACAATCCATACCGGCTCTAGTCGCACAGACCTATCTGACGCCACTGCACTATCAGCAGTGGGAATAAATTGGTCGGGCCGCAATAGTGCTTTTCGGAGCGACGATACATGGAACACGTCGTGATGATTTTCTAGTTCCGGTGGTAACTCCAACCGATAGGCCAACGGGCCAATTCTTTCCAATATAGTATAAGGCCCAACATACCTTGGGCTGAGCTTTTTCACTCCCCGCACCCGCGACACTCCATGCATCGGCCGAATCTTAAGGAACACTTTTTCGCCCACTTGGAACTCCACCATCCGGTGCTTTTTATTGTAATATTTTGCCTGTAGACTTTGAGCCTCCAACATGCGGTCTCTTATCAATCTGACAGCCACATCAGTATCATCTATAAATTCATTTCCCAATGCTTTCGGATCTTCATCCTGCACCCAAGACAAGGGGGTCCTACACCTTCTTCCGTAAAGGGCTTCATGGGGCGCCATACCGATGCTCGCTTGATGACTATTATTGTAGGAGAATTCCACCAGGGGTAAGAGTCTTTCCCACGGCTCTCCTCTGTCCAACACACATAACCTCAACAAATCCTCCAGCGTTCTGATGGTCCGCTCTGACTGCCCGTCAGTCTGAGGATGAAATGCGGTACTAAAGGTTAGGCGTGAGCCCAAATACGCCTGTACCGCCTTCCACTCATTGGATGTAAACCGACCATCCCGATCCGAAACAATTGTCTTGGGCATGCCATGATACCGTACAAATTGCTCCACAAAAAGGCGTACCAAAACATCCACGTGTGCTTCCTTCTTCATTGGAATGAACCGGGCCACCTTTGTCAGTCGATCCACAATAACCCACACCGAATCATTCCCGGAGCGTGAGCGAGGTAGCCCATGGACAAAGTCCATGGAGATATCCTCAAACTTCCATTCGGGAATTGGCAAAGACTGCAACAAACCACCGGGACTCCTGCATTCAGCCTTCACTCTTTGACAAGCTTCGCAATGTGTAACATAGTAGCGAACATCCTTCTTCATTCCCGGCCAACACATGGTCTTCCGCAATCCGGCGTACATCTTAGCAATACCCGGGTGCACTGAATATTGAGAGGAATGTGCCTCTCTCAAGATATCCTCCCGAATTTTGCCGCCCTTGGGAATATAAAGTCGGCCTCGAAGATAAACGAGGTCGTCTTTTAGTGTGTACTCATCGGTGGTCCCATCTTCAATTTCCTTGATTGCCGGGGCCAAGGCCGCATCCATTCCTTGCTCCACCCGAATCCGGTCTCGGATATCATAAACTATGCTCATGTTGCCCAAATACTCCGCATACACTGCCGAAGGAGCCTTGAATACTAGAGAAATTTCCATCTCCTCGATCATCCGAGCCAACTCCATACTCATCAACCGAGACTCTGGGATAGAGCCTGGCGCTTTTCTACTCAAGGCATCGGCTACGGAGTTCGCTTTCCCGGGGTGGTAGTTCATGGTGAACTCATAGTCGCATAGAAATTCCAACCACCGTCGTTGTCTCATGTTCAACTCCTTCTGAGTGTGGACATACTTCAAGTTCTTGTGATCGGAAAAGATCTCGCAGTGTACGCCATATAGGTAATGCCTCCAGACCTTCAAAGCGAACACCACTGCTCCCAACTCCAAATCATGAACCGGGTAATTGATTTCATGATCCTTTAACTGCCTTGAAGCATAAGCGATCACATGTCCGTGCTGCATCAGCACCGCACCCATCCCTTGATATGATGCATCCGTGTAAACCTGAAATCCTTCCTTCCCCGACGGAAGTGCAAGGATGGGGGCGGAGGTAAGCCTATCTTTCAACTCTTGAAATACTGCTTCACATTGAGGTGTCCACTCAAATGGCACACCCTTCTTCGTCAAGGAGGTAAGAGGAAGGGCAATCTTGGAAAATCCTTTCACGAACTTGCGGTAGTAGCCAGCAAGTCCAAGAAAGCTTCGTACATCGGCCGCCGACTTCAAGGGCGACCACTCCTTCACGGCCCGCACCTTTGTTGGATCCACTGCTAGCCCTGCTCCACTGATCACATGCCCCAAGAAGGCAACCTCCTTAAGCCAGAATTCACACTTGCTAAACTTGGCATACAAGGCGTGCTCCTTCAATTTCTTCAAAACCAAGGTCAGGTGCTCGACATGCTCCTCCTCCGTCTTTGAGTAGACCAAGATGTCGTCGATGAAAACAATGACGAAGATGTCCAAATACGGTTCAAACACCTTGTTCATCAAACTCATGAAGGCCGAAGGTGCATTTGTGAGTCCAAACGGCATTACTGCGAACTCATACAAACCATATCTCGAACTAAATGCTGTTTTCTGAATATCCCCCTTATGTATCCTCAACAGATAGTATCCAGAGCGCAAGTCTAGTTTAGAGAACCAATGTGCTCCCACTAATTGATCGAACAACTCGTCGATCCGCGGTAGCGGATAAGTGTTCCGCACCGTCAACCAATTGAGTTCCCGATAATCTATGCACAATCGCAGGGTTCCATCCTTCTTCTTTACGAACAGCACAGGGGCTCCCCATGGTGATGAACTGGGGCGAACGAACCCTGAATCTACTAGTTCTTGCAATTGAACTCTAAACTCCGCGAGTTCTTTCGGGGCCATTCTGTACGGAGCCTTGGACACAGGCTTGGCACCTGGTACTAGATTGATCTAGAAGTCAACCTCTCTATGCGGAGGTAATCCTGGTAGCTTCTCAGGAAATACCTCGGGAAAATCCCGCACAACCCGTACATCCTTTAATTCCAACGCTTCCTCCTTCAACTCGAACCAGATCATGAAGACCTCGTCCCCCTTCATATGAGCTTTTACTACCTGGACGGAAGATAACATCATGCGGGGCGCGAAGCCAATACCTTGGAAGATGACGTCAGAGTCTCCATGTCTCAAATAGATCCGCTTCTCCGCGCAGTCGATCCTCGCGAAGTGCCAATCCAGCCATGCCATGCCCAAAATGATGTCAAACTCCGACATTCTCAGAACCGTGGCCGGTGTATCAAAGGCATTCCCATCAATAAATAACTCCAACTCGCACTTGGCAGTTGCGATCATCTCCGAGCCATCCGGAAGGCGTAAACGTCGGGCTATGCCGGTAAAGTACTGTACACCCCCCATGTCTTTTATGAAATCCTCGGACACAAAGGAGTGTGAGGCACCGGTATCGAATAGAGTGTAGGCCGGTTTCTCACTAACCATTATGCCTTAGTATCAAGATTGTGAATGCTCAAGCCAGATTCCTAGAAAAACTTAGGCAGACTAAGGACGAATGCTTAATTTCTTCCTCGTAGTCCTCGTCTTTGAGCTGGGTCCCGCTTCAATCACTCCTTCAGCGAGTCTCTTAACACTTGTCTGAACACCCAAAAGACCCGCTCCCAACCACTTTACCATATCCATTATCTCCACCAAGCACAAATCTCCTATAAATAAAAGTGGTTGCCCTAGGAAATCTGCCATGTCTATTTTCTTCGTTAGATTCATAATCCACTATAAACAAAAGTGCTTGCCCGAGGGGATCTCGCAAGACTTTATACCATAGTTTTACATACTTGGGGTCGTCCAAACTTGGAATGTCGACGTATAAAGGTATGTACCTAAGGTCAGGTTGGCTAATCGTAGGGTCAAAGTTGGACAAACTTAATGTGAATTACATATGGGCACACCACTGCTTCCGCTAAGTCAGTTTGTCCACAAACCGACTAACCAAACGGGGGTGGCACCATTGTTGAATGACTTCCTTAGTTGAGGATCGTGGCAAACTGATACCATTTGTAAAACTCCCCCTACCCGGATCCCAAAACACGGCACGAAGGGGGAGTCTTATGCCCGGAACAGCCGCCTTGGGGTAGCATTAGCACACGGGCTAAGCTGTACCACAAGACGCTTATTCCGCCGGCTACAACAATATCAATAAATAATGCCAACCCAACCAAATAAATATGCAAGAGAAGTCAAAATCCACACTAAGCATATAATGTCCAAAAACATGAAATAAAGAGAAGCTAAAACATGCTTCTACCATATATCAGAGTACAGCTAAACATTGCCCAAACGGGCTACATCAGAGTATCAAATACTAACATCAGTAACTGACGGTATCGACGGCACCGTCACCTCTGGCCCTGTCATCCTGGCCTGGCTGTCCTGCTGCGTAGTCTGCGGCTGCTCCACCTGCGGCGTGACCTCCTAAAAAGGGAGACGTAGCAACCGTTAGTCGAAACGACTAAGTGGTTTCACATCCGCTCCCCCGGCGACTCCTCAGCACCGGGCGGAGAAAAGGAACAAGAGTATAGTATATAACAAGTATGCAAGTAAAGGAAGTACAAGCAGGTGGCAGTAGTGTAAGAGTAACAGTATCATAATCAGCATTTATGTAAGAGCTACACTAAACTAGCAAGTATAAGTAACAGCAGGAAAGTAACTTAACTTATAAGAATGCCCATACAAACTTATAAGTTAAGGATCGGGTTACATAAAAGTAACTCATCGTATAAGAGTGCCCATACAAACTTATACGATGAGGATCTTGTTCTGCAATGTTATGAAATGCTATGAATGCTATGCAATGACTCACCCATGCACACCCATGCAATTGCTATGTCGACACAGACAATAGTTCCCACTTTTCGAGCAGGTAGCTAACCTCTCAGGCATCAGCCGCCGTGGCCAGGCGGTGACAGTAGAACGGGCACTTCTACTACTAGGCGGGTATCACACTACTTCACCTAGGCCTCCGTACGCCTCAACGCTAAGAACACAACAGCGGAGCCCGTGCATACTATGGCCCAGCGGGGTCTTGGGTAGATGTGCACCAAGAACACAGCCCGAACTGGCCTTGCGTGACCCGGAAGGGGCCTTGGAAGAAGCACGAGGACACAGCCCAACTGTTCACATGGCCGGAGGGGCCTCGGGACGTGAACACCGAGGACACAGCCCAAACCGACCAAGTCTAACTGCCAACTCCCGTCGGTGTGACGACTGGCGAGCCCGTAGACCTGCCACACTATCCTTAACCCAGGATTACGACACCGCGTGTCGGCTCACACCACATGCAAATTCCATATCAACATATCATGGAAGGGGCCTCGGAGTGAGCACGAGGACACAGCCCCACCATCCATCCACACCTTACCTAAACACGACCAAAACAAGTGGCGGTCAACACCGCACTTGCACCTTTACTATAAAATGCCAATAGGAGACGACACACTATTGTTGGACTCCTAAATTCAATCCGATATAAAACATATGCATGGCCATGGGTTACCCATCTATATATCATCCCAAGTGATTTCAACATGATATAAACAAGATTTGCTCTTACGACAACTTACCGAAGTATTATCAAATCAATCCAATTAAACATAACGAAATCAACAGGCCTCAAGCTATCTTGTGATAATAAATTGATTTCTAAAACAGTAAATATTATCATCCATAACACTTTGGTGGTTAACATAAAATTATTTCACCAAAATCTCGAATTAATTGCGACATTGGACCCACCAATTTCAAATCCACAATGTATGTAGAGACCCCGAATTTCAGCGCAGGATTAGCACTGGACAGCAACTTCGACCGGAGTTTCCTGAAGTTACAGGAATCCGGTGGAGGCGTGTAACCCCTCGTTGGCCTTTCCATGATCTACAACTTTCATTTTCAGGTCACAACCCATATCTGACAATAACTTACTCGAAATCGGCTTCAAAGTTCGCTGCGCACAGAACACGATTTCTGTGTACAGGAATTGCCGGACAGCAAACTCGATTAGGTTTTTCTGGGGCCACAGACATCACCTGAAGTCGTGAAACCACTCGTTGGAAAGGTATTTCCAAGGGCTACAACTTTCGTGTTTAGCCAAAAGCCCAGATCTGCCCATATCCTACATGAAAATGACCTAGAAGATCGCTGCGCGCAGAATACAGATTCTGCGCGCATCTTAAAGAAAAATGAACGGCATCGGTCCGTCTTCCTCCTCAAGCGATCCTTCCTAAATTTTCCAGAAATGTCCTCCTCCCTTATTCAACCTCAAGGGCCAAAACTCCTCACGAAACCATTCACCCATCGTCGTATTGAAGAAAAGGGGAAGGGTTGAAGAGATCTAAAATCTAGGATTCAAATCCTAGCATGGCCAAACCTAGAAATCTTCTCCTCTCCATCAAGCTCTCTTGAGCCGATGTCTCTCCTAAATATCTAAGATCTAGCACCAAGGGAGAGGGTAGGAAACTCACATTGGCTCCAGCGGTACCACCATTTCCGGCCATGGATCGCGTAGTTCTCCTTGGCGGCATCTTCTCTTTCACGGCGATGGCGGATCTCCTTCGGTAGAACTTGCTCCTGCAGTTTTCCTCTCACCAGGAGTTCTCACAGGAATTAGGGGAAGAAATGGGAATGAAAATGGCTAGGGTTTTCTCTGCCCCTTATATACAAAATGTGACACGGGTAGGGACACGGCAGTGTCCGTACCCGTGTCCTGCTTCCCTGAAACGGCAATGGCGGTTTCCATGTCGGTTCAATGCTTGACACGGGTAGGGACACGCCCGTGTCCCGACCCGTGTCCCCATGACACGGCTGTGTGCCTGGACGTGTTATTGGCCGTGTACTTCTCGGGTTACATCTCGACACTTCTCGTCGAGCTCAACTCGACGCACACGGGTAGGGACACACCCGTGTCACTACCCGTGTCACTTAGTGTCGACCCCGCTCGACGATCTCGACGCATCTCGACGATCTTGACACGCCTCGTCGAGCTCATCTCGACGCACACGGGTAGGGACACGGCCGTGTCACTACCCATGTCACTTGGTGTCGACACAGCTCGCCAGTCTCGACACGGCTTGTCGAGTGGAACTCGACGCACACGGGTAGTGACACGCCCGTGTCACTACCCGTGTCACCACCCGTGTCACTCTGCACTGATTTCTCCACCTCTCCACAAGTGCAGCCCAATTCCCTGCACTTCTCAGGACTTGAGTCAACCCTCCTGACTCAAAAACACACACACTAGGGGCCTAGAGCGATTCGGGACGTTACAAAGATAGTAGGAGAATCATAAGTAGAAGGAGAAGGAAGAAGTGCAGGCTCTAGAAGAGGTGCCAATACAAGAGGAAAAGAAGTAGAATCATTAGAAGAAGGAAGAATAAAGGGAGAAGAAAAGAACAGAACATCCTCAAAGAAAGTGAAATCTGCAGAAACATTTTGTTTCAGGAGGATAGGATCAAAACACCTATATCCTTTCTGTGTCGGGGAATAACCCAAAATGATACACATAACAGAACGAGGAGAGAGTTTGTCACGACTAGAAGAAGGTGAGTGAACAAATGCTTTGCATCCAAATACGCTAGGAGGTAAAGGAAACAAAGTCCCATCAGGATACATGACAAAAAAATGGAGTCTTGCCATTGAGAACCGAAGACAGAACTCGATTAATGAGAAAATAAGAGATAAGAAAATCATGACCCCAATAAGACCGGGGAACCTGCATATGAGTAAGAAGGCTACGAGCCACATCGAGAAGATGATGATTCTTGCATTCAACAACACCATTCTGTTAAGAAGTGTAAGGACAAGTAGTTTGATGGACAATACCATGATTCACACAAAATGACGTAAACTGATGACTAAGATACTACTTAGCATTATCAGTGTGAAGAATTTTAATAGGGGAATCAAATTGTATATGAATCTCATTATAAAATGCAGTGAAAATAGAAAATATTTCAGAGCGTTCATGTAACAAATACAACCACGTACATTGAGAGAAATCATCAATAAAAGTAACAAAATACATGCTACCCCTACTAACAGTCGGGGGTTGAGCAGGACCCCAAACATCCGAATGAACATGGTCAAAGGGACGAGAAGAACTACGGCCATGCTTAGCGGAAAAGTAGAGCAGTAATGTTTGCCAAATTGACACGCCTCATAATTAAGAGAAGAATTCTCTCAGGATAAATCAGGCAGAAGCTGATAAAGAATCCGGGGAGGAGGATGCCCAAGGAAAAGATTCCATCGAAGTAAAGAAGAGGATGAAAAAGTAGAAGCAGTATCAAGATAGAACAAACCACCTCTTGCAGTCCCAGTAGCAATCGACTCCTTGGAGTGAGGGACCCAAAAACACAGGTAGAAGTAATAAAAATATCATCATAGTTCAATTATTTGCAATAAGCAGTGACAGAAAGAAGATTGCATGGAAAACTAAGGATATAAAGAGTGTCATGAAGCTCTATAGAAGGATTAACATGCACCATGCCAAACCCATAAATCGGAGACAGAGTACCATCCACAATAAGAACCGGAGGCAACCAGTTATTCCTGTCAAGAGAAGAGAAACGACGAGAATTCCCCGTCATATGATTAGTAGCCCCAGAATCAATGAGCCACCTTCCTATAGTAGACAACTGAGCAGCAGCAGGAGTAGCAAGAGAAGAAGGAGTGGTCATAGAGAACAACAACAAACCACATGGTTTAACAGAACAAACCACGCGAGCAAAGGGACACAAAAAGGCGACCAAGAAGAGCTCAAGAAGAAAAAGAGCAGGTTGCAAAAGAGCAGATCGGTTAACTGAACGACAAACATGTCGTAGAAATAATGCGAACAAGAAAAGAAGGTCGGCAGAGAGACTCAAACCGTAC
Organism: Platanthera guangdongensis; assembly: GCA_039583875.1. Taxonomy (NCBI): domain Eukaryota; kingdom Viridiplantae; phylum Streptophyta; class Magnoliopsida; order Asparagales; family Orchidaceae; genus Platanthera; species Platanthera guangdongensis. The sequence continues at coordinate 16,213,300 of CM077154.1, forward strand.
AGTTGAGAGAGAAGCAGGAAGAACAACTCACAAAAAAAGAAAGATCGCGCGAGTAGAGAAAACAACTGGTGCTAGAAGAGAAGAGAAGAGGGAGAAGAAGAGACCATGAGAGTAGAGAAAAACAACCCGCGGGAAGCACAAAAGAAAAAAAGAAGCGCGAACAGCAGGGAAGCCGCGCGAACATAACATGTCACAAAGAATAGCGACTAACAGAGAAGGCATGCGACAAGAAACCCACAAAGGCTGCACGAAAAAGCAGCCACAAGCAAGAAAGACCAAGACAGAACAGCTAACAAGGAAGATCACGCGAAAAAAAAGTTCGCAAGGAAACAAGTCACAGAAACAATGACAAGAAGGGAGGGCAGGGCAAGAAGAAGCAGACTGGAAGCTATTAGACAAACAAACAACTATCTCTTTGGAGCAAAGGATTGGTTTGCTCTGATAGCATGTGAAAAAGAGATAAATAAAGGTAAATTTTATTGCTCCAAAAAGATAAATAATACATAGATATGCCCCCTTATTTATAGAAAACAAGAGAGGTGAGAGAATAAAACAGGCGATGTGGGGCTAAATACAAGCCATGTAGCTAGGCGGTTTGACACAGTCAAACCGCCATGCTATACAGAATACAAAACTAGTGAAGCCTCTGAACTCCAGGACTGGCTAACAACCAGACCGCAGCTGCGGTTAACTCCCAAACCTATGCTGCGTCTAACCACCAAATAGCTTCTTTGGCGAACCTCCAGACCGCAGCTACGGCTTGCCAACAGATCGTTGATGCAGCTAACCAACAGACCGCTGCTGCGGCTAACCAGCAGATCGCTACTGCGGCTATCCTCCTGACTGCTGTTGCGGTAATCATCAGACTCTACTGCGGCTAACCAATAGACCGTTGAGTCAAACTGCCAGAACATGGAGTCTAATAGACCGCTGAGCCAAACCGCTAGACCTGGGAGACAAGCTGACAGCTGCAGCTAGATATTAGACCACTTGGTCTCCTTAAGCTTCAAGAATTCGATCATATGTATTCTTGAGTTTCTTATTTTGTAATATCTCATTTTCATAACTTTAGATTTAGAATTATTATAATTCCATTTGACTTTCTTTTATTGATTTCATATTGTCGACGTATGCTAATCGATCCTTGATTCATATTCTAATTGATCGAGAGATCCGTGAATACTAATAGATTGCTTATTGGTGGAAGTTGTTGTATGCACTCCTCGAGGGAGGATGAAATAAATCTTTTGGATTTGAGTCAAATCTAATAGTGGGGTTCACCACCTAAAGTAATCTAAGGGATTTCAACCGGCTGAGGGGTCTTAATCGAACAACCTAAGGTTAGTTGTTAGTGTATTCTTGAGTGAGGCGCTTTCATATTTTGGGAACCTCCACGATCGAATTATTCTCTTTCATTTGTTATGATTTTTTAGATTTATGTTTTATTGTACTTAGGAAGGAATTCCGATCGAATGCCTATTTCTTCCTTTTCTCTTTTATAATTTTGATTACCTTTTTACCTTCCTGTAAAATAATAATAATTTGCGTGAGTAGTAGTCAACAGACCCGTAAAATACAACAATTGTTATTTTAAATTATAAAATATCTTATGCTATGAACAATTGATGCTCTTGCCTATAGTTCGTAGGATTTGGATAATATTATTCATCACAAATTTTACGTATCAAGTTTTTGACATCGTTGCCGGAGAGTTATCATTGTTTATATTTTGAAAGTTTAAATTTTATTAATTTTATTAATTTCTATTTCCCCACCCCATTTCTCTTTTTATTTTTCTTTTTTGAATTCAATTTTATTAAGTGAAGCTGTCTTGTTATCTCAATTGGCCTTTAAAGCTATTGAGCATCAAAACAAAGTTAATGTTTTGGAAGCCGCACGAAAGCAACTAATTATTCGCTATTTTTTGTGGTGCTCCTCATAAAAGTGAGGAATGTTATTCTAAATTTTATTCTCAAACTTTTTCATATGGAAATAATTTTTATTATAATTTAAAAAATAATTATTACAACTTTAATGAAATTAATTTTCTAATTTTCATGAAAATTATTTTTCTAATTCGAATGAAAATAATTTTAATGCGAATAATTTTTCTGATTTTAATAATTTTTTTCTAACTCCGATGCGTATTATTCTTGATGGCAAGATGACCCAGATAGTTTTCGGAGCGATGAGGATAATTCTTTTGATCCGAATTTTATTTTCTTCTTTTGCGCCACAAGCCTCGTCTTCTAATATCGGGAAATTTTCGCAATTTCAACTTGATTGTCCTCCCCAAAATTTAGGTGGTAATAATTTTTATTCTAGTGAATTTTCTCCATCTTTGAATAGTTAAGCTTTGGAGGAACATGATTTTTCATTTTATCACATAGTTTCTTATACCTAAGAGCAAGTAAATTTTCTTTTACCAAGAATATATTTAGGTTATGGGCACACCAGACGAAATAGAGGAAGTGTTGCACCTTCATCCATAAAGAAGAATATAATAGAAGGTCTGGGCGGGGCCCCACATCTTATTCTACGGACAGTTAGTGGAGTTACGCATTGAGTCCAAGATATACACGTTTCCTAACGCAGAGTTACATTCTAGCAGATGCTTTAGGTAATAGAACCCAATACCAGGAATGTCCACTATAAAATTATAGGAATGATATATAAAATACACAAAGTATTTTTGCCATAAGGCCATACAAATTGTTTTTTCCGCAAAAGTATATTACATACATCGACACAAAGGTCGACCACATGTGAAAACAATAACATCTTCTCCTTTGGGCGTTCGAGGGCTGACATATCTCAAAAGGGATTCAACTCACTACTTCCCACTCAGATCTCCAGCACCTGCACAGGTACAACCCACCAAAAAGTGGCAAAATAAGGCAACAATCAGCATTAATAGACCAAATTACACCCCTCTCTCGGGGCGGCTGTGATCCTTCCCTACAAACAAGAAGCCTAGCAATATCTTTATATGTATATATGTGTGATTTAAGCACCATTCATCACAAACATTAGCGTGCATGGCTACACGTCACATGCACTTAGGACACATTTTCAGTGCTCTGGACTTTCCCATGCCCACCACCATACTTAGTGACAGTCTAATATTTGTTTGAGCATTACTAGTCTTTCCAGACCAATGCCTAAGGCTCTCTCCTATAGCTATGACAAAGTCAAATACATTCTCCAAGATTCACTTAAGTGACTCACTCTAAGTTGAATGGCATAGGGTGGGTACAGTTCAACCACAGCCCATTGCTCATATCATCAGGCATAATAAACCACGATGTAGGTCAGCCTCCCCTCCATTCATAAAATACATAAATGCATTATGTTTCAATGTTGGCACTCACGACCACCATAACTGGGTACTTTAAGCTCACAACACAATAATTCAAGGCTGGCACTCATGACCACCAAAGTTGGGCAATCTAAGCTCACAACTCAACATTTTGGCCCATAGTCTCCAAGAGACAGGCCTCACAAACATAGCTCTCTTGGAGCTACCACCAACAGTAGCGCTACCATCGCACGGTAAGGGACAAAACACCATTTCTTCCCCAAATTTGGATGTTTTTCTGGAGACCAACTTTATTACTCTCACTACAGCAACCTGCACACCCCAAGACTCCGTAAACCACATGTTTAACCATAGAGTCTTCTCCGGCGCGCAAACAAAAGATAACCATCACCAATCTAGACCAACATGTACAAATAGGCATAGAGAATGCAAGGAATTTAGTGATCCGACATTCAAGAGATCATCCTGTTGATCATATCATTGGAGATCTAAGTGACAGAGTTAGAACAAGAAGAGATAAAACTAACGAAGTCTTGCACTTGAGTTTTCTTTCTCAGATTGAGCCAAATAAGTTCAAAGAATCAAATAAGGATGATTCATGGATTGTTGTAATGTAAGAAGAGCTCAATAAGTTTGGAAGGTGCAAAGTTTGGGAGCTAGTACCAAGGTCCAAAGGTTAGAATGTGATAGGGATGAAATGGATCTTCAGGAACAAGCTAGATGAAAATGGAGTCATCATAAAGAACAAAGTCAAACTTGTAGCCCAAGGTTACCGACAAGAAGAAGGGATCTACTTCGATCAGACATTTACTCTAGTGGCCAAACTCGAAGCGATCAGGTTGTTCCCAGCATATGCTACTCACAAAAGGCTTCAAGGTCTATCAAATGGATGTGAAGTTAGCCTTCCTTAATGGAAATTTAAAGGAGGAAGTATACGTAGAATAACCCCCAAGTTTTGTCTATCCATCCTTTCTTGATTATGTTTATTACTTGCATAAAGCTTTATGCGATTTGAAATAAGCTCCAAGAGCTTGGTATGAGACATTATCTAGGTTTCTTCTTGAAAATAAGTTCTCAAGAGGAATGATAGATAAGATATTATTTCTTAGGGAAGTAAAAGGCAAGATCCTGCTAGTACGAATATATGTCAATGATATTATTTTGGATATACATAGAATAATCTTTGCAAAAAGTTCTCTAACTTGATGCAAGGGAAGTTTGAAATGAGCAGTATGAGTGAGCTTAATTATTTCTTAAGACTTCTGGTGAAGCAATCTGAAGATGGAATTTTCATCTCCCAGATGAAGTTCACCAAGGAGTTACTTAAGAAATTTAGAATGGGGAATGTAACCTCTATGAGGACTCCAATGAGTTCAACTATGTCTCTGGACAAGGATGAGAAGTTGAAAACTTTCGATACAATCAAGTACAGAAGCATAATTGGATCCTTGCTCTACCTTACTGCGAGTAGACCAGATATAATATTTTCAACATGTGTATGTACTAGATTCCAGGTGAACTCTAATGAATCTCATTATGCCACTGCAACGAGGATTTTGAGATATCATAAATACACACCTAATCTTGTCTTATGGTACCCAAGAAGTAATGTCAATGAGCTAATTGGTTTTTCAGATGCTGATTTTACAGGATGCAGGGATGATAGGACAAGCATTTCCTGGACTTGCCAATTCTTTAGAAGGAGACTTATATTATAGAGTAGTAAGAAACATAATTATATAGCTATCTCAACCACTGAATCAGAGTACATCTTTGCAGGTAGTTATTGCACACAACTTTTGTGTATCAGAAATCAACTTGAAGATTATAATCTGAAGATGAAGGAGATTCCAATGTTCTGCCACTCATCCAGTGCTATAGATATTTCAAAAAATATAGTCTCTCACAGGCGGACAAAGCACATCGAGATACAATATCATTTCATCTGAGAGCATATGAAGGCCATGTCCCAACGGATAAGCAAGTTGCAGAAATTTTCACGAAGCTGCTGGATGAGACCAAGTTTACTTTCTTCAAAATAGAACTTGTTATGCTCAACAAGGAATCATGAAAAGCTCAAGAAATCTGCGCAAGTACAGAAATTCAACTTCTCGAGAACTCAAGGAAGTATTTGTGGAATTAGTCGAAAGCACTCATGTAAATTCGACAAATTTGTTGAGACATCTCATGACATTTCTATAAATCAGAACTTCTTCACATGTCATTTCGACGAATCTGTCGAGTTCTCTCATGTCATTTCGACAAATTTGCTGAGTTCTCCCGTGTCATTTCGACGAATTTCTGTCCCTCAGGATTTTTTTTTCAAATTTATTTATTGGATCTGATGAGTCAAAAGTTGCAAAGCTACGCGCCTCTATTTCTTCTAAATGCTAATAATATATTAGATGTCTTAAGAGCTTCACGTATTTCACACTTCTCATCAAGACTACACGGAAGATCCTGCTAATTCATCTCCTGACAGCAAATCAAAGTTTCTCAAGCAGATTCACCTTCGTTCCCATCAATGGCACCCAAAGGCTCTAGAAATCTGCAAGTCGGTGGCGAATTAGTGCCAACTGGATTTACAACTGCTTCTGATGAGTTTCGGAACGTAATCCTCATGCTAGAAATAGCTGGTCTGTCATTTGTTCTTGAGCATACATGCAGGGTCCTCTGTAGAGAAGTATTAGAATTCTTCAAAAATGAAAGATAAGGCGTGAAGGTACCATGATTAAGAGCAAGGTCAAAAATAGGGTGATTCGACTAAAGGCCAGTTACTTAACCGATTCTTACGGCTGCTAGTAGTTGAGGAGGAAGATTTGCTTGAAGAAAGAGATTTTCATAGAGCTCTTTCATTATGTGGTTTATCTAGAAGGACAACTTCAATCCGGAGAAAAGCAATGAATGGTGAGGGAAAGATCTTGTGTGTAATATTTAGAAAAGTTCTATTATGCAAAGTTGGGTCAGGCGACTATCTATCCAGTGACATGTTCAAGCTCCTAACATCTATTATTTGCTGGAAAAGACTAGATTGGGGAGTGGTTCTATTTGATAAGGTCAAGGAAAGTCTAAATGCACCAAACTTTGGGAGAATTCTTATATTATATCTGAATAAAGTTGATAGGAATGAATTTTATATGTCCTCTGGAATACCTACACATCATTTGAAGAAGATAGATTCCTCCATCTTTAGTAGATGGGAGAGAAGAATTCCCAAGCAAGGTGGGATAAGAGTTGTTGTAGAAGAGGAAAAGTTCTTTGATGAGCAGAGATTTGAGTCTCCAACCCCATATAAAGAACTTGAGAACTTTGGTGTAGCTGCTGAGGGGTGAAACCTCACTTTAGCGAATGCTAAAAGTTTGCTAGACCTTTGTGATCAAGTTCCAATCAGCACAGATCTTGCAGAGATAGTGGTTCAAGAAAATGTTTTGGCTATTGATGTTCAAGATGATATTGCTGCTATTGTTGTTGATGAAATTGTTCCTTATGCAAAGGTGCTGTTGTGGGGGCTGAGGGGGAGACATTAACACACTCTTCCTAAGAGGACCTAGGAGATGTTACAGTTCCTGCTGAGGGGGAGAAGGTGGATGTGATCTCTGAGGTAGTTCAGGATAATGAGATTGTTCCTTCTGAAGAGTTTCAAGAAGAAGAAATTTTTGTGCTTTCTAAAAAGGTTAGAGAACAAGTGGCGATTCTTCCTGTCCAAGAGCCTGTAGTAGAAGGCTTGCTCTAAGAGGACCATAGCTCCTTGAGATCTTATGGTGAGGGGGAGGATGTGGACATGCCTCCTGCCCAAGGCTGACTGACTATAGGGGGAGCTGCTTTAAGTAACCAAGAGAAAATGATAGAATTGAAATTCTGAGATCTGAGGGTGAGAGTGCCCCTCATACTGAAAATTCGATGTTAAAATCAATTGAAGAAATGTTAGCCAAGCAGAAAGAACATTTTAATTCATCACTGCAACAAGTTGTTGTCAAAGTGGCATAAGTAGAAAAAGATCTAACTTATGGCCTAGCTCAAGTACACCACAACATGGATAAATTGCAAAACCCTCTGATGGAATGGTTAACCCAAGGGTGTAAGGCCATCAACCATTCAATAAAGAGCATTGGTCGAGTATATAATGAATCAACTCATCTATCTAAATGTCATGATTCGATAATCTACTCCCATGATACGAGCATGCATCACATAGATAGGCAGATGGGAATCTACAAAGCAATGATCATCCAAACCCTCATTTAAGAAGTCAAAAAGGGGAGGGAAGGATATAAAGAAGGATGAGTGAGCTTACTAAGGAGGTGCGTAAGCAAATGTACAATGCCAATACTTACACATATTAGAACATTAAGTGGCTACATGAATAAATAATAGGAAAAGTTACAGATCAAGCTCCACCTATTGAGGTTGAGATCAATGCTGAAGGAGCAGAGTATTTTAAGCAGCATCCTGAAGGGGGAGAGTATGCACCTCTTGGTGTTTATCAGCAAGTTTGATCTGATGTTGCAGTGGAAGAGGTAGAAATCATTGGAGAATCTCCTCAACCTCCTTAGAAGAGAAGATATAGGGAAGGTCCTTCTGCTAGAAGATCTGAAACTAACAAAGAGAACAAAGAATATGCTGAAACAAGGAGTCCAATTTCAAAAGGAATTATCTTGGACACTTATAGTTTTTTTGATCTAATGAATAAAGAGCCAATGATATTCTATAGCAAAGAGGAATGAGATAATCACAAAGTTTCTAATGTGAAGAGGAGGCTGCACTTTAGAAAGCATGGAAGAGAAAATCCTGATGCTCCTCCTCCTCCTCAAAAGTATTATCCCAAGCCAGATGCTTATTTTGATAGGCAACATGAAAAGAGCAAGGGGAAACATTAATGGAATTTAATTTCTAACTCTGTGAAATGTGTGAGAACAGTGAATGCCCATAAGACATTTTTATATAGATATTAATGTTTTGATGATTTATTTCAACTTGCATTTCACTGTCTTTTTCTATGTTTTATAATTACGATTATTCTCTGTACAATTTACCTTCGTATATAGTGTTCTGAATTCTTCAAATAGGGGGAGATTGTTGGTTATTGTATCCATAATAGCCTTAATTTGAAGAAGTCCCCCTTGAACTAAGATGAATTGAGATTGTATTTGATGCTGCTTTCTAGTTATGTACTTGCAAAACTTTAGTTGTTAAGTACAAACCAATGTCAGATTTCAATGGGTCATAAAACACAAACTATGCAATGTAATTCCACATTATGTAGGACATAATGTTGACTCATTCGTAATCTCTCTATTGGGGTGTACTTCATTTCCAAGTGCAATAGAAGAATCAAGGAAGGGGTACTTGCTGAGTTCAGGACAATCAGAATTTTCCTAAGTAAAATTCTTCGAGCACTCACGTGAAGACTCGCGTCATTCATCAATACCTCATGTGAGCACTCGTGGAATTTCTCGAGTTTACTCAAGAAGTTTTTGAAAGTCTTAAAAATCATTTTCTATTCTAGCTAAGTTAAATATGTTGAGTGATCTATTGATCTCTCATTAATACTCGACGAATTCGTCGAGTACTCTCGAGAGGTCACATGAACATTGAACATAAATTTATTCAAATTCAATTTTCAGACAAGACTTTTTCATAGAATGGATTCGAGCAATTCGTTGAGTGATTGAATAATTCATTGAGTGTTCTGGAGATGTCACGTGAAGACTTAACGAATGGACTTAATAGATTTTCATTTTGAATTCTGTGATGGCTTTCCTTTAGGGCACTGGCCATGTACAGTACACGTGGAGCTCCGTCTTGAAGTTTCATTCTAGTCGTTGTAAGAGGAATATATATATATATATATATATATATATATATATATATATATATATATATATATATATATTTAAGGGTTAATTTTAGAGAACCCTAATCGTGATCGAGGAAGAAAATTCACAAGTTCTATTCCGTCGACTAATTAATTCGCGCACGAAATTTCTCATTGCCGATTAATCGAAATCACGATTCCTCTTGAAGAAAGTTTCGACCAGATCTCTAATCTCAAATTCTCCAAGATCCAGTCGATCTCAGATCAGGTTAAGGTTTCAAGTCTTTCCTCAAGTTTTCTCCTTCTACATTTATTTCAATATTTACTCTCAAGTAAGGAAGAAGATTGAGTCTCTAAGATCTGAAGAAGATTGTTATTGCAATCTATTTTGTTTTATAAAACCATTTTTAATACTCTTATAGGAAGTTTCACTGCTGAGTTTTGTAGATCCTAGATTAGAGGATCGAGCATAGAAGAGTTTGTTCTCCAAGTTTTTGTAGGAGATATTGTCTCTGAGCCTGTAGGAGTTGAAGAGTCTGAGGTGTAAGATTTGTTATAATCTAAGATTGGTGTAGCCGAGTATAGCTTGAAGTTTTAGATAGGCGAGGCGGGGCAGTGGACGTACCCATTCTGGGGAAGCACTATAAATTCTTGTGTTTGTGTTGTGTGTTCTCTAATTTTCTATGCTTATTTTTAAAGTATTCTAATTCTACTAACATGATTCATTTATTCACCCCCTCTAGGTGATTAGGTAGACAACTTGATACTTTCAATATTGTTGATTTTATTATACTGTGTAAACAATTAAAACAGGTTCGTTGGGCGGATCTATCACTTGATATGGGTGAAGACATAATGCCCATTGCCGCCCCTCTAACGAGGAAGACCGTTTCTGATCGTGTTGTTGGTGCTAATTGGCACTCTCCCACTGTGGAGAACTTAAATGTGAAAGATTATTGTGTGCTTCTCAATCTGCTGCCATCCGGCTTAAGAAGGAGGAGGTTAGGGGCAAGGGAGGTAAATCTCCCTTGGGCCCTAAAGCTTTCACCTGTTTTCCCTCTTGCGAGCTGGGGGAGAACCACCACAAGTCGGCATATAACTGATTCGTGATTGTTTTCCAGGATTTATTTGTATTCTTTTTGTGCCTGGGCGGCGTAGTATTTTTGTCATGGAGGTTGTGTGAGTTTGTTTTTGTTTATTCTGTTAAACATTGCTAGTATCTTTATTTGAAAATTGCTAATACATGAATTTGGTGCACCTTAAGGACAATAAACAAAAGGGCTTTTGGGAGACAAACCACGTGATGATTTCATTTACTTTTATAACACTTTTTATTACCTTTTCTTTTGTCGTGTCGATGTTCTTTCTTGCAGGGTTGGCGATGTTTCGATGGCGGTCTTGGATCCTCTTTCAAATTTAATGCCAATCTTTTGGTATGATCACTTCTGAGCATGAGTAACCTCTTCTTCAACACTTTTATTTATTCATCATGCGTATCTTGCTCGTAGTGTTTAGGCTAAGTCCTGGGGAGAGAGTTATATCGTTGTTACTCATGCTCGTGCACATTGCACGGCATACTAGGAGAATTTCTTATTTTATTTTATCTATTCATGATCATATTCACGACACACCATTGCGCCCACTTGAGTGCATGCTTGACCGTTCGCACGTGCGGAGCATTTTTCATTCTCTTGTGCCCGATTTAGAAATCTCTGTGCCGACTTAGGAATTGTGAGACAGATTAAAATGTTTACTTCTGTGGCACTCCTAGTCGAGTGATCACGTCTCACCTAGAGATTTTTGTAGATGTAGTTTGTTTTTATGCCTGTATTTTATATTTTATTTTAGCGTAGACATTGTTTATTTTACTCAAAATCTATAAATCTGGTGTGAATCAAACGATATCATAGGATTTTGTGTAGACATTTGATAGCCTCGTATTGCTCGAGTCAGGAGGATGGTTAGTCTCTATCGGTGGCTAAGAACTTGCCCTAAGCTACTCTCGAAGTATGAGTACATGGTTAGTCAAGCACGTGAGTGTGATGTAGGCCATAATTTTGTCCTGCTTGAGCTTTTGTTCCCATCATATCATATTATACTTGTTATCCCCATTGTGCCTACCCATCCGATGTTTCAGCTCCATTATTAGCTCACCAAAGCCAAATTGTTGATCCTAGTCGCACACCCAAGTGTGAGCTTCAGTTTTTGTTTCATATCTATTTTGGGGTATTGATGTGGTGTTCATATTTATGGATATTTGGATGTGCTGTATTGATAATATATGCTGAATATGTATGAAAATGGTGAAAAAAAGAAAATAGAAAAAAGAAAATTATGGGAAAAAAATTGTGAAAAGAAAAAAAAGGTCAATTGAAAATCTTTATGTGTGAAATTTTGTTGGAGTAGGCGGTGCACACAACCAAGTAATCAAGACTAAGTCTGGGGGTGTGGTGCACCTGCATTTATTTTTGTGATACTAGAGGAGAGTGTTTTGTGCTAGATAATTTGGGATTAGGTGCGTGAGCCGTCATGTTTACCTTTGTATAGCTCACCTAAACCCAAGCCCCACTTTAAACTTAAAGTCCTACAGATTCGTGCTTTGAGTCAAACTAGTACCGTGGAGTGAGTGTGAATTGCCAAGCATAAGACCATCAATATTGATGGATTTCTTTGGAGGTTATCCCGAGATCCGGTGTTTAGCAATGCTCAACTCATCGTTCAACCAACTTTCATTCTACGCGTGATCGGATGATTCACCATGATTCAATTTTGAGTAGAAATAATATATTTATACGCTCTTTGAGATTATAAATTACTATGTATTGCTAGAAATTTCTTCTATTGCTTCTCTCTGCTCGTGAGAATGCGACTTCACATGGTACTCCATTCTTGCAAGTGCTTTACCAGCTAGTTCTTTCTATTTAATTTCCGCTGAGAGATGATTTGCTCGGGACAAGCAAATGGTTATGTCTGGGGGGTGTGATGAGTCCGATATTTATATTATTTTCATACTCATCCTAGTTAGTTTTCACGCATGTGTACTAAACTTTATGCACATTATTGCTCATATTTAATTCATTCTGTGTTCGTACACAAATTGCACATTTTACCCATTGTGACGTTCAAATTGCGCACTATTTTGCTGAAGGTAAGCACATGGTGCTCCCCATGTATTTATTTTGTTGATTATGATTTTTGTGAGTGATGGAGGCATATGCCCCAACTGTGGTTTACCTATGCAGGTGGGCAGAGCCCCATTCCATTCCAGTTCTTTTCTGTAGGAATCACACAGTCATGCATTTTTTTCATGCATGATCGGCGTGATCATGCAATGCCGCAATTTTGTTTCTTGGTGCTCTACCCCGGGCTGTGCGATTTGCACGCGCACGGGCTATTTTGCCTATGCGTGACCAAATTGCACGACCCCCTCTTTTTGTCTTCAATATTATAAAATTATTGCCCATGCATTTTCTTCACGTAGGGTTGGATTCAATTGTGCTGTAACGCCTCCATTCGTCATATGAAATATAACGGTGGGTATGGCTAGGGCCCCACGCCATATTTCAAAGACAAACAGCGGAATTACGTGTGAATATCAAATCACGCTCTACTCGTATCCTAACTCAGAGCATTCTAGCGCATCATTTTAAGTTATAAGAACTCAACCGCATGAATGTACACTAAATATATAAACTCCACATTTATACATAAACCAGGAATGTATACAACACACACACGCTCATGGCCTTAAGGCCTTATAAGTTGCACTTTACAAATATACAGCTTCGTACATCGGCACGCAGTCCGACCACACATGAAATCCAAGGATTCTTCACACGACCTTCAAGGGCCTTTAAGCAGCAAGGGCTTCATTCCGCTCAATTAAATTCAACTCATCAGCACCTACAATTAGACATCCACCCCAAGAGCAGTAAACAAAGCAACAGTCAGCATTAGCTGACTAATTATGACGACCCTACCCCTTACCCGGGGAAGTGGTTCCTTCCCTGTATGCATTGCCAAACATCTAGCTATCATCACAAGTATTACAATAGTATCACAAACGTCGGCCTCCGCCAGACGCTCCGTGCACTCGGGGGCACATTACGGTGTACCGGACTCCGTGGCAACACCACCGATTAGAGGTTATTAACTTGTTGGCTGGCCGGTCCTAGTCCACCAATCACGCATACTGGCGACATTCTACCCAGACCACTCAGAGGTGAGAACCTCACGACAAACCTGAGCATTTCCAATTCAGATCGACCCACCACTACGGTGCAGCAAGTCAGGTCTGTCTTGCATCCCGCAAGCCATGCCACCAATCGATCTCCCAAAACAACCACGGGCAGGTCAGCCTTTCCTGTGCTCAAACCATTAGTAGCGCACCACTAGACGTGGGTCGGCTTTCCCTCCTGATTAGCCGCAGCTTTTCTCTCTCGCAGAGCAAATAACACTAACCGTGCTCACACCATAAGGAGCTTACGCAAAGCATCGAAGATTAGCAACCAGCTCATGCAGAGTCTACAACACGTTCACAATTCACACACATCCATACAATACACGGAGTCTTCTCCGATTCACACATAACCATCACCAATCCAGATTAACCATCCAAATGGCCTTCACACAATATGCCTATGTCGTACTACACATTTCCGGGTCTAGATACAGCCTCAACTGGGAATCACCTACGCTTTCCGCCTCTTGGTGGAGGATTCCATGCATATGCATAAAGAAAGGACTTCGCTTATTCAAGAAAGAGATCGTTACCCTTGATGATCGCTTTGGAGCCATGAACTAGCCGTATGGAAATCACCGCCATGGTTTTGCCTCCATGAATCCACACTCGGCTCATGAATCAGCCCACTGAAACTTCTCCGACAGCTATCTTCCTTCTCCCTTTCCTCCCTCTCTCTCTCTCCCCCTAGCTCTTGAGAAAGGGGAAATGAATGGAAGGTAAGGCTTCCAGTCTCAATCTTATATCAGCAGGGAAGGGCCTGGATCCTTGGATCCAGGATGAAGGAAATGAATGGCCACAATTTGCCAGAAATATCCATTTTTGCCTTGACACGCCCTGTGACACGCTCGTGTCACAGGCCGTGTCACTTAAGTGGTGTACGAACTGCCTTAACCAGAACAGGACACGACCATGTGGCACGCCCGTGTCACATGGCTGAAACGCCCGTGTCACACAGTACACGCCAGTGTAGCACGGCGTGTTCCTCAGGCAGCACACCACCACTCAACCCGAGCGGGATAAGACCATGGGACACGCCCATGTCCCAGGCTGTGTACCCCAAGACACACCCGTGTCCATCAGCACACGCATCCCCAGCTAATCCCGAGAAGAACACGGCCCTGTGACACGCCCGTGTCACAGGCCATGTACTTAACTCGACTTGTCGCTCGACGATCGTCGAGCGCAGTTCGTCGACTAGAGGAGGACACGCCCCCTGACATGCCCGTGTCGTCAGGCGTGTTCTCTCTCGATAACCTCTCGAGTGTATTTCATCGAGCACTCGAGAGGCTGCTCAACTCGAGCATGACACGCCCTGGGACACGACCATGTCACAGGCCGTGTCACCCAACCTGAACCCAAATTGGGCTTTGGGGTGTTACACATGCACAAAGGAAAACACTGAATCTCTCTCTCTTTGCCTGGGTTTTCTGTATTTTGTCCCTACCTGTCCGTTTTGTTCTCGCACAGGCTATTTTGCCCGTGCGTGTTCAAAATCACACGATTGGTTCTTCTTCCATGCTGGGTGATTCAGCATTGTAATTATCACATGATGAATGCACGATCGTGCCTTCGACCATGCGTTACTTATTTTCTGATTGGGTACTATTTAAGCCACATGATTTGCCCTATTATGAGTAGACTTTCACTTTCTCCACCGGAGGAGCTTCATTTTTGCACCATCCCGCCGCTCCACCACTACTCATCATCCTGAGGTGCTCCGATCACATTTTCCTTGAAAATCTCAAGAAAGAGTCTCACTCTCAGCCTCTTCCATCATTCACAAGCATCCAAGCCTTATTTTGTGGGATTTCTTACTACACTTGGAGATTTCTCTGGTGAAGAACGTGCCCAGAGACTATTGACGAAGAAGACGAGTACTGCGGAAGAAGGTGACAACACTTCTGGACCCCGGATGGTAGTTAAAGCCCGAGCTCAGAGGAGGATTGACAACCTTCATCTCTGGTTGTGAACCTTTGATGATTCATCATGCATCGGTTGTATTCTTCAATCCTCTTCACTTGTAGTAAACTTCACTTAGTTTATTTGGATATTTTGTGGATGGTTGTATAAAACCTAACTTCATTAATGATATCTTACATGTTTATGTGTTTGCTCTGTTGTTTATATCTAGGAGGAGTGCCCCCATTTCATCCCATCACTTCCGCCATTGTGTGAGTACCACACCAACAATTGTTAGTTGTGTGCATTGCAAAGTGGTGATTGTGACCCTCATCCATTTCCCTCCATTAACCTATGATTCCATCCACACTAGCTAGATGGTGAAGGAGACCCTACTTTTAATTTACTTATTCTTATTTAAATCACTCCCCAAAATCAAGCCCAATATTTTCTTTTTGCCTTTATAATTAATTCTCTAAACAATCGAATCACACACTCACTCTGCGTTCCTCAAGAGACTGATACTTGGGGATATTCTCCCATTTTATACTACTTAAGTGACAGGTGCACTTGCCGAACATGCATTAATAGCTTAGGAGGTGCTAGTAGATGGAGCTTCAGGAAAGTATTCCCTAGGGGTATGGGTGGTCTTAATGATCCCCTAGAGAACGAGGATAGAATAGGCCATCAATATCCGAATTCCGGTCACAAACAACCAAGCCGAGTACGAGGCAGTGATCACGGGACTTTGTTTAGCCAGACAGCTAGGTATCCTGGATTTCAGGTTCTCCACAGACTCCATGGTGGTAGTATCCCAAATAAAGGGGGAGTTCGAGAAAAGGGAACCAACTCTCTAGAAGTATATCATCAAGGTAAAGAGCCTCAACGGGTTGTTTCACACTTTCTCCATTCAACATGTGCCTCAAAAGAAGAGCATGGAGGTAGATCGCCTCACCAAGTTTGCCCCCCAGGCGGGGGAACCATTATAGAGCTGTTCCAATAATCCATTGAAGAGGAGGTGCTGATGGTGATCGACCAACGACCCTTATGGATCGACTATTTTGTCATTTTTCTAACGATAGGGGACCTCCCAGAGAAGATCCCAGAAAAAATGAAGTTCGGGTGCAAGTCAGCTTATTACCTACTATGAGAAGGCGTGCTATATCGAAAGACCCTATCGGGGTTCTTGGCTAGATGTGTTGTCGAGGAGGAGGTCCTCAAGGTCTTAAAAAAGTCCACTCTGGGGATTGTGGCAGCAACTCAGGAATCCGAACCATGGAGAAGAAGATGTTGCATCAAGGGTATATTTGGCTAACCATTAACAAAGATTCAGTAGAGCATGTGAAGAAATGTCAGAAGTGCTATCACTACGCACTACTCCAGCTCCTGCCGACACAGTGACTCAAGACGATCACAATACCATGGCCCTTTGTCATTTGGGGACTAAACATGGTGGGGAATTTTCCTCAAGCCAATGGCCAAAGGAAATTCCTCTTGGTCTTGGTGGACTGCTTCTCAAAGTGGTTAAAAGTCAAGGTGCTTGCGAAGGTAACCTCATAGGTAATCAAAAACTTTATATGGTGAGAACTAATTTGTTGGCATGGGTTACCGCTGGCCATTATCACAGACAACGTGCCACAATTTTTCCAGTGATGAATTCGTCAACTTCTGCGGCCAATTGGGCATCATCATTTGATTTGCATCGGTCCACCACCCTAGGAGCAAAGGGCAGGTGAAAGTCATGAACAAGATAATTATTTATTTACTGAAAAAGACAGCGGAGAGCCTGAAGGGTAATTGGGTGGAGCAAACTTCTCCCTGTCCTCAGGGCCTTGAGAATTACTCCAAACACGGCCATAGGGGAGACTACTTTAAAACTGTCCCATGGGTCCGAGGCTGTGCTCCCAATAGAGGTCGAGGTGAGGTCGCTGCATGTCATCTCTGCAGGAGAAGTTAATGAAGAATGGAGGGTGGATAACGAAGAAGAACAACGGCTCTCACTCGAACTTGTGGAAGAACTTTACGACTTGGCCGCCTTTCACCAGGAGGAGATCAATTGTCGGTTGGCAAGGTAGTTAGACATGAACATCAAAATCAAAATTTTGTAAAAGGGGTCTTGGTCCTCAAAAAGGTCAATGCCGCAGGAACGAAGTAGCCATTGGACCCTTTATAATCCTCGAAGCACTTACCCTACGGAGCTACCGCCTCCAAAACGCCTTGGGAACACCCCTTAGCAACATTTGGAGCAGAGAGTTTTTACTCGTGAAATAAACAAATTTTTCTTCTTTCAAAATTATCTTTTAATTTTTTTCATCATAGCTTGACAATTCCAAACCCAAGTGCCCTCGATAGGATCCCATTGACCGGGCTCTCACAAGCTGGTAGGGCAGGCAGGTCGCTCAGGTTGAAGGCTGAGTTGGGATCAATTCTGAACCAAAGCGCCCCCGATAGGATCCCCCTGACCAGACTCTCACAAGCTAGCAGAGAAGACATGTCGCTCGGGTGGAAGGATGAGATGGGATCAATGCCAAACCAAAGAAGCCCTGATAGGATCCCGCTGACTGGGATCTCAAATGTTGGCACGGCAGGCAGGTTGCTCGGGTGAAAGGTTGAGGTGAGATCAATTCCGAACCAAATCTGCCTCGATGGGATCCCACAAACCAGACTCTTACAAGTCGGCAGGACCGGAAGGTCACTCGGGTGGAAGGTTGAGATGAGATCAATTCAAAACTAAAGCGGCCCCAATAGGATCCAACTGCCCGGGCTCTCACAAGCCGGCATGGCAGGCAGGTCGCTCGGGGGGTTGAATAAACTCAAAAGAAAATATTGTCGAGATCGAGCCCCAAAACCCCTAGGAGTTGGGTTTCAACTAATCGACAAGGTAGCTAACCTTCCAAGGAGATGGGTTGATAGAAATAGCAGGGAAGTGAGTACAATTATTCTCACTCCTACCTCACGTACCCCCTCTCTTACAGCTTCCAAAAAGAAGTGTTGGCTACGCAAATGATCAAATCTTGTGAGGACTGCTGAGACGGGTCCCCCGCGAGCTAAGGAAGGGAGGGGTGGTCGCCTGGGCGAGTCGGCTAGATATAAAGGGCGAGCAATCAGCTATCAATTAGGTAGAAAAATAAAAATTCCTATGTGAAATATGAAGAAGATAAGCAACGAAGAAAGGTAAAGATGAATCTTTAACTTATCACAAAAAACATCATGGGCGCACTCGCCATTACATTGCAAAAAATAAAAAAAATATATCTCTCTTAACTTGCGGGCGGGTCCTTTGATGAGCGATCCATCTCGCCATCATCCGGAATAGAGTATCTGTGTCCCGAGGAAGGCAGACTAACCTCCTGCGTATAGAAGTCAGGGATAAGATCCTCTGCGAGCAACTCCATCCAGTCATCCCGCACGGCGTCGAGGTTCCGCAATATAGTCATAGTGCACTTAGTGGTCTGCATGATCAGAAGCTTGTGGGTGTTCTCCAACTCCCCTGGAGTGAAGTGGAGGAGCTTATATCCGGTGGAGACTTGCTAGGAAGCTCAGTGGACTTCTCTGTGAGGGCCTTAGCGAGCACCATCTTGGCATTTACGAGCTCCCCCTCCAGGTCACTTATTCGTGGCTGAAGGCAGTCAGAGGCCTCGACAACCTGTGGGGAGAGAATTCGGAATAAGGGCGAGTAGGAGAGAGGAAAGAAAGAGTAAGATTGAATTGACTCACCATGCCACTAGAATGTTTGGTTAGAAGGTGCTCCGACTGCTCGAGACGCACCTTGAGGTTCGGGACCTTCTCCTCGGAGAGCTCCTTCATGGTCTCAACATTGAGGAACTTCTTGCTGAAGCTAGGGCCCCTCCACATGACCATATGTGCGAGTTCGGTGGTGTGTAGTTGGGCCCGCGAGCTCACGAAGGTGAGATTATTTAAGGTCAGCCTATTATATTCCCAAGAATCTTCGACGCTATACAACCCGTAGGACAGGAAGTACGCATCCGCACTTGAGTGCCCCTATTTAGTCCAGGAGGGGAGAAGCGTAAAAAGAGAAACCTGGTGTGACTTCTCATCCCAAGCGAGTAGCGCCTACCCGTAGCCGTCCAATGGCTTCTGTCCTATTCCAAAGTTGGGGTGTGAGTCAGGTTCACCCAACTCACCGCTCCCCAACTCGCCTCCCCTCATCTTGCCGCCTCCCCGCCTCCTGGCTCGCCCTCACCAAGGGAGTTGGTCGGCCGGTCGGGGCGACCTTTTGGTGGCCAGTGACCTCTGTCATTTTGAGGTCCTGCCAGATTATAGGGAAATATAAGGTAAAGAACCGTTGGGCACACATTCTTTTCGATTCTGGTGATACCCACTCATTTGTGGCTAGGCCTTTCGTAGACCGTCATCGTCTGACTCTCTATCTAGTTGGCAATTTATTTCCCGTTAAGTTTCTTTCCGGTGATTCGGTGGTGTCAGACCAGGGTATCCAGAGTTGTCTGATCCTTTTAGGTGATTTCCTAGCTTTTACTGATTTGAAGGTGCTAGACCTGGAGGACTTCGATATGATCTTGGGCATGGACTGGTTGTCCAGATATGATGCAGTTATCTACTGCAATGTTAAGCATTTGGACTTTAATATGGGCAACAGCCACCCCAGGTGTGTGTATGGTTTTTCGGACCAGGATTCCCCGGTCATTTCTGCGTTATGTGCTCAGAAGCATTTAGATTTCGTTTGTTTTTCTTGTTTGGTTTCTGTTTTGGAAAGCGTTGGTAGTTTGCCGCGTGTCGAGGATATTCCTGTAGTGCGAGAGTTTCCTGATGTTTTCCCTATTAGTCTTCCTGGTCTTCCGCCTGAGAGGGATGGGGAGTTTGTTATTGATTTGGAGCCAGGTACTCGCCCTATTGCTAATGCACCGTACCGGATTGCCCCGCATGAGCTGGAAGAGTTGCGTCCCCAGCTGGATGAGTTGTTGCAATGAGGATTCATTAGGCCAAGTTCTTCGTCTTGGGGTGCTCCTGTGTTGTTTGTTAAGAAGAAGGATGGATCTATGAGGTTGTGCATCGATTATACAGAATTGAATAAGGTAACTATCAGGAATTGGTATCCCTTGCCGTGAATAGATGATTTGTTTGATTTGTTGCGTGGTAGTACGATGTTTTCGAAGATTGATCTTCATTCAGGCTACCATCAGTTGAGCATTCATGAGACGGATGTTCTGCGGAATGCTTTTTGTTCTCAACATGGACATTTTGAGTTCTTGGTAATGTCTTTTGGATTGATGAATGCACCCTCTGCCTTCATGGACATCATGAACGTTCAAAGATTTTCTGTACCGTTTTGTGGTTTTTTTTATTGATGATGTCCTGGTTTATTCCATGAGTGCTGAGGAGCATACCCAGCACTTGCGTTTAGTTCTATCTGCTTTAAGAGAACATAAGTTGTATGCAAAGTTGAGTAAGTGCGAGTTTTGGCTACCTCAGGTTTCCTTACTAGGTCATGTTGTGAATAAGGATGGAATTTCCGTTGACCCGGAAAAGATAGCTACCGTAATGGATTGGAAAAGACCTACCACACCCATAGAGATAAGAAGTTTCCTAGGGTTGGCAAGCTATTATAGAAGCTTTGTGGAAGGATTTTCTACGTTGTCTGCGCCACTGACTAACCTTACGCAGAAGAACGCAGCGTTTGCATGGAGCGATAAGTGCGAGGAAGCTTTTAAGGAACTGAATACGAGGTTATGCACTGCTCCACTGTTGTACTTGCCTACCGAGGGAGTAGAGTATGCAGTTTATGTGGATGCATCACACATCAGGCTTGGATGTATATTGATGCAAGAAGGCAAGGTAATTGCATATGGATCAAGGCAATTGAAGGTTCATGAAAAGAATTACCCTACACATGACTTGGATTTTGCCACAGTGATATAGGCCCTGAAGTTATGGAGACATCTGTTTTATGGCGTATTGTGCAAGATTTACACGGACGATAAGAGCTTGAAGTATGTCTTCACTCAGAAGGAGTTGAATTTTTTCCAGTATAGATAGTTGGAGTATGTCGAGGATTATGATGTTGATATTCTATATCATCCGGGCAAATCCAATGTGGTAGTCGATGCCTTGAGTAGAAAGACCGCGCAAATCTTTAATCTTTCAGTGGAATCCTTGGTGTAAGAGTTTTTGTTGATGGGTATTTCTGTTGCGAGTAGCGATTCGCCAAGCAGCCTATAAGTGGCAATGCCTTCTTGGATTACGCTTACGAGGTTATATCAAAAGGATGATCCTGATTTGCAGTACCTTCGTAGTAGAGTCGAGAAAGGGCAATTACCAGAATTTTCAATTGATGATGCAGGTACTTTGAAGTACCATGGTAGATATTATATCCCCGCTGTTGAGGATATTCGAGCTAAGTTGTGCAGTGAGATGCATGGTTCTAGTGTTGCCTACCACCTTGGTTTTACTAAGATGTATAAAGATCTGAAGAAGATCATTTGGTGGTATGGAATGAAGAACGATATAACCAAGTTTGTGTTAGAATGTTTCACTTGCAAGAGCGTTAAAGCAGATCATGGACGACCTGGTGGCAAGCTGACGCCTTTGGATATTCCAAGTTGCAAGTGAGAGAGTATTTCTATGGACATTATTACTGGTTTGCCGAGATCTCCCGGAGGACATGATTCAGTGTGGGTCATAGTTAATAAATTGACAAAGTGTGCTCACTTTATGCCGTTCAAGATTGATTACTCCATGAAGAAAATAACAGAGTTATATTTGGATGAGGTCATCAGACTACAAGGAGTACCGGTAAGTATTATGTCAGAGCGAGATTTCAGGTTTACGTCTGATTTTTGGAAGAGTTTACAGGAAGGGTTGGGCACCGACCTCAGATATTCAACCACTTATCATATGCAGAACAATGGTCAGACGAAGAGAGTTAATCAGATTTTGGAGGATATGATTAGATGTTACATCTTGGACTACGGAGGGGTGTGTGACGAGCGGCTCAGATTGATGGAATTTTCCTACAATAACAGTTATAAGGAAAGTTTGCAGATGGCCCCATTTGAGGCTTTGTAAGGGAGACATTGCAGAACTCCCTTATTTTGGGCCGAAGTTGGTGAAGGACCGTTGTTGGGTCCAAAAACCTTGGAAGAGATGAATACTTCTGTGATGCATATTCAAGAGGAGCTCCGTATTGCTCAGGAGCATTATGAGAAGAACACTAATCGACAAAGGATTGATTTGAAATTTGCAGTTGGGGATATGGTTTATCTCAAGGTTTCTCTAATGTCTGGTGTTAAGAGGTTTGGAAGGAATCACAAGTTAGATCCCAGGTTTGTGAGACCTTTCAAAGTTATTGAACACATCGGAGTGTCAGCCTATAGGCTGGATTTGCCCGCAAATTTCCCTAGTGTGCATGATGTGTATCATGTGAGCCAGTTGCAAAAATGTATGCTTAGTGACCGAAATGTTCTCGACTCGGTGCCCCAGTTGCAGCCTAATCTTTCTTATGCCGAAGTGCCTGTTCGCATTCTAGATACTCAAGATCGGGTGTTGCGAAGGAAGACAATACCCATGATCAAGGTTTTGTGACGAAACCAAGACGTGTATAGCGCGACTTAGGAGTTGAAGTCAGCTATGAGGGATGCTCACCCTCATCTGTTCTCCTAGTTTCTTTTGGTAGTGTTTCTATTCAACAACCCTTGGTTATTTTCCTTCTTTAGTAGATTCTGTTGTGTGTCAAGTTTCGGGATGAAACTTTCTTTTAGGGGGAGTGGCTGCATCGCCCCTGATTTTTTGATATATATATTTTAATTCCTTTAGTGACGTATTTTTGACGTTAGGGCATTACATTGACGCATAGTTGACGGGTATCGTTGTTGGAGCGTGACTTTTGCTCATTGGTATCCGAGGTTTTGACTTAAAATATTAGCATGGCTAATTTCTAGTGTGTTTTTGAAATTTCCCTTGCGAACCGGGTTTATTTTGGAACTCGGTGGACCCTTTTAGGGATATTTGGTGTTTTGACTTCGTGGAGTTTTTACACGAGTTTGGTTTGTCGAATGGTAATTTCGAGTTCGTTGTTGGTTTTGTGGAATCAGTATTTAGATTCAGTGCGAATTTTGTGGAAATCCGTGTTGATTCGAGTTTTAAACGTTTAATTAATAATATAATATAATATTACATATATATATAAGCGTGTACGTTTTGGCGGAACCCTATTCATCGTCTTTTTTCCAAGCCGTCAGACCGATTCACGGAAGAGAGAAAGAGGCGGACATCGTAAGCTTTCGGCCGTCAACTATAGGAGTTCCGGTGCACAAAATCGTCGTTGGAGGGTAGATTCGGAAAGCTCTCGCCGAGA
Organism: Platanthera guangdongensis; assembly: GCA_039583875.1. NCBI lineage: Eukaryota > Viridiplantae > Streptophyta > Magnoliopsida > Asparagales > Orchidaceae > Platanthera > Platanthera guangdongensis. The sequence continues at coordinate 16,236,908 of CM077154.1, forward strand.
TCTACGTGTGAGCTGTGAGTTTTCCCGTTTCTTGGATTTTTGGGCATTAGGTTATTCGGTTTTGACCCTCGTTTTCCTCGAAAAGTTTTAGGAAGTGTAGCCAAGGTGTTCTTGCGGCCGGATTCGTGAGGAAAAGCGCTCATAAGGCCGAATTTCAGAAGCTTTGAGGCAAGTGGTGAATCTTTCCCTTGTTATTTTCCTGCTTTCATTCATTTCTTTTTCTTCCCTCCTTAGAATGTAGGAGTAGTTTAAGGTTCGACCAAGATCGATCTGCTGAGTAGTTTAGGATTTTCAGCCAAGGAAATTTTGTTGGATAAGGGCTGAGACCGGTTAAAGGAAATTCGTCGATTATAGGGAAGTCAACCTAAGTTTAATTCATCATATATGGTGGAGTCAGCCTCAGTGAAATTCGTCAAATATGAGTTTTGGGACTAAGTAAAATTCATCGAGTATTCTCGACGAATTCGTAGAGTATCAACCTTGGTGTCGAGTGATTCTGCATTCGTTGTGTTTAAGCGTCAAGTTCGTCGAGTATCGGTCTTGGCGTTGAGTGAATTTTCTTTTGGCACCGAGAGCGTCAAGTGATCTATGAGACTAACTAAAATTCATTGAGTATTCTCGACAAATTCGTCGATTATGGTGTTGGCGTCGAGAGCTTTGAGTCACCTGTGAGTCTAAGTCTTTTTTGTCGAGATAATACTATTTGTCTTCGAGTGCATCGAGTGATACTGTATGGCGTCAAGTTCTTTGAGTATGTGTCTTTGGCATCGAGAGCGTTGTGTAAACTCAGCTAGGCATTGAGTGAACTCAGCTAGGCGTCTAGTGAACTCAGCTAGGCATCGAGTGAAGTCAAGTTCGTAGAGTGAAGTCCAGGCATTGAGTGAAACCGAATTGGCGTTGAGTGCGTTGAGTGAACTCCAAATTTGTCGAGTATACACGACGAATTTCTGTGGACTTGGTGATTTATGCTGATTCGTTGAGTATCAAAGTAATGTTAGCCGATTCATCGAGTATCGCAAGTTTGCCAGATTTCTGCTAAGTAGAATTCGTAGAGTGTCTACAGCATTTGTCGGGTATACTCAACAAATCAGTGTGGACTTAGAATTTTCTTGCCGAATTGAGTCCAATTCGTCGAGTTTGGCCTTATGGTGATTTTCGAGATTTTTCTTCCTTTTTTTCCTTTGGAGTAATCCTGTGTTTCAGTTAGGGTTTTATCGATGTTTTATGGATGTTTTGGTGTGGCCTATGATTGGCAATGGATAAAGGATCACTAATCTAAGGCCATCTTGTGAATCTATGCCCTGGTGGGTTTACCCGGTGTGGGTTTGTTACTGAGGGTGGAAAGGTAGGTTTCCACCACCTCAGGTGCTGGTTATTCCCTGGTTTTGGGTGTGTCAAGTTATCAGACCACCTTTCCTTGGGCCCTTGCGAAGTTTTTACTGTTGGTGCGTTGGGTAGGTTCCCACCATCGCAGGTGCCAGATTTTTCCCGTTTTTATGCACATTCTATGATGATCTTGTCACTCTTATGTATATATGCACTTACTTATATATTTGTTTTATAAAGCATAGATCTTTATCACACTTGGTGCAGCTTGGGATATCTAACCCGTGTGAGTTCTTTCTTACGTATTACCTTATGGTTGAGTGTTGGTGTTTTCATTTCAGCTACTCCTGTTTGGGTTGGTAACCCTTTGACTCCTTTGTTTTCATTTGAAATTGATCTTTTATTTGCCACTTGTATATTTTTGCTAATGTATTCTTTTCTTTGGAATACCTCAGGTTTGGAGCAGTAGCCGGTTGAGCGGCTAGGGTTGGTGGTTTCTGGTGATCTGTAGTTGTTGCAGTCGTCCTTTCCTCACCATTGTGAGGGAGTGTTGTTGTTTTGTTGATTATTTCAGACATACATGTTTTTTGGTGGGTTCATGTCAGGTTGGAGTTTTTATATTGTTAAGTTGCTAGTTGCTTAGTCTCTTGTAGATGACTTGTTGGTTTTACTTGCTCTCTGTGAAGGTTTTATGTTAGGATTGCATGTTAGTTATTTTAAGTGTAAAAGTATCATTATGACTATCTCATTCATAGCATATTTCAGGCCAAAGTCCTTCTATTTTTAACTACGTAAAAGACTCCTTCTTTACTTAAATTAAATCTAGACGTATGCATATCATGAGTTGTCCTATTTGGATGTTTATGCTCATGTAGGATGCTAATCAATATAAACAAAGTATTATCTGCAGCGTATATTCATGTTTTTACTCATGGACTAGTTGATCCACTGAGCCGAGGGATACGACCATCAAAACATAACTTAAATTAGAGTTTTCTTCATAATAAACTTGAGAATTTCATATAAAGTGTTAGGTTCGAGTTCTTGCCTGAGCGAATGCCATTATCCCCTGCACGGCGTGGCAACATGATGTGTGTTTTCACTTACTCTGATATATCATTTAAATGCGGATAAAATGCAGGTTGTGACATCTGGGCCTCCAGCATTGTATCTCATATCAGTCGTATCTGAGCATCTGTGTCCTACACAAACTCCGAGCCAAGAGCCTTTGGATCCTCATCCTAGATCTAAGATAGTGGAGTCCTGAACCTCCATCGATACAATGCCTCATAGGGAGCCATGCCTATACTAGTCTGGTGACTGTTTTTATAGGAAAACTCGATAAGCATCAACAGTCATTCCCATGGCTCCCTGCGATCCAAGATACATAGGTGTAAGAGATCCTCCAACGCCCAGTTTGTACGCTCCATTTGCCCATAAATCTGGTGGTGGAATGCAGTGCTGAAGGTCAATCAGGAACCCAAGTAAGCCTGAACTAATCTCCACACCTTAGACATAAATTGTCCATCCCGATTTGATACGATCGTCTTTGGTACACCATGATAACGGACAAACTGCTCCACAAATCTCCGTACTAGAACTTCGACCGGAGCGTCCTTCCTGGCTGGGATAAATCTGGCAACCTTCATTATTCTATTAATAATCACATAGATCGAATCTTTTCCTGCATGGGAGCGGGGGAGTCCATGTATAAAGTCCATTGCGATATCATTGAACTTCCATTCCAGCACCAGTAGTGACTGCAACAACCATGTTGGGATTTTACATTCAGCCTTCATGAGTTGACAAGTCTCACAATGCGTCACAAAGTAGGTGATATCCTTCTCAATGCCTGGCTAGTACATGGTCCTCTTCAGATCGGCTATCATCTTCATGATCCCAGGGTGCACTGAGTACCTACTTGTGTGTGCTTCAATCAGAATATCTTCTCGAATCTGACCTCCTGCTGGTATATATACTCTTCCTCTGAGGCACAGTAGGTCATCTTTCAACGTGTAATACCCAGCCATGCCTGCCTTCAGAGCCCTAAATATTGGCTCTAGTTTGGCATCCTGCCTCTGCCCGTCCCTGATGTGATCTCGTATGTAATTGGTGGTGATCATCGATGCTAAATATTCCTCGTATCGTTTGGGATCCATCCTAGACACCAAGGATATTTGCATATCCTCTAGCATCCGAACCAGTGCCATGGCCATTATTTGGGGTTCTGCTCTTGCTGTAGCGGCTCTCCTACTAAGAGCATCTGCTGCTATATTCGCCTTCCCTGGGTGGTAGTGCATCGTGTACTAATAATCGAAAAGAAACTCCACCCATCGTCTCTAGCGCATGTTTAACTCCTTCTGCGTGCCCACGTACTTGAGATCTTTGTGGTCAGAGAAGATATCACAATGAACTCCATAGAGGTAATGCCGCCAGATCTTCAACACAAAAATTACCACCCTCATCTCCTGATCATACACTTGGTAGTTTTGTTCGTGCTTCTTTAGCTGGCTGGAAGCATAGGCTATAACGTGCCCGTGCTGCATCAGGACAATGCCCATTCCCTGGTAGGATGCATTGGTATAGACTTGGAATCCTTCCTTCCCAGAGGGGAGGGCAAGGATGGGGGTCGAGGTAAGCTGGCTCTTCTGCTCCTGGAAGGTAAACCCGTACTGCGGTGTCCATACAAAAGGCGTATCCTTCTTCGTTAGAGATGTAAGCGGGAGGGAAATTCGGGAAAATCCCTCTACGAACTTCCGGTAGTATCTGGTGAGTCCTAGGAAACTCCGTATGTCGGATGTCGTCTTCAGTGGTGGCCAATCTTGCACTGCTTGGATCTTTGCCAGATCCACCGCTAATCTTGCCCCACTGATAATATACCCTAAAAAGGACACTTTATTCAACCAGAACTATCATTTACTAAATTTTTCATACAGGCTGTGCTACCGGAGTTTCTCCAAAGTCAGTGACAAGTGTCTTACATGCTCCTCCTCCGTCCTCGAGTAGATGAGGATTTCGTCTATAAATACAATGATGAAGATTTCGAGATGAGCCTCAAACACTTGGTTAATCAGACTGATGAATGTAGAAGGTGCATTCGTGAGGCCGAATGACATCATTGTGAACTCATAAAGGCCATACTGGCTACTGAATGCGGTCTTCCGGATGTCCTCCTCCTGGATCCGTAGCTGATAATATCTCGACCTCAAATCTAGCTTTGAGAACCAATGGGCTCCCTCAAGTTGATCAAAAAGCTCTTCTATTCTCGGTAAAGGGTGCCTGTTCCGTACTGTAAGCCTATTAAATCCTCTGTAGTCTATTCATAGTCTGAGAGTCCCATCCTTCTTCTTTACAAATAATACTGGGGCTCCCAACGACGAGTAGCTTGGTTTGACAAACCCAGCTTCAACCGACTCCTGTAGCTGGCTCTGAAATTCCACCAGCTCCTTTGGGGCCATCCGATATGGAGCCCTAAATACTGGCTTAGCTCCTGGCTCTAGCTGGATCCGAATGTCCTTCTCACGGTGCGATGATAGTCCTGGCAGCTTCTCCGGGAATACATCAGTGAAATCCTATATGAATGGGATGTTGGAGATAGGAGTTTTTTTTTCCTCGATCATTTAGAACAACACCAGATAAACTCACCCCCCTGTAGGTGGGCCTTGACGGCCTAGATCGAAGAAAGCAGACATTGAGAGAATGGGGTAGTACCTTCGAAGGTCACGTCGGTGTCGCTGTATATCAGAACGATCTTCCTTATCGGGAAATTAATCTGTGCATGGTTCCAGGTAATCCATGTCATTCCCAAGACAAGATCAAAGTCTGACATCTTCAATATCGTCGTTGGAGCCTCGAATGTTAGGTCGTCGATGGTCAAATCTAGAAGGCATTTTGTAGTAGATCAGATCTCCGTCCCAGTGGGAAGACGCACTCTCCTGGTAACTCCCATAAAATGTTGGACCTGGTCCATGTCCTTGACAAAATCCTCCACGACAAAGTTGTGACATGCTCCCATGTTGAATAAGGTATGGGCCGGCTTGCCACATACCGTTACTATTTCTGAATTTGTTAAACAATCTTAGGTGGCCAGTTGTGTAGTTTTCTTCCTTAGTTCTACCCGTTTAATACCAGTTCTATTATTTAGGGGAAAAGAAGGACAAGAAATTAAATTTCTAGATTACCTGCTATAACCCTTTCCGGGTCCCTGGGTTGAGCAAGATCCAAAGAATACATCTGATCTCTATCCTCCCTACGGTCACCGCCTTGGAAACCACGTCCTCGACCACGTCCCCAGCCCCTGAACTGCTGAGCAGGTCGAGCAGCCTGGGGTGCTGATAGTGGTGCCTGTCTTCTGGTGCAGTTAATTTGAATGTGTCCAGGCTGGTGGCAGTGATAACACACTGGAAGGGGAGGTGCCCCATCCTCTAGCCTTGGTATCTCCCGCATCTATAATGGCTGAGGGGTCAATACTTCTAGATCCCTTTGCTCCTATCTATACTTCGAGCGAGGTTGATCCTCTTTTCTCCGATCCCGCTGTTATTCCCCCTGCCACCAATAACCGTACTGTATGTCAGTCTTTTTTCCCTGCCTCGAACCGTAAGCTGGTCCGCCTCCAACTTCTTTTCCATCTCCAGGATCCGGGCTAGGCTACAGTCAGAAATAAAAAGGAGTACCTGCCTCAAGTCATCCCAAAGTCCCTTATAGAACCTCTTCGCATAGCCAACATCATCCAGCTGGTATGAATCAGTGAAACGAGCTAGGTGAGTAAACTCCCGGTAGAACTCCAAAACTGACCTGCTCCCTACCTCAACTATTGGAATCGGTCCTCTAGCTCGTCCCTCGCAGACTGTGGCACAAAATGCTCGATGAAAGTTGTCTTGAACTCATCCCATGTGATGTCTATGCCCTCAAATCCTGCATAAGTGGTGTCTAACAGAGACTTCCACTACCTCTTGGCAGGGGACTCCAGACATGAAATTTCTAAGGATACAGCCATATCAGTCGGGCATCGTATCCCAGCCAACATCTCGTGGATGATGTCCAACCATTCCTCTGTCCGTACGACTGACAGTCCCCAGATATGATGGAGTAGAGAGGCCTTGGAAGACGCTTAGCCAATTTGCCCCGAGATTTGGTTGAGAAATTGTAGCCTACTATGCCTTAAAAGCCTCCAAGATAGCAGTCAGTGTCTGTCCCATCTCTAATTGCTGGAATGGAGTGGGAACTAGCGTGGGTGGAACAACGTTCTGAACCAAAGGTGTTCACTATTCAAAGGTCAGGGTTGGTTATAAGCTTCAAAAGGAAGGGTTTTATCATAAGGTGGTTTACTAAAATCTAGTTAAGAGTGGACTGTTGCTTGTGATTCCTTATTTGGGTATACCATAGCTTCAGCTCCATAGTTTGTCCCCAAACTATACTCGAGCGGAGGTCTCCCAGGGTTTGTGGACTTCTTTTCTTCAGATCGATGTTTCCCTCTAATACTAGTTATAGGACCCCCCTTTTTTTTTTTCTTTTTGGGTCTTATGCCCATAACCACCGCTCTATGATGACACCGACTACCGAGAAGGTTGTCGCCACAAATCCCCGATTCTGCTGGTAATACACAACCATGACCATAGAAGAAATAGAAGTAATCATATTTAAGTAATGAGTACACAATTACAATGTGTACTACTCAGTACACACATAGTCAGGTGCTATAGAGTATCTTGTATTGAAACCGAAAACTCGGTCTCTGTGGAGTTCACCATTGGGGAAAGGGTGATCACACACTTACTTCTCTCTCGCAAGCTAAAAGACTAAGGAGAAAGAATAGGGAATAGACCCAAGGGCTCGGTGTGGAGGTCCCACCACACACCCTAAAGATCTTAGAGTGCTTCCACTCCCTAGACAAATGTCGAGCTAAGGATACCTCAGAAAGTGCAAGAATACCTAGGCACAAGAAAAGCATGCCTTCTGAGGAATCCCCTTGAGTCTATTTATTGATTTCTAAAAAAGCCTGAAAATAGCCAACCTCCGATGTTCCAAACAGCTATGTGCAACCCAACCGGGTCTGCCAACATCATAACATCGCTGTTCCAATAGGCTATAAGAAGGCCAATGAGTGTAAAATAGTAAAAACACATCATAAGAGACTGGGTGAGTGGCCCTCTTGAATCTCCACTCGCCGGGGGCGGTGAGTGCTCGATGGAGCTGGCACTCGACACATTTTCCCATCCCCAGGCAAGTGCGGGCCCGACTTGCCTCACTCGCCTGCTGCTCGTCAAGCCCCTGGGGTGAGTGCAAGCCAACCCCTCGACTCACCCATCAAACGATCCACCCCACCTTGGCAAGCCGGGATACTAGACTGGCTGATCTGGCCCCTATCGACGACTACTCGCCAGATATGGGGTTGTACACAATCCCCTCTCTTTGCGAGGTTGGCCCAAGCTCAGAAAGAATCATCCAACCCCATAATATGCGGCGAGTGCGACAGGGGCCAGAGATTCTTTTGGTGGGCTCCACCACTGGTTATAAATACAAGCCCACATACCTGGGTGGACTCTGTCATTCCCCTTACTTGAGTCTTGTCGAGATGCCTCTCTCCAAAGAGCTCCCAGAGAAGTTTAGCCGAGCCTGTGAGCTCAACATCGCTCGCACTGATGCGGTAGTCAGCATGTCTCCCAATACTGCATTGCGCAAGCCGACAAAATCCAATCCCGCCAAGAAGGCCAAGTCCATCCCGAAAGATGCGGAATTCATGTACCGGACCTCTAATCCACTTTGACTCCCCGGCTCGCCTCCTCTAAACTGGCCACCGACCTTAAAGGGAAAATGGTCGTCGACATTCCACCCGATCCCGAGAGCCATCAGATCGATGCCGAGTCTTTCACGCGACGATTCCAAGTAACACCCCAAATTTGAGGACCCAGAGAATTTTGACGAAACTATGGGATCGTTGAAGGCCGTTCGACGAAATTCGAACTCTGGCCATTCGACGTATGTCGAACTCAGTGCTGTTCGATGAAAGTCAAACTCAGGGTCGTTCGACGAAAGTCGAACTCAGGTCTGTTCGATGAAAGTCAAGCTGAGGGCTTTTCGTCGAGCTCAGCGCTGTTCGACGAACTAATGGCTTTTTGTCGAGCTCAGCACTGTTCGGCGAGCTGAGGGTCATTTCGTCGAGCTCATGCTATTTCATCGAGCTCACGTCTTTTTGTCGAGCTTGGGTCTTTTTCGTCGAGCTTGGCTAGTTGTCGAGCTCTTAGCTGTTCGTCGAGCTCGCGGCTGTTCGTCGAGCACAAGCCGATCGACGAAGCCTGAACCGTTCAAATAAATTACTAAAATGCAGTTCATGGATTGAAATCTTTATCGATTGTTTTTACTCCAAGGTTGATCTAGGACCCCAGGATCTTTTGCCCGACGGGTTTTAGTAGGGATGAGCGGTTCTCTCCCTCATTTGTTCTCATTTTGGTGTTGACTTAGGGTTTGAGAGAGAGAAAGTTAGGAGGAGGAAGATAGGAGCTTTCTCCGCCATTAACAGAGGTTCAAAGCTATGATCGCCATTCCGAGGCTAGATCCATGAAGAGGACACGATGACGCTCGTTTTCATCCGTGTAAGACAAGGGTTTCATGGCTTGGAAAAGGAGTCAAAGGGTAACGACACTTCTCTTCTTGGTTTTAGGATGTGTGCATGGAATCTACACTTTTCTTGTTTCTTTTAAGCATCCTAGGCACCAGATCTCTCAATTAAGAGAGATTCAGGTTGACATGGTTAAAAAGGAGCCACCGGGTCGATTGTGTCCGTCCCCGGCATGATAATGGCCGTAGTCGCGACCATTAGTCCGAATCAGTGATGTTGCATTGTGAGCTTTAAGAATTTTGTAGAAATCCGTAAGCGGCAAGATGTCATCTGTGATGATGTTTTCCCCCTTTCTCGTGGGAGTACGTGTGGCCGGAACCAGACCGGGTGGAAATTAGAGTACATGCGGGGGCATGGGGATGGTACGGTACAAGTGTTGGAATATGGTGGAAAAGGCATGGGATTGTGATGTGACAAGGCGTAGTTTTTCTCTGTGGTCGGCTGGCTAGCCCGTGACGTTGCAAGGTCACATGTGGAGAGTGTCATGGCGAGACAAGTCCCCTTCTGTGGAACTGACGAGAAGGCCAAGCTTTTGACAAGCACAGACGATACTAACTGGGTCCCGCTGGGTCTCCTTCGGTGGGTTTTGTCCCGATTTTGGAGCCAGACCTAGGTCTTTGCGAACGGGTGGGGTCTAGCAAGGGATCTTAGCATCGATTTGTTTGTTTGTGTGGCAGAACCCTAACGTGAGAAGTTAGAGTTAGCAGGCAAGCCCGGGTTTTGAGACCCATGAGCGGGTGGGGCCTTGGCAAGTGTTCCGAGTAGCAGCTTGAATGTCGTTTGGGGAAATTGGAAGTACCCATGTGTTTGCGGCTTGAATGTCGAAGGGGAAAATGGAAGTACCCGATTTGATGATGATGTGTTAGAAGCATATGCTTAGGGTTCCTTGGGTGAAACCTAGGATTGCAATCATGCTGCATTGTAGGCCCCCTTTATTACTTGCTCAACTTAGAAACATGCTTGTTGCTTGGGACATCCAAACTCATTTATAGCTTTATGTGTTATTATTTATTGTATACGAAGTGCTGACCTGCAGGGTGATGGAGTACCCCGGGGTCCACTAGGGATGGCTGGGAGGAGATGTGTTAGTTACGTAGTTGAGGTTAGCCTTTGTTGACCCACATTACCATAAATTTTTACAGGGCAAGGATAGCAAGCAGGAGCAAGCTCGCCGGCCAAAAAGGCCTATGCCTCATGAAATGAACCTTTATCTGCCTATATTTTGATGCTTTGATATGATCTTTGAGTTGTAATCCGGCTTGCATGCCGAGGTAGCCTAGGAGTTCTTTTGCACATTGTTAGGACTGTGATTCAGTTTTGGACACTTATTGTGTAAGGCCTTAAGCCATTTTGATACTCCTGGTTGTGGTGGATAACTTCTAGTTCTGTTTGTTTGTTTCCGCAGTTTTATTCTGAGTTTTGAGTTGGGTAGACTTATATCATCTTTTAATGCTTAAGCTGTGGTGTCTGTATATTGTGGGGCCCCAACCAGACCTATATTATACAGTCATTACATGGGAGGTGTTACAGTCCACACCCCGCACGACGACTCGCGGCCTCAAACTCCCACTAACACCTGCCTACAGAGCAAATCACCTCCCTTTGGGACCACTGGACTGGATACGCCAGAGTCTAGGTTGCCAACTCGCATTCCTCCTCAGCGGCCCGCATCTACTCCTGCACTCGCGTGGGAAAGGGCCGGAGACATCCCGGTTCCCAGCTTCAATCTCATCTCCCCAGGATTCAATCCCCCGGGTCGGGACAAGAACTTAGACTTGCCTCCTCTACATACCCTCCAAGGACTACCGAGTTCATTCCGTAAGGTTCATTTTGTTGAAATGTTTCACCCAGGCTTCTTTGATGCACTCACACCCTCTTTCTACCCAGGTTGACTATCTTTCTTTTTCGCAGGGCTCCCTATTCCGTCTGAAGTCGAAGAATCTTTTGAACAATCTCGACACTCGCCACCCCCCGAGCCTGGGGTGGAAAGCTTCCTGGATGACTCGCTGGACCCTGTCGAGCTGAGGCAGCGAGTAATAGAAGTGTTGAAGAAGCAGGATGCCACCATGTGCCAACTTCGAGCAGACAGCGCATACCGTGAGTAGATACTACAGGCGCTGGAGCGGGACTATGTGCTGCTCACAGACAAGATGGACCACAGCTCGATGAGCGAGATGATGTCCCCCACCCAGTTATGGAGAGAATTGACTAAAACCTGCAGACCTTTGGTCGGGACCTGGACCTGGTCAGTGAGTTCCTTAACCCGCGCCGACCTCCGGGGATTGGGGCGCAAGGCTAGGGTAGATAAAAATGGCTCCCCAGCTGAGCCTACCAACCCTCGCTACCCAGTACCCCAATTCGCGCTGGTTGACCGAACTTCCTTTGCTTATTATGAACTACTTTCTTGGGGCTGCGAAAGTTCTTGTCTGTAATAACTTGAATAATTTTTTTAGAACTCAATATGCTATTTGAAATAATATGATATGCCATCTAGGTTCAGCTCGCACTAGGATATACCAGTTTGCTCGGTAAGCGAGCTGGAGTCGGCGAGCTGGGGCTGGCGAGCGGGACTAGCGAGCTGGACTGTCGGGTTAGCTCGGCCATAAATTTAGTTTTCTATAAATAGGCCCCTCACCAACCCCCGGGCTATCGCCTTTATTGCATTCATACCGCCCTTTGCTGCTCTGCTCGCTACCTTCTCTCGCATCCCTACCCCCTTGCAGACATAGTTAAGACGCGACCTGACGCGGACGGGTGGTCCAAGTGCGCTCGTCAGTTTGTCAATTACTGCTTCTTTGAGGGGAATACCATCGAGCGTGAGCTCACCACCTTCAATACCGAGTACTTGCCCCCGGCTATGAGGCGCGCCGACCTGAAAAGGGCGAGGCCATCAACACCTTCTAAGGGGATGAGCTCGCCTTCCCCATCTCGCACTTCGAGGTGGGATTGTGCTTGCCTCTCTGGTCAGAGATCCCCCAAATCCTCAAGTACTTTCACGTGGTACCAGTGTAGCTAAACCCGAATGCGATCGTGATGACGGTCGCATTCGCCTGCTTTTTCTGTCGGGAGATCGTGTTCAATCTCGTCGTCTTTCTCAAGCTTTTCACCTACTGCACGACCGGCGATGGGGTTGCCTTCTTGATGGGTTCGCACATCAAAAACAACGAGTCCGCAAACAAAAAACCACAACTGGGTGTCCAAGGTCGTCTTCGTCAAGGGATACTTGGACAACGTTCCCTTCTCACCCCAGCAGAAGAGCGAGGAGGTATATCGCCCCCAACGCTATCCGGCATCGACGCCGAGCTGCACAAGTTCTTCTTAGGGTAGGAATTCACGGTTGCCTATCTTCGAAGGGGCCTCGACTCACGTAGCCCCATCTCAACGAACAAGCCTCCACTCCTCGAGTCGGGGAAGAGCACTCGCCCGGGGAGATCGCGCTCCCTCCCCTCCTCTTAAACCTCCCTCCCAGCTCGCTGAGCTGGGGCATCCATGCCTAGAGCCGGGGCGGCGGCGACTGGGATAGCTGGTGTCGAGTACTCGGCACGGGAGCTGAGTGCGAACTTGAAGAGGCCCAACACCTCCTACTTGAACTCCTCGAACATCCCACCATGGAGAAAGTGGGAGGGGTGTGCCAAGTCGGCGATATCCGAACATTGCCCTTCTCCTCCAATCATCGAGCCCGCTAAAGATTTTCTATGCTGACCACGCTCCATGCTCAATGCACCAAAAATGTTGAAACCAAAAACTCGGTCTCTTTGGAGTTCACCCTTGGGGAAGGCGTGATCGCACACTTCTCTCATGAGCCAAAAGACTAAGGAGAAAGAACAGGGAACATACCCAAGGGCTCGGCGTGGATGTGCCACCACACACCAGGAAGATCTTAGAGCGCTTCCCCTCCCTAGCCAAATGCTGAGCTAAGGATATCTCAGAAAGCACAAGAAGACCTGGGCACAAGAAAAGCATGCCTTCTAAGGTACCCCCTTGGGTCTATTTATAGGTTTTTGAAAATGGCATGCAAATAGCCAACCTCCGTTGTTCCAAACAGCTATGTGCAGCCCAACTGGGTCTGCCAACATCGTAACTATATTGTTCCAACATGCTATAGGCAGGCCAACGGAGGTAAAATAGTAAAAACACATCACAAGAGATAGGCCGAGTGGCCCTCTGGAATTTCCCCTCGTCGGGGGCGGCGTGTAACACCCCGAAAATTGTATTTGAGTTGGTCGCGTAAAAAGGGATTTTTGGTGCCTGTATAGGGGTACACGGCCTAGGACACGGGCGTGTCCAAGGCCGTGTCTGGCATGGTGTTTTGGCTGATTTTATCCCCAGAAGAACACGGCTAGGAACACGGCCTAATGACACGGGCGTGTCATTTGACACGGGTGTGTGCCTACTCGTGTCAGTACCCATGTTTCCAAGGGTCGGTTGGCGTGGCGGTTATGTGTGACACGCCCCCGGACACGGGCGTGTCGAGGAACCCGACACGGGCGTGTCCAGTGAGACACGAGCGTGTCTAAGCCTGTGTGAGTCTCTGTGTTCGACGATCGTGCCTGGATCGAGGCACACGGCCTGGGATACGACCGTGTGCCAAGCCGTGTTCGGCCCAGGTCTGTTGATTTTTTGCAGATCGGAGCCGTTCATTTTCTTTAATTAAGATCCAACGGCCCAGGTGGTTTGCTGCTCTGTTAAGGCCGTGAATGAGAGTTGAATCCTTCATTTCTCTCCAAAGCTTTCTCTTTCAAAGGAGTTAGAGCAAGGAGGAAGAAGGAGGAGGATTCCGGCCGCCGGCGGAGCATCGGAGCACCGTTTTGAGATCTGAGAGCGGATCCGTGGAGGAAACTTCATTACGAAGACTTCTATCCATGTACTTTTTCCATGGCGCAAAAGCGGACTACAAGGGTAACGATTCTCCACTTGAGCATGTGAAGCTCTTCCTTTCTGCATAGGGAATCTCGCTCCCGCGAGTGTGCGGTGAGTGCGTGGTGTTCCTTGGGGTTGATGAGAGTAGTCCCCCTTTTGTTGGATATAGAGTCCGGAATCGAAGTACGGGCATAAGCATTGTGTGTGAAACCTACCCGGACATGTATTGTCTGGATCGGTGATGTTGCATTTGATATGGTTTGCCGGAGAAGACTCCGTGCTTTGGGGTTTTCGGGTTTCTACGCGGTAGATTGCAGCAGGGATCCTTGGAGGTTAGCTCCAAGGCGCACCTGGAAAACTGAGCGGAATCGTTGTTCTGCTAACTTGGCAGTCTTGGAACTGGCCTTGAACATAACTGGGTTATGTGATTGTTTAGAATATTAGGATCCGAGAGAAGCTTGGCCCGTGCGTACGGCTTAAGGTGAACTACGCGGTTGAGCAACGAGCAAGTGGAATTGGACCTGGGCTATGTGGTTCGGTGCGAGAGACCCGAAAAGGGGACTGGCTGTTGGCATAGTCGGGAGTCTTAGATAGTGGTCAGGAAGGCTGAAATGCTCATGTTGTTGCCATACTGGTGGTGGTGGTGAAGACGCTGAAGTGTCAGGATTCATCGTTAATGTGCCCTGAGTGCACGGGGTGTTTGGTCGTGCGAGCCTACACCTATGGCGAAGTATGTTTTTACATAATTGTTTATCTGGGCTAATGATATGCAGGGAAGGAGCACCGTCGTCCCGAGAAAGGGACGGCGTCATTATAATTTGGCCGGCTTTAGCTGACCGTTGCCTGTTTGCCACCGTGCGGTGGAATGTTGCTTGCAGGTGTTGCGGAGCCGAGTGCAAAATAGCCGGCTGGAGCCCATGTGCCGTGCTGGCCCTCAAAGGCCTTAGCGAATAGTTGTTTTTATTTTGTCATGTGTGGCCAGCCTGCGAGCCGATGTATGTAAGACACTATTTGATAAGTGAAATATTTGTAAGGCCATAAGGCCGTGTACCCTTTCAGTGTATTTGGGTTTCATTCCTGTTGTGTGGATGTGGACATTCATGATTATGTATTTAAGTTTTGGGTTCTTTCAACTATTTAAAAGCTTCCGCTAGAATGCTCTATGTAGGACGAGTAGTCTTAATTGGAATGATTGGTTATTAATACGTAACCTTTCCGTCTGTCCGTGGTATATGGCATCGTTTTCCAGCTGGACCTTCTGTTATATGCCATACGACGGATGGGGGTGTTATAATTTCGTATCAGACTTCTGGTTACGGTTAGGCTTAAATGAATTCGTGGGCGAATTCTTTTAAGGGGTGGTGAGAACATATGTGCGTCATCGTTATAACATCAAAAAGAACCCATGAATGTCCACTTAGAAATGGAAAATGCACTTGTTTTGTGGAATCTGAGTATTCCAATGATTGCTTTTAGCAATTTGGTTGTCGTCTAATCGTGTGTCTTTGCTTCTTTAGGCAGCTAGGAGCGGTGATGGTCAATCAGCGCGCCCGTAATCGGCGGAAAGTAGTGCAGCTAGAGACATGCCTACTACACCTCCTTCAGCGGAAACCATTAGGATGGTGGATGAAGTCGTATTTGCGATGATTAATGCCCAACCTGCAGGGCAGATGCACCACGCACCTCCTGTCGTAGAGCAATAACCGATTAGGGAGGCAGAGACGAGAGTGGTGGAGCGCGCAACAGTTGATCTGGTAGAGCCGAGGAGAGCTACAGATAAGCAGTAAGCATGTAATGGGCTTTAATCCCCCAGTATTTGACGGGACTGGAACGCCAGCTCAAGTTGAGGACTGGCTCTCTACGATAAAAAGGGTTTTGACAACCACGTTAACTGAGGAGTGGCAGAGGACCACCATAGCAACCTTTCTTTTGGCGGGTGAAGCGAGGCTGTGGTGGGATGAGTTGGAGTTTCATCTCTTAGTGGGTAGGCAGCTTGCTGATGTGCCTATGGAGGAATTTTCAAGACTGTTCCTGGCCAAATATCTACCCTCTGCACAGAATCTTGAGTTGGAGAACCAATATCTTGGGTTGACTCAGGGATCTAGAAGCGTGGACGAGTACCTCCACGAGTTTACACGGTTGGGTCGGTATGCTGGGGCTATGTTTACGGAAGAGGAGAGGAAGACCAACCGATTTTATGAGGGTCTTTGTGGTGACCTACAGTTACTCCTTGATGGGCCTAAGGCACAGGGCTTCCTAGCCTTGGTCAACTCGGTCTGGTCTCTGTAAAAGGTTGTGAAAAGGGTGCAAGAGAAGAAGGACCCATGAGAAAAGAAGACAAAGTTCAAAGTTCCTAGTGCAAAGTCAGGATTCCGCAGATGGAACAAGAAGTAGAGGACTTCGAACTCAGCCCCTTCGTCTGGTGTGTCAGGGGCAAGTACAAGTCAAGTCCCAGTAGCTTGCTACAACTGTGGGAAGACGGGGCATTTTGCTCGTGAGTGTTGGTGCGAACGGGCAAAGTCCGAGAGGAAGTCTGGAGCGACTTATGAGGAGAAAGGGAAGGCGGTGGAGTCAACCGCGTCCCATCATGCTCCAGTCCAGCCTAGAGTTTATAGTCTTGGTCTGCAAGAGGCCATAAAGCAAGCTGACATGGTGACAGATATGAGTTAATTTATAACAGATTAACTTTTGTAGTTATTACCTCTTTTATGTGTTGGCTTACTTCTGTTGTTGCTAGGATTTGTATTGATTCTCGATTGTCCGGCGAGAGCCTTGTTTGATAGGGGAGCTTCGCATTCCTTCTTGTCCGAATGATTTGTGACGCGCATCGGAGTCCCTCCCTCGATGGCAAAAGACAAGTTGGATGTGTTATTGCCCAATGGGTGCTCAATGCGCGCGGATAAGGTTTTCATAGTCAAGGCTGAGATTGGGGATCAAGAGTTTGTTTTGCAAGCGTTGATTCTACCGTTAGTAGAGTTCGATGTAATCTTTGATATGGACTGGCTCTCGGAGCAGCGAGCTTACATTGATTGCAACCGAAAGGAGGTTAAGTTGGGATTAAATTCTGATTAGGAGACTACGTTTGCGGGCATGAAGGGGTCAGGGAAAGTTTTGATGTTGGCCCTTCAGGTGATTAAGGCAGTTCGGTCTGGGGCAGAGCTGTTTGTCACATTAGTGCAGGCTTCAACGCCTAAGCCTAGTCTGGATAATATCCCAGTTGTGTCCGAGTATCCTGATGTGTTTCAAGATGATCTCCCAGGAGCTCCTACTCAGTGGGAGATAGACTTTACTATAGGGCTGGTACCGGGTGCCAAACCGGTGTCACGCTCCCCCTATCAGATAGCACCAAAAGAGATGGCGGAGTTGAAGGTGCAACTGCAAGAGTTGTTAGAGCAAGGTTATGTGCGTCCAAGTTCCTCGCCTTGGAGCGCACTGGTTCTCTTCGTTAAGAAGAAAGATCGGAGCTTGCCGCTTTGTATCGACTATCGGGAATTGAACAAGCTTACGGAAAAGAATAAGTATCCGATCCCGAGAATTGACGATCTATTTGATCAGTTGGTTGGGTCAACGGTATATTTGAAGTTAGATCTGAAGTCCGGTTACTACCAATTGAGGATAAGGGAGAGAGACATCCCAAAGACAGCATTCAGTATGCATTTTGGGCATTACGAGTTCACGATCATGCCATTTTGTTTGATCAATGCGCCATCCGTATTTTTGGATCTGATGAACAGGACGTTCAGAGAGTACCTGGACCGTTTTGTGATAGTATTTATCGACAAAATCCTGGTGTACTCGCAGTGTGAAGAGGATCACTACAGTCACCTGCACATGGTGTTGGAGACGTTAAGGAGAAACCAGTTGTATGCTAAGTTATCCAAGTTTGAGTTCTGGTTATCCTCGATAGCGTTCCTTGGTCATGTTGTTAGTGGAGAAGGGATAGCTGTGGATCCGGCGAAGATATTGGCGATACGGGAGTGGCCTGCTTTGACTACAGTGGTGGAGGTTCGGAGCTTTCTGGGGCTTGCTGGCTACTACAGGCACTTCGTAGAGAACTTCTCACGGATAGCACTACCACTCACGACTTTGAGTAGGAAGAATTAGAAGATTGTGTGGTCTTCGGAGTGCCAACAGGCTTTTGAAGAGTTGAAGAGGCGGTTGACCACAACGCCTATTTTATGTTCCCCCAATGGAACCGAAGGGTTCGAAATCTATAGTGATGCTTCGGGTAGTGGTTTGGGTTGTGTTCTGCTACAGCATGGGAGTGTGATAGCCTACGGTTCACGACATTTGAAGGCTCACGAGAGAAATTATCCGGTCCATGACTTGGAGTTAGCGGCAGTGATATTTGCTTCAAACCTGTGGAGGCACTATCTGTACGGTGTGAAAGTCGATATATACACCGATCATAAGAGCTTGAAGTACCTGTTAGATCAAAAGGATCTGAACATAAGGCAGCAGATGTGGATGGAGTTCCTAGGGGACTACACCTTCAAGATACATTATGTGCCAGGGAAAGGTAATGTAGTGGCGGATGCGTTGAGTCGTAAGGATCATGCACATGCCAACTGGTTATCGGTATGTGATGAGAGAATGGTCTGTGAGTTGGAGGCTTTGGAGATATCTTGCGTCGACAAGCAGTCTAGTACTGAGGCGAAACTGTTTTGGACCGAAGTGCAGTGTGACCTAGCTGATAGAGTTCGTCGGGCTTTGATTCAGGATAACAACATGAAGCAGATCTTGGATGAATCATTGGATGGGTCAAATTCCCAGTTTGCTGTTGAGGATGGATTGCTAAGGAAGGACTGTCGCCTATGCATTCCTAGTGGGGATAATCTTCGGGAGGAGTTGATGTATGAGGCTCATCATACCAAGTACTCAATCCACCCGGGAAGCACGAAGATGTATAGAGACATGAAGGAATTATTTTGGTGGCCAGGATTGAAGAAGGATGTAGCACTCTATGTGGCCAAGTGCCAAACTTGTGCCTTGGTGAAGGCGGAGTGCCAGAAGCCCGGAGGTTTCCTAAAGTCCTTGCCTATCCCGGAATGGAAATTTGACGACATATCTATGGATTTTGTGCATGGTTTGTCAAAGTCGCAGAGGGGAAACGACGCCATCTGGGTGGTCGTAGATAGGTTGACAAAGGTGTCGAACTTCATCCCGATCAGGAAGGAAGATCCGGTGGAAAGTTTGGCCAAACTCTATGTCCAGAATATTGTACGGTTGCATGGTGTGCCCCGCAGTATTGTTAGTGATCGAGATGGATGCTTCAGTCGAATGAATAGAGGTTGGTGCATAGTCTGTTGGGTACTAAGCTAAAGTTCAGCACAGCCTTTCATCCGTAGACGGATGGCCAAACTGAGAGGGTCAATCAGACATTGGAGGACATGCTTCGCATGTGCGTCCTAGACTTTGGAAAGCAGTGTGAAGATCACCTGTACATGGAGGAGTTTGCGTATAACAACAGCTTTCAGGCGATTATTGGAATGTCGCCTTTCGAAGCCTTGTACGGGAGAAAGTGTCGCACGCCGTTGTCTTGGTTGGAGTCGGGCGAGTCGAAGCTTTACAAACGTCAAGCGGTGGAAGATGCCACTTCAGTGATACGGACAATTCAGGAACGGTTGAAGATCGCTCAGGACAGACTATAATGCCAAGCATAGGAGCGTGGAGTTCAGTGTTGGCGACTGGGTGTACTTGAAAATCAAACCGTTCAAGGGTGTCTCGCGGGTTCGACACTTGAAGAAGCTGAGTCCGAGATACCTTGGACCATTTGATATCCTGGAGCGTGTTGGCGAATCAGCGTATAGATTGAAGCTGTCGGTGGAGTTGAGTGGGCTACACAATGTGTTCCACGTGTCGGTGTTGCATAAGGCGGTGCAAGAGCCTTCGCAGATAGTTGCGGTTGATCAAGTGCCAGTTGATTACGAGTTGACGACAAAGATCAAGCCTATACGTATAGAAGACATTGAAGTCAAGCGACTCCGCAACAAGGATATCCGAATGGATAAAGTCCATTGGGATAATTGCGGACGTGAGGAGCTTTCTTGGGAGCGAGAGCAAACTATGTTGGAAGAATACCCCGAGTTATTCCGTTCAGGTAACTTGTAATTTTGTGTACCCTTACTTAATTTCGGGACTAAATTCCTTAAGTGGGGGAGATTTGTAACGCCCCGAAAATTGTATTTGAGTTGGTCGTGTAAAAAGGGATTTTTGGTGCCTGTATAGGGGTACACGGCCTAGGACACGGGCGTGTCCAAGGCCGTGTCTGGCATGGTGTTTTGGCCGATTTTATCCCGAGAAGGACATGGCTAGGAATACGGCCTAATGACACGGGCGTGTCATTTGACACGGGCGTGTCATTTGACACGGGCGTGTGCCTAGCCATGTCAGTACCCGTGTTTCCAAGGGTCGTGTCGGTTGGCGTGGCGATTATGTGTGACACGCCCCCGGACACGGGCGTGTCGAGGAACCCAACATGGGCGTGTCGAGTGAGACACGTGCGTGTCTAAGCCCGTGTGAGTCTCTGTGTTAGACGATCGTGCCTAGATCGAGGCACACGGCCTGAGACTCGGCTGTTTGCCAAGCCGTGTTCTGCCTAGGTTGTTGATTTTTGTGCAGATCGGAGCCATTCGTTTTCTTTAATTAAGATCCAACGACCCCGGTGGTTTGCTGCTCTGTTAAGGCCGTGAATGGGAGTTGAATCCTTCATTTCTCTCCAAAGCTTTCTCTTTCCAAGGAGTTAGAGCAAGGAGGAAGAAGGAGGAGTATTCCGGCCGCCGGCGGAGCATCAGAGCAACGTTTTGAGATCTGAGAGCGGATCCGTGGAGGAAAGTTCATTGCGAAGACTTCTATCCGTGTAGTTTTTCCATGGCACAAAAGCGGACTACAAGGGTAACGATTCTCCACTTGAGCATGTGAAGCTCTTTCTTTCTGCATAGGGAATGCCGCTCCCACGAGTGTGCGGTGAGTGCGTGGTGTTCCTTGGTGTTGACGGGAATAGTCCCCCTTGTGTTGCATATAGAGTCCGGAATCGAAGTACGAGCATAGGCATTGTGTGTGAAGCCTACCCGGACGTGTATTGTCTGGATCAGTGATGTTGCATTTGATATGGTTTGTCGGAGAAGACTCCGTGCTTTATGGTTTTCGGGTTTCTACGCGGTAGATTGCAGCAGGGATCCTTGCAGGTTAGCTCCAAGGAGCACCCGAAAAACTAAGCGGAATCGTTGTTCTTCTAACTTGACGGTCTGGGAACCGACCTTGAACATAACTGGGTTATGTGATTGTTTGGAATATTAGGATCCGAGAGAAGCTTGGCCCGTGCGTACGTCTTAAGGTGAACTACGCGGTTGAGCAACGGACAAGTGGAATTGGACCTGGGCTATGTGGTTCGGTGCGAGAGACCCGAAAAGGGGACTGGCTGTTGGCATAGTCTGGAGCCTTAGATAGTGGTAAGGAAGGATGAAATGATCATGTTGTTGCCATCCTGGGGGTGGTGGTGAAGATGCTGAAGTGTCAGGATTCACCGTTAATGTGCCTTGAGTGCACGGGGTGTTTGGCCGTGCGAGCCTACACCTGTGGCGAAATATGTTTTTACATAATTGTTTAGCTGGGCTAATGATACGCAGGGAAGGAGCACCGCCGTCCCGAGAAAGGGACGGGGTCGTTATAATTTTGTCTGCTTTAGCTGACCGTTGCCTGATTGCCACCGTGCGGTGGAATGTTGCTTGCAGGTGCTGCGGAGCCGAGTGCAAAATAGCGG
Organism: Platanthera guangdongensis; assembly: GCA_039583875.1. Taxonomy (NCBI): domain Eukaryota; kingdom Viridiplantae; phylum Streptophyta; class Magnoliopsida; order Asparagales; family Orchidaceae; genus Platanthera; species Platanthera guangdongensis. Next base: position 16,258,474 of record CM077154.1, read on the forward strand.
GCTGGAGCCCATATTGCCGTGCTGGCCCTCAAAGGCCTTAGCGAATAGTTGTTTTTATTTTGTCATGTGTGGCCGGCCTGCGAGCCGATGTATGTAAGACACTATTTGATAAGTGAAATATTTGAAAGGCCATAAGGCCGTGTACCCTTTCAGTGTATCTGGGTTTCATTCCTGTTGTGTGGATGTGGACATTCATGATTATGGATTTATGTTTTGGGTTATTTCAACTATTTAAAAGCTTCCGCTAGAATTCTCTGTGTAGGATGAGTAGTCTTGAAAAAAATTAGTTCCTAAACACCTAGAAGGGGGGGGGGGGGAATAGGTGTAATTCCTTTTTCTTCTAAGGCAGAACATCTATTCAGTTAATTACTTAGAAACTGTTATTTCTATAGCTAACACATCACAAAATTCACAGAATCACACAATCATAGATTGCACACAGTTTTTATAGTGGTTTGCCAAGGTCTGGGTACATCCACTTTCCCCCTTCGCCTATCTAGCAGTGTGCTAGATTCAACCTAACTTCTTCTCTTCACCTCCGATCCACAGATCTTACAGCTCAGAACACAAACAAGGCTCCTACAACTCAGAGTGAGTCCACACTCCTACAGCTCAGGCAATCTGCCCTACATCAGCCTTCAACAAGGCCTACAACTCAGACATAACAATCTCCTACAACTCAGGCTCACAGCCCTACCTCAGCCTTCAACAAGGCCTACCACTCAGAGAAAATAATCTCCTACAACTCAGCCTTTATAAACACAGGCTTACAACTCAGATCTTATATAGATCCTACAGAAAATAGATTTAACAATGTATTTTACCACCACTCTGGTAGAGAGAGAAAGGATGGATGGCTTCTTAATCAGTTCTTGGAATAATCTGATGGTAGAGAACAACCACTCTTAGCTTTCTTCAAAGCTTCTTGAATCTGAACTCAGTAGAGTTGATCTCCTTTAAAGTTGATCTTCAATCAGCTTCTTTCTCGAAATTCAGATCTCAATCTGAATCCTTCTTGGCAGACTAGTTCAGAATCTGCACTTGAGGAACTTGTTGATATAAGTCCCTTTCTTCACTTCAATAGATGGATCTTTCTCTCTCCAACTTCTTCTTAGATCTTCTGACGAAAACATTCTTCTGTTTTTATAACTGTATATGTTTTTCTTTTCTGTATTTTCGGTATTTCTTCTGTTGATGGAGAATGCCTTTATATAGTCTTCCTCCATGGTAACCGGCTGATCCGATTTCTAACAAACTTCTGACAGCCCTGACAGTTGCAGTAGACCGGTTGGTAATGCCAGCTATCAAGTCATCCAGTCACTTCTTGAAACTCTGTCTCTGTCAGCAAAGTGTCGAGACTGAACTTCATCATGTGTCGACACAAGTAGACTAAGTGTCGACACAAGCCTTGGTGATGTTGACATAGCTTTGAAAGTCCACCTAGTGTCAACTATGTGCACCTATGGGGGGGGGGGGGAATAGGTGACGTGTAGCGCTTTTGCGGAATTTATAATAGTACCTGCACAATAAAGATAAACAGCACAGCACACAAAAAACACAGGCAATTTATAGTGGTTCCCCGACTTGGGTACATCCACTTTCCCCCTTCGACCTATCTCCCAACAAGGGACGACTCGGTCACTTCTCCAACAGGATTGAAATCCAATCCTTGCACTATCGGAAGGAACCCTTCCACACGTAGGAGTCAACACTCCCACAAACCGGGTTGCACCCAACCCTTACAACACGGAACAAATGTTCCTTTATAACAAAAGTAAAAATAGAATGTACACGAGATACAAACTTCGTTTGGAGACTAAGGTATCCCTCTTTGTTGACGACGTGTTCTTGAAGTCCACAAAGAGTGCACAACCTTGGATCTCTCTTGGAGAGGATCTCCCCGGAACCGGCGGCAGCAAGATTGGCGGCGGCAAGGTTCACGGGTTCGGCGGCGACGGCGATATGCGGCTGCTGTACTTTGGAGATCCAAACTTCGTAGCGAAGCAAGCTAGGTCTACCAACGGTCACACGAGGATCGGTCGTCTCGATCGATTCAGACGAGAAGTTTTTCCCGATTAACAAGTCGAGAGACAAGGGATCTCTGGATAGACACGTGAGACCCAAGGCTTGGCTAGGCTTCTGTCGCTGGAAGATCATGAAAGAATCCCGATCGAAGACGGCGACCAACTATCTCGAGCGCGACGGTGGCGGCGGAGTGAAGATCGCGATTTTAGGTCTAGGTTTTTGCTCGGCTTCTTTTTGTGTTTCTACTGTTCAAAATACCCGTATATATATACTGTAGACGACATGAATAAGACCGTTGTGGGACCCACAAGAAGAATCCCTAAATCCCGGTCCAGAGCATTGACAGCGGCAGAATCCGGTTCAGGAAGTTCCAGAAAATCGCCAAGTCAAAATCGGTGAGAATCGAAAGTGAATCTCGCCGAGTCGCCGAGAATCAAAGTTGATTCTCGATGATTCGGCGAGAATCAACGATGATTCTCGTCGAATTTGCCTTGGTTGCACGCACTGCTTTAGGCCAGGTCGAGACGGCGAGAATCAACCAGTGATTCTCGACGATTCGACGAGAATCACTAGTGATTCTCGCCGAATCGGCGAGAATAACTTGGTGATTCTCGTCGATTCTTACTTAGAAGCAGAGGTGCTCGCTTAGAAGTAGCTGGATCGAGTTCGGCGAGAATTAGTCACTGATTCTCGACGAATCAGCGAGAATCACTAGTGATTCTCGCCGAATTGGCGAGAATTACTTGGTGATTCTCGTCGATTTATACTTAGACGAATTTTCGTCTTTCCACCCAAGAGCTGCTTCTTGACCCATCCTTGCTCCTTGTCTGCTCATGCATAAACACGGCCCTGTACTTGAAAGTAAGTGCACTCCAATAGAGAGAGTACACGTAAGCCAACACACTGATCTGCTCAACGAGGGATTACGTCGTGCAGACCCGTGTATATTGACCTACTGCACCCTGACATTGGTGTGCACTTAGCGTGGAATAACTGCAAGCACAACTTGAAATAATTTGTCAAAAACATTGCCTATTTACCTTAGCTTGTTCAGGGGCTTCTTCAAATCAGGTACGTTGTGGATACAATACCCAACAATCTCCCCCTATTTGAAGAAGCCTAAACCCTACAAGCTAAGGTGAATAAAGCGTATGGGAATGAAAATCATAACCTTGAAATTAAGTTTAGAGAGATATTCATTACCGATACCAATTTCGTGCGAGCAAACTTTGGAGCCACCTTAGCCTTAGCCGAGAGGGTTATCTCCCCCTTTTCGGCTTCTACAAATCTGGGTCTGTAGCGTTTGAGCCTTTGCTCCGCCTCATTCTTGCATCTGTACTCATGCTTGAGTTCCTTGCTCCCCCTCAGTTCTTGCACGAGCCTGGAGCTTCTGTAGTCTTCATTCCTCATAGTTTAGCATCCCCAATTCAGTCTTGAAAAGACTGAACTTGGCCTCATCTAAGGGCTTTGTGAATATGTCAGCAATCTGCTTGTCCGTGGGGACATAACAGAGAGAGATGTCCTTATTCTCCACGTGCTCCTAAATGAAGTGGTAGCGCACTTCAATATGCTTCGTTCTGCTGTGCGATACTGGATTGTTGGCAATCGCAATAGCACTGGAGGAGTCGCAGTACATTGGTATGTCCTTGAACTGAAGGTCGTAGTCGGCTAACTGGTTTCTGATCCATAGGAGTTGTGCGCAACAGCTGCCTGCCGAGATGTACTCAGACTCTGCTGTGGAGGTTGCAACACAATTCTGTTTCTTGCTATTCCATGAGATAAGCCTCCTGCTGAGGAATTGACACGTCCCGGAGGTGCTTTTCCTGTCATCCCTACTCCCTGCAAAATCAGCATCTGAAAAGCCTATTAGCTCGACATCATTGTTTCTCGGGTACCACAAGCCAAGATTGGGAGTACCTTTAAGGTATCTTAGAATTCGCTTTGCAGCGACATAGTGAGATTCCTTAGTGTTCACCTGATATCTGGCACAGACACATGTGAAGAACATGATATCCGGTCTACTGGTAGTAAGGTAGAGCAGGGATCCAATGATGCTTCTATATTTGGTTTCATCGAAAGGTTTACCTTTCTCATCCTTATCCAGAGACATAGTGGATCCCATTGGAGTCCTCATAGAGGTTGCATTCTCCATACCGAATTTCTTCAGGAGTTCATTTGTGAACTTCGTCTGAGAGATGAAGATTCCATCCTCAGACTGTTTCACTTGAAGTCCCAAGAAATACTTGAGCTCTCCCATACTGCTCATTTCAAACTTTCCTTGCATAAGTTTAGAAAACTTTTTGCAAAGATTGTTGTCCGTTGAGCCGAATATAATGTCATCGACATAGATTTGCACCAGCAAAATCTTGCCTTTGACTTCCCTGAGAAACAATGTTTTATCTATTTTACCTCTAGAGAACTTGTTCTCGAGCAGAAAACTAGATAAAGTCTCATACCAAGCTCGTGGAGCTTGTTTTAAACCATATAATGCTTTATTAAGAAAATAAACATGATGAGGATAAGTAGGATTGACAAAACCTGGGGGTTGAGCGACGTATACTTCCTCTTTCAGGTCTCCGTTCAAGAATGCTGATTTCACATCCATTTGGTAGACTGTGAATCCTTTGTGTGAAGCATACGCCAGGAACAATCTGATTGCCTCGAGCCTTGCTACCGGTGCAAAGGTCTGGTCGAAGTCAATCCCCTCCTCCTGTCTGTAACCTTGAGCCACCAGCCTGGCCTTGTTCTTTATGATGACACCATGTTCATCCAGCTTGTTTCTGAAGATCCACTTGGTGCCAATCACATTCTGCTTGTATGGTCTGGGAACTAGCGTCCAAACATTGCAACGTTCGAATTGATGTAGTTCATCTTGCATGGCCATAATCCATGCCGCATCTTTGTTCGCCTCGTCGAACTTCTTTGGCTCAACCTGTGACAGGAAGCTAAGATGCAATACTTCGTTAATAGTACCTCTTCGAGTTCTGACACCGACACGAGGATCTCCAATGATCTGATCTCTAGGATGATCCCTCACGTGCCGTAGCTCTAGAAGTCTGGCGTCTGGAGCTTCGACTACTTCTTGGGCTTCTCCTTCTTCTAAGAGATTTGTTCCATTTTGATCTTCTACAGTTGTGGATGACGTGGAGGTGGAAACTTTGATGTACTTAGGAGTGTCATCTTTTGCGGTCTCATCCAGACTCAGCTGTTCCAGTCGTGCACCTGCATCTTCAAGAATACCACTGGAAGAATTGCAGTTAAGCAAACTTCCTTCATCAAATACAATATTTATTGATTCTTCTACCACTAGGGTTTTCTTATTGAAGACCCTATATGCCCGACTGTGGGAACTATAGCCCATGAATATGCCTTCGAAGCATTTTTCACCAAATTTAGTATGCGGGTACTTCCCATTATTCAGTATATAGCATCTGCAACCAAAAATCCTCAAGTAGGACATGGTTGGTTTCCTGCCTTTCAGTAACTCGTAAGGCGTCTTACGATGGTGCTTGTTGATCAAAGCTCGGTTTTGTACATGACAAGCTGTATTGACAGCCTCTGCCCAGAAGTATTCCGGGAGAGAAGCGTCTTTCAACATTGTCGTGCAGGCTTCAATGAGAGTTCTATTTCTCCTCTCCGCAACTCCATTTTGCTGAGGAGTGCGCGGGGAGGAAAACTCATGAAAGATACCTTGTTCTTCACAAAACTCTGTCATAACACCAGATTCGAATTCTGTTCCATGATCACTTCTGATTTTGACCACTGAGCAGTTAAATTCGTTCTGAACCTGCTTGACAAAACTAGTGAAGATGACAAACGTATCTGACTTTCGCTTCAAAAAGAACACCCATGTAAACCGAGAATGATCATCAACTATCACTAGCGTATAGGACTTGCCTCCCAAGCTATGAACTTGCATTGGACCAAACAAGTCCATATGTAAAAGGTAAAGACATCGGGAAGAGTCTTTGTCTGCGATGCTCTTAAAGGTAGCCCGAGTCTGTTTGCCCATCTGGCATACAGGACAGGGGCTATCTTTGATGCACTTGATACTGGGAGCATCCCTTACTAAGTTCTTGGAAAACAGCATACTAATTGTCTTGAAATTAATATGTGCCAATCTCGTGTGCCATTGATCACAAAGAGATGCACTGCCTGTTGCCACAAGACATACGAGGGTAGATGAATCTATACTGAGAAAATCTAGGCAGAAGATATTTCTGCTCCTAATACCTGATAATACCGTCTCAGAAGAGGTACGTGAAATTATCAGACATTTATCCTTGCAGAACTTAACGTCATAACCTTTGTCAAATAAATGACTTACACTGATCAGGTTATGGTTTAACCCTTCAACATAAGCCACGTCGGTGATAGAGATTATACCGTTGGAAATCATACCGTAACCTCTAGTGACTCCTCGATCTGACCCTCCAAAGATGACTTTGGGTCCATTCTCGACTGGAGTGTAATCACGCAGCAGGCTTCTTGTCCCAGTCATATGCCGGGAGCATCCACTGTCCAAATACCAGATCGGCGTTTTGGTGGCCTTTGGACATTCCTGCAAAACAAAGTTAATTTGCCTTAGGAACCCAATCGAACTTGGGTCCTAGATTTCTGGTTAGCACACTCCCCCTCGGTTGGTTAACCCTACGAGTGGTCGGCCTCACATTGCTAACATATGGAGTCTCGTAATACCTTGAATTAAACCAACAATCCACGGCAAAGTGACCGACTTTGCCACAGCACCAACAGTCGAATCTGTTGTACCTCTTCCTAGGCTCCTGCCTTACCCTGGGAACGGTGGGTACAGCTGGGGCCTTGGATCTGGAGGTGGAGGCCTCATGGTGACAGCAGTCACATGACTTCGTCACCTTCTGTATAACAGGCTTGGCTTTTGGTGCCTGCTTTCCATTATGGCCACTAGAGAATTGACCATAATCTCCCATGTGGATTTCCTCATAAGGTGCCTTGAAAGCACTCTCACCGAAGTTCCGAGGAAAGGTCCAACCATCATATCGGCTCTTTGGCTTTGCAACCGAGGGCCGGAAATGATGACCAAATGTTGATTCAAAGTCATGTTGGTTGCAAGGAAAGCTAGGCTTTCTGAACGCAACAGGACTAAGAGGAGCCTTACCCTTTTCATCAGCAGAGGCCTTCTTGGCGGCCTTATTCTTCCTCTGGTTCCTGTTTCTCCTGGATGAGGAACCAGATACCCCTACATGGCCCAAGCCAGCTCCTTTGGCCTGAGCAGAGAAGGTATCAACGACTGGAAGAACAGTTTTTGGCATAGAGAAGCTCTTGACGATCTTCCTTTCTGCCGCAAGTTGTTCTTCCAACTTGTCGACTTCCTCCTGCTTAAGATCAAGGAGCTTTAAGGACTCTGAATGCTTTGAAGTCAGGTCAAGGTGCTCCTGTCGGAGAGAAATCAAGCCAGTGACCTCTTCCCTTAGGGATACACACTCACCCTTAAGGAATTTCACTTCCTTCTTCTCAGCCTTCAGTCTCTTACGGCACTCCACGAAAGTGTTGAGCAGAAGCTCATACTTCTCGAGGAGCTCAGCTTCACGGGCCGAAAGGCTATCCTCAGGTTCATCATCCTGAGACTCAGGATCAGAGTCAGAGTCGGAGAGAGGGGTGTGAGCTTTTACCTTCCCAGTAAATGGGGGACATTCTCCTTCTGAGTCGGAGCGACCCACTAGCCCGAAGTAGGCTTCCTCATCATCACTGGAGTCCGAAGAATCAGACTCACTTAGTGTCTTTGGCCTTTTGGCGATGTAGCTCCGCTCCTTCTTCTTATCTCTAGAGGATTTATGCTCCTCTCCTTTCCCTTTTTCTCTCTTGCCTTGATAGCAGTCGGCCACGACGTGTCCTGGCTTATTGCATCCAAAGCAAATAATGTCAGAAGAGCGATGTTTGTTAGGTTTAGAAGCATACCTGTCAGAAGAATAGTTTTTCTTCTGATGCCTGGAGGAGGAGCCGTCTTTCTTTCTTTGATTCCTCATCTTGAGGAACTTCTTGAACTCTTGGGTGATGAAGGAGAAATCCTCCTCCGACAGCTCTGAGCTGGAGGAGCATGGCTCGGAGTCCTCCTCCTCTTCCTTATTCCTGGCACGGTATGACACCGCACCCTTGCCTTTTCTGGAGTAACTGGCTTTTAGAGCCACAGTCTTTTCTTTTGCAGCAGCCTTCTCTGCTTCTTCCTCTGCTTTCCTGGTGTTCAGCTGAAGCTCATAGTACATCAGCTTCCCAAACAGAATTTGTGGATCTGTTTCAGCTAGTCTGCCAAACTCTCTGATGGCGCAGATCTTTGTGTCCCATTCCTTAGTAAGGGACCTAAGGAATTTATCATTGAGTTCACCATTAGTGAACACTCTTCCGTAGCCTTTGAGGGCGTTGACAATCTTGAGGAAGATCTCGTAGGTGACTCCGATCTCTTCCTTAGGCCCTTGTCTGAAGGCCTCATATTTCTGGTTCAGGAGGGATCTCCGATCGTCCCTCACTTCATCCGTGCCCTCCATTAGGATGATCAGGCACTGCCAGATCTCCTGTGCTGTCCTGCAGTTGCTGAAGTTTTGCATCATAGAGTCATCAACTGCGCTGACCAGAATGTTCCGTGCCTTCATGTCAAGTCCCACTAGCACCATCTCGTCCTTGTCCATTTCAGAAAGTGTCTTCGGCACTTTCTTGGTGGGATCAATGGTGGAGGCCTTAGTGGGGACATAAGGTCCCTCCTGCACGATCATGAAGAGTCGAGGATCCACTGCTTCCATGTAGAACCTGATCCTTTCCTTCCAAATAGGAAAGTTGAGCCTGGTGCACACTGGGATCTTGCCGGAGAACTTGAGCCCATCCATAGTAGATGTTTGCCTCCTTCTTGACACTAGTGGCAGGATTCAACTCAAGGTGTTAACCTTTTTGATGAGTAACCTCCCTCTGATACAACTTGAAAGTCCACCTAGTGTCAACTATGTGCACCTATGGGGGGGGGGGGAATAGGTTACGTGTAGCGCTTTTGCGGAATTTATAATAGTACCTGCACAATAAAGATAAACAGCACAACACACAGAAAACACAGGCAATTTATAGTGGTTCCCCGACTTGGGTACATCCACTTTCCCCCTTCGACCTATCTCCCAACAAGGGACGACTCGGTCACTTCTCCAACAGGATTGAAATCCAATCCTTGCAATATCGGAAGGAACCCTTCCACACGTAGGAGTCAACACTCCCACAAACCGGGTTGCACCCAACCCTTACAACACAGAACAAATGTTCCTTTACAACAAAAGTAAAAATAGAATGTACACGAGATACAAACTTCGTTTGGAGACTAAAGTATCCCTCTTTGTTGACGACGTGTTCTTGAAGTCCACAAAGAGTGCACAACCTTGGATCTCTCTTGGAGAGGATCTCCCCGGAACCGGCGGCGGCAAGATTGGCGGCTGCAAGGTTCACGGGTTCGGCGGCGACGGCGATATGCGGCTGCTGTACTTTGGAGATCCAAACTTCGTAGCGAAGCAAGCTAGGTCTACCAACGGTCACACGAGGATCGGTCGTCTCGATCGATTCGGACGGGAAGTTTTTCCCGATTAACAAGTCGAGAGACAAGGGATCTCTGGATAGACACGTGAGACCCAAGGCTTGGCTAGGCTTCTGTCGCTGGAAGATCACGAAAGAATCCCGATCGAAGACGGCGACCAACTAGCTCGAGCGCGACGGTGGCGGCGGAGTGAAGATCGCGATTTTAGGTCTAGGTTTTTGCTCGGCTTCTTTCTGTGTTTCTACTGTTCAAAATACCCGTATATATATACTGTAGACGACATGAATAAGACCGTTGTGGGACCCACAAGAAGAATCCCTAAATCCCGGTCCAGAGCATTGACAGCGGCAGAATCCGGTTCAGGAAGTTCCAGAAAATCGCCAAGTCAAAATCGGTGAGAATCGAAAGCGAATCTCGCCGAGTCGCCGAGAATCAAAGTTGATTCTCGACGATTCGGCGAGAATCAAAGATGATTCTCGTCGAATTTGCCTTGGTTGCACACACTGCTTTAGGCCAGGTCGAGACGGCGAGAATCAACCAGTGATTCTCGACGATTGGACGAGAATCACTAGTGATTCTCGCCGAATCGGCGAGAATCACTTGGTGATTCTCGTCGATTCTTACTTAGAAGCAGAGGTGCTCGCTTAGAAGTAGCTGGATCGAGTTCGGCGAGAATCAGTCACTGATTCTCGACGAATCGGCGTGAATCACTAGTGATTCTCGCCGAATGGGCGAGAATCACTTGGTGATTCTCGTCGATTTATACTTAGATGAATTTTCGTCTTTCCACCCAAGAGCTGCTTCTTGACCCATCCTTGCTCCTTGTCTGCTCATGCATAGACACGGCCCTGTACTTGAAAGTAAGTGCACTCCAATAGAGAGAGTACACGTAGGCCAACACACTGATCTGCTCAACGAGGGATTACGTCGTGCAGACCCGTGTATATTGACCTACTGCACCCTGACATTGGTGTGCACTTAGCGTGGAATAACTGCAAGCACAACTTGAAATAATTTGTCAAAAACATTGCCTATTTACCTTAGCTTGTTCAGGGGCTTCTTCAAATCAGGTACGTTGTGGATACAATACCCAACAAGCTTCCTTGGTGTTGACACTGCTTCTCGACACAGCTTCTGTAGATTCTGTCGACACTAGTTCTGTGGTGCCGACACAGTCACTTCTTTTCTTCACAAAATTGATTTTGTTGAAATTCTGCCATGTGTCGACACAAGTCCTATGTGTCGACACAGTTGATGTCGACAAGGTCTTCTGTGTGTCGACACTGTCTCTGTATGTCGACACAATTGATGTCGACTAGGCTTCTGTGTGTTGACACTGCCTCTTTGTGTCGACATAGTTGATGTCGACTAAACGTTCTCTGTGTGTTGACACTGCCTCTATGTGTCGACACAGTTGATGTCGGTTATGCTTCTCTATGTGTCGACACCGCCTCTGTATGTCGACACAGTTTCTTCTGGTGTCGACACAGCCTTTCCAAGTGTCGACACAATTAACTTCAAGTGTCGACACAGCTTTTCTCCAGTGTCGACACAAGCCTTCATAAGTGTCGACACAACTTCTTCTGGTGTCGACTCATGGACTTAGAAACTTTTTCCTGCATTCTTGCATTTTCTTAACCTGCACATATAAACTCAAAACAACATCAAATACACCTTGATGCATATCATTGAGTAAGGTGAGGCTTCTTCAAATCTAGTACACATTTTCCAATGTACTAAACAATCTCCTCCTATTTGGAGAAGTCATAACCCTTAGTTAATGATATACACCATTCATAACAAACACATATTATGATGTACAAAACATTATATGACTGGGTAACTTATAAACAAAACATATATAAAAAGTCATCACAGAATAATAATGCAACCAGAATGAGCATTAATCATGTTTTGTTTCAACTTCAAAAGTTTCTTTAATAATAATTTACATAGATTTTAAACACTAAAGTTTACAATGTTATAAAATCTAGTGAATCTAATCTAAGGCTATTCTGGCTCCTTGGGTACTATTCCTTTGCCTGATTGGATCTTGGCTTGTACTGGAGCATCTGTATCTTCAGCTGGCTTCTTGCCCTTCAGATCCTTCTTCTTTTGTTCTTCAGCTCTTATTCTTTTCCTTTCAAAATAATGAAAAGGCTTAGGGAAATACTTGCTAGGCTCCTAAGCATTAGGAGGTAGCTTCCCAGCCTTTGTCTTTCTTCTATACTGTAGAATGGCTTCTTGTCTAGCTTCATGCTTTTGCCATTCTTGTTCTGTGTACCATTTGCCCCTATCATGGGTCTTGTCCTTCACAGTCTTCCAAGCAATCAATATAATATTTCTGGAAGTTGGACTCCACTGTTCAAAATCAGGCTTTACCTCAGCCTGTTCTCTGAATCTCTTCTTTGACAGTTGAGCTTCTTGCTCCTTATTCACATCTGCCTCTGACATTTCAACTTTCTCTATGATAACATTTTTATTACCCTCTGGATGGCTGTACATTGACTGTACTTCTTGGTGAATCATTTCAAAATCTGCTGTAGGATAAATGACCTGAGCAACTTCAGGTTGATCACCTCCAAAATAAGCAGGGTGTATACCTGACTCAGCTACATTGTCATCATCACAGATGGGTGGATATCCAAGTGTGGCTCTGATGCTATTAGATATCCATTTAGCATGACCTGAGCCGGCTTTGACCAACTTCAGGTTGATCAACTCCAAAATAAGCAGGGTGTATACCTGACTCAGATACATTGTCATCATTATAGAGGGGTGGATATCCAAGTGTGGCTCTGATGCTATTAGATATCCATTTAGCATGATCTGAGCCAGCTTTGACTATAACTCTCTCCCCCTTTATGACTTCTCTGACAACATGATCCCTAAGGTCATCTTTTTGAAATCGGATTTGTTCATCAAGATAATTTACACCATCTTTATAGAATGACCTTAACTTCAGTAGCTGTGTAGAAATGGTCTTTTGAGATAGCTCAATAGCTATTTGTACATCAGCTAGGCCTTCCTGTAATTGCTTATCAAAATCTGTCTTGGATGTAACCCTTGCTTCAGTCGGGGCAGTAGCAATATTCTTCATTTCTGTAACAATCACATTATGTGATTCTGTCAGATTATCATTCATTCTAAGTTGATTCTCTAGGACATAACCTTGCTTAAGAGCTATGTCATCAACTTGAGTCTTGATTTTTTCTTGATGTGTGGCTAGGAAAACCACATCATTGCCTCCTTTATGGAAACAATCAGTCATTTCCTTCTTATTCTAATTAACTTCAAATCTTATAGATTTAATATCTTGTGCCAAGGAGAATTATAGATCTTTGTGGGTTTCATCCATATATTTCTCCATGGCAATCCTTTGTTCATCTAACTTTACTTGCAATGAGATCAACAAGGAACTATAATCAGTAGCTGGGGCAGATTGTGGAGCAGTTTGTAATGCCCTTTTATAGTTTTGGCTTCTTCTTTTGCATACCATTAGCTTTCTTTTCTTAGCTTGAATTTCTGCTTCCTCTTCTGAAGCTGAGGTACTGGCAAAATCAACTCTTTCCTTAGGACTAGGAGGTAATTCCTGTGCAGTCCTATGTAGCTCCCCCTGAGTCCCTTGCTCCTCCCCCACAGTACTTACTTGCTCCTCCTCAATGTTGATTTGCTCCCCCTCAAAGTTTGCTTTCTCCCCCTCAAATTCAGGTTGCTCCCCCTCAGTTCTTGCTTGTATTATATCTGGAAACAACTCCTCAAGGGTAAACTCTTGTTGAGTAGGGACTTAAGGCACCACCAACTCAGGAGCATCAGGAGATGCAGATGTATCCTCCATGATAACATCTTATGCTTGACTTTGTAGATGTGTTGGCTGGTCAACATCAATCAAAGATTCAATTAGTGTTTCATCCTTATCAATGAGAATTGATTGATTAACCTCTTGAATTACCTGAAGAATAGTTTGTGTAGCCATGTCACTTTCCAAGTGGGTTGGCTATTCCTCAAGTTGAGGCTCCCCCTGCACCTGAGTACTATCTGCAATATCCTGTGCAGGAGATTTTTCAGGAAGCTCTTGCCTCTCTTCATCAGGCATATCCTTAGTTAGGACCCTATCCCATCTGGATATTATCCTAATATCCATTCTCCCCATATGGTTGATCTTTGAACCAATAGTTTGTGTCATTACTTCTGGAATTATTCCAGCTAAGTAGAGACTCATAATCCTTCCCAGATTTGGTTTCTTAATACTTTTCTTAATATTTTCATATATTACTACTGACCAATCTGTGTTTAGTCTATAAATGATCCTGTTCATCAGGCTGAACATATAGGCTGAAATCCTATCATGCTCCCTAGCTTGCAGAGAATGACTTTGCCAACCACTTCTGAAAGAAATTTGCCTTGTAGATTCATTCCTTTTCTGTTCATTGCTGAACCAATCTTCAAGGTGGGATCCAATCCACACCATTGAAGTGCTTCCCTAGTCTTGGATGAAGGTACTTCTTCTTCTTGAGTTATTGGAAGTTGAAGAGTTTTCCTCAAGCTCTTCAAGGTAAGTTTAACCTTAGTTCCCTGAACTGTAGACTTGATCTTAAGTCCAGTAGAATCTATAGTAGCTCCGCTATAGAATTCTAGTATTTCTTTCTTCCATATCTTTGTTGGTTCAGATACCAGAAATTCCAACCCATTTTCAGCAATTAGGGTTACTACTGCTTTAATTTCAGTTTCCATATTATCAAAGGCGTTGCGTACCAGCTCATAACCTTCGTTGACACTATCTTCTAGCTTTGGCGCCATTAGGGTTGAGTGAAAGCTTGGATTGAGAAGAGAGTAGTTGTCGACACAGGGTTTTGGTCTCAAAAATATGGAGAGTGTGTCGACAGAATATGTTGTTGACCTATTTATACCTTTCTAAGTAATGAAGGTCAAAAGTCGCGTCAACAATCTCTTAATGTGTAGACACTATTGAAAAGTGTCGACACAGACTTCTAATGTCTCGACATCAATTCTATTTGATTTTGTCGAGTTCGACGATCTGAGGTTGACGAATCTGCGTGTTTACTCTAAGTGTCGACACTACTTCTGGATGTGTCGACACCACGTCTCTGAAGTGTCGACACCGATTATCTAGATGTGTCGACACCACTTTCCTGGAATGTCGACACAAACTACTATGTGTCGACACCACTTCTCTGGAATGTCGACACCAACTACTATGTGTCGACACAGACAACTTCTGGTGTCGACACAATTTTACTTAGCCAAATTTGTTAAACTAATTTATGTTCAACATACCTATTTCAATTTTGAAATTGTTGAATTTAGTTTCATCTAAAGGCTTAGTAAACATGTCAGCTAGTTGTAAATCAGTACTAACAAATTCTAAAGGGATATCTTCTTTCTCTACATGATCTCTAAGAAAATGGTATCTTATTTCTATATGCTTTGTTCTACTATGAGAAACATGATTATGAGCAATAGAAATAGCACTAGTAGAATCACATAATAATGGAGTTCTACTTACCTGAATACCATAATCTTCTAATTGATGCTGTATCCACAATAGTTGTGCACAACAACTTCCAGCAGCAACATACTCAGACTCAGCTGTGGAGATTGCCACACTGGTCTGCTTCTTACAGCTCCAAGATACCAATCTTCCTCCTAGAAATTGACAGGTGCCTGTTGTGCTTTTCCTATCTACTTTGCAACCTGCAAAGTCTGCATCTGAATAGCCCATTAGTAAAAAATCTCTATTCCTAGGATACCAAAGGCCTAGATTATGGGTGCCCTTAAGATATCTCAAAATCCTTTTGACAGCAGTAAGATGAGATTCTTTAGGGCAGGATTGGTACCTAGCACAGACACATGTAGCATACATGATATCTGGTCTACTAGCAGTCAGATATAGGAGGGAGTCAACTATTCCTCTATACAAAGTTTCATCTACAGGTTTCCCTGCATCATCTTTGTTAAAAGATAAACTTGTCCCCATATGAGTTCTCATGGTAGTGGATGACTCCATACCATACTTCTTAATTAACTCCAGGGTGAACTTAGACTGAGATATGTACAGGCCATCATCAGTCTGTCTTACTTGGAGACCCAATAAGAACTTAAGTTCTCCCATACTGCTCATTTCAAATTTTCCTTGCATAAGTTTTGCAAACTTTCTACAAAGTTTATTCTCAGTAGAACCAAATATTATGTCATCAACATATATTTGGACTAGGATAATCTTTCCTTTGGATTCCCTAAGGAATAGAGTCTTATCTATTTCCCCCCTTGAGAATTTGTTCTCAATGAGGAAAGTAGACAGGGTTTCATACCAAGCCCTTGGAGCTTGTTTTAACCCATACAAAGCTTTCCTAAGTCTATAAACATAAGCAGGATTGAGTGGATGAACAAAACCTGAGGGCTGCTCTACATAGACCTCCTATTTTAAGTCTCCATTTAAGAATGCAGACTTAACATCCATCTGGAATACTTTGAAGCCTTGATATGCTGCATAGGCTAGAAATAGCCTGATAGCTTCCAGCCTTGCCACTGGGACAAAAGTTTGATCAAAGTCTATGCCCTCCTCCTGTCTGTATCCTTTGGCAACTAGTCTTGCCTTGCTCTTCACTATGATCCCACTCTCATCATGCTTGTTTCTATAAATCCAATTTGTCCCTATGACATTGTGGCCCTTTAGTTTTGGAACCAAATCCCAGACCTTGTACCTTCTGAATTGATTTAACTCCTCCTACATAGCTTCAATCCAGTGAGGGTCTTGTATTGCTTCTTCAAATCTCTTGGGTTCCACTTGAGATAAGAAACTTGAGCAAAGAACTGTATTTAAGTTCCTGCTCCTTGTCTGTACTCCTTGTCTTGGATCACCAATGACCTGGTGTGCAGGATGATCCTTCAACTGTCTAGCTGCTGGAGGTAATCTATCAGTAGTTTGACCTTCTCCAATCTCTTCAATATGCTGCACCTCATGGTCTTCATCAGCATCTAGAGTGTCTTGTACTCCCCCTGGACAATAAATACCATTTTCCACATCCTGCTTTGCAGTTGGATCTTGTGTGATAGTAAGCTGGTCCATCTTCTGCTGCATACCTGTGGAGCTACAAGAATTACTTGGCAACTCACTGTTAATAAGTCTAGTTTCATCAAAGATGACATGAATTGACTCTTCTACAACTTGAGTAGCCAAATTGTAGACCCTATAAGCCTTACTATTGTTCTGTATCCAACAAATATCCCATCTTGGGATTTGGCAGCAAACTTAGTTAGGTGAGATTTTCCATTGTTAAGCACATAGCATTTGCAACCAAAGATCCTAAAATAGGATAAGTTTGGTTTTCTGCCCTTCACAACCTCATAGGGTGTCTTTTTGTGGCTTTTAGTGATGGAAGCCCTATTGAGCACATGACATGCAATGTTTACTGCATCAGCCCAGAAATATTCTGGGAGAGTAGTGTCACTCAATAGTGTTCTTCCAGCCTCAATCAATGTCCTATTCTTTCTCTCAGCAATGCCATTTTGCTGAGGTGTTCTATGTGAGGAGAATTCCTGAAGAATCCCAAATTCTTCACACAACCTTGTCATACTTTCAGATTGGAATTCAGTTCCATGGTCACTTCTTATTTTGACCACTGAACTATTTAATTCATTCTGAATTTGTTTGACAAAATTGTAGAAGACCTTTGGAGTTTCAGATTTCTGTCTCAGAAAGAATACCCATGAGAATCTAGAATAGTCATCTACAACCACAAAAGAGTAGACCTTCCTACCTAGGCTCTGAACTAGTATAGGACCAAATAAATCCATATGCAAGAGGTACAAGCACCTCACTGAATCCTTGGTTTCAAGGCTATGAAAGGAGGATCTAGTCTGCTTGCCTTTTTGACAAGCTGAACATATTCCATCCTTATAACACTTAACTTGAGAACCATTCCTCACTAGCTCTTTACTAAAGAGTTAGCCAATTATCTTGTAGTTAAGATGGGCTAGCCTCTTGTGCCATTTGACACAATGAGAGACTTTCTCATCAGTCACAAGACAGATAGGAGAATTCTTATTCTCACACACAAAATCTAGGCAATACACATTTCTTTTTCTATAGCTAGTCAATATGACTTTTTGATCACTTGACCTCTTGATAAGACACCCATTCTTGAAAAATGAGATGTCATATCCTAGATCACTCAGCTGGCTTATGCTTATTAGGTTATGTTTCAAACCCTTTACATAGGCCACTTGAGTGATTGTAATTGAGTGGTTAGAAATGTTACCAAAACCTTTTATGATTCCCCTTTTAGAACCACCAAAGATTAATTTAGGCCCATTCAGCATTGGTGAGTAGTCCTTCAGCAATCCCCTTATTCCAGTCATATGTCTGGAACATCACTGTCCAAGTACCATATAGGGGTATGACAACTTGGACTCACCTGCAACAAAGATTACTTAACCTTAGAACCCAAATAACTTTTGGGTCCTTGGTTCAAGTTAGTCTGAAATCTAACAAATCTGCCTACAGCTCTTCTAACATGCAGACTGCTATTCTCCTTGACACTGGTATTGTCCCAACAGTCTAAGCCATAATGGCCTATCTTGCCACAACACCAGCACTCAAACTTATTATATCTCTTTTTAGGTATAATCTTAGCTGTATTGTTTATAGCAGGTCTTTTGTTTTGTGCTGGGGCTTTGCCTTTCTTATTGGACTGTGCAGCCCATGCAGTGCTCTTAAAGCCTATTCCTGTCTTACCCTTTTGTGACACAAAGTCATCTATTAAGGGTAGGATAGACTTTGGCTTAGAGAAACTAGCCACAATCTTCTTCTCTTTCTGAAGTCTGTTTTCCAGACTTTTAATCTGATCATTTTTGAAAGTGATTGTTCCCATTTGAATAACAGTTATGTTCTTCAATTTGGCAATCTCATTCATCTTTTGATCCAGCAGCTTCTCTGAATCAGATGCAGCCAACTTAAGAGCTGCAATTTCCTTAGCCTGATTGTTGGCCAGGTTTTTGCTTCTCTTAAGTGCCTGCAATAAATCTCCATATTCATCTATCAGCTGATGAATATCTCCTTCAGAGCCAGACCCATCTTCATATCTTGATGTAGATGCATCTGATTCTGACCCAGTGAAGTAATCAGAATCTACAAATACACTTTTTACCTTACTGGGGCCAGGCTGATCCTGGCACTGGTCTTCTTCAGACACTGCCATCAGTCCTTTGCACGGATGGTCTTCCTGCTCATTGATAGAGTCCAGTAATTGCATGAACTCATCCTCTTCTTCTGCAAGCAAACCAATATATGCCTCAGCCTCAGATTCAGATTCTGAAGTTGATTGATCTGTCAAACTTTTCTCTTTCTCAGCAACCAAGGATTTCTCCTTCTTGCTCTTGTGTTTAAACTTCTTTCTATTAGCAGACTCTTTCCTTTTGTCTGGACAGTCAGCCACAACATGTCCAGCTTTGTTGCAGCAATAGCATATAATCTTGGATGTAGTTGACTTGCTAGGCTTTGTCCCATTCCTGTCCTTCCTGGATGATTTCCTCTTCTGATAATAGTCATCATTGGACTAAGATATAGATGGCTTTGATTTCCACTGCTTTTCTTTAAGAACCTCTGGAACTGCCTTGTGAATGATGCAAAGTCTTCGTCTGAATTACTACTATTTGTACTGTGATTATCAGAATTTTCTAAAATCACTTCTACATCTTTCTTAGGAGATGATGGAGACATTCTCCTATTCTTCCTTATGGCTTTTACCTTGAAGGCCACTAACTTTTCTCTGTAGTCACCCTTTGTATTTTTCTCTTCCTCCTTTCTGGTTAACAGCTGCATCTCATAAGACAACAATTTTCCAAACAGTGTTGGAGGAGAAATCTCACCCAGTCTGGCCACTTCCCTTTTGGCACAGATCTTAGTATCCCAATCCTTAGTCAAAGACCTAAGGAATTTGTCATTCAGTTCATAAGTACTGAATATTCTTCCATAAGACATTAGTTCATTGACAATCCTATAGAACTTGTTATAACATTCAGTTATACTTTCAGACTTGGCCTGTCTGAAACTCTCATATTCTTGATTAAGCATAGATTTTCTATCTTGCCTAACCTCTTCAGAACCCTCCATGTATACAATCAATGTGTCCCACATCTCCTTGGAGGTTTTACAGTGAATTAGATTCTGGAATGTTGAATCATCAATGACACTTACTATAATGTTCTGGGCTCTTTTATCCATTGTTGCCAAGATGATCTCATCTTTAGTCATCTCTGAAAAATCCTTTGGAATTCTTTGATTGGCATCAAGAACAGAAATCTTCATTGGAACATATGGCCCTTCCTTAACTGTTATGTAAATTCTAGGATCAGATGCCTCCATGAATAATCTGACCCTTTCTTTCCATATTCCAAATATTGCTTTCCTGCAGATGGGCAATTTCATTGAACGAAGTTCTTTATGGTTTTCTCCTGAACCAATCTTCTTGATCTTAATTCTGCCTTACAGATCTCACTCAGACTGTTAAGTCTAACTTTGAGGAACCTCGCTTTGATACCACTTGAAAGAATTAGTTTCTAAACACCTAGAGGGGGGGGGGGGTGAATAGATGTAATTCCTTTTTCTTCTAAGGCAGAATATCTATTCTGTTAATTACTTAGAAACAGTTAATTCTACAGCTAACACAACACATAATTCACAGAATCACACAATCACAGATTGCACACAGTGTTTATAGTGGTTCCCCAAGGTCTGGGTACATCCACTTTCCCCCTTCTCCTATCTAGCAGTATGCTAGATTCGGCCTAGCTTCTTCTCTTCACCTCAGATCCACAGATCCACAGATCTTACAGCTCAAAACCCAAACAAGGCTCATACAACTCAGAGTGAGTCCACTCTCCTACAGCTCAGGCAATCTGCCCTACCTCAGCCTTCAACAAGGCCTACAACTCAGAGATAACAATCTCCTACAACTCAGGCTCACAGCCCTACCTCAGCCTTTAACAAGGCCTACCACTCAGAGAAAATAATCTCCTACAACTCATCCTTTATAAACATAGGCTTACAACTCAGATCTTATATAGATCATACAGAAAATAGATTTAACAATGTATTTTACCACCACCCTGGTAGAGAGAGAAAGAATGGATGGCTTCTTGATCAGTTCTTGGAAGAATCTGATGGCAGAGAACAACCACTCTTAGCTTTCTTCAAAGCTTCTTGAATCTGAACTCAATAGGGTTGATCTCCTTTGAATTTGATCTTCAATCAGCTTCTTTCTTGAAGTTCAGATCTCAATCTGAATCCTTCTTGGCAGACTTGTTCAGAATCTACACTTGAGGAACTTGTTGATATAAGTCCCTTTCTTCACTTCAATAGATGGAGCTTTCTCTCTCCAACTTCTTCTTAGATCTTCTGACAAAAATCTTCTTCTGTTTTTGTAACTGTACATGTTTTTCTTTACTTTTTTTTGTATTTCTTCTGTTGATGGAGAATGCCTTTATATAGTCTTCCTCCATGGTAACCGACTGATCCGGTTTCTAAAAACTTTCGACAGCCCTGACAGTTACAGTAGACCGGTTGGTAATGGCAGCTGTCAAGTCATCCGGTCACTTCTTGAAACTCTATCTCTGTCAGCAAAGTGTCGAGACTGAACTTCATCATGTGTCGACACAAGTAGACTAAGTGTCGACACAAGCCTTGGTGATGTCGACACAGATTCCTTGGTGTTGACACTTCTTCTCGACACAACTTCTGTAGATTTTGTCGACACTAGTTCTGTGGTGTCGACACAGTCACTTCTTTTCTTCACACAAATTGATTTTGTTGAAATTCTGCCATGTGTCGACGCAAGTCCTATGTGTTGACAAAGTTGATGTCGACAAGGTCTTCTGTGTATCGACACTGCCTTTGTGTGTCGACACAATTGATGTCGACTAAGCTTCTGTGTGTCGACACTGCCTCTGTGTGTCGACACAGTTGATGTCGACTAAACTTTCTTTGTGTGTCGACACTGCCTCTATGTGTCGACACAGTTGATGTCGACTATGCTTCTCTATGTGTCGACACTGCCTCTGTATGTCGACACTGTTTCTTTTGGTGTCGACACAGCCTTTTCAAGTGTCGACACAATTAACTTCAAGTGTCGACACAGCTTTTCTCCAGTGTCGACACAAGCCTTCATAAGTGTCGACACAACTTATTCTGGTGTCGACTCATGGACTTAGAAACTTTTTCATGCATTCTTGCATTTTCTTAACCTGCACATATAAACTCAAAACAACATCAAATACACCTTGATGCATATCATTGAGTAAGGTGAGGCTTCTTCAAATCTGGTACACATTTTCCAATGTACCCAACAAGTCTTAATTGGAATGTTTGGTTATTAATGCGTAGCCCTTCCGTCTGTCCATGGTATATGGCGTCGGGTTCCAGCTGGACCGGCCTTCTGTTATATGTCATACGACTGATGGGGGTATTACACGGCGAGTGTTCGATGGAGCTTACACTCACCGCCTCTCCCCATCCCTGGGTGAGTGCGGGCCCGGCTTGCCCCACTCGCCCTCTGCTCGCCGAGCCCCTGGGGCGAGTGTGAGTCGACCCGCTCCACATGCCCCTCAAACTATCCACCCCACTTAGGCGAGCTGGGCTGCTAGACTGGCTGATCTGGCCCCTATCGACCACTACTCGCCGGATATGGCGTTGTACATCTTGTACTAGTGCTGACAAAACCACTAGTCTTTTATGGGCAAATTGAACACTTACATTTGCCGATTCAACGTATCGACGTCGATGTGAACGACCGTCCAATAACGTGGACCCACCACTTAATGTACATGCACACATGCTATAAAAGAGCTCCCGAGCCATCGGCTCACCAATCTAAGCGATCACTTCTATCAAACACCGACTCCACTGCTCGTGAATCTAAACAAACTATCCTCCCTAACTGACGGGGTAATAGTATGTGACTGTGGTTTATTATTGGTTACTATTTCAGTCTGCTTATTCTTACAGTTTAGGTTTAAGCTTGGACTGCCCAGGGCATGCCCGGTGAAGGGAGATACGCGGTAAAATGGCTTAAGCGCAAGTGCACGTGTCACTCTAGTAATAAAGTGTGAGTGAGATCGTTCCCACGGAGAAGTGATTACTTTAGAGCTTACAACGTACTACTAGCTACCCGGTTTCTTCAAATTCACGCAGATTTAATGAAATAATTTGGAATAGTGATGAAAATACTAAACAATGATTTAAACTAAATATACGAATTAAAGAGATACTTTTTATCAGTGGAGAGAGAAGTCTTGTATTTCAGATTTCCTATGTGAGTCAAAATGGTGCCTGAAACTAATATTTAGTAAGAGTGTTTGACCAAATTATCCTGCAAGGATTTGAAAGAAGAAATCATCATCTCTCGAATCTCAGAAATCTTAATATCATATCATCCCCTAGTTATCTCTAACTTAGGAAGAATGAAAAAATATTTTAAAGAGTAAAAATCGGATTTGCTAGCAAGAGGAGGGAATCTCTTCCTCTCTTCTTTACTATGGTGAACTTATGAGCAATTGTATTTCTCCTCTCTCGAATCTCGAAATACAACAGAAGGGTGAAATAAAAACTCTTAGTTAAAGATCTACACCGCTCGTCTCTCGATTTTTGCGGTGACATAAGATAGTCTTCAACCTAAATATTGCCTCTCATATCTCGAATCTCGATACAAAATAGAAGATGAAAACAAAACCAAGAGTTTCTTTAATAAATTCAAAAGTTCCACAAAGAAGATTTTTGTCAAACAAACTTACCATAAGAAAACTACACCAGCAAAACAAACATAGTACTTTCTTCATACAAGACCAATGGAATTTAGTTCATGACCGCGGAAGAACACCACAAAATAAGAAAGGTCTTACAGCACATGATGAAAGGATTCAAAATAGTGCAGGAAATTGCTCTCCAAGTCGGCCCCAAGCAATCCTTCTCCAAGATCCGATTTGCCCTAGTTCTTCTTCTCCAAGCAATCTCCAAGATAATTCCCTAAGATTCTCCTCTCTAATGATAATCCCAATATGGTATGAGATTATACTCTTAAAAAATACACTACCCTCTACCAAAAGTTGCAACAACCTGCTCAGTCCAAAAATAATTCCAGATTTGCTTCTCCGGATCGATTTCTTCAGCATTTCTATCAAGAAAACAACGGAAAATTAGACATATTAACCACAAATAAGATAAATATGAATTTACTCATATTTTTCCTTATTTAATTCATTTGTTTCCCAATACAATGATTATTAAATCAAAATGACGTACTAGATAACTTTTTTTGGGAAGTTATCACACCTCAACACTTAAACGTTTGCTAGTCCCTAACAAAGACATTTCATAACAATAGGATGAGTGTAGAAGTAATAAGATATGAAATCAAATGATCTTTAGATCTTGAAAACAAAATAATCGAGGCATACTCAAGAAACTCGCTTAACTCAACTAATAAGCTTATCAATCCATAAGAGCTCATCCATTCACAAATCCATTAGTTAGATGGAAGATAAAGCTCAAACAAGTATCCTAGTGTGGTGCGTGCTTTTCTTTAAAAATAATTTACTTCCATGCAAAATTTTATATTGAACCTCCGCATTTTATTGGAAAGGATAAGAATATGGTAAGTCTACAATTTAACCTCTACAAGAGTTAGTAGTTCAAATGAAAGTCAGATAGTTTTGACTTGGTTCAGAATTTATGGATAACTTTGATAATAGTATGATGACCTCTAGTTAGTATCCTTAATAATTCACCATATTATGGGGTCATGCATCATTTTATTTATCATACTCTATTTATAGTAGGGATCATTCCAAGTATAAGTACACATACCCAAACCACATATCACTATGATGTTTCAACCATTTTTTTTTCTTTTTTTATCATAGTTGGGATCATTCTATGTATGCATTCAAATACCTAGGTCACATATCATTATGACACAAGTTTCTTTTCCCATTATTTTTTTCATCATAGTTGAGATCATTCCAAGTATGTAGCCACATACCTAGGCCACATATCACCATAAAATTTAACCATTTAAAGAAAAGTTTTGCACCCATAAATGGCTAACTTACTAAGGTATAACTAGTAGGAACAAATGATAGATAAGCATGAAATAGTGCATATGACAAAGTTCAAGCTCAAATATTTTAGTGGATGATCAAAAGGAATACTACCTAAACTCATGTGTAGGCTTACATCATTAACTTAGTTCTTGCTCACCCCTCCCTGTTATCTTAAAGGTCAATATCAAAATATGCCATTGAAAGTAAAGAAATATTTTGTATATAAAATAAATGCTTGAGCGAGCTTTATCAGAAAAAATCTTACTAACTTAAAATTCATGGATTGAACTCTTTGGATTTTTCAGCCATACCACTTAATTATCATTGAATGTGTCTAGAATAGCGTAATGATTAATTAAAACTGAAAGAATTGGTTCCTAAACACCTAGAGGGGGGGGGGGGGGGGGGGGGGGTGAATAGGTGCAATTCATTTTTACACTAAGGCAGAATATTTATCCAGATAATCAAATTAATCTATCAGCTCTACAACTATCACAATCACAGAATTACACAGAAATACACACAGTCACAGATTGCACACAGTTTTATAGTGGTTCCCCAAGGTCTGGGTACATCCATTTTCTCCCTTCGCCTATCTAGCAGTGTGCTAGATTCGGCCTAACTTCTTCTCTTCACCTCATATCCACAGATCTTACATCTCAGAACCCAAACAAGGCTCCTACAACTCAGAGTGAGTCCACACTCCTACAACTCAGGCAAACTGCCCTACCTCAGCCTTCAACAAGGCCTACAACTCATAGATAACAATCTCCTAAAACTCAGGCTCACAACCCTACCTCAGCCTTCAACAAGGCCTACCACTCATAGAAAATAATCTCATACAACTTAGCCTTTATAAAAACAGGCTTACAACTCAGATCTTATAAAGATCCTACAAAAAATAGATTTAAGTTTGTAATATATCACCACCCTGGTAGAGAGATAAAGGATGGATGGTTTCTTGATCAATTCTTGGAAGAATCTGATGGAAGATAACAACCACTATTAGATTTCTTCAAAGCTTTTTGAATCTGAACTCACTAGGGTTGAACTCCTTTGAAGTTGATCTTCAATCAGCTTCTTTCTTGAAATTCAGATCTCAATCTGAATCCTTCTTGGTAGACTGGTTCAGAATCTGCACTTAAGAGACTTGTTGATATAAGTCCCTTTCTTCACTTCAATAGATGGAGCTCTCTCTCTCCAACTTCTTCTTAGATCTTCTGACGAAAATCTTCTTCTATTTTTATGTAATTGTATGTGTATATTTATTTTTGTATCAGTATGTAACTTCTATCATCAATCTCTATGAGTATATATTTTCTGTTGAAGGAGAATGTCTTTATATAGACTTTCTCCATGGTAACCGGCTGATCCAATTTCTAACAAACTTCTGACAGCTCTGACAGTTGCAGTAGACCGGTTGGTAATGACAGCTGTCAAGTCATCCAGTCACTTCTTGAAACTCTGTCTCTGTCAGCAAAGTGTCGAGACTGAACTTCATCATGTGTCTACACAAGTAGACTAAGTGTCGACACAAGCCTTGGTGGTGTCGACACAGCTTCCTTGATGTTGACACTGCTTCTCGACACAGCTTCTGTTGATTGTGTCGACACTAGTTCTGTGGTGTCGACAGAGTCACTTCTTTTCTTCACACAAATTAATTTTGTTGAAATTTTTCCATGTGTCGACACAAGTCCTATGTGTTGACACAGTTGATATCGACAAAGTCTTCTGTGTGTCGACACTGCCTCTGTGTGTCGACACAGCTGATTTCGACTAAACTTCTCTGTGTGTCGACACTGCCTCTGTGTGTCGACACAGCTGATGTCGACTAAACTTCTCTGTGTGCCATCACTGCCTCTGTGTGTCGACACAGTTTCTTCTAGTGTCGACACAGTCTTTCCAAGTGTCGACACAATTAACTCCAAGTGTCGACACAACTTTTCTCCAGTGTCGACACAAGCCTTCATAAGTGTCGACACAACTTCTTCTGGTGTCGACTCATGGACTTAGAAACTTGTTGAGATTATATTAGCCAGCATGACACGTGTGTGTGGGACCGCATGTTTGGGCTTTCCCCATCGCGTTCCAGGTCTGGGTGTTGACCCCGGTGGGCCCCCTTGTGTGGCGGAATATCCCCGCGGTCATGTGGTTGGGGTTAATCCCACACCGCCTGCAGACTTCTCCCCTTTGTGTTCATGTACCCCGCCACCCTTCATCTCAACACCTGGGTTTTGAGATGAACTAATGGGTTGGCGGGTTCTAACTTGGTATCAGAGGAGGTTGTCATGCTGCGGGGGTGTGTTGAGATTATATTAGCCAGCATGACACGTGTGTGTGGGACCGCATGTTTGGGCTTTCCCCATCGCGTTCCAGGTCTGGGTGTTGACCCCGGTGGGCCCCCTTGTGTGGCGGAATATCCCCGCGGTCATGTGGTTGGGGTTAATCCCACACCGCCTGCAGACTTCTCCCCTTTGTGTTCATGTACCCCGCCACCCTTCATCTCAACACCTGGGTTTTGAGATGAACTAATGGGTTGGCGGGTTCTAACTAAACTTTTTCCTGCATTCCTGCATTTTCTTAACCTGCACATATAAACTCAAAACAACATTAAATACACCTTGGTGTATATCATTGAGTAAAGTGAGGCTTCTTCAAATCTGATACACATTTTCCAATGTACCAAACAATCTCCCCCTATTTGGAGAAGTCACAACCCTTAGTCAATGATATACACCATTCATAACAAACACATATTATGATGTACAAAAACATTATATGACAGGATAACTTATAAACAAAACATATATAAGATATCATCACAGAATAATAATGCTAACACAATGAGCATTAATCATTGTTTTGTTTCAACTTTCAAAAGTTTCTTTAATAATAGTTTACATAGACTTTAACACTAAAGATTACAATGTTATAAAATCTAGTAAATCTATCCTAAGGCTGCTCAGGCTCCTTGATGACTATTCCTTTGTCTTATTGGATCTTGGCTTGTACTGGAGCATCAGTATCTTCAGCTGGCTTCTTGCCCTTCAGATCCTTCTTCTTTTGTTCTTTAGCTCTTATTCTTTGCCTTTCAAAATAGTGAAAAGGCTTTGGGAAATACTTACTAGGCTCCTAAGCATTAGGAGGTAGCTTCCCAGCCTTTGCCTTTCTTCTATATTGCAGAATAGCTTCCTGTCTAGGTTCATGCTTTTGCCATTCTTGCTCTGTGTACCATTTTACCATGTCATGGGTCTTATCTTTTACAGCTTTCCAGGCAGTCAATATGATATTCCTGGAAGTTGGACTCCACTGCTCAAAATCAGGCTTTAACTCAGCCTGTTCTCTGAATCTCTTCTTTGACAGTTGAGCTTCTTGCTCCTTATTCACATCTGCCTCTGACATATCAACTTTCTCAATGATAACATTTTTATTACCATCTGAAGGGCTGTACATTGACTGTACTTCTTGGTGAATCATATCAAAGTCTGCTGGAGGGTAAATGACCTGCGCAACTTCAGGTTGATCACCTCCAAAATAAGCAGGTTGTATACCTGACTCAGCTACATTATCATCATCACAGAGGGGTGATATCCAAGGGTGTCTCTGATGCTATTGGATATCCATTTAGCATGATCTGAGCCAGCTTTGACTAACACTCTCTCCCCCTTTATGACTTCTCTTCCAATATGATCCCTGAGGTCATCTTTTTGAATTCTTACCTGTTAATCTAGATAATTTACACCATCCTTATAAAATGACCTTAACTTCAGTAGCTGTGTATAAATGGTCTTTTGAGATTGCTCAATAGATGTTTGTATAGCCGCTAGGCCTTCCTGTAATTGCTTGTCAAAATTTGCCTTGGCTTTAGCCCTTGCCTCAGTCTGGGCAGTAGCAATATTCTTTAACTCTGTAACAATCACATTATGTGATTCAGTCAGATTATCATTCATTCTAAGTTTATTCTCTAGGACATAGCCTTGCTTAATAGCTATATCATCAACTTGAGTCTTGATTTTTTCTTGATGTGTTGCGAGGAAAACCACAGCATTGTCACCTTTGTGGAAACAATCTGTCATTTCCTTCTTATTCTGATTTACTTCAAATCTTATAGATTTAATATCTTGAGCCAAGGAGAATTGCAGATCTTTATGGGTCTCATCCATATATTTCTCCATGGCTATCCTTTGTTCATTCAATTTTACTTGCAAGGATATCAACAAAGAACTATAAATAGTTACTGGGGCAGGTTGAGGAGCAGTTTGTAAAGACCTTTTATAGTTTTGGCTTCTCCTTTTGAAAACATCAGCTTCCTCTTTTTAGCTTGAATTTCTGCTTCATCTTCTGAAGCTGAGGTACTGGCTATATCAACTCTTTCCTTAGGACTATGAGGTAATTCCTGTTCAGTCCTAGGTAGCTCCCCCTGAGTCCCTTGCTCCTCCCCCTCAGTACTTACTTGCTCTCCCTCATTGTTAATTGGCTCCGCCTCAATTTTTGCTTTCTCCCCCTCAAATTCAGTTTGCTCCATATCAGGGAACAACTCTTCAAGGCTAAACTCTTATTGAGTAGGGACTTGAGGCACCACCACCTCAAGAGCATCTGCAGCAGTAGATGTATCCTCCATGATAACATCTTGTGTTTGACTATTTAGTTGTGTGTTCTGGTCAGCATCATCCAAAGACACAGTTAGTGTTTCATCCTTATTAATGAAAATTGTTTGTTTAATTTCTTGGATTACCTCAAGTATAGTTTGTGTAGCCATTTCACTTTCCAAGTGGGTTGGCTCTTCCTCAAGATGATCCTCCCCCTGCACCTGAGCACCATCTGCAATTTCATATGCAGGAGATTCTTCAGGAATCTCTGGCCTCTATACATCAGACACGTCCTTTGTTAGGACTCTATCCCATCTGGAGATAATCCTTATATCCATCCTTCTCATATGGTTGATCTTTGAACCTGCAGTTTGTTCCATTACTTTAGAAATTGTTCTAACTAAGTACAGACTCATAATCCTTCCTAGATTTGGTTTCTTAACACTTTCCTTAATTTTTTCAAAAATTACTGCTGACCAATCTGTGTTTAGTCTGTAGATAATCCTGGTCATCAGGCTGAACATATAGGTAGAAACCCTATCATGTCCCCCTGGCTTGCAGAGAATGACTTTTCCAACCACTTCTGAAAGGAATTTGCCTTGCAGATTCATCCCTTTTCTGTTCATTGCTGATCCAATCTTAAAGGTTGGATCTAATCCACACCATTGAAGTGCTTCCCTAGTCTTTGATGAGAGTACTTCTACTTCTTCTTGAGTTCTTGGAAGTTGAAGAGTTTTCCTCAAGCTCTTCAAAGTAAGTTTAACTTTAGCTCCATGAACAGTAGATTTGATCTTAAGTCCAGTAGAATCTAAAGTAGCAGCGCCATAGAATTCCAGAATTTCTTTCTTCCAAATCTTTGTAGGTTCAGATACCAGAAATTCCAAACCATTTTCTGCAACTAGGGTTACTACTGCTTTAATTTCAGGTTCCGCATTATCAAAGGCATTGCGTACCAGGTCATAACCTTCATTGACACTATCTTCTAGCTTTGGCGCCATTAGGGTTGAGTGAAAGCTTGGATTGAGAAGAGAGAAGTTGTCGACACAAGGTTTTGGTCTCGAAAATATGGAGAGTGTGTCGACAGAATATGTTGTTGACCTATTTATACCTTTCTAACTCATGAAGGTCAAAAGTCGCGTCAAAATTCTATAAATGTGTCGACACAGTTGAAATGTGTCTACACAGACTTCGAATGTCTCGACATCAATTTTATTTGTCTTGGTCGAGTTCGACGATCTGAGGTCGACGAATCTGCGCTCGACGATATGTGTCGATTCTGCGCTCGACGAAATCTGCATGTTTACTCTAAGTGTCGACATCACTTCTGGATGTGTCGACACCACTTTTCTGAAGTGTCGACACCGATTCTCTAGATGTGTCGACACCACTTTCCTGGAATGTCGACACCTACTACTTTGTGTCGACACAGACAACTTCTGATGTCGACACAATTTTACTTAGCCAAATTTGTTAAACTAATTTATGTTCAACATACCTATTTCAATTTTGAAATTGTTGAATTTAGTTTCATCTAAAGGCTTAGTAAACATATCAGCTAGTTGTAAATCAGTACTAACAAATTCTAAAGAGATATCTTCTTTCTCTACATGGTCTCTAAGAAAATGGTATCTTATTTCTATATGCTTTGTTCTACTATGAGAAACAGAATTATAAGCAATAGAAATTGCACTAGTAGAATCACATAATAATGGAGTTCTACTTACCTGAATACCATAATCTTCTAACTGATGTTGTATCCACAACAACTGTGCATAGCAACTTCCTGCAGCAACATACTCAGACTCAGCTGTGGAAATTGCCACACTTGTCTGCTTCTTATAGCTCCATGACACCAATCTTCCTCCTAGAAATTGACAGGTGCCTGTTGTGCTTTTCCTATCTACTTTGCAACCTACAAAGTCTGCATCTGAATAGCCCATTAGTAAAAAATCTCTATTCCTAGGATACCAAAGGCCTAGATTAGGGGTGCCCTTAAGATATCTCAAAATCCTTTTGACAGCAGTAAGATGAGATTCTTTAGGGCAGGATTGGTACCTAGCACAGACACATGTAGCATACATGATATATGGTCTACTAGTAGTCAGATATAGGAGGGAGCCAGCTATCCCTCTATATAAAGATTCATCTACAGGTTTCCCTGCATCATCTTTGCTTAAAGACATACTTGTCCCCATAGGAGTTCTCATGGCAGTGGATGACTCCATACCATACTTCTTAATTAACTCCAGTGTGAACTTAGACTGAGATATGGACAGGCCATCATCAGTCTGTCTTACTTGGAGACCCAAGAAGAACTTAAGTTATCCCATACTGCTCATTTCAAATTTCCATTGCATAAGTTTTGCAAACTTTCTACAAAGGTTATTCTCAGTAGAACCAAATATTATGTCATCAACATATATTTGGACTAGGATAATCTTTCCTTTGGATTCTCCAAGGAATAGAGTCTTGTCTATTTTCCCCCTTGAGAATTTGTTCTCAATGAGGAAATTAGACAGGGTTTCATACCAAGCCCTTGGAGCTTGTTTTAACCCATACAAAGCTTTCCTAAGTCTATAGACATAAGTAGGATTGAGTGGATCAACAAAACCTGAGGGCTGTTCTACATAGACCTCCTCTTTTAAGTCTCCATTTAAGAATGCAGACTTAACATCCATCTGGAACACTTTGACTCCTTGATATGCTGCATTGGCTAGAAATAGCCTGATAGCTTCCAACCATGCAACATGGGCAAAAGTCTGATCAAAGTCTATGCCCTCCTCCTGTCTGTATCCTTTGGCAACTAGTCTTGCCTTGCTCTTCACTATGATCCCACTCTCATCAAGCTTGTTTCTATAAATCCACTTTGTACCTATGACATTGTGGCACTTTGGTTTTGGAACCAAATCCCAGACCTTGCACCTTCTGAATTGATTTAACTCCTCCTGCATAGCATCAATCCAGTGAAGGTCTTGTATAGCTTCTTCAAATCTCTTGGGTTCCACTTGAGATAAGAAGCTAAAGCAAAGAACTGTGTTTAAGTTCCTGCTCCTTGTTTGTACTCCTTATCTTGGATCACCAATGATTTGGTGTGCAGGATGATCCTTCAAATGTCTAACTGTTGGAGGTAATCTATCAGTAGTTTGACCTTCTACAATCTCTTCATTATGCTGCACCTCATGGTCTTCATCAGCATCTTGAGTGTCTTGTACTCCCCTTGGACAGCAACTACCCTTTTCCTCATCCTGCTTTGCAGTTGGAACTTCTCGGATAGTAAGCTGATCCATTTTCTGCTGTATACCTGTGGAGCTACAAGAACTACTTGGCAACTCACTGTGAATAAGTCTAGTTTCATCAAAGATGACATTAACTGACTCTTCTACAACTTGAGTAGCCAAATTGTAGACCCTATAAGCCTTACTATTTTTGCTACACCCAACAAATATCCCATCTTGGGATTTAGCAGCAAACTTAGTTAGGTGAGATTTGCCATTGTTAAGCACATAACACTTGCAACCAAAGATACTAAAATAGGATAAGTTTGGTTTTCTGCCTTTCATAACCTCATAGGGTGTCTTTTTGTGGCTTTTGGTGATGGAAGCCCTATTGAGCACATGACATGCAGTGTTTACTGCCTCACCCCAGAAATATTCTGGGAGAGAAGTATTACTCAATAGTGTTCTTCCAGCCTCAATCAATATCCTATTCTTTCTCTCAGCAATGCCATTTTACTGAGGTGTTTTAGGTGAGGAGAATTCCTGAAGAATCCCAAATTCTTCACACAACCTTGTCATACTTTCAGATTGGAATTCAGTTCCATGGTCACTTCTGATTTTGACCACTGAACTATTTAATTCATTCTGAATTTGTTTGACAAATTTGTAGAAGACCTTTGGGGTTTCAGATTTCTGTCTCAGAAAGAATACCCATGAGAATCTAGAATAGTCATCTACAACCACAATAGTGTAGACCTTCCTACCTAGACTATGAACTGGCATAGGACCAAATAAGTCCATATGCAAGAGGTATAAGCACCTCACTGAGTCATTGGTTTCAAGGCTATGAAAGAAGGATCTAGTATGCTTGCCTTTTTGACAAGCTGAACATATTCCATCCTTATAACACTTAACTTGAGGACCATTCCTCACTAACTCTTTACTAAAGAGTTGGCCAATTGTCTTGTAGTTAAGATGGGCTAGCCTATCGTGCCATTTGACATAATGAGAGGCTTTCTCATCAGCCACAAGATAGATAGGAGAATTCTTATTCTCACACACAAAATCTAGGCAATACACATTTCTTTTTCTATAGCCAGTCAATATGACTTTTTGATCACTTGACCTCTTGATAAGACACACATTCTTGACAAATGAAATGTCATATCCTAGATCACTCAGCTGGCTTATGCTTATTAGGTTATGTTTCAAACCCTTTACATAGGCCACTTGAGTGATTGTATTTGAGTTGTTAGAAATGTTACCAAAACCTTTGATGACTCCTTTTTCAGAACCACAACAGATTACTTTAGGCCCATTCAGCATTGGTGAGTAGTCCTTCAGCAATCCCCTTGTTCCAGTCATGTTCTTGGAACATCCACTGTCCAAGTACCATATAGGGGCATGGCAACATGGACTCACCTGCAACAAAGATTACTTAACCTTAGAACATAAATAACTTTTGGGTCCTTGGTTCAAGTTAGTCTGAAACTTACAAATCTGCCTGCAGCTCTTCTAACCGGTAGATTGCTATTCTCCTTAACACTGGTATTGTACCAACAGTCTAAGGCATAATGGCCTATCTTGCCACAACACCAACACTCAAACTTATTATACCTCCTTTTACCTATAATCTTAACTGTATTATTTGCAGCAGGTTTTTTGTTTTGTGCTGGGGCTTTGCCTTTCTTATTAGACTGTGCAGCCCATGCAGTGCTCTTAAAGCCTATTCCTGCCTTACCCTTTTGTGACACAAAGTCATCTATTAAGGGTAGGATAAACTTTGACTTAGAAAAACTAGCCACAATCTCCTTCTCTTTCTGAAGTCTATTTTCCAGACTTCTAATCTGATCAGTTTTGAAAGTGATTGTTCCCATTTGAATAACAGTTATGTTCTTCAATTTGGCAATCTCATTCATCTTTTGATCCAGCAGCTTCTCTGAATCAGATGTAGCCAACTTAAGAGCTGCAATTACCTTGGCCTGATTTTTGGCCAGGTTTTTTTCTTCTCTTAAGTGCCTGCAATAAATCCTCATATTCATCTATCAGCTGATGAATATCTCCTTCAGATTCAGAACCATCTTCATCTCTTGATGAAGATACATCTGATTCTAACCCAGTGAAGTAATTAGAATCTACAGATACACTTTTTACCTTACTGGGGCCAGACTGATCCTGGCACTGGTCTTCTTCAAACATAGTCATCAGTCCTTTGCACTGATGGTCTTCTTGCTCATAGATAGAGTTCAGTAATTGCATGAACTCATCGTATTCTTCTGCAAACAAACCAATATATGCCTCAGCCTCAGATTCAGAGTCTGAAGTTGATTGATCTGTCAAACTTTTCTCTTTCTCAGCAACCAAGGATTTCTCCTTCTTGCTCTTGTGTTGAGACTTCTTTCTATTAGCAGACTCCTTCCTTTTGTCTGGACAGTCAGCCACAACATGTCCAGCTTTGTTGCAGCAATAGCATATAATCTTGGATGTAGTTGACTTGCTAGGCTTTGTCCCATTCCTGTCCTTCCTGGATGATTTCCTCTTCTGATAATAGTCATCCTTGGACTGAGATGTGGAAGGCTTAGATTTCCACTGCTTTTTTTTAAGAATCTCTGGAACTGTCTTGTGAATGCTGCAAAGTCTTCATCATAACTACTGCTATCTGAACTGGGATTATTTGAATTTTCTGAGATCATTTCTACATCTCTCTTAGGAAAAGATGGAGACATTCTCCTATTCTTCCTTGTGACTTCTACCTTGAAATCCACTGACTTTTCTTTATAGTCACCCTTTGTATTTTTCTCTTCCTCCTATCTGGCCAACAGCTGCATCTCATAAGACAACAATTTGCCAAACAGTGTTGGAGGAGAAATCTCAGCCAGTCTGGCCACTTCCCTTATGGCATAGATCTTTGTATCCCAATACTTAGTCAAAGACCTAAGGAATTTGTCATTCAGCTCATAAGTACTGAATATTCTTTCATAAGACATTAGTTCATTGACAATCCTATAGAACTTCTTATAACATTCAATTATACTTTCAGACTTGGCTTGTCTGAAACTCTCATATTCTTGATTAAACATAGACTTTCTATCTTGCCTAACCTCTTCAGAACCCTCCATGTAGACAATCAATGTGTCCAACATCTCCATGGAGGTTTTGCAGTGAATTAGATTCTGGAATGTTGAATCATCAATGACACTTACTATAATATTCTGGGCCCTTTTATCCATAGTAGCCAAGATGATCTCATCCTTAGTCATCTCTGAAAAATCCTTTGGAATTCTTTGATTGACATCAAGAACAGAAATCTTCATTGGAACATATGATCCTTCCTTAACTGTTATGTAAATTCTAGGATCAGATGCCTCCATGAATAATCTGACCCTTTCCTTCCATATTCTAAATATTTCCTTCCTGCAGATAGGCAATTTCATTGCACCAAGTTCTGTATGGTTTTCTCCTGAACCCATTTTCTTGAACTTATTTCTGCCTTACAGATCTCACTCAGACTGTTAAGTCTATCTTTGAGAAACCTGGCTCTGATACCACTTGAAAGAATTGGTTCCTAAACACCTAGAGGGGGGGGGTGAATAGGTGCAATTCCTTTTTACACTAAGGCAGAATATTTATCCAGATAATCAAATTAATCTATCAGTTCTACAGCTATCACAAGCACAGAATTCACAGAATTACACACAGTCACAGATTGCACACAGTTTTATAGTGGTTCCCCAAGGTCTGGGTACATCCACTTTCCCCCTTCGCCTATCTAGCAGTGTGCTAGATTCAGCCTAACTTCTTCTCTTCACCTTAGATCCACAAATCTTATAGCTCAGAACCCAAACAAGGCTCCTACAACTCAGAGTGAGTCCACACTCCTATAACTCAGGCAAACTGCACTACCTTAGCCTTCAACAAGGCCTACAACTCAGAGATAACAATCTCCTACAACTCAGGCTCATAGCCCTACCTCAGCCTTCAACAAGGCCTACCACTCAGAGAAAATAATCTCCTACAACTCAGCCTTTATAAAAACAGGCTTACAACTCAGATCTTATAAAGATCCTACAGAAAATAGATTTAAGTTTGTAATATACCACCACCCTGGTAGAGAGAGAAAGGATGGATGTTTTCTTGATCAGTTCTTGGAAGAATCTGATGGCAGAGAACAACCACTCTTAGCTTTCTTCAAAGCTTCTTGAATCTGAACTCAGTAGGGTTGAACTCCTTTGAAGTTGATCTTCAATCAGCTTCTTTCTTGAAATTCATATCTCAATTTGAATCCTTCTTGGCAAACTGGTTCAGAATATGCACTTAAGAGACTTGTTGATATAAGTCCCTTTCTTCACTTCAATAGATGGAGCTCTCTCTCTCCAACTTCTTCTTAGATCTTCTTACGAAAATCTTCTTCTGTTTTTATGTAATTGTATGTGTATATACTTTTCTGTATCAGTATGTAACTTAATCATCAATCTCTATGAGTATATATTTTCTGTTGAAGGAGAATGCCTTTATATAGACTTTCTCCATTGTAACCGGCTGATCCGGTTTCTAACAAACTTCTGACAGCTCTGACAGTTGCAGTAGACCGGTTGGTAATGACAGCTGTTAAGTCATCCAGTCGACACAAGTAGACTAAGTGTCGACACAAGCCTTGGTGGTGTCGACACAGCTTCCTTGGTGTTGACACTGCTCCTCGACACATCTTCTGTAGATTGTGTCGATACTAGTTCTATGGTGTCGACACAGTCACTTCTTTTCTTCACAAAAATTGATTTTGTTGAAATTCTGTCATGTGTCGACACAAGTCCTGTGTGTCGACACAGTTGATGTCGACAAAGTCTTCTGTGTGTCGACACTGCCTCTGTGTGTCGACAAAGCTGATGTCGACTAAACTTCTCTGTGTGTCGACACTGCCTCTGTGTGTCGACACAGATGATGTCGACTAAACTTCTCTGTGTGTCGACATTGCCTCTGTGTGTCGACATAGTTTCTTCTGGTGTCGACACAGTCTTTCCAAGTGTCGACATAATTAACTCCAAGTGTCGACACAACTTTTCTCCAGTGTCGACACAAGCCTTCATAAGTGTCGACACAGCTTCTTCTTGTGTCGACTCATGGACTTAGAAACGTTTTCCTGCATTCCTGCATTTTCTTAACCTGCACATATAAACTCAAAACAACATCAAATACACCTTGATGCATATCATTGAGTAAGATGAGGCTTTTTCAAATCTGGTACACATTTTCCAATGTACCCAACAAAAATAAGAATTAAGATCATTAAATTCATATTTAAATGAATTATTCTTCACTCAAGTGGTAGGGGTTATAACACCCTCACTTCCACACTTAAGTCCTTTGCTAGTCCCTAGCAAAGATATTTTGCTAAACATGAGAGTACGCTAATTTGTTGATAGTAATAAGCAAATTATTTTAAGGGATAAAGAAAATTAAAATTAGAGTAACTCCCCTGAAGTAGATGTAGCATAGTAATTGTCCATTGCTTCTTATTGACGGCCTCATGGTACTCTCATCATACGATAATCAACAACAACTCAGTCATTTAATCTAGCCTGCATAACTTTTATCCTCAAAGTGTACATAGTTATTGGCATGAGATATATCTGTGTTAGAATTGACGAGTATGACAAAAGTTACACAAATATATCACATGCGCACGCTGATTATTATATAAACCATTAACATGGATCAAACCTAATATCATTACATCATATTTAATTTATAACATTGTAATTCTAATAAAATAAGTAGCATCTGGGCTAAGAAACATTTTGCTTTAAATAGTTTGTCATAATATTAAATGTGCAAGTAATGTAAAACAAGTGAGACAAGAGTGCAGCTCTCACAAAATAAACGTTTCGTAGCATGATACATATGACATTTTTCAATACTCAATTTCAAGCCAATACTATGTCAATCATATAAAAAAACTATAGGTAGCAGCCTAAGGCATCATAGATTGTATAAGTGGAACATAAAATAAATCATCCAACATATCACATCACATCATAAATATCACCAAAACAAAAAATCCAGAGCATATCATAGCAAAATAAAGTCTAGTGCAAAATGTAAGCCTAGCTAAGCAAAAATAAAGTTGGAATAAAGATAAGACTACTCGTCCTCCACTTCGTCATCTTCCTCCTCATCTTCTTCTTCCTCGTCGTCCTGCTCTGCATCAACCGCAGTGGGGTCAACTCTGGATCGATCTGAGGTCAGAAGATATCCCTCATCGTCAAATTGTCCCATCATCTTGAAGTTCGGCTCCGAAACTGGAATCTTTGCTTTCTCCATAATCTTGCTCAGATTCAAGTGAATGTTCTCAAACTATTCCTTCTTGTAGAGATGTTGACACTGCTAATATGCCTTAATATACTCAATTTGCTCCATCAGAATATCTGGGTCAGTACCTCGATCTGCCACTGGAATGTCAATATGAAAGGTTTCGTCCGATGGTAGCTTAGCGGAATGATCAGCTCCCATGATGTGTAACAGATCCCTCTTCCTTGAGGCTTCCGAAACCACCTTGATATTCACCGCCACTACTGTCTCCGTGATGGGTTGCCCAACTTGAGTCACCATGTCATCTTCACCTTGATGCACTCCTGCCATCTGACAAAGCTCCATAATCAAAACAGGATACCACAACTGCCTCACTTTCTTCTCCTTGACCTTTTGCTTTATAAGTGTAGAAATGAGTTCTCCCATATTCAGTTTTATTCCATTCAAGATGCTATAAATAAGAGCGACCTTATCTATCGTCAACATGTTGAGATGCCGCGTCGGCATAACCCTTGCATTGATGAATAGGTGCCATACCTTGGCTTCACGATTTAAACACGTTGCGCGTAGGGTTTTTCTTGACTGACTTGCCCATTCCGGCTCTGGTGTACAACAAACCATCGCCATCATTTATTCTATAGAAACACTTATCAGAATATTTGCATAACCATCTTGAATATTGTTGTCCAAGTTGAAGAAATCATTGATTATTTTTGCCGAAAAGTCCACACTTTTTCCTTGCACAAACACTGTCTACCCATTTGAGTCCATAACATTAGCATAGAATTCAAACACCCATGGTAAGATTGCCTCAGTCCTAGGGTGACAAAAAGATTCCCATTGGAGAGCCCTAATATGATTTACATATTTCAAACTCCAAGACCTAGCTTCCATCTTGAAACCTCGCTCATAAATGAAGGGGATGGTCCTTAGAGTTTCAAAACGATGTTGAGCATTCTCAGTCAAAAATCGGTCATTTTTCCTAGACGCCTCTTTACCTTTTTCCTTATCTTTTCTCCTCGAGGCCATGGTCTAGACTATGCATAACAAACAAACAAAAGTTGACTCCAAAATGACTAGAAATAATCCTAGTTTCTCATATTAGGTCTAGGGTTAGAAATTATACCTTAGGAGTTTCAAATCCCTCAGTAGAGGCAACTGTCACCCTGTCCTCTTAAAGGAGTTGGATACTCCACGGTGTGGCTGCACTTCGACGGAATCTCCACTGGATTTGGGATTATCGCTGATTCAGAATCTGGAGCTGCCGATATGAGATCTGGGGGTGCGGTGTCGTTGTCATCGCCTGCAGCAAAATGAAGCCATCGCGATGTCGAGCAGCTGGGCGTGGAGTCGTCTCCTTCTACAATTGCCGCCAACTGAGATGTCGCTGCTTGCTGAGATGTCGCTCGTCGCCGATCGGAAAACCGCCCCGGGTGTGGAGTCGTCGCCTGCCGTAAAACTTCAGTGTTGTCGCGCCGCCTCCTGCTGTCGGCTTCGATGGCGTCGCGCCCGCCACAAACTTGCTTGCAACCATTCTCTCCCGATAGATAGGTCACCGGGATTAGGGATTGTCGGTTTTTAGGGATTGGGTAGGATTTATATTTTAACGTTATTATAATTTTAATTTTCTTTTTCTTGTTTATAACTTAGGTGAACCAGCCAAACCCTCACAAACTGTACCAGTTCATCTGAACCGAAAATTCTTACTCTTCTCAATAGGCGGACAGCAGCAGAAAAGCTGCAACAGCCTTTTCATGTCATTGCAACAACTTTTTCTCTACATAATTTGGGCAGAATCAGCCCGCTTTTCTTAAGTTTTATTCATATTATTATTATTATTTTAGGCAGATTTTTAGCAAGTTAATTAAAGTTACGCGCCTTCAAATCCTTCATATTCTTTTTCTATACTAGTGAAACAAACAATTTTTTTATTAATTAATTTATTTAAAATATAAACATATATATATATATATATATATATATATATATATATATATATATATATAATTTTAAGATAGGATAGGATGGGTTGCCTCCCACCAAGCGCCTCGTTTAAAATGTCCCGGCAGGACATTTTCGGCTCAATTTTTTTTCATTTTAAATGAATGAACGACACTAGTCGTTCATTATCACCGTTCCGATAAATTTTTAGATGCTCGCCATTAACTTTAAATTCAGAATTGTCCTGCTCATTAATTATGGTGATTGCGTCGTACGTGTGTACTTCTTTCACTCGGAATGGTCCCGACCAACGAGTTTTAAGTTTTCCAGGAAATAATTTGAGGCGAGAGTTAAATAATAAAACTAATTTCCCGGGCTCTAAGTGCTTATCATTCAGGCGTTGGTCGTGCCACTTCTTCATTTTTTTCTTTGTAAATCCTGGAGCTTTCATAAGCATTCATCCTAATCGCCTCAAATTCATGCAATTATAAAATTCTTTGCTTTCCTTCATCTTGATAATCAAAGTTAATCTTTTTGATAGCCCAATGGGCTCGATGTTCTAGCTCTAAAGGCAAATGACATGCTTTTCCGAATACTAACCTATAGGGGGTTAGACCTATTGGTGTCTTATAAGCAGTTCTATAAGCCCACAAGGCCTCATTAAGCTTTTGGGACCAATCTTTACAATTGATGCCAACAGTCTTTGCGAGGATATTCTTTATTTCCCGATTAGATACTTCTACTAGACCATTGGTTTTAGGATGGTATGCCAAAGCTACTGTAACAGCCCGATTTTCTCAGCAGGCCAAATTTTGGGTGACACGGCCTGGGACACGGGCGTGTCCCAGGGCGTATCATGCGTGTGTCGAGTGTCGAGAGAATCAGTCGACGTTTTTCGCTCGACCATGTGTCGAGAGGAGGCACACGGCCATGGACACGGGCGTGTCCCAGGCCGTGTTGTGTGCTCGACTATTTTGCTCGACGATCGTCGAGCGTCGAGAGATGGGTGCACACGACCTGTGACATAGGCATGTCACAGGGCGTGTCACTTCGGCTCAACGATCTCAGCCCGACGAAATTTGCTCCAGGGCGTGTCTTAGTGCCGTGTATGGGCACACGGCTTGGGTCACGGGCGTGTCCCCAAGCCGTCTGAGTCTCGGGCAATTTTGGGATTATTTTCGCCGATGAACACGGCCACAGACACGGGCGTGTCTGAAGGCGTGTTGGGTGACACGGCCCATGACACAGGCGTGTCCCATGAGCGTGTCACTGGTTTGGATCAGTTGGTTGACCACCGCTTGAGGCACACGGCCTGGGATACGGGTGTGTCACAGGCCGTGTCAGGCAAAAATCAGCTTTTCTGGCATTTTTATGGCCGTCCATTCCTTCAGCCTGGATCCAATGGCTGAACTGCCTCCCTATTGCCTCAAGGCCGTGAATGAGAAGAGAAATCTCATTTTTCTTATTTGGCTTCTCTTTCTTTTTTACTAGTGAGAGAAAGGGAGAGTAAGAAGGAGGAGGAGGAAAGGGGGCTGATTACCGGTGGTGCTGCAGTTTACCGACAAGAGATCCGAAGCCGGTGTTGCGGAGGAAAAGCTCTTGTGATTCGTTCAAGCTAGCTTGGAGCTGATGGCACCAAAGAGGGCTTCAAGGGTAACGACTTTTCTTCCTAGCCATGTGAAGGCTTCCTTTTGGCATATGATTGTGATTCCCCCACCAAATAGGTTGCTGTTTTGGGAGTCTTTTGGGTGATTCATGCAATCCCCTTTGTTGGCATATAGATCCGGAATTGGAGTACGGAATAGGCATGCTGTGTAAAGCCCATCTGGACAGGTTGGTCTGGATTGGTGATGTTGCATACGAACCGGAGAAGACTCCGTGATAAACGTGTAGTTTAAGGAGTCAATGGGTTATGCCTGCGAAAAGGAGTAGCAGGAAGTAATAGAGTGGTAGCCCATGAAAATATCTGTGTTATGTTTTTGGGTCCAACCTGTGAATGAGGCACAGGAAGTACTGGTGTGACCAGGAAAGGCCCTTTGTGATGCTTGATGTCGTAGGGTGTCCACCTGTGAAGTGCGTAACAGGAAGTACTGGCATGGTA
This sequence comes from Platanthera guangdongensis, assembly GCA_039583875.1. Taxonomy (NCBI): domain Eukaryota; kingdom Viridiplantae; phylum Streptophyta; class Magnoliopsida; order Asparagales; family Orchidaceae; genus Platanthera; species Platanthera guangdongensis. The sequence goes on from CM077154.1 coordinate 16,301,311, forward strand.
GCCTGGAAAGATCCCTAACATTTGTGCTTTTGCGGTGTCCTCCTGTGAAGAGAGTAACAGGAAGTACTGGGATGCCCAGGAAAGAACCGCTGTTGTGATAAGGAAATGGGTATAGAGAAATACCCAGGCTGTGTGCCAAGAACAGGATTGGTGAGACCGACCCGCGCCTTTGATTAAGTCATGAGTGCGCTCTACTCGGAGAAGGAAAGGCGATTTGAGCAACGGGGGGTGGAGGATCCGACCTGCGCTATGTCCGTCCGACGTGAGACCAAAAGGTACGGTCTGTTGGAGCGCTTAACAAGAGTCTTAGGCATGCGTTCCATGACACAATGGGGGGCTACGGGCCATCCCGGTGTAGTAAGAATAGAACTCCAGCTGCACGCCATGGAGTAAATGCTCAAGTAAGTTGCCGTTGGGTGATGACCCTGATACGGTGTGGGCATGTGGTTTGCCAAAACACCAAGAATGTGCCCTGAGTGCACGGTCCGTTGGGTCGGGTGTCGAACGGTTGTGATGGCATGTGTGCGTGAAAGCACATTTAATGACATATATTGCCATGCTTGTGTTATGATATGCCTGCAGGGAAGTTTACCACTACCCCGAGAAAAGGGGTAGGGTCGTTATAATTGGGTCAGCTGAACGCTGACCGTTGCTTTTGTTTTCCACCGTTGGGTGGATTGTCCCTGTACAGGTGCTGGAGAGCCGAGCGTGACGCATAAGGGTTGATGTCCCTGCTGCTGTTGCTGCTACTACTGCTAGTCCTCGAAGGCTATATGAGTTGTTTATTGTATGTTTTCTGTTTTGTGGTCGGCCTGCACGCCAATGTTACAGCCACTGTGTGAAAGCCATGTAAGGCCATAAGGCCATCTTTTGTACTCTTGTAAGACATTCCTATGGATGATATATACAACGTGGGTTGTGTTATATGTTGGGCATTCACTGGTGGAGTTCAAGTTGTAGTATAGGCTTCCGCTAGAATGTTTTGAGATAGGTGCGATGCGCTACTCTGGTATCATCTTGTCCCTTCACCGCCTGTTTTGTGATATATACTGTGGGGCCCCAGCCGGACCTTCTATAATATACCATATGAACGGATGGGGTTGTTACATTTTTGGTATCGGTTGTTTTGGTCTTTCCCTCTCGAAGTCGTGGTCGACTTCTTTTGTGGGGTGGCGTGCACGTGTTGTGCAAACCACATTTTTGCGATTGAACTCCTGAATGTCCATGCTAGGAATGCACAGTTGTGTGTTTGAGGAACCTACGTGTTCTTATTTTGTGTTGTTTGCTTGGGTACGACCGCTAATGTGTGTGTCTTGTCCACCTTTAGGTGACACGGAGTGGAGCAGGGCCGTCTGAGCCCCAGCGTTCTGATGAAAGTACGGCACCAGCCGAGGTGCCTACACCTCCACCGTCTGCGGAACATGTGCGTTTAGTTGCGGAAGCTTTATTTACCATGATCCAAGGACAGCCACTGAGGCAGGAGCAACCGGCTGTGAGGCCAGAACATGTGGCGGCAAGGCCTGAACCTGTAGTGGATGTGGCTCCTCGAGCGGCTGAGAAGCAGCTAACGCGGTTTATGAGTTTCCATCCGCCTACGTTCTCGGGCGCGGGAACTCCGACGCTGGCTGAGGATTGGCTATCGCGCGTCAAGCAAGTCATGACGGCGATTGGAACGGCGGAGGATCAGAAAGTCGCCCTAGCGACCTTCTTGTTTGAAGGAGAGGCTAGATTGTGGTGGGATGAGATGGAGTTGCATCACTTCGCGGGTCGTCCTTTAACCCAAGTATCGATGGAAGAATTCTCCCGGCTCTTCCTAGCGAAGCACCTTCCTGCAGCTCAGCAGATAGCCATGGAAAATGAATTCCAAAGGCTGACCCAAGGTGATGGTAGTGTTGACGCGTACCTGCATGAATTTACTCGCTTGGGGCGGTATGCGGGTTCTATTTTGTTGATGAGTAAAGGAAGACGAATCGGTTCTATGAAGGACTGAGGGACGAGTTGAGGTTCCTAGTTTCGAGTTCTGTGAACCAAGGTTTCCAAGCGTTGGTTGACACTGCAAGCACGTTGGAAAAGGATATGAAAAGGGTGCAGGGGAAGAGAGCTTTGGCTGTATCGCAACCGGAGTGGAAGGCGCCCCGATCAGGGAAACCATTTTATAAGAAGAGATGGGGCATGAAGTCCAAGATAAGTGGACAAGCTCCTTCATCAATTGCAACGGGAGCAACGTCAGGGGCTACCTCCAAGCCAGATACTCGTATCTGCTTCAATTGTGGCCGGATGGGGCATATTGCGTGAGATTGTCGGATGCCGCCAAAGAGTGAAAAGAAGGCGGGAGCATCTTATGCGGAAAAAGGAAAGGCGGTGGTGGATTCCTCTGCCTCGCAGGCGCAACCCCAGGTCTACAATCTTGGCCTGCAGGAGGACATCAAGCAGAGTGACAACATCACAGGTATGAGTTTAGTTTTGCATATGCTATTGTTTGTATGATTTGCTTAGTACCCCTATGTTTGTGGTTTGTGTGTGTGACATGATTGTCACAGGCTTTGTGATGATTCGAGACTCACTGGTGCGGGCACTGTTTAATACGGGTGCGTCACATTCTTTTCTGTCTAGCGAGTTTATAGCGCGGCTTGGGATACCTAGTCGTTCAAAGACAGATATCGTCAGAGTGGTTTTGCCGAATGGCTGTTGGATGCTTGCGGATCAAGCTTGCCATGTGGCGGTTCAGTTAGGAAGTCGAGATTTCCATTTAACTGCATTTGTTTTGCCAATATCGGAATTCGATATGATTTTTGGGATGGATTGGCTTGCGGAGAAGCATACTATGATTGATTGCCAGTCCAAAGAGATCACGTTGGGCCAAAATACCGAACAGGAGACAAAGTTCGCGGGTATGCGATGAGTAGGCGGGACATTGATGTCTGCACTCCAGGTAGTCAAGGCTGTTCAGAAGGGTGCGGAGTGTTACTTCACACTGATTCAGGCTATTGAACCTAAGGCCAGTGTGTGCGAGGTTCCGATTGTGGCTGAATTTACAGATGTGTTTCCCACGGATCTCCCTGGGCTACCACCCCAGCTGGAGATTGACTTCACGATTGAGTTGGTGCTAGGTGCGAAACCTGTGGCCCGCACGCCATATCGCGTCGCGCCAAAAGAGATGGCGGAGTTGAAGGTCCAATTACAATACTTGCTGGAGCAAGGTTATATACGCCCAAGTATGTCACCTTGGAGCGCGCCTGTGCTTTTTGTCAAGAAGAAAGATGGAGGGTTGCGGTTGTGTATTGGTTACCGTGAACTGAATAAGTTGACCGATAAGAATAAGTATCTGATACCCCGGATTGATGAGTTGTTCGATCAGCTGGTGGGCTCGACCATCTATTCGAAGTTGGACCTGAAGTCTGGTTATTACCAGTTGAGAATTCGGGAAGGTGACATTCCCAAAACCGCATTTGGAACGCATTATGGGCACTATGAGTTCACAGTCATGCCATTTGGACTGTGCAATGCGCCCTCGGTGTTTATGGATCTGATGCACCGCACGTCCCGAGAGTACCTGGATCTGTTCGTGATAATGTTCATTGATGACATCCTGGTGTACTCGAAGTCAAAAGTTGAGCATGAGACTCACTTGTGGTTGGTGTTGAATACGTTGAGGCAAAATCAGCTCTATGCCAAGTTCTCGAAGTGCGAGTTTTGGTTATCGTCAGTGGCGTTTCTAGGCCATGTGGTGAGTGGAGTGGCTATTGCAGTGGATCCAGAGAAGATAAGGGCCATACAGGAGTGGCCAATGTTGTCTTCCGTGCCCGAGGTCAGGAGTTTCCTTGGACTTGCGGGCTACTATCAAAGATTTGTGGAAAACTTCTCGCGGATTGCTTTGCCGTTAACCACGTTGACACGAAAAGATCAGAACTTCGTTTGGACGCCAGAGTGCGCACGAGCTTTGGAAGAGCTGAAGGTTCGGTTGACCACGACACCGGTGTTGTCTTCGCCATGTGGAACCGATGGCTTTGTGATTTATAGTGATGCCTCAGGGAGCGGCTTAGGCTGCGTTCTTCTGCAAAATGGAAAGGTAATTGCTTATGGCTCACGCCAGCTAAAGGTGCACGAGCGAAATTATCCCGTCCATAACTTGGAACGAGCGGCGGTGATTTTTGCACTCAAGTTATGGCGACACTACCTTTATGGAGTGAAGGTGGAGATCTATAAAGATCATAAGAGCCTCAAGTACCTATTGGAGCAGAAAGATTTGAATATGCGACAACGAAGGTGGTTGGAGTTCCTTGGGGACTACACTTTCGAGATTCACTATAGGCCCGGGAAGGGGAATGTTGTCGCGGATGCCTTGAGTCGGCGGGTTCCGGCTAGAGCAAATTGGTTACAAAGGCATGATGAACGTCTTATCCAGGAGCTGGAGGCGTTGGAGATTTATTGTGTTGACAAGAATTCCACTACCATTGCATGTTTGAACTGGACTGAGGTGCAATGTGACCTTTCAGATCGAGTTCGACGGGCAACGGAGTTGCATGAAGATCTCTTACACTATGTGAACGAAGGGCAAGAAGGCAAATTCACCTGGAATGACGGCCTTTTGCGAAAAGAGGGCCGTTTGTGCGTCCCAAATGTGGGGAAATTGATGGAAGAACTGATGTATGAAGCGCATTATACAAAGTATTCCATTCACCCCGGTAGCACAAAGATGTTCAACGATATGAAGAAGCTTTTCTGGTGGCCAGGGCTCAAGAAAGATGTTGCCCTTTATGTATCCAAATGCCAAACATGTGCGATGGTGAAGGCGGAATGCCAAAAGCCGGGCGGTTATTTGAAGTCACTGCCGATCCCTGAGTGGAAATTTGATGATATTTCCATGGATTTTGTGCACTGGTTGCCGAGATCGCAGCGAGGAAATGATTCCATTTGTGTGATTGTGGACCGACTAACGAAAGTAGCACATTTTCTCCCGAAAGGCGGGATGATTCCGTTGAAAGTTTGGCAAAGTTGTATGTTGACCAGATTGTACGGCTTCACGGTGTTCCTTGGAGCATCATAAGTGATCGAGATGGGCGATTCACGTCAAATGATTGGAGGCTAGTTCACTGACTGTTGGGCACGAAATTGACTTTCAGTACGACCTTTCATCCCCAAACGGATGGCCAAACTGAACGTACCAACAGAACAATGGAGGAAATGCTCCGAATGTGTGCCTTTGACTTCAGAAAGAGATGGGAAGATCATCTCTATATGGTAGAGTTTGCATATAATAACAGCTACCAAGCGAGCATTGGAATGGCACCATATGAAGCACTATATGGAAGGAAGTGTCGTACTCCCTTGGCTTGGGTAGAAGCGGGCGAAGCTCGGGTTTTTAAACCAAATGAGGTTGAGGAAGCAAACTCAACCATAAAAACAATTCGAGAGAAGCTACTGATTTCTCAAGATCGACAAGCTAAGTATTACAACGCCAAACACCGAAACATGGAATTTGCGGTAGGCGATTGGGTCTACTTGAAGATCAAGCCATTCAAAGGTGTCTCCAGGATTCGACGCTTGAAAAAGTTGAGTCCAAGATATTTGGGTCCTTTTGAAGTGGTTGAGCGAGTTGGCGAAGCAGCTTATCGGCTAGCGCTATCGACAGACTTGGGTGGATTACATGATGTATTTCACATCTCGGTGCTTCAGAAGGCCATTAAAGATCAAGCTCAAGTGATCGCAGATGATCGTGTGCCGGTGGAGTATGGGCTAACAACGAGAGTTAGACCCATTCAGATCGAAGATCGAGCCGAGAAACAGTTGCATAACAAGACGGTCAGCATGGTGAAAGTCCGATGGGACAACTGCGGCCGTGAAGAACTGACATGGGAGCGAGAGCAAACCATGCGAGAAGAGTTCCCCGAGCTGTTTTTGTAATCTGTGAAGAGTATTGTGTTGTAACATAAACATTTGAATGTTATAACATTTTGATTGCTGGTTACTTGTTGCCTTCCTGTGTCTGAATTTCGAGGATGAAATTTCTTGTAGGAGGGGAGGATTGTAACAGCCCGATTTTCTCAGCAGGCCAAATTTTGGGTGACACGGCCTGGGACACGGGCGTGTCCCAGGGCATGTCATGCGTGTATCGAGTGTCGAGAGAATCAGTCGATGTTTTTTGCTCGACGATGTGTCGAGAGGAGGCACACGGCCATGGACACGGGCGTGTCCCAGGCCGTGTTGTGTGCTCGACGATTTTGCTCGACGATTGTCAAGTGTCGAGATGTGGTCGTCGAGTGTCGAGAGATGGGTACACACGGCCTGTGACACGGGCGTGTTACAGGGCGTGTCACTTCGGCTCGACGATCTCAGCCCGACAAAATTTGCGCCAGGGCTTGTCTTAGTGCTGTGTATGGGCACACGGCTTGGGTCACGGACGTGTCCCCAGGCCGTATGAGTCTCGGGCGATTTTGGGATTATTTTCGCCGATGAACACGGCCACAGACACGGGCGTGTCTGAATGCGTGTTGGGTGACACGACCCATGACACAGGCGTGTCCCATGGGCGTGTCACTGGTTTGGATCAGTCGGTTGACCACTGCTTGAGGCACATGGCCTTGGACACGGGCGTGTCACAGGCCTTGTCAGGCAAAAATCAGCTTTTCTGGCATTTTTGTGGCTGTCCATTCCTTCAACCTGGATCCAATGGCTGAACTACCTCCCTATTGCCTTAAGGCCGTGAATGAGAAGAGAAATCTCATTTCTCTTATTTGGCTTCTCTTTCTTCATTACTAGTGAGAGAAAGGGAGAGGAAGAAGGAGGAGGAGGAAAGGGGGCTGATTACCGGTGGTGCTGCGGTTTACCGACAAGAGATCCGAAACCGGCGTTGCGGAGGAAAAGCTTTTGTGATTCGTTCAATCTAGCTTGGAGCTGATGACACCAAAGAGGGCTTCAAGGGTAACGACCTTTCTTCCTAGCCATGTGAAGGCTTCCTTTTGGCATATGATTGTGATTCCCCCACCAATAGGTGGCTGTTTTGGGAGTATTTTGGGTGATTCATGCAATCCCCTTTGTTGGCATATAGATCCGGAATTGGAGTACGTAATAGGCATGCTGTGTGAAGCCCATCTGGACAGGTTGGTCTGGATTGGTGATGTTGCATACGAACCGGAGAAGACTCCGTGATAAACGTGTAGTTTAAGGAGTCAACGGGTTATGCCTGCGAAAAGGAGTAGCAAGAAGTACTGGAGTGGTAGCCCAGGAGAATATCCGTGTTATGTTTTTGGGTCCAACCTGTGAATGAGGCACATGAAGTACTGGTGTGATCAGGAAAGGCCCTTTATGATGCTTGATGTCGTAGGGTGTCCACCTGTGAAGCGAGTAACAGGAAGTACTGGCATGGTAGCCAGGAAAGACCCCTGACATTTGTGCTTTTGCGGTGTCCACCTGTGAAGAGAGTAACAGGAAGTACTGGGATGCCCAGGAAAGAACCGCTGTTGTGATAAGGAAATGGGTATAGAGAAATACCCAGGCTGTGTGCCAAGAATAAGATTGGTGAGACCGACCCGCGCCTTTGATTAAGCCATGAGTACGCTGTACTCGGAGAAGGCAAGGCGATTTGAGCAACGGGGGGTGGAGGATCCAACCTGTGCTATGTCCGTCCAACGTGAGACCAAAAGGTGCGGTCTGTTGGAGTGCATAGCAAGAGTCTTAGGCCTGCGTGCCATGACACAATGGGGGCTACGGGCCATCCCGGTGTAGTAAGAATAGAACACCGGCTGCACGCCATGGAGTAAATGCTCAAGTAAGTTGCCGTTGGGTGATGACCCTGATACGGTGGTGGGCATGTGGTTTGCCAAAACAACAAGAATGTGCCTTGAGTGCACGGACCATTGGGCCGGGTGGTGAACGGTTGTGATGGCATGTGTGCGTGAAAGCACATTTTATGAGATATATTGCCATGCTTGTGTTATGATATGCCTGCAGGGAAGTTTACCGTTGCCCCGAGAAAAGGGGTAGGGTCGTTATAATTGTGTCAGCTGAACGCTGACCGTTGCTTTTGTTTGCCACCATTGGGTGGATTGTCGCTGTACAGGTGCTGGAGAGCCGAGCGGGACGCATAAAGGTTGATGTCCCTGCTGTTGTTGCTGCTACTGCTGCTAGCCCTCGAAGGCTATATGAGTTATTTATTGTATGTTTTCTGTTTTGTGGCCGGCCTGCGCGCCAATGTTACAGCCACTGTGTGAAAGCCATGTAAGGCCATAAGACCATCTTTTGTACTCTTGTAAGACATTCCAATGGATGATATATACAACGTGGGTTGTGTTATATGTTGGACATTCACTGGTGGAGTTCAAGTTGTAGTATAGGCTTCCGCTAGAATGCTTTGGGATAGGTGCGATGCGCTACTCTGGTATCATCCTGTACCTTCACCGCCTGTTTTGTGATATATACTGTGGGGCCCCGGCCGGTCCTTCTAGAATATACCATATGAACGGATGGGGTTGTTACAGCTACCTTATACTTGACTCCATACTTCCTTAGAAGCTTAGCGAATTGGTAATTACAGAAGTGGCTTCCGCCATCACTTATGATAGCTCTTGGCGTGCCAAACCAATTAAAGATATAATTCTTTAAAAAGTGCAAAACTATTTTAGCATCATTTTTGGTAGTAGCGATTGCTTCAACCCATTTAGAGACATAATCGACAGCTAGGAGTATAAATATATTACCGTTTGAATTCACAAAAGGTCCCATGAAATCTATGCCCCATACATCAAACAGTTCAACCTCCAAAATTGTATTCATTGGTAAAGAATCACTTTTCTTAATATTTTAACTCCTTTGACAATAATCACACTATTTGACAAACTCTCTAGCATCTCGAAATAAGTTGGGCCAGAAGAATCCAGCTTCTAATATTTTCATGGCTGTCCTATGCCCTTTAAAATGACCTCCGTAAGGGAAGTTATGACATTTTTCTAATATAACCTTCATTTCTCCCTCCGGAATGCAACGTCTTAACATACCATCTGCTCCTATTTTGAAAAGATACAGTTCTTTCCAAACATAGGACCGGACTTGATTCAAAAATCTTTTCTTTTGTTGAAAATGCAGAACTGGTGGAAAAATTCTACTCACTAAATAATTCACGAAGTCTGCGTACCAGGGTAATGATGTTCAGAAATGGCCAAAATCCTTTCATCAAGGAACCTTTCATCAATTGTTGATTGGAACGATAAATTGGGGGATTCAATCCTTGAGAGATGATCAGCTACTGGATTATCAACACCTTTCCTATCCTTGATTTCTAAGTCGAATTCTTGTAATAACAAAACCCAACGAATTAGCCTAGGTTTAGCATCTTTCTTTTCCATGAGATATCTAATAGCCGTATGATCGGTGAATGTAATAAATTTAGTACATAAAAGATAAGACCTAAACTTTTCAAAGGCAAACACCATGGCTAATAATTCCTTTTCAGTAGTGGTGTAATTAACTTGAGCCTTGATCAAAGTTTTGCTAGCATATGCTATGGTATGAAAAACCTTTTCTCGCACTTGTCCTATCACAATGCCAATGACGTAGTCACTAGCATCACACATAAGCACAAAGGGATCTCCCCAATCAGGGGTCACTACAATTGGTTCCGCCGTTAACCGGGTTTTAAGTTCATTAAAGGCATTTAGACAGTGATCATCAAAATGAAACTTTACATCTTTTTCTAATAACCCACTTAAAGGTTTAGCAATTCTAGCAAAATTCTTGATAAATCTTCTATAGAAACCTGCATTTCCAGGGAAACTTCGTAGTGTTTTTATGTTCTTAGGAGGGGGTAATTTTTCGATAACTTCAATCTTAGCCTTATCTACTTCTAACCCTCCTTTTGATACATGATGCCCAAGCACTATTCCCTTACGTAACATGAAGTGGCATTTTTTGCAATTCAATACCAGGTTAGTTTCAACACAACGAGAAAGTACTTTTTCCAAACAGTTCAAACATTGATCAAATGTTTTTCCGAAGATGGAAAAATCGTCCATAAAAATTTCTATGCCGTTATCCATAATATCCGAGAATATAGCAATCATACATCATTGAAAAGTGGCCGGCGCGTTACAGAGACCAAATGGCATTCTTATAAAAGCGAATGTTCTGTAGGGACATGTGAAAGTTGTCTTCTCTTGATCTTCCGGATCTACAGTAATTTGATTATATCCGGAATACCAGTCTAAGAATCAAAAGAAATCATTACCCGCTAGTTTATCTAAAACTTGATCAATAAAAGGAAAAGGGAAATGATCTTTTCGAGTTGCCTTATTTAGCTTTCGGTAGTCCATACATATGCGCCATCCCGTGATAGTTCGAGTTGAAATTAATTTATCCTTATCATTTTTAATTACGGTCATCCCCCCTTTCTTAGGAACACATTGTACCGGGGAGACCCATGAACTATCAGATATGGGATATATTATTCATGCATCTAGCCACTTTATGATCTCCTTTTTCACCACCTCTTTCATAGGTGAGCTAAGACATCGTTGAGCCTCTATAGACCCTTTGTAAGATTCTTCTAGAAGAATTTTATGCATACATAATGAAGTACTAATTCCTCTAATGTCTGTTATAGTCCATCCTATGACTAATTTATATTGCTTTAAAAGATTTAGTAAGTTCTTATGTTGTTTCAGTAGCAAATTGGAGTTAACAATGACTGGTAACGTATCATTCTCTCCCAAAAATACGTATGAGAGATACTCAGGAAGTGGTTTCAACTCCAAAGTGGGCGGATTGACAATGGGGGCCTATTCGCTAGTGATTTTTCTGGCATGTCTAGAGATTCCGGTCTGCGAAAGGAAAACGGGTTTTTTTTCACAAAGATGTACACACTCTTGTGTTTCTTTGTCATCATCAGAAGTCTCGTCAATATTTAATAAGGATGTTAAGTCCTCATCATCAGTATCATGTTCATAATACGACTCACAATCAAGTAAAGTTATGTTATTTACCTCCTCCACAAGGTCCTCTTCTCTATCAGGGTACTTCATTGCCCTGAGAACGTTAAAAGTAACTTGTTCATCGTTAACCATCATGGTTAACTCACCCTTATGAACATCAATCAAAGTTCTCCATGTTGCTAATAAAGGCCTTTCTACGATAATAGGTACCTCCTTATCCTCCTCCATATCCAATACTACAAAATATGTCGGAAAAATAAATTTTTCCACCTTAATTAAAACGTCCTCAATAACCCCTTTTGGAAAGGTGAGGGTTTTATCAGCCAATTGTAATGTTAGCGAAGTCTTGGTAATTTCCCTTAATCCCAATTTTTTATATATTGATAAAGGCATTAAATTTATACTTGCACCTTAATCACATAAGGCCTTTCCTTCAAATTGATATCCAATAGAACAAGGGATGGTGAAACTTCCAGGATCTTTTAACTTGGGTGGCAATTTCTTTTGGAGGATTGCACTACACTCGTGAGTAAGTGCTACTGTTTCATTTACACCAAACTTTCTTTTCTTATTTAATATATCTTTCATGAACTTGACGTAGCTTGACATCTGTTCTAAGGCTTCAGCGAAGGGTATATTGATTTGCAGTTTCTTGAATATTTCTAGAAATTTTTGAAATTATTGATCTAATTTACACTTCCATAGCCTTTGAGGGAAGGGTGGAGGTGGGTAAATAATTGTGTTTTCTTTTACTTTTGGAGATACTACATTCTTGCCTTTTATGTCTTCTCCTATGACCTCTACTCTTCATCATTATTGTTGCACTCTTGGGTGAATTATTTCCTTAACCTTATTAGGGACGTCACTCTCCACACCCTGTTGACTGCTATTATTCTCAAGTTTATTGTTTTGTTCACTTAGTAACTCCCTTCCACTCTGTAATGTAACATCTTTATATTGATGATTATTATCTCCCTTAGGATTCAGTGTGGTATCCGTGGAAGTGTGCCGTGTTGTCTCATACTCAAAGCGTATGCTATTTGTCCTAATTGTGATTCAATCATCCGCATTGAACCCTCCAAACTAGTGAAACATGCTTCATTCTTTTGCATTGACTCCATAATAAAGTCGTCAGTTAATTTTCTAGAAGGTCCCGCTTGGTTGGGATGATGATTTTGATGTTGAGAATTAGGATTAGAATTAAATAAATTTGGTGGAGTAGAACCAGAATTGTTCTTTCAAGAGAAGTTTGGATGGTTTCTCCATTTAGGATTGTAATGATTTGGATAAGAGTTTTGATTTGGTTTATAATGACCTCCAATATAGTTTACTTCTTCATTGTTACCTACAAGTTGTTCAATTGTTAGAGTAGGATTAGGTGTGACCGTAGGATTGATTATGCTATTAACTTGTGGGGTCATTTGGTTTTGGTTTAACGTCAAAGCATCTAACCTCTTGTTGATAGAATTAAATTGAGACGTCGTTTGGGCTGCAAATGACGTGAATTGGTCCACTTGGTACAAACATGCCGTGACAGAAGAATGTCCTTGTCGATCAATCAAATGATATTTGTTAGAATATAAATCTTCTAAGATTCCATATGCATCTTCCGGGTATTTATTCATGAGAGACCCTCCCGCAGCTCCATCTACTTGGATCATCGTAGATGTCTAAAGACCATTGTAAAAGGTCCATACTTGTTGGTGGATGACCAATCCATGGTGGGGGCATCTTCGTAATAGTTCCTTAAAATGTTCCCATGCATCATATAGGGTTTCTCCATTCACTTGAATGGACGTAGAAATATCTCTCATTAATTTAGCAGTTTTGGATCGGGGGAAATATTTGGCCAAGCATTTTTCAACTGATATAGCCCAAGTAGTAATAGACCCATTAGGCAATGAGTTCAACCAATCTTTTGCTTTCCCCTCTAGAGAGAAAGGAAATAATTGTAATTTAATGGCTTCTTGAGATGCGCCATTAATCTTAAAGGTGTCACAGATTTCTATGAACGTTCTTAGATGAGAGTTAGGGTCTTCATGGTTATGGCCACTAAACTTATTATTCTGGACAAGTTTCATAGCCGTGGAATCAATTTTAAAGTTGTTAGCCTCTATAGCGGGTCTAGCGATACTAAATTGTACCCCTCCCCTAAAAGGCATATTATAGTCACGACATGTTCTCCTATTTTCCATTGGGTGCCCGTTATGCTGTACTTGGCCGCCTAAGTCCTGTCCCTCTTGATGAACCTCAGCATCATTGTTTTGATTATTCATGTTGAGTTGATTCAAATTTTCCAATCTAGTTGATTTTCTATTACGTCTACAGGTTCGCTCGATTTCTGAAATTAACGGTATTAGTTCAACTGGACGATACCTTGACATACACTAGTAGATTAAGAAGACAGTGCAAGAAAATAAAGACATAAACTTAAAGAGAAATAAAAGCTTGACCTCCAAATACTAAGGATCACTAATATTATAAAAAACACTAAATTCATTGCACCTCCCCGGCAACGGCACCAAAAACTTGATACGCGGTAAAATGGCTTAAGCGCTAGTGCACGTGTCGCTCCAGTAATAAAGTGTGAGTGCGATCATTCCCACAGAGAAGTAATTACTTTAGTGCTTACAACGTACTACTAGCTACTCGGTTTCTTCAAATTCAAGCAGATCTAATGAAATGATTTGGAATAGTGATGAAATTACTAAACAATGATTTAAACTAAATATACAAATTAAAGATATACTTTTTATCAGTGGAGAGAGAAATCTTGTATTTCAGATTTCCTATGTGAGTCGAAATGGTGCCTGAAACTAATATTTAGTAAGAATGTTTGGCCAAATTATCCTGCAATGATTTGAAAGAAGAAATCCTCATCTCTCGATCTCGGAAATCTTAATATCATATCATCCCCTAGTTATCTCTAACTTAGGAAGAATGAAAAAATATTTTAAAGAGTAAAAAATCGGATTTGCTAACAAGAGGAGGGAATCTCTTCCTCTCTTCTTTACTATGGTGAACTTATGAGCAATTGTATTTCTCTTCTCTCTCGAATCTCGAAATACAATAGAAGGGTGAAATAAAAACTCTTAGTTAAAGATCTACACCGCTCATCTCTCGATTCTTGTGGTGAAATAAGATAGTCTTTAACCTAAATTTCACCTCTCATCTCTCGAATCTCGATACAAAATAGAAGATGAAAAGAAAACCAAGAGTTTCTTTAATAAATTCAAAAGTTCCACAAAGAAGATTTTTGTCAAACAAACTTAGCATAAGAAAACTACACCATCAAAACAAACATAGTACTTTCTTCATACAAGACCAATGGAATTTAGTTCATGACTGCGGAAGAACACCACAAAATAAGAAAGGTCGTACAACACATGATGAAAGGATTCAAAATAGTGCAGGAAATTGCTCTCCAAGTCGGCCCCAAGCAATCCTTCTCCAAGATCCGATTTGCCCTAGTTCTTCTTCTCCAAGCAATCTCCAAGATAATGCCCTAAGATTCTCTTCTCTAATGATAATCCCCATATGGTATGAGATTATACTCTTAAAAGATGTACAGTCCTCTACCAAAAGTTGCATCTTTTCAATTTTCATTTTGGCGTAAAATTCGAATTTTAAAATCAAAATCCGTCCAGCAGTTGTTGCAAGAACGTTTTCAGGTTGTTGCAACAACCTGCGCAGTCCAAAAATAATTTCAGCTTTACTTCTCCGGATCGATTTCTTCAGCATTTCTAGCAAGAAAACAATGGAAAATTAGACATATTAAAGGAACATTTACTCATATTTTTCCTTATTTAATTCATTTGTTTCCCAATACGATGATTATTAAATAAAAATGACGTACTAGATAACTTCTTTTTGGGAAGTTATCAAAGGGCTCTCAAGGGCACTAGGAACTACGATGGGCTGAAGCCCAAAGCTCCTTTTCTCAATGTACTTACTTTTATGGGTAACTACTTATTACAAAACCCCTTCCCACATTACTCTTAAGCTAACCCTAAGTGATTTATTAGGGTGAAGACAATACTTCATCAGCCTCGAGCATAACTCCATTTCCTTGTTACCCAAACTACCTAGCATTTTGCCATATGGGTGACCTCATCAAGACTCCACCAAAACTAGGTGCACCCACTATATTGTCCGCATGTGAGCGCTACATTTCTACCTTGAATACTTCAATTCACTTTGTCAACAACCTTAGGGTTTTTCTACGAGTCTACCTTGACATGTTAAGCCCAAATCCAGAATTTGGTATTTTTCATAATTAATGCATCCTTTTAATATTTTTCCTAAAGTCATGCCTCCTAAGACTTTGAACATGAAGTATAAGATTCTGATATGCAATGATCTCACCAAAAGTTCCACAACCTCCTCTTGACTAAATAACAACAAGGTATGAATTTCATGATTTTCCAAAAATGATTTCTATCGTAAACCAAAATATAAATTTTTTGATCAAAATGATAATTAACAAAGAGACTACAAGATTTTATCATTCGAAAATTATAATAAAATTATCATTGGTCTATAATGAACAAAAAATGTCACTGCCCAAATTTCATAATCTTCTAATTGTTTTTGCCACATAAATAAATTAATGAATAAAATTCCACCTAGGGCACTTCGTAAAGGAACCACTACATATTAACTTCCAAAAATTATAATAAAATTAACAAGGCATTATAATGGTCTAGAAAGCTTACTGGCCAAGTTTCATACTTTTTTAGTACCCAGTTTGTCCTGAAACAAATTATTTCTCTAATAAACAATTTCTAGAATTACAAAGAAGGTACTATAAGTTTTCATCCAAAAATTATAATAAAATTTGTAGACATAAATAACATCAATATAGGCCCATTACCCAAGTTTCATTACCATTCAATACAGTATAGACATGTGTTTTGCACTTATGTAAAAGTTCATATCCTAAATATTAAGTGACTTGGGGGGAGGATTACTCATAAAATTATAATTAAATTATTCATGGTTGATCCCTATCCTTTGCTTAAGATGCTTATAGAGAGTTCATTGATAGATTCCAATAAATTATTAAGAAAAATATCCTTTTGCTTCTTTTCAGTTACAAATACTCTAGTAGTTGATGCTTTTACAATGCTTACCATTCCTTGATTTCCACTCTCATATGGAATATATGTATCCTTATGATAACCCATTCCTACTATTCTTTTGTGGCTATATCCAGTAGTGTGCACAATCTGAGCATTAGAATTATCCTTGATATATTCACTATAATTAAAGATTATTCCTGGAAGTGTAATTGGTAAATCAGACACACTTCTTTTCCCTGAACTCTTAGCTTTTAGCTTTTTAATAAAAATCCTTTTTTTAACAGCTAGGTCATCTTTATATGCTTTGAACTCGGCTTCATCTCTTTCTCTTATTTCTTCAAAAACTTTTTTAGCTCAATAACTTCTGGCTTTTTCTGTCCTTGCTATTTTTGATTAAGTCTGATGATAGATCCCCTTGTGCAGCAGCCATCTGTGTTAGTAAAGCTGATAGATTCTCTTCCTGTACAGTAGAATTCTTAACCATCTATGATTCTAAAGTTAAAACAATATTATTCAATACCCTTATATTTTGAGTTGTACTCATATTTAATTTTTCAAAAACTTCCTCATTTTTATTGGCCATTTTCGAAACCTCATCTTTATTTGTTCTTTCTGAAATCTCTTCAATATTTATGTTACTAGTACAAACACAATCTGAGTTTTGAATCCTGTCATCCCTGCCTCGATTTTTCTCTCCCTTCATTGAATCTTTAAATAATGATTTAAACACTTCGGGAGAGATTAAATTCTGATCAACTTGTTGATCAAGAAGTTGCATAGAGCTAGATATCTAATTTAACCAATTTTGGAGTATTAGAAGTTTTCCATTGCATTCAACTCTAAGAAGTGAGAATTCCTTTATAAATTCAGTATCCAATGGTGTTTGGACTTGAACAAGAACCTCCAATACTTCTTTCTCAATCATCATTGAAAATGTTTGATTATTAATATTATCTAGATACCTGTAAGGATTACAAGAAAGAACGGAGAGAAAGAGTAGAAAGAAAATAAAGCGGAGAAGATGAAGAGTTTGGAGAGAAATAGATGATACGTCAAGAAATTAGGGCATAAATAATTTTATTAGACGTAGCATCGATTTCTTTTCGACGTATGATAATCGATGCACGCGTTGAATGAAATCAATGTTGTATAGAATGGATCCAATATTCTTCATAAGCACCGTCTCTTAGATGTTACGTCGAATAGAATTTGACTTTCGGTCGATTTCTATTCGATGTTACGTCGAGTGCAGACTTAAAATTTTAAGTCTTATGTAGGTTTTTCCCAACAATATTTATAGTTAAAATTAAGACATTTAAGATTACTAAGCTTTATCAAGCATACCCAAAGCATTGATAAAGTAGTTGTGCTTTGTTTCATCAAGAGGCTTAATGAAAATATCTGTCTTCTGATTTTTAGAAGTCACATATTCTAAGAAAATTTTCCCTTTTTCAACATTATCTCTGAGAAAGTGATGTTTTATCTCTATATGCTTTGTCCTGCTGTGTAAGACAGGATTCGATGCAATTTAGATAACACTTGAACTATCAAATAATATTGTGGAATTGGAAAAATTTAAGTTATAAACAAGTAATTGATTCTGCATGCATAAAATCTGTGAACAACAACTTCCAATAGCAATATATTCTGCTTTATCTATAGAAGTGGAGGCTGATGTCTGCATCTTATAAAACCAAGATATTAGTCTAACATCTAGAAATTGATAAGTTTCTAAGATACCTTTTCTATCCAATTTACATCCTGCAAATTAACATCAGAATAACCATACAGTTCAAATTCTGATTCTGCTAGATACCATAATGCCATTTCAGATTTACCCTTAAGTTATCTTAAGATTCTTTTTACAAAACTAAGATGTGATTCTTTAGGATCAACCTAAAACCTTATACAGACACTTGTAGAAAACATTATATCCGGTCTGCTTACTGTTAGATAAAGAAGTGAGCCAATGATTATTTTATATGTTTTCTGGTCTATAGATTTACCAAATCCTTATCAAAAATAACATTAGTAGTCATGGGAGTTTTCACAATAATTGCAGTTTCCATGCCAAATTTCCTAATCAATTCCTTGACATATTTAGATTGAGAAATGAAGATACCTTCATTACTTTGTTTAACTTGCAAACTAAGGAAGAAGGATAACACTCTCATGCAACTCATTTCAAACTTGGATTGTATTAAGTTGGCAAGCATTTTGCATAATACAGAGTTTGTTGACCCAAATAAAGTATCATCCAAATAAATCTTGACAATATGCAGCTTTTCCTTATGTGTTTTAGTGAAAAGTGTTTTATCCACCTTTCCTCTTGTGAATGACTGATCTAAGAGAAATGTGGATAAGATCTCACACCATGCTCTTGGAGCTTGCTTTAGACCATAAAACATTTTATTTAATTTATAAATGTAAGAGGGAAGAGTTGGATTGACAAAACTTGGAGGTTGTTCTACATAAACCCATTCTTGTAGGAATCCATTAAGAAAGACACTCATGACATCCATTTGGTAAACTTTAATCCTTTTATAAGCTGCATATGTTAGAAATAGTCTGATTGCTTCTAACCTTGCTACTGGTGCAAAGATCTAATTATAGTCAATTTCTTCCTCTTGTTTCTACACTTGAGCAACTAGTCTAGCTTTATTTCTCATAGTTACTCCATTTATATCCAATTTGTTCCTGAAAACTCATTTAGTTCCTATAACTGGATAATTCTTTGGTCTCTTCACTAATTATCACACTTTATTTATTTCAAATTATGCAAGTTCTTCTTACATAACTATAATCCAGTGTGGATCAATATCAGCTTCCTCAAATTTCTTGGGTTCAAATTAAGGTAAGAAGCACTACAACATTTCTCCAGTTGATATTTATCTTCTAGTCTTTACCCCTTGATTTACATTGTCAATGACTTGAGAAAAAGGATGATTCCTCAGGATTGACCTATATGGATCAATTCTTGTTTGATCAATTAGATCATATTTAATTTGTTATCATGTTCCTTCTTCATGATGTAATCCAATTTCCTGAGCATTAACTTGTTCCATGACTGTTGGGTTAATATGTCCTTCTGTAGGAACTTCATCTTCTGAGCTCTCAGTATTATCTTCTTTTGGATGATTACTCTTTGCAATAGTGCTTTATATATTCTCCACAATCTTTAATTCTTTGAAGTATTCATCCATAACAACCTATTCCTGCAATAATTTTCTTGTGGAACTTTCCCCCTGGGAACAAGCATGAGTTTCATGAAATACTACATGTGTAACGCCCCGAAACTCAAAAGAGCAACAGGAGGCATTTTGAGCAAAGTCTAGGACTTGGTAGAGGTCACACGGCTTGGGACACAGGCATGTACCAGGGGCGTGTCGTGCTCTGGTTTGATGACAGCCGTGTTGTCGACGAAATAGCAGTCGACAATCATCGAATAGCGAACACAGCCTGAGACACGGGCATGTCCCAGGCCGTGTCCTACTCGGGTAGTTTGCTGAGTTGTATCGGGGGAGAAACACGGCTTGGAGTGCAGGCGTGTTTGGGTTTGACATGGGTGTGTCAAATGGGACACAGGCGTGTTGAATACCCGTGTTCTTCTCGGGTTGGTGTTGGTCCTGTGTCGATGGAGGAACACGCCCAGCTATACGGGCATGTACTGGATGACACGGGCGTGTCGAGCCTGACACAGGTGTGTCGAGAGCCCGTGTTCTTTTTGGGACACGACGGTTTCGATGTCGAATAAGGCACACGACCTTGGACACGGGCATATCACAAGCCATGTTCGGCCCAGGTTTTGGATTTCAAGTCCGAATCGTGGCCGTCCGTTTCCTTATTTTGGGATCCAACGGCTCAGGGCTGTTCTTGCTAGGATATACCCATGAATAGGGCTTAGAAACCCTCATTCTATTTGGGTTTTCTCTTTCTAAAGTTCTAGAGAGAGGGGAGAGCAAGGAAGATAGATCTGGCAGCTGGCGGAGCTTCGGAGCCCCTAATTGCAAGCCGAGTTCGGATCTACGAAGGCAAGGACATTGCGGTGCTTTTCATCCGCATAGATCTTCATGGCGCCAAAAAGGAATGCTAGGGTAACGATTCTCATCTTGGACATGTGAAGTCCTCTTTTCCCTTGCATATGAAGCCCGCTCTCGTGAGTTTGCGGTGAGTGTGAGGTGTTCCTTCGGGTAGACATGAATAGTCCCCGTTGTTTTGCATGTAGAGTCCGTAATCGAGAAATGAACATAGGCATGATGTGTGAAGCCTACCTGGACAAGTTGGTCTAGATCAGTGCTGTTGCATTGCATGAATGGCCGGAGAAGATGTTAACACCGAAATCGGCGATCCTTCCCAAGACAGCCAGCTCGCTCGTCGCGGCCTGCCCCGGGTTCCTCCTGGAGGTCGCGACGCCTTAGTGTGGGCGGATAGAATTTTCTGTCCTCTCAATCCGCACGGCTTGGGCGGTCTCAGCGGTCTGACCTCCCAGGCCGTGCGCCTTCCTTTGGTCGGCAGGGGTCGTGGACTGCTCTTGCAGTCCGCCACTGCAGGCTGCGCTCTTTTTCAGCTTAACCACAAGCTTGTCTCCGCAGGTATCCCTTTGCCGGACTCATATCCCTGTCCGCCCAGGCCGACAATAAGTTGCCTCCCTTGCACAAACTAGCCACTCTTTCAGCCCGCTCCTGCAGGACGCTCTTCAAGAGAACCAGACCACTCAAACGGCCAGCGAAAGGTGGCGACCTGCCCCCAGGCCGCCAACCAGCTACCCCGGCTTCCACCTCGCCAAAACGCGCAGTCTGCCTCATCAATCCGGCAGATCTCTCAGCCCTTGTCACCTGGCAAGAAGGGCAGTTAACTTCTTCAGTCCGCCTACAGAGCGCAGACACTCTCTCCGGCTACCTGCGAGGATCAGCAGCAATACCCAGTTCCTCGCGAGTTCGGCGGGCTCGAAATGCGATCAAGACTTCCAGTCTGCCTTCATTGGTGAACCCAAACGACTTCAACATCCAGGCTCTTTATTCCAACATAAGCAGACTCAGCCTAGCAGCAGGCGCGGACTCAGCAGACACGCTATGCAGCCCGTCATTCCTCATCTCCAGCACCCGCTTCTCTTCAGCAGTAGGGTCAACCTCCTCAGCCCGCATAGTTTGGCGTGGGCTCGATGAATAGTGGCGGATTCCTCCCAATCCGCCAAGCAGCAGAACTTCCTCAAGGTAGTCTCAAGACGTATAGCCTCGCGTGGACTCTGCAGACTAGGCGGCTAGCTTTCAGCCCGCACCCTTGTTGTGTGCTCGCTCGGTTCAGTGGCGGCGGACTTCGCGGGTTCTCCTCCCAGTCTGCCACTTAGCCTCCAGCGTCTGTCTCCCCAGCAGCAGGCGAACAATCTCAGCTTAGCAGCAGCAGACTTCGTGGACTCGCCTCGTAGTCTGCCACTCAGCCTCTCAGTTCGCCATCAGCAGCACAAGCTCCAAAAGCAACCCCCAGTCCGCCCGGCCTGTTGCGGACTCGGCGGACTCCTTCCTCTTCTCGCTCCAGTTACCGTCTCACCAGGGGGTAACGTCACCACTAGTCGTTACCTCCTCGGGCCTATAAATAGACCCCCATTTCTCTCATGGAGGCGACTCGAGGTTCAGACACCCGAAGGTGTTCACGCTCAAAGTCATACTACAGCTAGAAACTTCATGCAGACTCTATTTCTCAGTCCGCACCATTCTCTCTGTCCTTAGCCGCGCGTCCTGCCGACCTCTATTCCCAGTCCATGCGGACTCCTTTTTCCCTTAACCGCGCGGCCTGCCGACCTTGCTCTTCAGTCTGCGCGGCCTCTTCTGGCACTCCTTCTTTGGCCGCCAGCTTCCTCTTTGTACCCCTTTATTGCTTTCTTATAAAGGTGTATTGTAAGCTGTAACTCTCAATATTAATCAAAGGAAAGCTCGTCGTAAGAGTGGTATTTAAGCCGCGGCGGGCGAAGTCTGCTGTTACCACTGCTCATGGCCCTCTTTCTATTCTTCTCAGCTCAGCTTAGCTCTCTCGGCACCAACCGGCAAGCACAACTGTCCAAGTAACCTCCTGCTCGACAGCTCCTGATCAACCTCCTCCGTTGCTCTCAGCAAACCTCTCCTCTATCCTCTCAACCCATTTGACAAGCGCTTGCTCCACTCTCGAGCACTCAGAAGCTTCCTCTTTCCCCGCAACCCACGAACAAGCACTTGCTCTACTCTCAAGCACTCAGAAGCTTCCTCTTTCCCCGCAACCTTCCTCCTCTTGCTCTCCTAGCTTGTGAGATCGAACACCCCCCTCTATATTAACTAGGCAGTGTCGTTTTCACGCATCAACAGAATACTCCGCGCAATTGATTGTTTTTCGGGTTTTCCACGTGGTAGATTGCAACAGGGAGCCTTGGGGACTAACTCCAAGGTGCACCCGGAAAACTGGCCGGATGCGTGATTCTGCCAACTCGGTGGCCTGGGAGCCAACTTGTACATAACCGGGTTATGTAAAGTGTGTGATCGAATTGGGACTCGGGGAAACTTGACCCGCGCAGACGACTTAAATTGACGTTGTGGTGTGAGCAACGGGTTAGGCGTAACCATACCGGCTCTATGTGGTTTAGTTAGAGAGACCTAAGTTACGTGGTACTCGCCGTTAGCATAGATGGAGGGTCTTAGGCAGTGGCCAGAAAGACCATAATGCTTATGTAAAATTGCCATCAAAGGGGCGGTGGTGAGACTGTGGACTTTGACCGGGTTCACCGAGAATGTGAGCTGAGAGTACGGGGTGTGTGGCCGTGCGAGCCTACGCCTGTGATGATGTGTTAATTCTCTATTATATGTCTATGCTAATAAAGTGCAGGGAAGGAGCATCACCGCCCCGAGTTTAGAGGAGAGATCGTTATAATTTGGTCAGCATAGCTGACCATTGACTTTGTTTGCTACCGCTCGATGGATTGTTGCTTGCAGGGGCTGCGGAGCCGTGTGGTAAATAGCGGGCAAAAGCCCTTGTTGCTGAGCCGACCCTCAAAGGCCTAATTTTTGAGTGTTTTCATTTATACTCATGTATGATCGGCCTACGTGCCGAGGTTTGGAAGATACTTTTAATTGAGAAAACTAATGTAAGGCCATAAGGCCATGTACTTGCGTATTTGTACGTTCATTCCTATTGTGTTATTGTAGTGGACATTCAGGCTGTTTGGCTGGGTTCTTATTCTTGCAACTTTTAAATTGCTTCCGCTAGAATGTACTATGTGTAGGACATTGGTTATTGGCAGGATGGTTTCCACTGCATAATGTTCCGGTCTGTCTGTGGTATATGGCGTCGGGCCTCGGCCGGACCTACTGCTTTATGCTATGCGACGGATAGGGGGTGTTACAATTTGGTATCAGACTACTGGTTTTGGTCAACTTAAATGAATTTATGGATGAATTCTTTTAAGGGGTGGTGAGCACATGTGTGTGCGTCATCATTATAACATAAAAGAACCCATGAATGTCCACTTAGGAATGAAAATACACATGTTTGGGGAACCTGCATGTTCCTATAATTGCTTTTTGCAATCTTGTTTGGTCGCTTAATGGTGTTTTGTACAACTATAGGTGACCAGAAGTGGTGTAGGGCCGTCAGAATGCCCGGTTTCTGAGGCTAGTAGCGCACCGAATGATGTGCCTGCAACACCTCCCTCGGCAGAAACCATACGATTGGTGGCCGAAGCGGTGTTTGCTATGATCAATGCGCAACCTGCAAGGCAAATGCAGAAGCTTGCTCCTGCGGTGGAGCAGGTACCGCTTCAAGCAGCAGAACCGAGAAGGGTGGAGCAGGTGGTGGTGGAGCCTTTGGTGCCTAGGAGAGCTACTGAAAGGCAGCTCAAACATGTTATGGGATTCAATCCTCCGGTGTTCTCGGGGATGGGAACCCTATCCCAAGCTGAAGATTGGCTCTCCCGAGTGAAGTGAGTCTTGACAGCGATGGAAACGGAGCAGTGGCAGATGACCACTATAGCTACATTCCTGTTGGACGGAGATGGTAGGCTGTGGTGGGAAGGTTTGGAGCTACATCACTTGAGGGGAAGGCAACTCACACACATCTCGATGGAAGAGTTTTTGAGACTGTTCTTGGCAAGGTACCTTCCCTCGGCTCAGAGGATAGCATTGGAGAATGAGTTCCAGAAATTGTCGCAAGGAGAGAGTAGAGTGGATGAGTATCTCCACGAATTTACTCGATTGGGTCAGTATGCCAGCTTTATATTTGCGGATGAGAAGTGTAAGACGAACTGATTCTATGAGGGTCTGAGGAATGACCTAAGGATACTGCTCCCGGGGCCTATGACGCAGGGCTTCTTGACCCTGGTCAATATGGCCCGGTCTTTGGAAATGGATCTGAAGAATGTGCAAGCAAAGAAAGACTCTACTGCAAAGGGGTCAGAGTTCAAAGTGTCATACTCCTCAAAATCTGTGTTCCACAAGTGGAATAAGAAGGCTAGGACTTCGGGTCCAACCCCTTCTTCTGGTGCATCTGGGGCGACAACAGTCCGAACCCCGGGCGCATGCTATACTTGTGGGAAGCCGGGACACTATGCCCGCGATTGTCGAAGCGGATGCCCAAAGTCCGAGAGGAAGCCGGGAGCAACCTACGAGGAGAAGTGCAAGGCGGTGGAGTCAACCGCATCCCATTATGCTTCGTCTCAACCTAGAGTCTACAATCTTGGCCAGCATGAGGCCATCAAGCAAGCAGATGTGGTGACAGGTACCGTTTAAATTTATAGCAAGTTAATTTTTAAATATTTATTACGCGCGTGTTACCTTACCTCTGCTTGTATAGGATTCGTTTTGATTTATGATAATCCGGGAGAGCACTCTTCGATACGGGAGCTTCGCACTCCTTTTTGTCCGTATGATTCATATCGTGCATCGGAGTACCTTCTTCGATGGCAAAGGACAAACTGGATATGTTGTTGCCAAATGGGTGTTTGATGCACGTAGATAGAGTCTGTGGCGTAAAGATTCGTATTGGGAATCCGGAGTATGATTTGCAAGCATCGTTACTGCCGCTGGTGGAGTTCGACGCGATATTTGGTATGGACTGGCTCTCGGAGAAGTAAGCATATATCGATTGCAGTCGCAAGGAGGTCAAGTTGGGAATAGGTCGTGAGACGACTTTTACAGGCTTGAAAGGGTCGAGCAAGACTTTGATGTTTTCTCTTCAGGTGGTAAAGGCGGTTCGTGCTGGAGCAGAGCTGTTCTTCACGCTAGTGGAGGTTGCAAAGCCTAAGCCTACATTGGACAGTATTTCAGTGCTATCCGAGTACCCTGATGTGTTCCCTGATGAACTTCCTGGAGCCCCACCTCAACGGGAGATTTATTTCAAGATCGAGATAGTGCTAGGTGCAAAACATGTGTCACGCTCTCCGTATCGGCTAGCGCCTAAGGAGATGGCGGAGCTGAAGGTTCAACATCAAGAGCTTTTGAAACAGGGTTATGTGCGTCCAAGTTCGTCACCTTGGAGCGCACCAGTCCTTTTTGTGAAGAAGAAGGATGGAAGTTTCCGGCTCTGTATTGATCATCGAGAGCTGAACAAGTTAACGGAGAAGAACAAGTACCCGATCCCAAGGATTGATGATCTTTTCGATCAGTTAGTGGGGTCAACGGTGTACTCGAAATTGGATCTTAAGTCTGGGTATTATCAACTGAGGATAAGGGAAAGTGATATCCCCAAGACAGCTTTTAGTACGAGATACGGGCATTATGAGTTTACGGTCATGCCGTTTAGGCTGACTAATGCGCCGTCAGTGTTCATGGATCTGATGAACAGGACTTTCAGGGAGTACCTGGACCACTTTGTGATCGTCTTCATCGACAATATATTGATGTACTCACAAAGTGAGGATGATGACTTTAATCATCTACATTTGGTGTTGGAGATGTTGAGGAGGAATCAATTATACGCCAAGTTCTCCAAATTCGAGTTATGGTTGTCCTCAGTAGCGTTCCTTGGTCACATAGTCAGTTGAGAGGGAATTGCGGTGGATTCGACGAAGATTGTTGCTATACGAGAGTGGCCTGTGCTGTCAACAATAGCGAAAGTCCAGAGTTTTCTGGGGCTTGGCAGCTATTACAGGCGCTTCGTGGAGAACTTCTCGCAGATAGCGTTACCCCTTACGACTCTAACTAGGAAAGAGCAGAAGTTTGTTTGGACGCCGAAGTGCGCACGAGCATTCAAAGAGTTGAAGAGTTGGTTGACCACGACGCCTGTGCTGAGTTCACCAAGTGGGAACGAAGGCTTTGAGATCTATAGAGATGCTTCGGGCAGTGGATTGGGTTGTGTCCTACTGCAGCATGGAAGCGTAATAGCGTATGGCTCGCAACAGCTGAAGGTGCATGAGAGGAATTATCCGGTCCATAACTTGGAGTTAGTGGCCATGATATTTGCCTTGAAGTTGTGGAGGAATTACTTTTATGGGGTGAAGGTCGATATCTATAACGACCACAAGAGCCTAAAATACTTGTTGGATCAGAAGGATCTGAACATGCGACAACTGAGATGGATGGAGTTCCTGGGGGACTATACATTCAAAATTCATTATCTGCCTGGGAAAGACAATGCAGTTACGGATGAGTTGCGTCGCAGGGCCCCAGCTCAAGGCAATTGGCTGTCGGTTCACGACGAGCATTTGGTTCGGGAGTTGGGGCGTTGGAGATCTCGTGTGTTGATAAGCAGACTAGTGCCAGAGCGCTTTTGAACTGGACATAAGTTCAGTGTGACCTGGCTGATCGAATTCGGCAGGCTCTGGATATGGATGGCCGCATGAAGCAAATCATGGTTGAGGCTTTGGATGTGTCAAATTCCCAATTTGATGTGGTGGATGGATTGCTTTGGAAGGACGGTCGTCTATGCGTCCCAAATGTTGGCAAATTGCGGGTGGAATTGATGTACGAGGATCATCATACCAAGTACTCGATTCACCCGGGGTAGCACGAAGATGTACCATGATATGAAGAAATTGTTCTGGTGGCCAAGACTTAAGAAGGATGTGGCACTGTACGTGGCGAAGTGCCAAACTTGCCCCTTAGTGAAGGCAGAGTGCCAGAAGCCTGGAGGATTCTTAAAGTCCTTTCCTATTCCGGAGTGGAAGTTTGACGACATTACTATGGACTTTGTGCATGGGTTGCCAAGGTTATAGAAGGGTAACAACGTCATCTGGGTGGTCATGGATCGTTTGATGAAAGTGTCGCACTTCATCCCGCATAGGAAGGATGATGCTATGGAGAAATTGGCAAAATTATATGTGGATAACATTGTGCGGCTTCACGGTGTGCCCCGCAGCATCGTGAGTGACCGAGATGGGTGGTTTACGTCCAACGACTGGAGGTTGGTGCAACAGATGTTGGGAACAAAGCTGAGTTTCAGCACAGCCTTTCATCCACAGATGGATGGTCAGACCAAGAGGGTCAACAGGACAATGGAAGACATGCTTTGCATGTGTGTTCTGGATTTAAGGAAGCAGTGGGAAGATCACCTATACTTGGTGGAATTCGCTTACAACAATAGCTACCAGGTGAGCATTCAAATGGCACACTTCGAGGCCCTTTATGGTAGAAGATGTCGCACGCCATTGTCTTGGATGGAAATGGGTGAGTCAAAGTTCTACAAGCGGCAAGAGGTGGAAAATGCAACGTCATTGGTTCGAACGATTCAAGAAAGATTGCTAATCGCTCAGGACTGACAAGCTAAGTACTATAACGCCAAGCATAGGAACGTGGAGTTCACTGTCGGTGACTGGGTGTACTTGAAGATTAAGTCGTTCAAGGGTGTCTCGCGGGTACGACGCTTGAAGAAGCTAAGCCCGAGGTACCTTGGACCGTTTGAGGTTCTGGAGAGGATTGGCGAAGCAGCTTATCAATTGAAGCTATCAGTGGAGCAAAGTGGCCTACACGACGTATTCCATATATCGATGCTGCGAAAGGCGGTCCAAGAGCCTTCGCAATTGATTGCGATCGATCAAGTGTCGGTCGATAATGGGTTTACGACGAAGGTCAAGCCCGTTCGCATTGAGGACTTAGAAGTCAAGTGATTGTGTAATAAGGAGATCAGGATGGTCAAGGTCCGTTGGGACAATTGCGGTCGGGAGGAGCTCTTGTGGGAGCGAGAGCAGACCATGCTTGATGAGTACCCAGATTTATTCCATTCAGGTACTGTTTAAGTTTTGTGTATCTTTTCCTTTATGTAATTTTGGGACGAAATTCTTTTTAGGGGAGAGAGTTGTAATGCCCTGAAACTCAAAAGAGCAACGGGAGGCATTTTGAGTAAATTCTGGGACTTGGTAGAGGTCACACGGCCTAGGACATAGGCGTGTCCCAGGGGCGTGTCATGCTCGGGTTCGACAACGGCCGTGTGGTCGATGAAATTGCAGTCGACGATCGTCGAACAACAAACACGGCCTGAGACACGGGCGTGTCCCAGGCCGTGTCCTACTCGGTTAGTTGGCCGAGTTGTGTCAGGGGAGAAACACGGCCTAGAGCACAGGTGTGTTCGGGTTTGACATGGGCATGTCAAATGGGACACGGGTGTGTCGAATACCCGTGTTCTTCTCGGGTTGGTGTTGGTTCTCGATGGAGGAACACGCCCAGCTATACGGGCGTGTATTGGATGATACAGGAATGTCGAGCCTGACACGGGCATGTCGAGAGCCCGTGTTCTTTTCTGGACACGACGGTTTTGGCGCCGAATGAGGCACACGGCCTTGGACATGGGCGTGTCACAAGCCGTGTTCGGCCCAGGTTTTGGATTTCATGTCCGAATGGTGGCCGTCCGTTTCCTTATTTTGGGATCCAACGGCTCAGGGTTGTTCTTGCTGGTATATACCCAAGAATAGGGCTTAGAAACCCACATTATATTTGGGTTTTCTCTTTCTAAAGTTCTAGAGAGAGGGGAGAGCATGGAAGATAGATCCGGCCGCTGGTGGAGCTTCAGAGCCCCAAATCACAAGTCGAGTTCGGATCTACGAAGGCGAGGGCATTGCGGTGCTTTTCATCCGCATAGATCTTTATGGCGCCAAAGAGGAATGCTAGGGTAACGATTCTCATCATGTACATGTGATGTCCTCTTTTCCCTTGCATTGGAATCATGCTCTCGCGAGTTTGCGGTGAGTGTGAGGTGTTCCTTCAGGTAGACATGAATAGTCCCCGTTGTTTTGCATGTATAGTCCGTAATCGAGAAACAGACATAGGCATGATGTGTGAAGCCTACCCAGACAAGTTGGTCTGGATTGGTGATGTTGCATTGCATGAATGACCGGAGAAGACTCCGCGCAATTGATTGTTTTCGGCTTTTCTACGTGGTAGATTGCAACAGGGAGCCTTGGGGACTAACTCCAAGGTGCACCCGGAAAACTGGGAGAATGCGTGATTCTGCCAACTTGGTGGCCTTGGAGCCAACTTGTACATAACCAGGTTATGTAAAGTGTGTGATCGAATTGGGACTCGGGGAAACTTGACCCACGCAGAAGGCTTAAATTGACGTTGCGGTGTGAGCAACAGGTTAGGTGGAACTGCACCCGTTCTTTGTGGTTTGGTTATAGAGACCTAAGGTATGTGGTTCTCGCCATTGGCATAGATGGAGGGTTTTAGGCAGTGGCCAGAAAGACCATAATGCTCCCGAGAAATTGCCGTCCAAGGGGCGGTGGTGAGACCGGTGGTGAGACCGCGGACTTTGACCGGGTTCACCGAGAATGTGCCCTGAGAGCACAGGGTGTGTGGTCGTGCGAGCCTATGCCTGTGATGATGTATTAATTCTCTATTATATGGCCATGCTAATAAAGTGCAGGGAAGGAGCATCGCCGCCCCGAGTTTAGGGGCATGATCGTTATAATTTGGTCAGTATAGCTCACTATTGCTTTTATTTGCCACCGCTCGGTGGATTGTTGCTTGCATGGGCTGTGGAACTGAGTAGTAAATAGCGGGCAAAAGCCCTTATTGCTGAGCCGACCCTCGAAGGCCTAATTTTTGAGTGTTTTCTTTTATACTCATGTATGACAGGCCTGCGTGCCGAGGTTTGGAAGACACTTTTAATTGAGAAAACTATTGTATGGCCCTAAGGCCATGTACATGTGTATTTGTACGTTCATTCCTATTGTGTTATTGCAGTGGAAATTCAAGCTGTTTGGCTGGGTTCTTATTCTTGCAACTTTTAAATTGCTTATGCTAGAATGTACTCTGTGTAGGACGTTGGTTATTGGCAGGATGGTTTCCATTGCGTAACCTTCCAGTCTGTCTGTGGTATATGGCGTCGGGCCCCAGCCGGAACTACTGCTATATGCTATGCGATGGATAGGGGGTGTTACAACTTGCATGGATTCTTCAATTCTAAGTGTCCTTTTACTATTGCACCTATAGG
Organism: Platanthera guangdongensis; assembly: GCA_039583875.1. Classification (NCBI taxonomy): domain Eukaryota; kingdom Viridiplantae; phylum Streptophyta; class Magnoliopsida; order Asparagales; family Orchidaceae; genus Platanthera; species Platanthera guangdongensis. Next base: position 16,331,696 of record CM077154.1, read on the forward strand.
CTTTGCTAGATAAGGAATATTCCAAAAATATTCCAACATCAGCTTTCTTATCAAATTTGGTCAAGTAACTTTTTCCATTATTAAGAATATAACAAACACAACCAAATATTCTGAAGTAAGAAACCTTAGGTGACTTACCTTTCAAAAGTTCATAAGATGTCTTTAGTTTGGTCTTATGAATAAGACTTCTATTAAGAACATATTAGCAGTGTTGACTGCTTCAGCCTAAAAGGACCTAGGCAATTTAGACTATTAATAAAGTTCTTCCAGCTTCAATAAGTGTTCTATTTTCCTTTCAGCAACTCCATTTTATTAAGGAGTCTTAGGAGCTGAAAAGCTTTGCCTTATCCCCTCATCTTCACAGAATCTACAAATTAACTTATTTCCAATCTCTGTGTTGTGATCACTTCTAATCAATGACACTTTGGTATCAAATTCAGAATGAATCTATTTAATGAAACTTGTGAAGGTTGAGAAGGTTTTAGACTTTGCTTTTAAAAAGAACACCCAGCTAAACCTTGAGAAGTCATCCACAATAAGAAATGTATAAGACTTACCTCCTAAACTTTGAGTGGTAAGAGGACCAAATAAATCCATATGTAGTAGGTATAACATTCTTGGGGAATCATTCTTGCCAATATATTTGAAAGGAGAATTCGCATATTTATATAGCTGACAAGCTCTACATGGATTGACTCTTCTATACTTACCTTTTGGGAATCCTCTTACTAACTCATTCTTTGAAAGCTTTGCTATGGTTTTGTGATTTACATGGTCAAGCATCCTATGCCACAGCTCATTCCTATCTATATCAATATTGAATAAACATAATTCATTGTTAGTAAAATCAAAGTCAACAACATATATATTGTCTTTTCAAGATCCCGTTAGCACATTATCATCTCTTCTAGAATTCACTATTTGACGATGATTATTAGTGACAACAAATTTGTATTCACCATCATAAAGTTGATTAATGCTAATCAAATTATGTTAAAGTCCTTCAACATAGGCTACTTTAGCAAAGGTGATATCCCCAATTTTGATCATATCATAACCTTTGGTTTGACCATACTTGGAATAACTAAATACTAACTTAGGACCATTTTTGGCCTTGAAATTTATCAGCATATTTCATTGTCCTGTCATATTCCCGGAGCATCCAAAGTCCAGATACTACTACTAATTTGTGGAAGGATAACCTTTTTCCTGCACATGAATTTAAACATTAGTTGGGATCCAAGTTACCTTGGACCCATTACTTTTTTTTCTATTATATGGAGTAGTGAAAGTATATAAAGGCCTTTTATAGTATTCATTAAGATAAAAAAGTGTTTGTCTATTAAACCAACAACTTCCTGTTATATGGACTTTGATAAAACAATCATGACAAACATCATTTTCAAAAACTTTCTGATATAAATAATTGCTCTCAAGGGATATGCATTGAGTTGAAGTTGATACAACATTTGTAAAGCATCGATTTGTTATCGACGTTTCACAAAAGTTGCGTCGATATGGAATCGACACATGTTCCTGATTCATTGAAATTACTTATTTATATTTCTTATCTATCATTGGTTGTTAATTTACAACATTTTTTAAACTTTATCTTATAATTATTGAAATTTGAATAGTTATTATGTACTATTATAGACGGTACTTCCTTTGATTTAATGAATGTTACAAGATTTTTCCAACCAGGTTTATTATCTATTGCTACTATCCAACTAGGGTTTGCTCTTAAGCTGAAATTATCAAACTATTTGTTAAGATTTTCAGTAATATTCTTAAGCTGATTACTCCTTCCATTCAAGAAGTCTTCAAAGACTTTTGCCTTTGATAGCTCTTCTTTCAATTAAGAATTTTATTCTGTTAACTTTCGAATCTATTCCTTCAAATTATTTATCTCGACTTCTAAATGCTTATCTTGTTCTATTTTCTTAATATCATTAGTACATTTTTCATATATTTTCAATTTTTGCCTTAATGATTTGATTTCCTTTTCAAGTTCTATTTGATCTATACATAATTCTCTAAAACATATATTAAAATCATCTTAAGTAAAGTCTATATCATGAAATTAATATAGTACCTCAATTGAATCATGATCAGATTCTTTCTCCATAGCCATGAGACAAGCTTCTTCAGCAGCATTTCCTCTTCATTATCTGATGAAGAACTGAATTCAGAGCTTTTTCACATCAGGTTTTAGCAATAAAACCTTTTCACTTTCTCTAATTCTTCTTCTTCTTCAGATATTTCTTCTTTTTATCCTTTGAGCTTGATCTTTCCTTTTGCTATTCTGGACATTCTGTTGAAATATTTTTATGTTTTCTGCAAGTAAAATATATTATCTCCTTATTGGGAGTCTTGTCAAATTTTGATTTTCCCATACTATTATCTCTTCTTCTTGAACCTTCTGATTTAATCCATTTTCTAAATCTTCATGCTAGAAGATTGAACATTTCATTTTCTGTAACAGATGGTTCATCTTCAATATCTTTGAATGCAACTGATTTTTCTCTAAATGATTAGCTATTCTCTTTAGCTTCAGTTTCTACTCTACTTTTCAATAATTGCTCATAAGAATTCAATTTCTCGAGCAAAGCATCTGTAGTGATTTCCTTGTGACACCTTGCTTCTCTAATAGCCCAAATTTTGGAATCCAGTGTACTAGGAGAGCACATGAGTAACTTATCATTAATTTTTGTGAGAGATATGTCATTATTTAGTACTTTTAACTCATTAATTATGCTGCTGAATTTGTCATACATCTCTGCTACAAATACATCAGATTTCTTCTAGAAATTTTCATAGTGAGAGATTAAAAGTGATCTTCTATCCTTTCTCTCTTCTGCACTTCCATCAACTATCCTTGAGAGTGATTCACATATCTCTTTTACTGAGAGACATTCTGCAACCTTTTGAAATATGTCATTTGACATGGTAGAGACCAAGATATTCATAGCTTTTGCATCACAATCTTTAACTCTCTTCTTCACATCAATCCATTCATTTCTTAGTACATGTTCTATAGTTATATTGCCATCTGCATCACTTTTATATGGCATTGGTTGTCCAATGAAAATTGATTCAAAAATGCCCTCTTCAATAGAGTTCATATACATTCTAATTTTGCCTTTCCAAAGTGTAAACCTATCAAGATTACAGACTGGTGGCCTAGTAGATGCAAATTTTTAAAAGTATTTGAAGCCATTTTTGTAAATAAAAATTGAATTTATTATTGCAAGTGAAATGATATTTTGATCAATGTGTTAACCTTTTATAGATTAATCCTCTATAGATTAGACTACTCATGATCAACCTCCCACAGATACTAATTTAAATAGGAGTTTAGTTGGTATATTTCTTAGAGTTTTCTCTATGCGGGGGTGGGGTAAATAGAGATTTAAATTATTTTCAAATACTTTGATTAATTCATAGAATTTGCATTTACATAAACTATAAACCAGAATTAAATGCAGTTAATTAAAATCACAACACAACAACACAAAATAAGAAATAAAAGCAAAATCACAGAAGACACATGAATTATAGTGGTTCCCCCTCAATCTGGGTGCATCCACTATTTTACCCCCTTGGTAGGAATTCACTATCACAGTGTCTGAGTGTTTTGATCAGGAGACTCTTAGAACCACGTCAGATCATTTGATAAGGAGATCTTGAACTAATTATAATTTGAGTCTTTTCTCAAGGAATCTCTCAGAACCTCTCACTGAATCCTTTGCAGAGGGATTCTTAAAACTCTTTTTCTCAAATATAAAGAGAAAATTAAGGGATGGTTTGAGTTACGATGATTCTTCTCTTAGTGTCCTCTCTTTAGATTTCTAAGAATAATTAATGATAATCTCTGGAACTTCTGATGAATCTCTGAATATCAAAATAACAAAGATTATGAGCCCAATCTCCAAATGATCTTTCAAACTTTTTCACTAAATCTGTTGTAACTTCCTTTTGAGAAGAAGTACTAATTCTTTTATCATATTCAGCAACTATCAAACCATTCAGTTGATATTGGAAGAGATTCAATTAAAGATGATAATCTTCCAAGGTTTCACTATCAAATTCAATTTTCTCACGATCTGGTATGATTTTCTTGATCGTTTACTGTTGATGATTGATAATCTCTGATTCTGCCTTTTGTTTGTATATGATATATATATATATATATATATATATATATATATATATATATATATATATATATATATATATATATATATACACACACACACACAGTTGCGGACCCAGGAATTTCGTCTTACCGGAGAACCAAGTAAACTATAATTTAAACATTTATTTTGAATAAAATATCTCCTTTCCAATGTAGATAATCACAATTGTGCAAAAACCTAAATTAAATTTAAACTTGATAACCGTCTTTACTCTGGAAGTTTTAGTGCTCCTTATACAGTTGAATTCTTGGCTCTACTTTTAGACCTAATCCATCAGCTATACTATAAATAAGGTCTATACACAGCTTTATATTCTTCAATGCTAAGATCTATATAACATGCCTAAACTAATTGGAGCTTTATACAATTTAATTTTGATTCTCAAACATTCAGATTTAAGAAGATAATTTCATTACTAATAAATCTACAAAATTATATTGATCAGTATGATCTATAATGAATAACTGAGATAGCAATTTGTGGGCTTCAGGATGAATGGGATGGTGACATGCATCCTCCATGATGAAAAATTGAGATAGCCATTCATGAAAGGAGGATCAATGAAATAAGCAAGCTATAATAGATCATTGGTTTGTTGCAATGTTTAGAAATCAAAACTCAATAGAAATAGGACAAGAGAGGAATGGATCAACAAGAGAGGAATGGATCTACCTCAATAAGACCTAAACAATCTAAGTTACTAGAAAGTCTAAGTAAAGAACTAACATGGCTCACTTACTAGAAATCTAGAAAATTAGGGTAGCCTCGCACTGAGTAGCACAACTCACACTCTTGCAGGAAGAATCGATCACCGCTCCACTGCTCCAGTTCCCTTGCAGGCTGCAAGTTACGAGTCCCATCATTGAGCAGAGGTATAAATCTTTATTTGAGATCGTCGTTGCTCACTCATTACGATATAGATAGAGACCCGACATGAAGGCAGCTGGCGGCAGTAAAAAAGAGGGAGATGAGCATCGCACTTCGCAGGCAGGCGACATCATCAAAGAAAGAGACGGGCTTTGCACTTCGCTGGCAGGAAGCAATGTCAAAGAGGGAGAAGGGATTCACACTTCACAAACAGTTGACAACGGCAGAGAGGAAGACGGAATTTCATGAAATGACCTAAACCACGCCTAAAATTCATAAAAACACACCCGGGAACGTACCCGGGTACGTTTGGGCGTGGGTCCGCCCTTGTATATAAAGATCGACATCCTCTAACGTCTCTAAGAATCTATTATGTAAACCCTTTCTTGATTTAATTCAGATTGAAGCCATAAAACAAATTTTGTTAAGAAATTTAGTCGACATAACGTCGAGTTCTTGTCAAAGCAACATCGATTTCTGACTTTCTGTATGAAAATCTTTGTAGTTTACATTCCGTCGATATCATGTCAAAGCTTACGTTGATTTAATCCTTAAGTATCATCAAATTATCCAAAGTAAGTTTCTCTGACTTCAATTCAAAGTAATGTCGAATTCCAGTCGACGTTGCGTCAAAATCTAGTCGACGCATGTTGGCAATTTATGATTTTCTCTTCAATTCAGTATGTTTTATATATGTCCTTTATATCACGGACACCTTAGGAATTTTAAGACCAAATTACCCTCACTATACAACATGAGTAATAGACCTAGGATGTAAAATAACTAAACATAATTTTTTAAGATAAATCAGAAGAGTTTTTCCAAACACAGTTCTCCTCCCCTCCCTTTGTTTCAGCTTTCTAGATCAAATAAGAGAGAAATCAGGATCAATTGAGCCTGATTCCATTTGAGATTGGAGATAAATCTGTGAGCATTTCTTCTTGCTCGGGACCGCCGTACGGGCCGCCTTCGGCCATTAAACCGCCGCTAATCGATTGCCACCACCATGATAAAGGTGGTAGTGGTGGTGGTCGGCCGTGGAGGCCATCGAATGGCCGAGATAGCACTTCCCAATGTGGACTAGGATGGGATCATCCCTGCCATTGGTTCGAGGAAGAAGTTAAGTTAGGGCTGCTCATCTTGCTTCTAGTTTCATGCTAGGTGATATTAACACACTATTGTTATATTTAAATAAAATGCAAGTTCTGTCATACCTGAAACAACATTTTTAAGCTTTAAATTGAGAACCATAGTGGCAGATTTGGGTCAAGTCATAAATAGAAAATTTGTAGCCCTTTGTCTGTAATTTCCAGGGAATTTTAGATCACATTAATTGGTGATCTACATTCCTCTGAATCTCAGTTTTTCTGAGGCGTGTCCTAAAAGTGACATATACATTAATTTATAAATTCCTAACTCTAGACTCCTTGCATGGGCCTGAAATTTTGTCCATGCATGAGTGTTACCAAGATAGAGCTCCCACCAAAAGTCAGAATTTTTGGAGTATTTTTCATATAGTTTTTGTAAAAAGTTAATAAATATTGTATATGTGTGATATATGGCTAGACGACCTCAAAATGACCCAAATTTCTGGAAGATTGTTATTTACGTCATTATAAGCCTCTGTTTATAATTTGGGGTCATTTGACTTTTGCATGTGGGTGTATTCCACTTGCAAGAATTTAGTATATTGGGAAATTGTTTGCATTTAACACTAAATGATATTTTGTGTATTTTACCCAAATTGCTTGTTGTATGTCAATGAAACTTTTACCAAGCATGTATTAAGATGCCATGTATCATATCTAAAGAAATTAGAATTTTTGGACATAATTTTTCTAATTATTGCATTATTATTAATTATGTCACATTTTAAAATAAATGAAATAAACGTGACTAAACAAATTAGGAAAAATCTTAATCTCTGTCACATGTTTAGTTAGGATAAAACACACCATTGAGAATTTATTGAGATTTTTTAGTGCCATTTTCCTTGTTGAGTAATATTATTTGTATTTGTCACATTTATTTCAAAATTTGACATAATTAATAATGATGCAATAATTTGGAAAATTATGTCCAAAATTTTTAATTTCTCTAGAGGTGATACATCTCATCATAATGGATGCATGGTCAAAGTTTTATTGACATGAAACAAGGAATTCTGGAAAAATACACAAAATATCATTTAGTGCTAAATGCACTCCATTTCCCAATATACTAAATTCTTGCAAGTGGAATACACCCACATGCAGAAAGCAAAATAGTTCAAATTCTAACTAGAGGCTTATAATGACCTAATTAATAATCTACCAGAGATTTGGATCATTTTGAGGTTGCCTAGCCATGCATCTCACTTACACATGATTTATTAAATTTTTACTTGAATAATAGGAAAATTTCCTCCAACAATTCTAATTTTTTGGTGGGAGACCTATATAATGCCCCTAAATTTTCAATAATTATTTTAATCACTTTAGTGGTGCAATAATGAAGTAAGGGCGTTACATTGACGCATGGTTAACGGCGCACCGTTGTTACTGTGAGATTTTGTTCGTTGGGGCGAGACGACCAGTTTTTTAGACTCATTGGAATTAGAGATTTTGACTTGAAAAATTAAAGTAATTAATTTTAAGCGTGTTTGAAAAGTTTTGTTGCGAACCGAGCATTTTTGGAGACTCGGTGAATTTTATAAGGATGTTTTGGTATTTTAACTTCGGGGGATTTTAACCCGAGTTTGGTTTGGCGGATCTTGATTTCTACTTCGATGTTGGATTCATAGCACCAACATTTAGTTTTGGTGCGAATTTCATCGAAAATCATGGTGATTTCGTCACCCTCGTCATTTGAGTTTTTTTTCTAGTTATTATATTAGCAATATAATATATTATATATATAAATATTTGTATACACACATATTTATAAAACGAAAACCCTAAGGGTCTGATCGAGAGAGTCGTGAAAGAGACGACAAGTTTTTCATCGTGAACCTTTCGGTAGCCGTATCGGGAGCTCTGGTGGGCGAAATCTTTAGCAGAGCATTGATCCGTAAAGCTCTCGCCGAGATCTACGCGTTGGTGGTAGGTATTTTTTTTCGTGGACTTTGATGTTAGGATATTTGACCTTAACCCCTGTTTTGCTCAAAAGGTTTCAGAGATCGTAGGCGAGAAATTCTTGCTGCTGATCCTTGAAGCAAAGGACTTGGGAGGCCGTTTTTGGGATATTTTGAGGCAAGTGGTGGTTTGCTCTCTTGCACCTCATTTTGACCCTCTTGTTTTGTTTCTATTGTTTATTTTTCCTTTTCTTTTTCTCTTTTGGGACTTAAAAATGTCATAGTATCTGGTGCCTTCTTGTTTTAGTTGAATTAGGGTAGTGTAGAAAATTAGTTTAGGTATGTTCTTCGAGTCACTTCGTGATACCAAGGAAATCCGCCGATAACAGGAAAATTTTGGAGCTGGGTCTTTTTTCGCCGAGTGAAGTAGAATTCGTCGAGTATTCTTGACGAATTCGTTGAGTACTGACTTGGAGTCAAATTCATCGAGTGATTAGCCTTTGGCATTGAGTGCGTCGAGTTATTATACCTTGGCATCGAGTTCATTGAGTGACACTGGCTTGGAGTAAAATTCATCAAGTGATTAGCCTTTGGCATCGAGTGTGTCGAGTGATTATACCTTGGCATCGAGTTTGTTGAGTGAAACTAGTTTGGAGTCTAATTCATCGTGAGATTATACCTTGGGGTCGAGTGCATGGAGTGATTCCCGTTAGGCGTCGAGTGAACCAGACTTGAAGTCAAAAAGCATTGAGTGGGGTCAAAAAGGCGTTGAGTGGAGTAGAAAAGCGTCGAGTAACTTTGAATTCGTCGAGTATTCTCGACAAATTGGGGTGGAATTGAATTTTTTCGTCAGATGAATTTAAATTCGTTGAGTATACCTTCATAGATTTTCTGGACCTTCTAACTTTATGTTGTTAAGGAAATTTGATACTAAGTCTTGGGTTTTTCTTTCGTTATCCGTACATTTGGAAGTTCGTTTGTGGACTGGGGTTCGCAGTGGATAAAGGGCCACTAACTCAATGTCAGCTTGTGAATCATTACTCCTGGTGGTTTTTTTGGACTGTTGGGTTGTGTTGGACAATGTGGTCACCCCCATAGTGCCTTAATGAGTTGTTTGGTCTGTTGGTGTGTGTTGGATAATATGGCCACTGCCTCAGAATCATGTTTCTTTTATCGGTGTTAATGATTCACGCTTTACAACCAATTAGTCATTTTCTTATATATATGTGCATATACTTATAAGAATACCTTTACAGATGTTAATGAAGCATTACACTTTGTCGCACTTAGTGCACTTTTACATAATTAACTTCTTGAAATCTTCATTTGTTTACTGAGTTTTGTCTTAGGTGCGGTGGTTTGGCAGTTTTTCTGTCTTGGGTTAGTAACCCTTAGACTTCTATTATTAATTTACTTTTGGTATTTATTTCCACATATTTATTCTTGCTGAGGCGTTCTTTCTTTTGAATCCCTCAGGCTTGGAGCAGTAGCGGCCTGAGAAGCTAGAGTTGGTGGTTTCTGGCGTGTACTTAGTAGCTGTGGTTTTCTTCCCTCACCCTCGTGAGGTAGTTTTATTGTTCTTGTTTCAGTTCAGACATACATTTTGTTCTTTGGGTTCGTATCTGGTTGTTGATGCCCCCAGTGAATGCATATGTTAGACTATTTGCTAGATGTTATGTTAATTTCTTGCTGTTTTTCGTTCCTACTTGCTCTTTGGGATGATTTTATGTTAGGATTACATGTTAGTTATTTTCAAAGTGTAAAAAGATAAATACCTTTATCTCATACTCATAACATCTCTTTAAATCAAATGTGACTCTACTTTAACGAACGTAAAAGCTCTTTTAATACTTATATTAAATCTAGAGGTGTGCATATCATGAATAGTCATATTAGATCATCATACTCATATAGGGTAATAATTATAATGAACCAAGTATTTTCCACTGCCTATATGTATATTTTTCACCCGTGGACTAGTTGAACCACTTCACCGAGGGATACGTCGATTAAAACTTAAACTCAACTCTCTTTTCATCATGATAACCTTTAGAATTTCATGAAAAGTCTTAGGAGTTAGTTCTTGCCTGAGCATCTGCAGTTGTCCCCTGCACGGCGTGGCATCACGATGCATATTTCCTCTTACTCTGATATATTACAAAATACTGAGAAAATGTGGGTTGTGATAGTTGGTATCAGAGGCAAGTTTGTTTGATAAGTTGGTCAAACGACTATCTCCGGTAATGTTTTTTAGTTATCTTGTCTCATTATATACACACACCAATGTATCATCAGTACGTCTTGGCTGAAGCATGAACACTATGTAGTATGGAATGCATAATATATGCTTGTATATGGATCATCATAGGAAGCAACTTGTGGTTATTATATAGTATGAGATGCATAACAATCATCATATGGATGCCCATTAGATTTTTTTGTTACATGCGATATTATTTAGTATGAGATGCATAAAATTTCATGTGTACGCCGCTCATAGCATGCATTAAGGCCTTTACTAGAATGCATAGCACAACATGCATAATATAACATAGCATTAGCACACGTGCAAGTCAAGGTCTACATGATGACATATGTACACATATAGTTTTAAAATAAAAAAATAAAAACTCATTCATTCATATGATGTGCACATGAGTCAATAGGATGATAGTGTATCATCCTAAGTTAAAGCATATCATCACTTTTGAAAATCCCAGAGCAAGGTAGCATCAAGAGCAAGTATTTATACATATATGATCTGAACTAAGTTGATTAGTTCTAGCGTAAGCTAGGTTTTTATTAGTTGTTAGTTATATTATTAGTAATGCTGCAAAAATGTATTGTGATGAGGTCGAATCCCGAGTCTGAGGGTGAGCTGTCAGGTGCGTAAAGTGAGGCCGTGATTGTAGGGTTGCGACAGAGCAATGAGGCTCTATCAAGGCAGATAGTTGCAATGCAATCACAGATTCAGGCTTTGTTGACTGCCTCCTTAGGGCAGCAGCCTGTGGCGCAGGTCCCTGTAGTGGGTCAGATTGGAACTATTCCTCGTACTCCTCTGGTTCTGATAGTTCTTTTGCCACTGGAGATGAACTTCATTTCACACTTTTAGTGATTAGGACCTCCTACCTATGATGGGAGGCCAATTGCATGGCTCTAAATAATTGGATCATTGCTATCGAAGAGATGCTTGGGTACTCGGGAATCTCTATGGAACAGAAGGTAATGGTTGCCTCTTACCAACTAAAGGGACTTGCTAAGAGCTGGTGGATCCAAGAGAAAGAGAGCCTCGCTGAGGGATGTTTTTGGGAATCTTTCAAAGAGTTATTGATCTAGAAATTTCTACCATCGGTCGAGCAAGACCGTCTGATGAACAACTTTTTACACCTAAAGCAAAGGTAACCCACGGTTAGTGAGTATGAGATAGAATTCAGCAAGTTGAGCAGGTTTGATCCAGACTTGGTATCCTCTCAGGCATGTAGAGTAAAGTGGTTTCTAGGGGGACTTCGTAGCGACATCCAGCAGTTGGCTACCAGTAGAAGCTTCCTTGAAGGTCGAAACTAACGACAACTTAAAGAATCAGGGGCTGCAGGCAAGGAAGGACAAGAGAAAGTCTAATGATAGCAGAAGTTCTCGGGCATCTGGCCCTGCTTTGAAGAAAGGAAGCATGGAAGCGTGTAGTTTTTGTGACCGGCTAGGCCATCTCTTCGAGAAGTGTTTCAAGAGGTTGGGAGCGCAGAAGTAGCAAGTGTTTGCAATTCAAAGCACACATAAAGGCGACCTGGTCTGTGCTTTGTGTAAGCAGAAGGGGCATGATGTTGCACATTGTTGGATGAAGGATAAGGTGGCTTCCAGTGTGGGCAGAAAGGGCATTTGAAGTCTAGGTGCCCGCAGTTTAAGCCACCACTGTAGCTTGTTCCACTTCAAGCCTTACTGCCATCGCCGCAGCATATGGATAAAGGGAAGGGCAAGTTGAATGTTGTGACCATGAATGAAGCGTAGACTTCCACCCTAGTGATCTCAAGTTAGATTCTAATCTAGTTCTTAGCTTTCAGCTTTAGTTTCGATGTTGTTCTACTAATTACGTATATGATTTTTTAGGAAAGTTTAAGGTAAAGAACCATTGGGCGCATGTACTTTTTGATTATGTTGTTGCCCACTCGGTCGTAGCTAGGACTTTCATAGAATGTCACCGCCTGACTCTCGATTAAGTCAGCGATTCGTTTTGCATTAAGTTTCCATCTGGTGACTCAGCGGTGTCGGACTAGGGTATCAAGAGTTATGCTATCGTTTTAGGTGATTTCCTAGCCTTTGACGATTTGAAGGTGCTAGACCTGTAGGACTTCGATGTGATTTTGGGCATGGGATGGTTGTTCAAATACGATGTTGTTATCCAATGCATGGTTAAGCGATTGGACTTCAAGATGGACAACAGCCACCCCATGAGTGGGTATCGTTTTCCGCACTAGGATTCCCCGATTATTCTCGCGGTATGTGCTCAAAAACTCTTAGATTCTGGTTATTTTGCTTACCTGTTTATATTTTTGAAACTATTAGTAGTTTGTCATGCATCGAGGATATTTCTGTGGTGCAAGAGTTCCCTGATGTTTTCCTAGTTCGTCTTCCGCTCGAGAGAGATGTGGATTTTGTTATTGATCTTGACAGGGTACTCGCCCTATTACTAAGGCACTGTACTGTATGGCCCCGCGTGAGCTGGAAGTGTTGCGTACCCAGCTTGATGAGTTGCTGCAGTATGGATTTATTAGAACAAGTTCTTCTCCTTGGGATGCTCCTGTCTTGTTTATGAAAAAGAAGGATGGTTCTATGAGGTTGTGCATAGATTATAGGGAATTGAATATGGTAACCATCAAGATCAGGTATCCCTTACCGCAGATAGATGATTTGTTTGATCAGTTGCGTGTCGCAACCCGCATTTTCTCCGCATAAAATGATATATCAAAGTAAGGAGAAAACACGTATCGTGATGCCACATCGACAGGGGATAACTGCAGACATTCAGGCGAAGCCACAACTAAACACTTTTCGAAAGATTTAAGAGTTACTTGAGAAAATTCCAATTTTAAATTAAGCAGTTAGCCGTATCCCTCGTCTTAGTGGATCAACTAGTACACGAATAAAAATATAGTTATACGCTGCGGAAAAATACTTTGATTAAATTTCTTTTAACATCCTACATGAGTATAAACTTTCCTGATGGACAACTCATGATATGCAAGACTCTAGATTTATAATAAGTATAGGAAATGTTTTTACGCTAATTAAAAGTAGTGACTTAGTTTTGAAAGAGTTAGCGTGTATGATATACTATTAATAAGGTTTTATAAGTTAAAACAATCTAACATGCAACCTAGCATAAAACCTTCCCAGAGAGGAAGTGCATACAACCACCGAAAATAGGCAACTCAGTAACTTAGCAAAGTACTCAACATTTCAAAAGAAAACCACCAGTGGGCGCCAACAACCTGACATGAACCCACTGGCGAGCATGTATGTCTGTACTAAAGTAACAACCCAAGAAAATACCTCACGACGGTGTGGAAAAACTCATGCAACAAGCAATCCATAGCAAGCTCCCAAACTTAACCGCTCAACCGGCTACTGCCCTGAACCTGAGGCATTCAAAGGAAGAACACCTCAGCAATAAATAAAATACAAGTGGCAAAGGTAAATAATCAAGTAAAAGTGCAAAGTAAGAGATGGGTGTACCAAACCCGAGTACAAAATGATGAAGACCACAGCTGGATAGCCAAATAAATATAAGTACAGTAAAATCAATAGTAAATGAAACAATTAAGTAATTGCACCAAGTGTGGAACAAAGCCATGCTTCAACACTATCTGCAAGAATTAGCATAAAAATCATAGACTGATCTAAGAGGAAAACTGAGCATAAAACAGCTCGAATAAAACGTGAATCATTAACACTTGGAAAAATCAACCGGGCGGTGTCGGTGACCAATTGTTCTAAACCAGACTCCCAAGCCCAAATGTCTCAAAAACACAGAGGCCCTGTAGTGGTGGCCACTTGTCCAACCCAAAACAGTAGTCCTCAAAAAAAAGACTAAACATCCACCAAAGTGCAATGATCCACAACTGACTCCAGTTGGTGGTCCTTTATGTACTACCAACCTTCATATCAGAAGAAACATCAGAACCTACCCAAATCCCAAGTTCAAACCTTAAGGTAAATTAAAAACAGGCCTAAAATCATCCTAAGGGCTAAACACTCCGAATCAGACAAAAACATCAAACAAAATTCTAAGTCCCCGGAAAATTCGGCGAATTTCCCCTTTATACTTGACGAAACAACCCTACGACAACCGGTGAAAATCGTTGAACTCCGGACGACACTCGAAAAATGGCCAAAGGTATTTGTCGAACTCCGTTCGACGCTCGACCAACGGACAGCGATTTTCGTCGAACTCCGTTCGACGTTCAACGATATTCGTCGAAGTCCATTCGAAGAATGGGTAACGATATTCATCGAACTCCGCTCGACATTCGACGAACGAACAACGATATTCGTTGAACTTCGTTTGACAAATGGACCTACGCTCAACGAATGTACCGCAATATTTGTCAAACTCCTTACACTAACTTACGATCCTTGCCGGAAATGACTTAACCTAAATTCAGCAATACTAGCCGAATCACTATATGATAATCGCCGAATTTTACTTGGCCTGATTTCTTCCTAAACTATATGGTCTGGCTGAAAATCAAGATCTAACCTAGAGTAATGTTTCCATGCTTCATATACTCCCCCTAAACTCAAAGGAAGGAAGAAAAAGATCAAGTAAATATGAACAAGCAAGGGGGGAGATCCACTTGCCTAAAAACTTTGGAGAAACGTCGCCCGCTGGCGCCGCTTCAAGGATCGGTCGTAGAAAGCCGTAAGCAACGTTTCCTGAAACTTTTGGAGAAGAAAGGAGGTAAAAACCTCAAACCCTAACTCACAAAAATTGGGGAAATGGGAAGATCTTACCACGATCGTGAAGCCCTCGCCGAAAGCTTTCCAAATCTCTACTCAAACGTCGAAACTGACCGCTAAATCACCCGAAATCTCCGGCCGAAAGCTCCGTCCGCCCGCACGCCCTGTCTCGCGAAACCACGCCGTCGGGTAGGGGAAAGATGATGAATAGTAATGCTAGGTTTTTCATTTATTACGTATATATATATATTATAATAATACTAATAATCAATTCATTACAATTTAATATTACATTACATTAAATCCTAAAATGATCCAAAACAAATCCATAACAAACTCTGAATTCTATGAAATTCGCACCGTACCTAAATACCAACGCTACAAAACCAATGACGAAGTCGAAACTCAGATTCGACAAACAAAACTTGGGCAAACAACTCCCAAAGGCAAAATACAAGCATTCCCAAAAAGGCTCCACCGAGTCACCAAAACAGACCCGGCTCACAAGGAAATCTTGCAAATAGGCTAGCCCAGCCACACAGAAAACACAAAGAGCAAAACCATGTTCTAACCAAGGCACAAGCCAATCACGCGCTAGCGTAATGCACTGACGTCAAAATTATGCCATTACAGGAGTAAAAATAAATACCGAAAAATCAGGGGCGTTACAGTCACCTCTCATAAAAGAAAGTTTCATCCCAAAACTTAACACAAATAGGATCAAATTCCAATCATAATAAAAACAATGATATGCAAACAGAGGAAACACTTACAAAAATGTCAGGAGAACAAATGAGGACGAGCCTCCCTCATAGCACACTCCAGCTCCCAAGTCGCGCTTTCCACGTCTTGGTTCCGCCACAAAACTTTAACCATCGGTATTGACTTCCTTCACAATACCCGATCTTGAGCATCCAAAACGCGAATAGGAACCTCTACATAAGAAAGGTTAGACTCCAACTGGGGCACATAATCAAGAACTTGCCTGTCGCTTTGCACACATTTCCGTAATTGGCTTATGTTAAAAACATCATGCACACGAGGAAAACTTGCGGGTAAATCCAACCTGTAAGATGCCACACCAATCAGTTCAATAATTTCAAAAGATCCCGCATACCTCGTGTCCAACTTGTGGTTCTTACCAAACTTTTTAACGCCAGTCATCGGGAAACTTTAAGAAATACCATATCCTCTATAGCAAACACCAAATCGGTCTTACGCCGATTGGCATACTTCTCATATCGCTCCTGAGCTATCCGAAGCTTCTCTCAAATAAGCGTTAGAGAAACTTCCATTTCCTCTAACGCTTCAGGACCCAACAACGGTCTTTCTACAACCTCGGCCCAAAATAAAGGAGTTCTACAACGCCTCCCATATAAAGCCTCAAACGGGGCCATCTGCAGACTTTCCTGATAACTGTTATTATAAGCGAATTCCATCAGCCTCAAATGCTCATTCCACGCACCTCCATGGTCCAAAATAAAACATATGATCATATCTTCAACGATCTGATTTACTCTTTCCGTTTGACCATTAGTCCGCGGATGATAAGCGGTGGAATACCGCAGATCGGTACCCAATCCTTCCTGTAAACTCTTCCAAAAGCGAGACGTAGACCTGGAGTCTCGATCTGATATAATACTAACAGGCACTCCATGTAACCTGATGACTTCTTGAAAGTATAACTCGACTATTTTCTTCATGGAGTAGTAAATCTTAAACGACACAAAGTGAGCACACTTCCTCAATCTGTCCACTATAACCCACACTGAATCGTGTCCATAGGGAGATCTCGGCAAACCATTAATAAAATCCATTGAAATGCTCTCTCACTTCCAACTTGGAATCTCTAAGGGTGCCAACTTGCCTCCAGGCCTACCATGATCAGCCTTCACTCGCTTGCAAGTAAAACATTCTGATATATACTTAGCTATATTGCCCTTCATTCTGCTTCAGGTCTCGATACATCTTAGTAGAACTAGGGTGGTAGGAAACACTATAACCATGTGCCTCCTTGCATAATTTAACTCGAATATCTTCAACATTGGGTATACAGAGTTTGCCACGGTATTTCAAGGTACTCGCATCATCAATCGAAAAGTCCAGAAGTTCCCCTTTCGCAGTTCTATTATAAAGGTGCATCAAACCAGGATCATCCTTTTGATGTAGCCTCGTCAGTGAAATCCATGAAGGTTCTAACACCTCCAAGCTACTCGTTGAGCTACAACTCCCCACTGTTATATCCATCAGAAGGAATTCTTCCACCAGCGAATCCATAGAAAGATTAAAAATCTTTGCCGACTTCCTACTCAAGGCGTTGGCTACCACATTAGCTTTGCCCGGATGATATTGAATCTTAACATCATAGTCAGTCACATACTCTTACCACCTCTGCTGGTGCAAATTCAATTCCATTTGAGTGAAGACGTACTTCAAACTCTTATGATTGGTATAAATTTTGCATGAAGCGCCATATAAAAGATGCCACCATAACTTTAAGGCTTAAATCACAGCTGCAAATTCCAGGTCATGTTTAGGGTAATTCCTTTCATGAGTCTTTAACTACCTCGACCCATACGCTATTACTTTACCTTCTTGTATTGGCACGCAACCCAGTCCAACATGTGATGCGTCCATATACACAGCATACTCTATCCCTTCAGTAGACAAGGCCAAAATCAGGGTCGTGCACAATCTCCTCTTCAATTCCATAAAAACTTCCTAGCACTTATAGCTCCACAAAAAAGCTGTGCTCTTCTGCGTAAGCTTAGTCAACGGCACAGACAATGTAAAGAAACCCTCAACAAAACTTCTATAATATCCTGCTAATCCTAGGAAGCTCCTTATCTCCTTGGGAGTGGCAGACCTATTCCAATCCATGACAGCAGCTACATTTTCAGGGTCCATAAAAATTCCATCCTTATTAACCACATGACCCAGAAACGAAACCTGAGGAAGACAAAACTCGCACTTATTTAGCTTGGCATATAACTTATGCTCCCTCAAGGTAAACAAAACAAGACGCAAGTGTTGGGAACGCTCTTCAGTACTGCGAGAGTACACCAGAATATCATCGATGAAAACCACCACGAAACGGTCCAGGTAATCCTTAAACACCATGTTCATCATATCTATAAAGGCAGAGGGCGCATTGGTCAATCCGAAAGACATTATCAAAAACTCAAAATGCTTATGCCACGAATGGAAAGCAGTCTGTGGGATATTTGCCTCACGAATCCTCAACTGGTGGTAGCCTGAAAGAAGATTGATCTTTGAAAACACAGAGCTTCCATGTAACTAATCAAACATGTCATCAATCCTTGACATGGGATATCTATTCTTGATAGTAACCTTTTTGAGCTCTATATAATCGATGCAAAGCCTCATCGACCATCCTTTTTCTTTATAAACATCATAGGAGCACCCCACAGAGAAGAACTCGGCCTAATAAAACCATTTTGAAGTAACTCATACAATTGGGTACGCAACTCCTCTAACTCATGCGGGGCCATACGGTACGGCGCCTTAGTAATAGGATGAGTACCCGGCTCCAGATCTATGATAAACTCCACGTCTCTCTCAGGTGGAAGACCTGGAAGATTATCGGGAAAAACATCTGGAAACTCGCGCACAACAACAATCTCCTCCACTCGCGACAAACTAATATCGGTCGCCAACACCGAAACAAGGCAAGCAAAACATCCGGAATTAACCAGCTTCTGAGCACGTATCGCAGATATAATCGGAGAAACTTGGTGCAGAAAACCATAAACACTCCTGGGTTGACCATTGTCCATCTTGAAGTCCAATGGATTGACCTTGCACTGGATAATCACATCACACTTGGACAACAAATCCATGCCCAGAATCACATCAAAATCTTCCAAGTCTATCATCTTCAAATTTGCAACCGCTAGAAAATCACCTAATAGAATCAGATAGCTCTGAATGCCTTGGTCTGATACCACGGATTCGCTAGTGGGAAACTT
This sequence comes from Platanthera guangdongensis, assembly GCA_039583875.1. Classification (NCBI taxonomy): domain Eukaryota; kingdom Viridiplantae; phylum Streptophyta; class Magnoliopsida; order Asparagales; family Orchidaceae; genus Platanthera; species Platanthera guangdongensis. The sequence continues at coordinate 16,350,754 of CM077154.1, forward strand.
GACACTAACTGCGTCGCCAAACCGATCGAGAGTCAAACGATGACGTTCTACAAAAGTTCTAGCCACGAATGAGTGGGTAGCACCAGAATCGAACAGAACACGCGCCCATTACTTCTTGACCTTAAACTTTCCTATATAAAATCGTATAAGTAACTAAGGAAACGAACATCGAATTACAGTTATAAACGAAAATCAAGGAGCAGGTTAGGATCTAACCTGTAATAACTTGCGAAGATGTCTGAGCTTCCACCAAAGACACCACAGTCAGCTTTCCCTTCCCCTTGTCCAATAGCTGGGGCGGCGGCAAGGCCTAGAGTGGAACTGGTTGCAACGGGGGCTGAACCTGCGGGCACTTTGACTTAACATGACCTCCTGCCCACACTAGAAGCAGGTCCTGTCCTTATGCCAACAATGGGCAACGTCGTGCCCCCTCCGCTTACATGTAGAACAAACCAAATCTCCTTTAGGATTACCCTGAATAACATGCACCTGTTCTTTCCTCTGGGCTCCTAATCTTTGGTAACACCTCTCAAAAGGATGGCCTAGATGGCCACAAATACTGCATATCTCTTTTCTTCTTTTCCCGAAAGCGGTACCAGATTCTTGGGAACTCTTACCCTGACCGGCCTTCCACTTATCCTTTCTCATTTTTTGTCCTCGATTCTTGGTGTTGTCTATCTCCTCAACCTTCAGAGTAGCCTTCACCATTTCAGCATAGCTTTCAGATCCTTAAGCACTATCTAGCTGTTGTATGCCACTCCTAAGACCACCCAAAAATCTTTTAACTTGGTTCGACTCTAAAGACACCATGTCCGGGGCAAAATGACTCAGTTTGTTGAAATCCACCTCGTACTTGGTAATAGTAAGCTCCTTTGCTTAAGGTGCTAAAACTCATTCATCAGATGGTCTCTCTCGACCGAAGGCAGAAACTTCTTCAGCAAAAACTCCTTGAAAGATTCCCATGAGCATCCATCCTTCAAATTCTCGTTCTCTCTTAGCCACCAACTCTTAGCAAGTCCCTTGAGTTGATACGCAGTGACCATCACCCTCTAGTATGCTGAAATTCCCGAGTAAGCAAACATCTCCTCGATGGCAATTATCCAATCATCCAAGGCCATAAAATCTGCCCTACCATCATAAGTAGGGGGTCTTGGTCTCTGGAAGGGCGAGATAAACGTCATCTCTGGTGGCAACAACACCGGTGGCATAAGAGGAGCAGGGGGAATAGGAACAGTCTAACCCACAGTCGGGTCCTGCACTTGCGGCAACTGTCCTGACATAACTGAAAATAATGCTTGGATCTGCGACTGCATCTCCACCATCTGTCTGGACAAAGCCTTATTACTCTGCCGCAGACTTTCAATCACCTCTTTGCTCTGCACAACAGAAGACTCGCTCTCTGACTGGGTAGTCGACCTAGTCACCACACGCTTAGGTGCCATCTAAATAAATAACAAATACTAATCAAAACCTAGCCCAACTGCTAGTACGAAACTACATAGTCCAAACAAAACATGCTTAAGTACTTGCTAAAGCTGTTAATTTGCTCTGAGATTTTCAATCATGATTTCATGCCTAGACTTAGGATGATAAGCTGTCACCCTACTGACTCATGTGCCTAAACCATGAATGCAAGAATTTCTTATTGTTTTTGACTCAAAACCATGTGTGTACATGTGTCATCATGCAAATCTTTAGCTTGGAATGTGTGCAGATGCAATGTTATGTCATGCATGTTGCGCTATGCAATCTAAAAAAGGCCTTAATGCATGTTATGAGCAGCGTACACATGAAATATTATGCATCCCATACTAGATAACATCGTATGTAACAGAAAAAGAAAACATGCTAATGGACACCCATGTGATGATGTTTATGCATCCCATACAACATAACTGTCACATGTTGCCACCTATGGTGGATCTATATAGAAACACATATTATGTATCTCATACTACATAATATGCCCCTTATACTTCTTGTCATGATATGAGTGTAGTGTTCATGCTTCAGCCAAGACGTATTGATGACACATCGGTGTGTGTATGAAATGACACTAGACAACAAACACTAACTAGAGAAAATTGCTTGACCAATTGTCAAACAAACCTCCCTCTGATACCAACTGTCACAACCCGCATTTTCTCTGCATAAAAGGATATATTAGAGTAAGGAGAAAACACAGGTCGTGATGCCACGTCGGCTGGGGATAACTGTAGACGTTTAGGGGAGACCACAACTAAACACTTTTCGAAAGATTTAAGAGTTACATATAATAAGTATAGGAAATGTCTTTACTCTAATTAAAAGTAGTGACTTAGTTTTGAAAGAGTTGGCGTGTATGATATACTATTAATAAGGTTTTATAAGTTAAAATATCTAACATGCAACCTAGCATAAAACCATTCCAGAGAGCAAGTACAAAAAGCCACCGAAAAAAGGCAACACAACAACTTAGCAAAGTACTCAGCATTTCAAAAGAAAACCACCAGTGGGCGCCAACAACCAGACATGAACCCAAAGACGAGCATGTATGCCTGTACTAAAGTAACAGCCCAAGAAAATTCCCGCACGAGGGTGAGGAAAAACTCCAGCAACAAGTAGTCCACTAGCAAGCTCCCAAACTTAGCTGCTCCACCGACTACTATCCTGAACCTGAGGAATTCACAGGAAAAACACCTCATCAAGAAAAAAAATACAAGTGGCAAAGGGAAATAATGAGGTAAAAGTGCAAAGTAAGAGATGGGTTTACCAAACCCGAGTAGAAAATGCTGAAGATGACAGCTGGATACCCAAATAAATATAAGTACAGTAAAATCAGTAGTAAATGAAACAATCAAGTAATTGCACCAAGTGCGGAACAAAGCCATGCTTCAACAATATCTGCAAGAATTAGCATAAAAACATAGAATGATCTAAGAGTCAAACTGAGCATAAAACAGCTCAAATAAAATGTGAATCATTAACACTTGGCAAAATCAACCGGGCGGAGTCGGTGACCAATTGTCCCAAACCAGGCTCCCAAGCCAAAAAAGTCTAAAAACACAGAGGCCCTGCTGTTGTGGCCACTTGTCCAACCAAAACCAGCAGTCCTCAGAAATAGAGACTAAACATTCACCAAGTGCAACGATCCACAACCGACGTCCAGTTGGTGGTCCTTTATCCACTGTCAACCTTCATAGCTGAGGAAACATCAGAACCTATGCAAATCCGAAGTTCAAACCTTATGGTAAACTAAAACCAGGCCTAAAATCATCCTAAGGACTAAATCAGTCGAATTAGACAAAAATGGCAAAAAAATTTCTAAGTCCCAGGAAAATTCGGCGAATTTCCCCTTTATACTCGACGAAACTACCTAGCGACAACCGGCAATAATCGTCGAACTCCGGACGACACTCGATGAATGGCTAAAGATATTCATCGAACTCCATTCGAAGCTCGACGAATGGACAATGATTTTCATCGAACTCCGTTCGACGCTCAGGGATATTCGTCGAACTCCATTCGACAAATGGGTAACGATATTCGTCAAACTCTGATCGACGTTCGACGAATGAACATCGATATTCGTCGAACTCCGTTCGATGAATGGACCTATGCTAGATGAATGGACCGCGATATTCGTCGAACTCCTTACGCCAACCTACGATACTCGTCGAAAATGACTTAACCTAAATTCATGACACTTGCCGAAACACTACATGATAATCGCCGAATTTTACTTGTCCCGATTTCTTCTTAAGCTCTATTTTTTGGCCGAAAATCAAGATATAACCTAGAGGAATGTTTTCATGCTTCCTATACTACCCCTAAACTCTTAATAAATAAAGAAAAAGATCAAGTAAAAATGAACAAGCAAGCGGGGAAGATCCACTTGCATCAAAACTTTGGAGAAACGCCGCCCTCTCGTGTCGTTTCAAGGATCGGCCATAGAAAGCCCTAAGCAACATTTTCGGAAACTTTTGGAGAAGAAAGGAGGTTAAAACCTCAAACCCTAACTCACAAAAATTGGGGAAATGAGAAGATCTTACCACGATTGCGAAGCCCTCGCCGAAAGCTTTCTAAATCTCTACCCAAACGTCGAAACTGGCCACTAAATCACCCGAAATCACCGGCTGAAAGCTCCGTCCGCCCGCATGCCCTGTCTCGCGAAACCACGCCGTCGGGTAGGGGAAAGCCAATGAATAGTAATACTAGGGTTTTCGTTTATTACGTGTATATATATATATATTAATAATGCTAATAATCAATTCATTACAATTCAATATTACATTACATTAAATCCTAAAACGATCAAAAAAATCCATAACAAACTCCGAATTCTATGAAATTTGCACCGTAGCTAAATACTGATGCTAAGAAACCAACGACGAAGTCGAAACTCAAATTTGACAAACAAAACTCGGGCAAACACCTCCCGAAGCCAAAATACAAGCATTCCCAAAAAGGCTCCACCGAGTCAGCAAAACAGAGCCGGCTCGCAAGGGAATCTTGCAAACAGGATACACCCCGCCACACAGAAAACTCAAAGTGCAAAACCATGCTCTAACCATGGCATAAGCCAATAACGCGCTAACGTAACGCCCTGACTTCAAAATTGCACCATTACAGGAATAAAAATAAATACCAAAAAATCAGGGGTGTTACAGTTGCGTGGTAGTACGATGTTCTCGAAAATTGATCTTCGTTCAGGATACCATCAGTTGAGGATTTGAGAGTCGTATGTTCCGCGGACTGCTTTTCATTCCCGGTATGGGCATTTGAGTTCTTGGTGAAGTCCTTTGGCTTGACTAATACAACACCTGCTTTTAAGGACATGATGAACAGAGTGTTTAAAAATTTTCTGGATCATTTTGTGGTCATTTTAATTGACGATATTCTACTATATTCTCAGAGTGTTGAGGAGCATGCCCAACACTTGCATTTAGTTCTGTCTACTTTAAGAGAGCACAAGTTATATGCGAAGTTGAGTAAGTGCGAGTTTTGGCTTCCTCAGGTGTCCTTTTTGGGTCAGGCTATAAATAAAGAGGGAATTTCTGTTGATCCAGAGAAGATAGTTATCGTGATGGATTGGAGAAGACCTACCACACCTAAGGAGCTAAGAAGCTTCTTAGGGTTGGCAGGCTATTATAGAATGTTCATGGAGGGTTCTCCATTTTGTCTACACCTCTGAATAAGCATACGTAGAAGAACGTTGTGTTCTTGTGGAGCGATGAGTACGAAGGAGCCTTTCAGGAGTTGAAAAGGAGATTGTACTCTGCTCTAGTGTTGACTTTACTTAGCGAAGGAGTGGAGTACACTGTTTATGTGGATGCATCACACGTCGGGCTTGGATGTGTCTTTATGCAAGAGGGAAAGTGATTGCATATGGGTCGAGATAGTTGAATGTTCACGAAAAGAATTTGTTGGAACACCCTATTACTAATTTGGGTCAGGATCACTATGTCTCTAGGAACCTTTGCTTGACCTTCTGTATAGCTTAATAGGTCAATTAGAATTGAGTCTAATGGTTAGAAGTCTAGGTTTGGAAGCTGCCCTGAAGACCAAGTTTTTCTGTCTGGAGACCAAGTCTGATCGTCGAGCTCAGCACGACGATTCGTCGAACTCCGGTCGACGATCGTCTAGCTCAACTTCAACAGATCGTCGAGCTCCATTCGACGATCGCTGAGCTCAACTTCATAATATCGTCGAACTCCTTTCGACGATCGGTGAGCTCAGTTCGACGATTTTGACTCTGCTTTCGATCTTTATCTCTGAGCTCAGTTCGACGATCTTTGAGCTCAGATCGACGATTATTTTGCTGCTTAAGTTTTCCAGATCGCTGAGCTCAGCTCGACGATAGCAGAGCTCAGTTCGACGATTTCAGATAACTTTCAGAATTCAAATTCAAATCAGTTAGGAGTTATTCTGCAATTAATTCAGAGATTTGCTAGCCGTTTTCATTTATTTCTGGACCAAGTTTCAAGGGATTTTTCAAGGAATAATTCTGTGGACTTTCCTCCAGAAGAAATTATGCAATTAAGGCTGCAATCAATGCAGGCCAACGGCTATCCTTGACAGAGAATGATATTCTATTCTGGAACAGAGAATAAAAGATAGAATGTTTTTGAATCAAAAGATTAACAAGAAGAGAACACACAATACAGATTACAGAGACTCATTCAAAATCTTCTGTCAAAAAGAATTCTGAAGAACACTCATCAAAAGGAGATCAAGCTTTCTCAAATCTTCAGATCTCTTCAGCTCTCAAAGTGTTCAAGGCCAACATCATTTCAAGACTCCAGACACTCAACATTTCAGCCATTGCTGAAACCATCTATTGCTGGAGTTCTACCTTTGAAGGCCTATCACCCTCAGCAAAGCTTTTCTTCCTGAAGATTTCAAGGATTCAGGGGGAGCTTTGACATCAATCCACATAGTCTTCTCAGTTGTTTGAGAAAGAGAAGACTGCCATCACTCTCTCACCCCCACTCTGTAAAGGGTTTCTCAAACTCCCTTCAAAAGTTTGAATCTGGTTTTTGAGCACCTTGTCAAAAGCTCATTGGTGGCAAGACACCTGATCAAAAAAATCTGCTTTGGTTTTTGAGCACCTTATCAAAAGCTCATTGGTGCCCAGGACACCTGATCAACTCATCCTGCAGTGGATTCCTACCTAGGGTGGTAGAAGAGTGGATGTACCCAAGTTTGGGGAACCACTATATTTCCTTGTGTCCTCTGGTTCTGCTTGTTTACTTTTTGTTTCTGGCCTAGATTTTTCTGTGCTTAGTTTTTGCATAGCTTAGTACTGTGATTAGATTTATTTCTGCTTCCCTGCTCACACATATTACAACAATTGTTGTAAAAGTTTGCAAAAGTTTTTATAGCACCATATACTCTATTCACCCCCCTCTAGAGTATATCAGATCTAGTTGCCCTTTCAATTGGTATCAAAGCGAGGTTGGTTAAACATACCATATCTGATTGGTTGTACAGGCTAACACCTGAACCTCAAGATCCCAAACTAGATCCTTTTTGTATTTTATCATTAGATTCTGTTTGCACAAATCATGGCCCAAAACAAAGATTATGCTAGCACCAGACCTCCAGTGTGCAATCTGTCAAAGTTTGCACTTTGGAAAGCAAGGATTAGACTTTACATGAATTCTATTGATGAAGACATATTTAATTCTGTTTTGACATTGTGTCCAAGACCCCCAGAAAGTACAAGTACAAATGCTGTTCCATCTCCATCAGGAACAGATGCTGACATCAAAAAATGGAAAGTAGCTGATTCCAAGGCTATGAACATTCTAGCTCAGACAATGTCAGATGACATTTTTCAAAAGGTAGCTGAATGTAATTCAGCCAAGGAAATTTGGGATAGACTCTCAGAAATAGTCTCAGGCTCAGCTGACGAGAGAAAGGACAGAAGATCCCATCTCATCACTCAATATGAGAACTTCAAGAAGGGAGAGACTGAGTCAGTGGGAGACATGTACAATAGACTGAGTCTAATTGTCAGTGAACTGAGGACATTAGAGAAAAGATCTCTCTAACAGAACTTAATGACAAGATCCTAATGTGCTTCCCCAGCACTTGGGATTCAAGAATCTGGCCAATTAAAGATGCCAGAAGTTTGAATGAGATCACCACTGAAGCCTTGTTGGGTAAGCTCAAATCTTATGAGTTGCTTATCAAGAATAGAGAGGAAGAACAGAAGGCTGCTTCACCAGCCACAAGAAAGGAGAAGACCATAGCATTCAAGGCAATTGAGGATCTGCCTGAAGATAAAGCTACAGGCAATGATGAACTTCTCAGCTTGTTGGCCAAAAGATTCTACAAAATGGCCAGAAAGGACTTCAGAAGAAGATCATACAAGGAGCAGGACAAGCCAAGGTATGACAAGTCCACTGGTAATAACAAAGACATTATTTGCTTTGGTTGCAGGAAACCAGGGCACATAGTTCCTGACTGTCCAGAGAACAAGAACAAGGACAGAAGGGACAGAAAAGAAAGAAGGAAGGAGAAAGACTCCAAAAGAAATGGCAATAGCAAACCTTCCTCAAGCAAAAATAAGCATACAAGGAAAGGGTTTGTTGCTGAATCCTGGAGTGAGACTGAAGAGGAGTCAGAAGCCTCTTCCAGCTCCAGTGATGATGAGGATGATGCAGAGGAAAAAGGAGTTCTGCATGATGGCAATCAATGCCTCACAGCACAATTCAGAGGAAGAAGAGTCAGAGTCAGACTCAGAGACTCAACCTGAAGAAGATCAGGTAATTAGCTCTTTTGACTTTAGTTCAGAAGATTTTAAATCTGAATTTAAAGCACTGTGTTTGGACCTGCTAAAGTCTGAGAAAGTGATTATCTCTCTCAGAAATCAATTATCTGAACACATTGTTTTAAAGTCAGAAAACCTCAAACTCTCTCAGGAGTTGGAGAACTGTAGGGAACAGATAGCTACACTGAAAAGTGAGCTCTCTGAGGCCAAGAAGCTTGAAGAATCTCTTAATGAGAGAAGCATCAAGCTGATGGACATCACAAGCACAGTGAACTCTAGATTTAACAGTACACTGGGCTTGGGTGCTTCATCCAGCCAACCTATAGTCCTAATAACTCCCATCAAGTTCATTTCTGACAAGGGAAAGGGAGTTGTAGAGGTTGCTAGGAAAAATTCTAATTTGCCTCAAAAAACTAAGTCCCGGCAGAAATCGTCGAACGAAGATCGACGATCGCCGAATGAAGATCGACGATCGCCAAACGCAGCTCGACGATCTCAGGAAAAATCATCGAACGCAGATCGACGATCTCAGCCAAAGTCGTCGAACGCAGGTCGATGATCTCATATACCTGACCTCAGCCATAGTCGACCGTCAAACGGAGCTCGACGATCTGACCCAAGATCGTCGAACGCAGCTCCAAGATCATCGAACAGAGGTCAGAGCTCTGGAAACTTTTTCAAAGGCAAGTCAAAATTGAATCCTAAGGGTTCTTCATCCCAAACCTTTAACCCTTATACTGAATGGATTCTACCTCCAAGGAGATATCATCCTGAAGGATATAAGAGTCAGCCAGGGATGTCTTTCATTTCTGAATTTAAAGGTTATCAACCTAGGCCCAAGGTAAAATGGGTCAAAAACAAGTGAATTGTTTTATGTGCAGGTGAAGACCTATCCAACATCTAACCAGCAATGGTATTTGGATAGTTGGTGCTCTAAGCACATGACAGGGAATAAGGACAACCTCACATCCTTCAGAGCCAAGCTTGGACCCAAAGTTATCTTTGGTGATTCCAACTTTGGACAAACTAAGGGATATGGTGCAGTACAGATTGGATCAGTAACCTTCAAGAAGGTAGCATATGTGGAAGGACTGAAGCACAACCTGATCAGCATCAGTCAGCTGTGTGATGAAGGCTACCAGGTGACCTTCAGCAAAACCTTATGCAAAATCAAGTCAGAGGACAACACAACTGTGTTGACAGGTAAAAGGAAAGGTAACATCTACCTAGTAGATTTTCTTTCAACCAATGTAGATATCTGCTTGTTTAATTCAGTCTGTAGACCAAATGTTTTATGGCATAAGAGACTAGGACACCTAAACCTTAGAACTATTGCTAGGCTATCCAAGGACAACCTTGTTAGAGGACTACCTTCTGGCCCCTACAAGAAGGAAGGACTCTGCAGAGCTTGTCAATTAGGCAAGAAAACTAAAAACAGTTTTAAGTCACTTAATAAGAGTGATTCACCTAGGATATTGTATCTGTTACACATGGATCTGTTTGGACCCATCACAGTACAAAGCCTAGGAGGGAAATCCTACACTTTAGTAGTTGTAGATGACTTCTCTAGATTCACTTGGGTGTTCTTTCTAAGGAAGAAGTCTGATAACTTTAAGTGTCTGACAGAGTTTCTCAAATGTATACAGATTGAGTTCAATACTCACATTGCCCTGCTCAGAAGTGATCATGGGACAGAGTTTGATTCTCTTCTTATGCAAGAGTTCTGTCAGAGTGAAGGGATCAGGCATACTTTCTCAGCTCCTAGAACTCCTCAACAAAATGGGGTAGCTGAAAGGAAAAATAGAACCCTTATTGAATCTGCCACTACATTGTTGTCAGATGCTCATCTACCTCTATCCTTTTGGGCAGAGGCAGTGAACACCTCCAACTATGTGTTGAAAAGAAGTCTGATACATAAACTAAAGGGAAAGACTCCCTATGAACTACTCAAAGGGAAGAAACCTAAAATTGACTACTTTAGAATTTTTGGTTGTATTTGCTATATTCACAATAATGACAAGAGATATTTAGCAAAATTTCAAGCCAAAGCTGATGAAGGAGTGTTTCTGGGATACTCCATGATCAGCAAGGCCTATAGGGTCTATAATAAATCATCTTTGAAAATTGAGGAATCTGTTCATGTTTTTTTGATGAAACTAACATGTCTTTCAAGGAGAAGATTTCTTCTACCATAGAACCTTTGCAGGAACACTCTCTAGTTGAAGATATGAACAAGTTGCAGGTTGCTCAAGATAATGAAAGCAGTGAAGATGAAGGGAATGCTCAACACATTGAAGCACAACCTGAAGAGCCAGTTATTGTACCACAAGAGGAAACAACAACACAGGTTGGTGAACAATCAACACCCCCTGTTGATTTAGTAACATCAAGAGACCATCCAATTTCCCAAATAATTGGAGAAATCTCAGCTGGTGTGCAAACCAGAAATTAGGTCAACCAAAACCTGTTGCACACCTGCTTCCTATCTCAAATTGAACCTCAGTCCATTCAAGATGCAGAGCAAGATCCACATTGGATCATTGCAATGCAAGAGGAATTGCATCAATTTGAGAGGAACAAAGTATGGGAACTAGTGCCAAAGCCTAAGGATCATTCCATTGTTGGAACAAAATGGGTATTCAGAAACAAACTGGATGATCAAGGAGTAATAATAAGGAACAAGGCAAGACTAGTTGCTCAGGGATACTCTCAAGAAGAAGGAATTGACTACGACCAGACCTTTGCACCAGTTGCAAGATTGGAAGCCATCAGGATATTTCTAGCTTATGCAGCTCACAAAGGTTTCAAAGTCTATCAGATGGATGTCAAAAGTGCTTTCTTGAATGGAGACATCAAAGAGGAAGTTTATGTCAGACAACCTCCAGGTTTTATCTCTCCAACTCTTCCTGATTATGTTTTTAGACTGAACAAAGCATTATATGGTCTCAAGCAACCTCCTAGAGCATGGTATGAGACCCTAGCATGCTTTCTCTTGGAAAATGGTTTTATAAGGGGTAGAGTAGACCAAACTCTTTTTATTAGAACCCATAAGTCCCATACCCTACTAGTGCAAATTTATGTAGACGATATCATTTTTGGTTCTACTGACTCAAAATTGTGCAGAAGGTTTTCTAACCTAATGCATTCTAAATTTGAGATGAGTAGTATGGGTGAGCTATCCTTCTTCCTAGGATTGCAAGTCAAACAACATGCTGAAGGCATCTTTATTTCTCAAACCAAATATGCTAATGAACTGGTTAAGAAATTTGGTATGTCTGAGGCATCTTGTATGAAAACACCCATGCCTACCAATGCTGTATTGGATGCTGATAAACATGGGAAACCTGTTGATCAGACAACATATAGAGCAATGATTGGCTCTTTACTGTATCTTACAGCTAGTAGACCAGATATAATGTTTGCTACATGTATATGTGCTAGGTTCCAAGTTAACCCTAGAGAGTCACACCTCACTTTAGTAAAGAGGATTCTCAGGTATGTTAAAAGTTGTCCAAATCTAGGTCTCTGGTATCCAAAAAGATTCAGCATTTGATTTAACTGGATTCTCAGATGCTGATTATGCTGGATGCAGAATTGACAGAAAAAGCACCAGTGGAACTTGTCAGTTCCTTGGTGACAGACTTGTCTCTTGGTTTTGTAAGAAACAAACATCTGTGTCAACTTCAACTGCTGAAGCTGAATATATGGCTGCAGGAAGTTGTTGTTCACAAATACTGTGGATTCAAAACCAACTCCTAGACTATGGTTACAACTTAGAGAAGTCAAAAATCTTTTATGATAATACAAGTGCTATTTCCATAGCTCAAAATCCAGTCCTCCATAGTAGGACAAAACACATAGAGATTAGGCATCACTTCTTAAGGGACAATGTTGAAAAGAATAAAATTGAATTGCAATATATCCCAACTGATTTACAAAGGGGAGATATTTTCACCAAGCCTTTGGATGAAAAGAAACACACTTTCTTCCTAAATCAGTTAGGAATGTTAGATGGAGGAAGCCTTAAATAATATCCAAGATTTTGAAAGCTAAAAATTGACCAAGACTAGGCAAAAAATTCTGATTTTTCTTAGTGTCTAGAATTTTCTGATCTCTGAACTGCGCTCGACGATTTCCCCAAAGATCATCGAACGGAGTTCGACGATTTCCAGAATCGTCGAACTGAGTTCAGCTCCTCTCAGATAGTATGAACTATCTCTTCCGGTCAACGATCGTCGAACGGCGCTCGACGATGTTGTTCACTGAACAATCGTCGAACGGAGCTCGACGCCTTTCAAGATCGTCGAACGGAGATCGACGATGTTGGAGTCTCTTCAGATTCCTTTAGAAGCCTCGATCGTCGAACTGAGTTCAACGATCTTTCCAATTCTGCGTCGAACCCTAATATAAAACTCATTTTTAGCCGTCGTTTTCTTTTGCGCTTTCGATTTCTCTGCAAGAATTTTCTTCCCTCCAAACAGTTCTACGCTTGGTCGTTTTGTTTGTTAAGTTTTTGCAGGTACAATGGCTGTATCAGTTGCTGTCCTAGTCGCAATGAAGTTTGATGCAGGCTTCGACATTGATATGGAATCATTCAGCACTACTGACCAAGTTTTCCAAGACATTCTGAGTTTATTCAAGGATCAGAATCTGTCTGCCCTCATGACCACCAAGATAAAGCTGGCCTCAGATGAAATCAAGGAATGGGTTTATACTGCTCATAATCTAGACAACAACACAATAGTTGGGTCTATTGCTAGAAACCAGGTACCCTTGACCCCCACAGTTTTAACAGAGGTTTTTGGACTGAGAAATGGAGCAGAATCTGCTGAGTTATCTGGGGAGGAGTTTTCTGACATGCTTGCCAGGATGGGTCATCCAGAGGGAAACCCTAGCAAGCTATTCAAGAGGACTCTATCTGTTGAATACAGATTCCTAGCAGATGTAGTAGGAAAAGTGCTGCTGGCAAAGCACTCTGCTCATGACACTATATCCAGACATCAGCTCTGCCTCATGGGAGCTCTGGTGGATAAGAAAAGTTTGAACTGGGGAGAGGTCTTATTTGACCTAATCAAGAAGAAAATCAACAAAAGCTTTGTTAACTTTGGCAGGATTCTTGGAGTTTTTCTGCAGACAAAGTGCCCTGCCTTGCTGGTCTCCTTTGGAGTTCACATTAATGCCTCCAAGAGACTTACCTGTGCCCTCTTTGGCAAGTGGGACAGGCAAATAAGCAAGCCAAGCAGGCCCTCCTCTAGTGCTCCTTCAGGCACTAGGACTCAAAGAGTCACTCTCCCACAGGTCTCTGCTCCTGCAGAAGACCTGGCTGCTGCTGTTGCTGCCTCTCCTCCTCCTCCAAGTCCAACCCTACCTCTACCATCCACCATTCCAGCTCCATCCCCCATTACCATATCCAGCCCATCTCCAACCTCAACTCCATCTCCAGCACCCATTCTACCTCCACCAGATATCACATCATCACCATCCATACCATCCTTCACCCTTCTGTATGACTCCTACATGGATGATTCCCCCTCATCTCCTCCAGAATTACCCTCCTCCTCAACTTCATTCCAAGATCTCCTCCACCATATCATTTGTTGGGTTTCTCTATAGGGTTGGCACAACACTTGTACACGCAGCGGAAAAGTAAAACATCAAGAAAAACCCAAAGAGATGCGGATCGAGCCATGACGGTTGAATCAAGAAGTTAGCAAAACTAGGCAAAAATTACCTCGGTGGCGTTGAGTCACAACTCAACGGAGAAGCTCCAAACTTTATCTTCTTGCTAGTGGCGAGTTCTACGTGGAATAGTATCCACGTTTCTGCAGAAGTCCACACGAGCGGGAGAACGCCGAGCTTTCCGTCGCACGGAAGATCGGGAAGGAGAAGACCGCACCTTTGCTTTCCCACGGACTGCTAGGTCCGCGCCAGGGATTGCAGCGCCAGCGACGATCGCCGGAGAAAAGGTGGTCAAGGGAGCAAACACGGCGGCGGAACTCTTCCGGCGGCGGGATCGGGATCGGCGGAGCGAACGCGGAACTCCTTCCGTCGGGTTCGATTTGCACAGAGGGGATAGATCGCACATATTCCCGAAACCCTAAGTGTTATATTTATACTTAAAGTATAAAATAAACTCAGGAAAATCGCTATCCGCAGACCACCCAGAACTAGGGTTCAGAATCGGCGAGAATGAATTGGTGAGAATCGGCGACAATCGGCGAGAATCACTGAGCAGGTTCGGTGAGAATCATTCGGCGAGTATCACATTGGATCGGCGAGGATCAGAGTACAATACTCGACGATTCTCGCCGATCGTCGAGCCACGCTCGACGACACATAATGATACTCGACGATCGTCGAGCCGCGGTCGACGACAATAGCCAAGGTAGTCGATCGTCGAGAATCAACAATTGATTCTCGACGATTCTCGTCGATCGGCGAGAATCAGCAAGGTGATTCTCGTCGATCGGCGAGAATCAGAAGACCATTCTCGACTAATGTCTTTGACCCTCGGACGACGAACCTAACCAGCCCTTCAAGGCAACCTTTGCCCAACCCGATGATCCTATAAGGCAACACCTTGCCCATAACCCTATTCAGGTCGGTGATTGGTAACCTTTACCAACACAGTCAGTCATCCAACTTCTCCACATCTCTTATGTGCGACCTTGCAGGCTCATATTGCGTTGGCAGTGAGATTAGATGTTTGACCACTTCCAGATCATCATGGTAACTCCAACAGACTCCCACTTGATCTCGAAAGTATCAAACCAAAAACCTCACAAACAATGAGCGGCATCTAGCAATGCATCATTGCTCCCCAAGCAATAAGAGTTTATAACTCATAAGCCTATATGACCAATGTATCAGCGTTGTCTTTGTCCCTTTGTCCCTTACATCCGGAAAGAACTAGAGGCATGGACCGTGTCACCCTCGTTTTAGCTCAATCCAAGTTTTCTTGATCCAGGACGGACTACCAGAGAATGGTGAGTCCAATATCACATATTGACTCAACCAAGCATGGCCATGCATTTCTCAGTCCAGTTCCATCAAGGGGCCCATGGATGCAACTCCTGTCATACAGGAAGACAAATCCCATATCTGCTCACACGCAAACACCCAAATGATTCGTAACATGCCCAACGACCACCATTATCATCAACCTTTCTCAAGGAAGACTTTAGATGGCATCAAAGCACGCTCTTCCTCACTTGATGAATGCTGTGACTTCAGGTCAAAGGACCACAACACCATTGTCAATTGAGACCTACTCGTGACACTATTGGATGACAATCCACAGAGTAGTCTCAGGTTGGGTCTGTCCAGTACAACTTGTTCACTAACAAGTACCCACGTGATGACTTGATATCACAATATCATGACCTGTGACAACCAGTCATCAGTCAACACACGTGCTAGGCTCCATGTATCATCATCACCCTTAGTTTCTATGATGATACTTGACCAGGGATCTTTAAGAATGAAGCTTCAAATAAATCATGGGCTCTCACATTCAAGTCACGTACTTGATGTCCCATGGAAGCAAACATTCTAAGGGTATCTATTATGTTAACATTTAACTATCATATATAGAAAAACTCATAATAAAAGAATTTGCCATTAATTATAAAAGAAAAACTAGGTACACAGTTCATCATATGAACAAACAGCCAACAAAATACAAGATAACATGCAATCCACAATATTCTCGCTAGAGTTGATCATTTAGGTATCGTATACCCATCGATCTAGTATGACCATCATGCTTTCTCTGCGCGAGAGGCTTTGTCAGCGGATCCGCAATATTTTCCTCAGTCGGCACTCTGCAAATGTTTACATCCCCTCGTTCGACAATCTCACGAATAAGATGAAACCGCCGGAGTATGTGCTTGGAGCGCTGATGGGATCTAGGTTCCTTAGATTGTGCGATTGCACCATTGTTATCACAGTAGAGAACTACGGGACCAACAATGCTAGGAACTACATCAAGCTCGCCGATGAATTTCCTAATCCATACAGCCTCCTTCGCTGCATTAGCTGCTGCGATATACTCGGCCTCTGTTGTAGAATCAGCAACTGTCTCTTGCTTGGAACTCTTCCAGCTCACAGCTCCTCCATTCATGCAAAACACAAAACCTGACTGAGACTTGGAGTCGTCTCTATCAGTTTGGAAGCTAGCATCCGCGTAACCACTTACAACGAGCTCTTCCTCTCCACCATACACCAAGAACACGTCCTTAGTCCTTCTCAAGTACTTCAGGATATTCTTGACTGCAATCCAGTGACATTCACCGGGGTCTGACTGATACCTGCTAGTCATGCTCAAAGCAAAGGAAACATCGGGTCGAGTACATAACATCGCGTACATGATTGATCCAATTGCCGAAGCATATGGAATCAACTTCATGCGGTCCTTATCTTCACAAGACTTTGGGCACTGGTCCTTAGAGAGATTCACACTATGAGACATAGGCAAAAATCCTTTCTTGGACTCAAGCATGTTGAACCGCTTCAACACCTTTTCGATGTACGTACTCTGGGTCAAACCCAGCAACTTCTTCGATCTATCTCTATAGATCTTAATACCAAGTATATAAGTCGCTTCGCCCAAATCCTTCATTGAAAAGCAGTTCCCTAGGTTGTTCTTAACAACTTTCAGGGTAGGAATGTCATTTCCAATCAACAGTATGTCATCTACATACAATATCAGGAAGACAACAATGCTCCCACTGATTCGCTTGTAAACACAAGGCTCATCTTCATTCTTGATGAAACCAAACTCTTTGATCTTCTCATCAAAACGAAGATTCCAACTTCGAGAGGCCTGTTTCAGTCCATAAATGGACTTATTCAGCTTGCATATTTTAGTGGCTTCATCTGGGGATACAAAACCCTCGGGTTGTGTCATATACACTTCCTCAAGGAGGTTTCCATTAAGGAAAGCCGTTTTGACATCCATCTGCCAGATCTCGTAGTCATAATACGCAGCAATAGCAAGCAATATCCTAATGGACTTTACCATGGCAACAGGGGAAAAAGTTTCATCATAGTCAATACCATGAATTTGCTTGAAACCTTTAGCCACCAGTCGCCCTTTGAATGTCTGTACATTCCCATCCATGTCGGTCTTCTTCTTGAAGACCCACTTGCACCCTATGGGTCATACCCCTTCAGGTGGTTCCACCAAGTTCCAAACTTGGTTTGCATACATGGAGTCCATTTCGGATTGCATAGCCTCAAGCCATTTGTCGGAGTCCGGTCCATTCATAGCCTCTTGGTAGGTTGCTGGTTCATCATCATGATCCATAAGCAACACATTACCTATTTGAGACACGAGAAATCCATATCTCTCAGGCTCAAACCTCGGTCTACCAGATCTACGTAGGACTTGTGTTCCCTGAGCAGGTTCTCCAGCTACAACATCTTGTAGTCCTATCTCAGAATCCAATTCCGGTTCATTCACTACATGTGGTTCTTGAACTTCTTCAAGCTCTACCTTTTCAGTCTTTCTTGATAAGAACTCTTTCTCCAAGAAGACACCAGTCCTTGCGACAAACACTTTGCCCTCAGACGGTAGGTAAAAGTAATACCCTTTCGTTTCCTTAGGATATCCCACCAGATAACATTTATCTGATTTGGGTTCCAGCTTGTCAGGCATTTGACGTCTCACGTATGCCTCACAGCCCCAAATTTTAATGAACGACATACTAGGACGCTTTCCAGTCCATATCTCATATGGTGTCTTCAGAACCGTTTTCGTTGGAGCGCGATTCAATGTCATTGCAGCAGTCTCTAAAGCAAAACCCCAAAAGGAAACAGGCAAGTCTGCAAGACTCATCATCGAACGTACCATGTCTAACAGAGTACGATTTCTCCTCTCAGACACACCATTATGTTGTGGTGTTCTAGGTGGAGTGAGCTGTGATACAATACCACACTCTTTCAGATGATCACGGAACTCATGACTCTGGTATTCGCCACCTCGATCAGATCGGAGTGCTTTAACCCTTTTACCCAACTGGTTTTCTACTTCATTCTTGAACTCTTTGAACTTTTCAAAGGTCTCGGATTTGCACTTCATAAGATACACATATCCGTATCTACTGAAATCATCAGTAAATATAACAAAGTAGAAATACCCTCCTCTAGCCATGGAACTCATGGGTCCGCATACATCACTATGTATAACACCCAAGAGATCCTCAGCCCTCTCAGTATAACCAATGAAAGGAGCTTTAGTCATCTTGCCTAACAAACAAGATTCGCATCGCTCAAATGATTCATAATCAAATGAGTCCAAAAGTCCATCTCTATGGAGCTTGGATATGCGCTTCTCGTTGATATGGCCCAAACGACAATGCCAGAGAAACGTAGGGTCCGAGCCATTTGTTCTTAGTCTTTTATTATTTTCTACATTATAGATTAGATGGTCCAAGTTCAAAACGTAAAGACCATTAAACAATTGGGCTACAGCATAACAAACATCATTCTTAAATATAGAACAACAATTGTTCTTAATTATAAAAGAAAATCCAATCATGTCCAAACATGAAATAGATATAATGTTTCTAGTTATTGCCGGAACAAAATAACAGTTATCTAATTCTATTACAAGCCCACTGGGCAAAGAAAGATGGTAAACTCCTACGGCTACAGCAGCAACTCTTGCTCCATTGCCGACGCGGAGGTCCACCTCCCCTTTACTCAGCAATCTTCTCCTTCCCAGTTCCTGCACATTTGTACAAATGTGAGAACCACATCCGGTATCCAATACCCAAGATGAAGGAGCAGAAAGGTTTATCTCTATAACGTAAACATTAGAAGCGGAAGTCATACCTCCCCTCAATTTCTGCAGACCCTCAATATACGAAGGACAGTTCCTCCGCCAATGACCAGCCTTGCCATAGTGGTGGCATTTCCCATCCTTCACCGTGCTTTTCTTTTTCATCAGTGCTGAAGACTTGGGCTCAAGATATGACTTAGGTCCTACCTTCGTCTTCTTGGAGCCCTTGGCTTTGCCCTTGCCCTTATGCACCATCAGTATGAGGCTGGCAGGCTTGGCCTTCTTCATGTTGATCTCGGCAGTTCTTAACATGCCTAGGAGTTCGGGCAGTGTCTTGTCTATCTCGTTCATATTGTAGTTCAAGACAAACTGCTCATAACTGTCCGGCAACGATTGCAGGATCAGATCCGTGGCCAACTCTTGACCAAGAGGAAAACCCAGCCTTTCAAGGTTCTCTATATACCCAATCATCTTGAGTATGTGAGTCCCTACTGAGTCTCGAACTCCCATCTTGCACTGAAATAACGCTTTCGTGATGTCGAACCTCTCTTGACGAGCCTGCCCTTGAAACATTTTCTTGAGGTGCCCGTCAATCTCCTTGCACCCCATGTTCTCATGTTGCTTCTGAAGCTCAGAGTTCATGGTGGCAAGCATAAGGCACTCGACATCCAAAGCATCATCAGTATACTTCTTATAAGTATCCTTCTCAGCACGGGAAGAGTTCCCGGTCGGCACCTCGGGGGCTTCTTCTTCCAAGACATAGAGCTTTCGCTCTTGCCTGAGAACAATTCTCAGGTTCCTATACCAGTCCATATAGTTTGTCCCGCTGAGCTTATCCTTCTCAAGGATGGCTCTCAGAGACAACGTGGAGTGTGAAACGCTTGCCATGGAATTCTACAAGAATTTATGCAGAATAAAATCAGTACCTACATTTCAATTGCAATTTATTCTAATTAGGACTTCAATTAAAATACTCCCACTATTTTATTCGAAATGATAGCCCTCACTAACAATTCGGAGAGTTCATGCGAGCTACTCTCTTAGTGGACAAGATCCGTATTTCACCAACACAATGAGTCCGCTTTGGCGTTCCTCTCACGATGTGGTTATTTAGGTAGGCAATGCTTGCCAATTGCATCCTCATGCAATTCTTGTATGGTTGGTGAATAACTCCTTATTCGCATCCATTATATGGTGCATGCCAACCCTATGCCTCTAGGCACTCAACCTTTGAGGTCACCTAGTTAAGCTGGACCCGATGTCAACAGTGGGATATCACAATTATCCGCTCGCACCCTTACCAAGATAGATTAATGCACCTTGCTTTGGCAAGCCCACATTTCATCGATCGAGGCAGGAAGAGTGTCATCCATCGGAAGGCATCCGAACACTTAATATTAAAAGAAGGGATTTCAATTTTAGGTTAACAATTAACCATGATCAACATTTGATCAATGTGCACATCCAAAGAAAAACAATTCTTCTAAAACCACATGCATCCCTTATGTGCACATCCTGACACCATCAACATTTGATAGAAGGAAGGGCTAAATCTGAACATCCGAAAATTTCCAGATCCTCAGATTTACATGCATTGGACAAAGGCAAAGACAGCTCAACTTAAGCAGTAGACAAGCTCATCTCTCTTTGTTGGATTCAAAATCCAAAACAAAATCGAGGGATGGTTACTGCTAAGGAGATCACAATTTCTAACACTTAGAAACACCACCGAAATTCCAATCGTTCTTGGCGAAGTGCCAAGACTAAATCTAGATATTTAGAACGCTTCTAAATCTCTAGTTTTACACGCACTGGAATGACCAAACTTCCAAAACAACAGTCATGGCCGAAACCTGGCTCTGATACCACTGTTGGGTTTCTCTATAGGGTTGGCACAACACTTGTGCACGCAGCGGAAAAGTAAAACATCAAGAAAAACCCAAAGAGATGCGGATCGAGCCATGACGGTTGAATCAAGAAGTTAGCAAAACTAGGCAAAAATTACCTCGGTGGCGTTGAGTCACAACTCAACGGAGAAGCTCCAAACTTTATCTTCTTGCTAGTGGCGAGTTCTACGTGGAATAGTATCCACGTTTCTGCAGAAGTCCACACGAGCGGGAGAACGCCGAGCTTTCCGTCGCACGGAAGATCGGGAAGGAGAAGACCGCACCTTTGCTTTCCCACGGACTGCTAGGTCCGCGCCAGGGATTGCAGCGCCAGCGACGATCGCCGGAGAAAAGGTGGTCAAGGGAGCAAACACGGCGGCGGAACTCTTCCGGCGGCGGGATCGGGATCGGCGGAGCGAACGCGGAACTCTTTCCGTCGGGTTCGATTCGCACAGAGGGGATAGATCGCACATATTCCCGAAACCCTAAGTGTTATATTTATACTTAAAGTATAAAATAAACTCAGGAAAATCGCTATCCGCAGACCACCCAGAACTAGGGTTCAGAATCGGCGAGAATGAATCGGTGAGAATCGGCGACAATCGGCGAGAATCACTGAGCAGGTTCGGTGAGAATCATTCGGCGAGTATCACATTGGATCTGCGAGGATCAGAGTACAATACTCGACGATTCTCGCCGATCGTCGAGCCACGCTCGACGACACATAATGATACTCGACGATCGTCGAGCCGCGGTCGACGACAATAGCCAAGGTAGTCGATCGTCGAGAATCAACAATTGATTCTCGACGATTCTCGTCGATCGGCGAGAATCAGCAAGGTGATTCTCGTCGATCGGCGGGAATCAGAAGACCATTCTCGACTAATGTCTTTGACCCTCGGACGACGAACCTAACCATCCCTTCAAGGCAACCTTTGCCCAACCCGATGATCCTATAAGGCAACACCTTGCCCATAACCCTATTCAGGTCGGTGATTGGTAACCTTTACCAACACAGTCAGTCATCCAACTTCTCCACATCTCTTATGTGCGACCCTGCAGGCTCATATTGCGTTGGCAGTGAGATTAGATGTTTGACCACTTCCAGATCATCATGGTAACTCCAACATCATTGACCAACCAACTTTCACCCCATCCATATCCATCCCCTTGTCCTCCATTTCCACCATCCCAACACCTGAGCCATCCATTCCACTCTCCAGCCCTCCACTTCCAGCATCCTCAGCTATCCCTATTCCATCTACCTCTGCTCCTGTTGTTGAGCATGTAGACCTCTCAGCCCTAGCTGACAAGTTGTATGAGCTAATTGCCCCCAGGCTCTCTCTACTCTTAGAGACCTCATTGGCTCCTCTACACTTGTCAGTGGCAGCCCTCTCTGCCAGGCTTTCCTCTCTCCTTCCTCAGGCAGCACCACCAGCAGTTTGCCTTGATACAGATGTATCTGCATCTAGGCAGGGGGAGATACCATATGAAGCAAGCCTTCATGCTGTTGCTGCTGCTGTTTCTGTTGTTTCTGCTCCTGCTGCTGATGATACTGCTGCTGCTGCTGATGTTTCTGTGTCTGCTGCCTCTTCTGCCACTGTTGCTGTGCCTCCAGAATGTCAGGCTCCTACTGCAGTTCTGGCAATAGACCTAAGGTCTTTGCTTTCTGCCTTTGATCCTGCCTTCTTCAGCTATCTCCCAGAGGTTAATGCTGTCCAGCCCCCAGAAGATTTGTCCAAGGCACTGGTGCCTGTCTCTTGTTGTGACCCTAGCATTATCTCTGCATTTGTACATTCAGTGATTGCTGCTACTGAAGTTGCTGCTGCTGCTGTTGATAAAGGAAACACTGACTTTGCTTCTGAAACTGTTGATACTGCTGAGATTGCTCACACTACTGCTGAAATCCCAATTGCTTCTGATGAGCAGACATCCAAGGATCTTCTGATGACAGAGGCCATTGATGTTGAGCCTGCTGTAGAGTTTGATGTTGTTACTGCTGTGAGTGAGACTGTTACAGTTGCTGCTGTTGTTGTTCCTGCTTCACCTCCTGTATCTGCTGCTGTTCAGCTGAAGAAAGAATTGATGAAGAAAATAGATGCTATATATGATGACCAGAGTTCTGAGACTGATGAATTCAAAACAGACTCTGATGATTCAGCTGCTACCATTGCCAAAAAAGGAAGGCAAGGAGCAAGGCAATGAAAAGGGTTCCTCCTGCAAAAGTCAAGGATAATAATGATATTCCTTATTATATTATGCATAACTGCCAAATTACTGAACATTGGATGCCGTATTCCAAAAACCAGCTGAAAGCCATGAAGAAGAAGAGAAAGTATGAGAAGGGCTCCTCCCAGTTCCAGCACCCTCATCCTCCTCCACCACCTCCTCCTGATGCAGGTGCAGGTGGAAGCTCTGCAAGTCAAGCCCCAGCTAGAAGCCAGGCTCCCTATCAACCCCATGCCAGATCCTACCAAAGGGAAAGCCAATCTAGGGGTTCTTATTCTAGGAGAGGAGGATACAGGGGTAGTCAAAGAGATTTTCAGGTTTATTCTAAAGGGTATTCCAGGCAGCACCCATACTCCAGGGGAGGACATGTTTCATCTGATACTACTTCTGGTCCATTCCCCTACAAGCTAAAAGAGACAGTGTCTGCTAGGCCTCCTCAAGACAATTCTTCCAACAGGTATGAGCCACCTGTACCATTTGAGGACCCTGAAAAGAATCCAGCTGCTTGGACTGCCAGGATGAAGGAATTGGCTGCACTAGATCAGATTAAGAAGGCCAAAGAACAAGGGCTAGACACTTCCAATATTTCTACTATGTCAGAGCAAAGACAAAAGGAACTAGAGAAATATGGTTCCAGAAAGTTCTTTGATCCTGAGAGATATATGGAGTTGCATCCTGCTGCTGTGGTTCCCAGGTCTTCAAAGCAAACATACTTGGGTGCAGCAGATGACACCAGATCCAACAAAGAAGCCCTGAACCCTAACAGAGAAATCAAAATGGTTAAAGGCAAAGAGAAGAAGTGACTTTGTAAGGTGACAATCTTTGGATTTTCTGTCTGCTATCTGGATGCCATATATATATATATATATATATATCTGTGATGTTTCTGCAATGTCTAGCTGTTGTTTTTATGCTTTTCTGATTGTATGATGTTATTTGAACTTTTCCAAAGTCTGTAAATAGTAATCCTAACCCAAATAGGGGGAGATTGTTGGAACACCCTATTACTAATTTGGGTCAGGATCACTATGTCTCTAGGAACCTTTGCTTGACCTTCTGTATAGCTTAATAGGTCAATTAGAATTGAGTCTAATGGTTAGAAGTCTAGGTTTGGAAGCTGCCCTGAAGACCAAGTTTTTCTGTCTGGAGACCAAGTCTGATCGTCGAGCTCAGCACGACGATTCGTCGAACTCCGGTCGACGATCGTCTAGCTCAACTTCGACAGATCATCGAGCTCCATTCGATGATCGCTGAGCTCAACTTCATAATATCGTCGAACTCCATTCGACGATCGGTGAGCTCAGTTCGACGATTTTGACTCTGCTTTCGATCTTTATCTCTGAGCTCAGTTCGACGATCTTTGAGCTCAGATCGACGATTATTTTGCTGCTTAAGTTTTCCAGATCGCTGAGCTCAGCTCGACGATAGCAGAGCTCAGTTCGACGATTTCAGATAACTTCCAGAATTCAAATTCAAATCAGTTAGGAGTTATTCTGCAATTAATTCAGAGATTTGCTAGCCGTTTTCATTTATTTCTGGACCAAGTTTCAAGGGATTTTTCAAGGAATAATTCTGTGGACTTTCCTCCAGAAGAAATTATGCAATTAAGGCTGCAATCAATGCAGGCCAACGACTATCCTTGACAGAGAATGATATTCTATTCTGGAACAGAGAATAAAAGATAGAATGTTTTTGAATCAAAAGATTAACAAGAAGAGAACACACAATACAGATTACAGAGACTCATTCAAAATCTTCTGTCAAAAAGAATTCTGAAGAACACTCATCAAAAGGAGATCAAGCTTTCTCAAATCTTCAGATCTCTTCAGCTCTCAAAGTGTTCAAGGCCAACATTATTTCAAGACTCCAGACACTCAACATTTCAGCCATTGCTGAAACCATCTATTGTTGGAGTTCTACCTTTGAAGGCCTATCACCCTCAGCAAAGCTTTTCTTCCTGAAGATTTCAAGGATTCAGGGGGAGCTTTGACATCAATCCACATAGTCTTCTCAGTTGTTTGAGAAAGAGAAGACTGCCATCACTCTCTCACCCCTACTCTGTAAAGGGTTTCTCAAACTCCCTTCAAAAGTTTGAATCTGGTTTTTGAGCACCTTGTCAAAAGCTCATTGGTGGCAAGACACCTGATCAAAAAAATCTGCTTTGGTTTTTGAGCACCTTATCAAAAGCTCATTGGTGCCCAGGACACCTGATCAACTCATCCTGCAGTGGATTCCTACCTAGGGTGGTAGAAGAGTGGATGTACCCAAGTTTGGGGAACCACTATATTTCCTTGTGTCCTCTGGTTCTGCTTGTTTACTTTTTGTTTCTGGCCTAGATTTTTCTGTGCTTAGTTTTTGCATAGCTTAGTACTGTGATTAGATTTATTTCTGCTTCCCTGCTCACACATATTACAACAATTGTTGTAAAAGTTTGCAAAAGTTTTTATAGCACCATATACTCTATTCACCCCCCTCTAGAGTATATCAGATCTAGTTGCCCTTTCAGAATTATCCTACGCATTATTTGCAATTTGTTTCAGTAATTTATGCACTGAAGCTTTGGAGACATCTGTTGTATGGCGTGTTGTGCAAGATTTATACAGACCATAAGAGCTTAAAGTACGTCTTCACTCAAAAGGAATTAAATTTATGCCAGCGCAGTTGATTGGAATACGTCGCGGATTATAATGTCGATATCCTTTATCATCCGAGAAAAGCAAACGTGGTAGCCGACGCCTTATGTAGAAAGACTGCGTGAATCTTCAACCTTTTTGTACAATACTTGGTGGAGGAGTTCTTATTAATGAACATAACTGTTGGGAGTAGCTACATCAAAACGATAACCCTGATTTGCAACATATTCGGATTAGAACTAAAAAGGGAGAATTATTGGAATTTTCGATTGATGTTGTGGGTGCCTTGAATTACCACAACAGATATTGTATTCCAGTAATTGGTGATAATCAGACAAGGACTTGTGGTGAAGCGCATGGTTCTAGTGTTGCATACCACCTTGGCTCTACAAAGATGTATAGAGATCTGAAGCATATTGTTTGGTGGTATGGGATGAAGAATGATATAGCTAAGTTCATGTCCGAGTGCTTCACCTGCAAGGGTGTTAAGTCAGATCATAGAAGGCCTGGTGGCAAGCTGACGCCTTTGGATATTCCAAGTTGGAAGTGGGAGAGTATCCTTATGGACTTTATTACCGGTTTGACGAGGTCTTCCAGAGGGCATGATTATGTTTTGGTCATAGTTGACAGATTGATGAAGTGTGCTCGCTTTGTGCTTTTTAAGATTGGCTATTCCATGAATAAGATAGCGGAATTGTATTTGGATGAAGTCATCAGACTGCATGGAGTGCTGGTAAGTATTGTTTTGGATCGAGACTCCAAGTTTTTGTCGAATTTCTGGCAAAGTATGAAAGAGGGATTGGGCACTGATCACAGGTATTCAACCGCTTATTATCCACAGACCAATGGTCAGACGGAGAGAGTTAATCCGATTTTAGAAGATATGATTAGGTGTTATATCCTGAACCATAGTGGAGGCTGGGACGGGTATCTTGGACTAATGCAGTTTGCTTATAATAATAGTTATCAGTAAAGTTTGTAGATGGCCCCCTTCGAGACTTTATATGGAAGGCGTTGTCGAACGCCCTTGTTTTGGGCTGAGGTTTGTGAGAGACCTTTGTTGGGTCCGAAATCCTTAGAGGAAATGAGTATTTCTATAACACAATTTTGCGAGAATCTCTGTGTGGCTCAGAAGCATTACGAGAAGTATGCTAATTGACGAAGGGTTGATCTGGAATTCGCAGTTGGGGACATGGTTTTTCAGAAAGGTTTCTCCGATGCCAGGTGTCAAGAGGTTTGGAAGGAACCACAAGTTGGATCCTAGGTATGTGGGACCTTTCCAGATTGTTGAGTGCATCAGAGTGTCAGCTTATAGGCTGGTTTTTCCCGCTACTTTCCTTAGTGTTCACAATGTGTTTCATGTTAGGCAGTTGTGAAAGTGTGTTCTTAGTGATCGTCATGTCCTGGACACGGTGCCCTATTTACAGCCTAATCTTTCATTTGTTGCGGAGCTAGTTCGTATTCTGGAGACTCAGGATCGAGTGTTAGGGAGAAAGACAATACCCTTGGTCAAGGTTCTTTGGTGAAACCAAGATGTCGAGAACACGATATGAGAGTTGGAGTCAGCTATGAGAGAGGCTCATCCTCACCTTTTCTCCTAGTTTCCCTTGGTAAGTATTTCTATCTGATAACCTTTGGTTACTTCCTTTCTGATTTGGATTTGAATTGCATATCAAGTTTCAGGATGAAACTTCTTTTTAGGGGGAGTGATTGTAACAACCCTGAATTTTTGATAATTATCTAAATCCCTTTAGTGGTGTAATAATGACGTAAGGGCGTTACATTGACGCATGGTTAACAGTGCGCCGTCGTTAGTGCGAGATTTTGTTTGTTGGGGCGAGACGGTCAGTTTTTTAGACTCATCGAAATTAGAGTTTTTGACTTGGAAAATTAAAGTAATTAATTTTAAGCGTGTTTGTGAAGTTTGTTGTGAACCGGGCATTCTTGGAGACTTAGTGAATTTTATAAGGATGTTTTGTTATTTTAACTTCGGGGGATTTTAACCCGAGTTTTGTTTGTCGCATCATGATTTTGACTTCGCTGTTGAATTTGTAGCACCAACATTTAGTTTTCGTGCGAATTTCATCGAAAACCACGATTTTTTGGTCGCCCTCATCATTTGAGTTTTTTTTAGTTATTATATTAGCAATTTAATATATTTTATATATATATATATATTTATAAAACGAAAACCCTATTCATCCTTCTTCCCCAAAAGGGTCTGATTGAGAGAGTTGTGAGAGAGCCGATGAGTTTTAATCGTGAACCTTTCACTAGATGTTTCAGGAGCTCTAGTGGGTGAAATCTTCAGCGGAGCATAGATCCGGAAAGCTCTTGCTGAGATCTATGTGTTGGTGGTAGGTATTTTTGTTTAAGTGGATTTTTGATGTTAGGATATTTGACCTTAACCCTTGTTTTGCCTGAAAGGTTTCAGAGATCGTAGGCGAGGAATTCTTGCGGCTGATCCTTGAATCTGAGTAATTGGGAGGCCGTTTTCAGGAGATTTTGAGGTAAGTGGTGGTTTGATCTCTTGCCCCTCTTGTTGACCCTCCTGTTTTGTTGCTATTGTTCATGTTTTCCTTTTCTTTTTCCTTTTCTGGGACTTAGAAATGTAGTAGGATCTGATGCCCTTTTATTTTAGTTGAATTATTATAGTGTAGAAAATCCGTCTAGGTATGATCGTCGAGATAATTCGTGAAACCAAGGAAATCCGTCGAGAGAAGGAACATTTTGGAGCTGAGTCTTTTTTCATCGAGTGAAGTAGAATTCGTCAAGTATTCTCGTCGAATTCGTCGAGTACTGGCTTCGAGTCAAATTCGTTGAGTGATTATCCTTTGGCGTCGAGTGCGTCAAGTGATTATACCTTGGCATTGAGTTCGGTGAGTGACACTAGCTTGGAGTAAAATTCTTCGAGTGATTAACCTTTTGCATCGAGTGCGTCGAGTGATTATACCTTGGCATTGAGTTCATTGAGTGAAACTGGGTTGTAGTCAAATTCGTCGAGTGATTATACCTTGGCGTCGAATACGTCGAGTGATTCCAGTTAGGTGTCGGAGGAACAAGAATTGAAGTCAAAAAGCATTGAGTGGGTTCAAAAATGCGTTGGGTGGAGTAGAAAAATGTCGAGTGAATTTAAATTCATCGAGTATTCTCGACGAATCGGTGTGTACTTAGAATTATTTTTCGTTGGATGAACTTCAATTTGCCGTATATACCTTCGTAGATTTTCTGGACCTTCTTACATCGGCTCGTTATGAAAATTTGATACTAAGTCTTAGGTTTTTCTTTCGTTATCCATACTTTTGGAAGTTCATTTGTGGAATGGGGTTGGTCGTGGATAAAGGACCACCACCTCAGTGTCGGCTTGTGAATCATTACAGCTGGTGGTTTTTTTGGATTGTTGGGTTGTGTTGGACAATGTGGCCACCCCCACAGTACCCTTACGAGTTGTTTGGTCTGTTGGTTTGTGTTGGACATTGTGGCCACCGCCTCAGTACCATGTTTCTTTTACCGGTGTTAATGATTCACGCATTACAGCCAATCAGTCTTTTTCTTATATATATATATTGAAAGTTAATAGTTGCCAACCTAAATCACCTAAAGGGGGGTGAATAGGTGAGATGTGCGTCTTTTTGAGGAATAAAAAATTATAAACCAAAGCATAGATCTATCTACCAATCAAATACAAACGTGACAAGATTTATAGTGGTTCCCCAACCTTCGGTACATCCACTTTCCCTCACTGATCTAGCAATACACTAGACTCGGCTACTCCACTATCTCGGATTGGTAATCAATCCTACCCTCGGAACAATGTTCCTACAAACTCGATCCACAAAACGGATCTACACTCGGAAGGCAAAACTTCCTATAATCTCGGAGTTGAAAAACTCCTACACTCGGAGAAAATTTCTCCTACAACAATGAAATAAACTTGTAAAGAAATACAAACAGTAAATCCTTGTCAGATCTGCAAGAAATCGGCCTAGATCTTCTTCTAGACTTTTCGGCTTTATCGGAATGGTGAAGAAAACCTTGGCAATATCAGATCTGGAACTTCTTGACTTTACTCGATCGAATTAGAGGATGAAGCGTGGAGCGGAGATCTTGATCTGTAAAGCTTTATTGATCTGAATCCTCAAAAAGGTTAAACCCTAGCCGATCGGAAATCTGCGACGGCGGTGGCAGCGAGTTTCGTTCTTGGAGAGAGAAAGAGGAGACAGAATTCTTTTGAGAGTGTACGGCTACAAAATCTCTTAGAATAATCTTTGAATAATTAGATTAGGGTTTGTCGGTTTAGACAAGACCTTTTATAGGAGAGGAGAAGATTAGACTTAAATGATTCATTATGAGAAAGACACGTGGACCAATCACGTCAGAGTTTAAGAATAAGACCGTTATTCTGGACTTGAAGAATTTTCAGAAAAGTCAAGTAAAATACATGAGATGCAACAGAGTACTCGAGTAGGTAGCAGATTACTACTCGAGTACATGAGAAAAACTACTCGAGAGAAAGAGAGATCATTACTCGAGTATATGGAGTCAACTACTCGAGTAAATAAGAATGAAAAGGAATCAGCTACTCGAGTAACAAGAGTGACTTACTCGAGTACTTAAGTACTTACACGAGAGGTGGAGTATATTACTCGAGTAAAAGAAATACTACTCAAGTATATAAGAATGAACTACTCGAGTATATAAGAGACTACTCGAGTCATAGACTTAGAAAATTTCTGTAACAGGGAAAACTGAACTACTCGAGTATAGAAGTTGAAATACTCGAGACAAATAGAACTACTCGAGTATATAAGATGACTTACTCGAGACAAATAGAACTACTCGAGTATATAAGATGACTACTCAAGATAAATAGAACTACTCGAGTATATAACATGAACTACTCGAGTAATTCACTTAGAGAAATTTTCTGGAATGGAATTTTGGATTACACGAGTATAAACACTGGACTACTCGAGTACATGACTTAGACTACTCGAGTAAGTGAGAACTACACGAGAGTCAGAGTCCAATTACTCGAGACAGAAGATAGAACTACTCGAGTACCATATAGTACTACTCGAGTATTTAACTTAGAAAAGTTTAAGAAGAGATTTTTTGTAAACTCGAGAGAAGAAAGGGAACTACTCGAATAGTTGATGTAACTACTCGAAATACATCTTATCTACTCGAGTAAGAGTATTATTACTCGAGTATGAATTCAGTAACTTACTCGAGTAAGTAAAGAACTACCGAATACTTTACTTAGGAAAATTTTTCCTAACAGAAATTTTTCTTCTTCTATGGGATGACCAGCATCAAGTCTTTTCACATAGTCCTAGAGCTTGAATATGATGTGTATCCTAATAGAGAGGCAACACATGAGTCAACACTTTGGAACACACAATGAGGGATTATATTGTATGTGTTGGGTAATGTATCCACAATTACCTGGATTTGAGGAAGCCACCTGTCAAGCTAAGATGAATTCACAATGTATTTGATGAAACCTTTTAAGTTATGCTTGCAGTTATTCCACGCTAAGTGCACTCCAATGTCAGGGTGCAGTAGGTCAATATACACGGGTCTGCACGACGTAATCCCTCGTTGAGCAGATCAGTGTGTTGTCCTACGTGTACTCTCTCTATTGGAGTGTACTTATTTTCAAGTACAGGGCTGTGATAATGAAAGAGCAGACAAGGAGCAAGGATGAGTCAAGGAGCAGCTCATGGGTGGAAAGACGAAAAATCGTCTAAGTGATAATCGACGAGAATCACCAAGTGATTCTCGCCGATTCGGCGAGAATCATTAGTGATTCTCGCCGAATCGTCGAGAATCACTGGCTGATTCTCGCCGGCTAAATCAGAGCGTGTCAATAAGTCAAAATCGACGAGAATCACCTTTGATTCTCGCCGAATCGACGAGAACCACCTTCGATTCTCGCCGATTCGACGAGAATCACCTTCGATTCTCGCCGATTTTGCCTTAGACGATTTTCTGGATCCCGCTGGACCGGATCAAACGTTAAGACGCTGATTTGAACCGCTTTTAGGGTTTCTTCAGGTGGGACCCATAATGGTCATAAAGGAGTATTCTACCGTATAAATACACGCGTATTTTGAACAGTAAACATATAGAAAAAGACGAAGCCGCGCCGCCGACCTTGACCTAGATCGTGATACCTGCTCCGTCGCCGTCGCCGCTCGTGCTAGTTGTTCTCCGCTTTTGATCGTGATTCTTCCAGATCTTCCGGCGACAGAAGCTTAGCCAAGCATAGCGTCTCACGCATCTAACCAGAGATCCTTTGTCTCTTGATTCGTTGATCGGGAAAACCTTCCCCTTCCAAATCGATCGAGACGATCGATCCTATTGTGACCGTTGGTAGACCTTGCTAGCTTTGCTATGAAGATTGAATCTCCAAAGTACAGCAGCCGCACACCGTTGTCGCCGCCGATCCCGAGAACCAAGCCGCTGCCCTTCTTGTCGCCGCCGGTTTCAGGGAGATTCTCTCCAAGAGAGATCTAGGGTTGTGGACTCTTCGTTGACTTCAAGAACACGTCATCGAACGAAGAGGGACACCTTAGTCTCCAAAAGTTGTTTGTATTTCTTGTACATTCTAGTTTCATTTTTGTTGTAAAGGAACGTTGGTTCCTAGTTGTAAGGGTTGGGTGCAACCCGTGTTGTAGGAGTGTTGTCTCCTACGTGTGGAAGGGTTCCTTCTGATAGTGCAAGGATTGGATTTCAATCCTGTTGGTGAAGTGACCGAGTCGTCCCTTGTTGGGAGATAGGTCGAAGGGGGAAAGTGGATGTACCCAAATCGGGGAACCACTATAAATTGCTTGTGTCCTTTCTTTGCTGTGCTATTTTGTTATCTTGTGCAGGTACAATTTTAATTCCGCAAAAACGCTGCAAGTCACCTATTCCCCACCCCCATAGGTGAAGGTAGTTGACACTAGGTGGACTTTCAAGTGGTATCAGAGCGAGGTTTCTCATCAAAAAGGTTAACACCTTGAGTAGAATCCTACCACCAGTGTCAAAAGCATGGAGCTGGATCATGGGATCTCTCCACTAAGACTTCCCACGTGCACTAAGGAGTATTATCCCGTCTGGAAGATGAGAGTATCCTATTACCTGGAGGCTATCGATCCTCGAGCATCTCTCATCTTAGAAGAGGGTCCTTTCATTCCTATGAAGACCTCCGGCTCTGGAAAGGATATTCATATCCCCAAGTATATTACTGAGATGTCGGAGACTGAACTCTCATTATTTAATCTGGACAAGATGATTCGTCAAATCATCATGGATGTCTGGTCTGGACCTTCTCGCTCTAGATTGGAAAAATGTGGGACGGCCAAATCTATGTGGGTAACCATCTCAGAGCTGATGGGGGGATCAAAGAAAGCAGGGATCTGCTATCAGCTAGAGGATGAAGCCTATGTGGGGGTCCTCGCCTCTGAAGATGAAGGCAAGGATCAATCGGACAGCATCAGAGCTCTGGTGTCCTTGTCAGAGACTGAAGAAGAAATTGAGGAAAGCAGTTCTGATGAGGCTGACACAACGGTCTCTGGCGCTTGTGGCAATAACTCTGAAGAGCAGGTAACTTCTTCATCTTTCCCCTTCTCTCTTGAAGTTCCTGAAGACAGGAATTGTCACCCTTCAAAAAATCCTGATTCCCTGAAGAGAGCCCTTCAGAAAAGCAACCTACTTGTTGAGGAGAAAGCTCAGGAGATTGCTCGGCTGAAGATCTTGTTGGTTCTCCAATTGGCATCCAACAAGGTCAAGGACTCTAAAATCTCAGATCTAGAGAGTAGTCTAGAGAATGAGAAAAGGATAGTATCCAACTTTTCCAAGGTTGATGCTATGAAGAGAAAGGAAGAAAATGGGTGGATCTCCCGAATTATCAATTCATGGAGAAATGGGGAAACGGTATTCCGACCCCCCACTCCAGGCAGGAAGGGTACTCATCATGCCTTCAGGTATGATCACAGGAACAATCGTGGTCACTGCAAGGGTGATATGTCCTCATGTGGAGACACCCATAGTGCAAGGGCTGTCATGGCCACCCATGAGAGAATACCTAAGTCTCATTCTGAGCCCTTTGTATTCTCGGCCACTGCCCCAACTCGGCATGAATCTGCTGGTATCAGCTCTCAGAATGCTTCTCACCACCCGAGGACACAGGAAAGGGAGGTTAGAAGTCATGCAGTAAGTTCTCATGGGGACTCTGGAAGGGTGCTGACTGAAATGAAGGCACCACCTCCCAGGCCTCATGACGCTCGCTACATGCATTCCTTCCACCCTTCCAAGTATCACGGTGGAAGAGGCAATTTTGGGAGTAGATCCGGATCTATCTCGTTTGGACCTAGGACCATAACTACCTCAGTCATTGGATCAGGTCAGAAACGGAGGTACGACATTCACACGGGTTGGTGCTGTGGTAAGGTGGGACACTTTGCCATAGACTATTGGCACAACCCCTCTGTGTCAAGGGCAAGGGCCTATCCACATCTTCTGGGAAGAGGTAGTCTTCCTGACAGGATTTCTGAGGGAAGGCATTCGAGGTTTTATGCTAACAAGAACCTAGGACCCAATATGTATTGGGTTCCTAAGGTAAGGTAACTCTCTTTTGCAGGGTAGTCTAGGTTCCCGTAAATATGATGGGAACTAGACAGAAGAAGTTTCAAGACTGAATTGGAACAAATATCTGGAATAACAGAAGTACTATCTACAATGGTATACTCACATTGAACACCTGGTATACCTTAACCAGAGGGGCTAAATTATAAATCTCATAATCCCAGGTATTTTTGATCAGCTCAAATACTTGAGTCATATTGTATCGACATTTACATATATATATATTTATATATACACATATATGTGTGTACACCTAAGGAAAGGTTAACACTGTAAAAATAAACCTTAGATACATTAATAAAGATTTAATCTGTAAATTCACTGGTAGATTCGAGAACAACCATCTACAGGCATAAATCAGTTCACTGAAATTTAAAGAAGATACGTCTTTGGAAATCACTAAAACTTACAATTGACATCAAGAAATGTATGGAAAAACCCCGCTCAAACCCTCAATAAATTGGTATTAAGAAATATATATATATATAGAAGATTTTTAAACCGTCTTAATATCAGAAGATTTCCAGAATCACTAGGTGGACTTGCAAGTGACTCTCGAGAATCCAGCATGCCTCTTAACCCGTAGATTCCTCTTGAAGAATCCCGTCGATTTCGACTTAGACAAACTCCCGCTGATCCCTTGTATTTCGCGTTTCGCACGAAAACCCAGTTAAAACCCCGTTAAAACCCGTCGATATCGCGCAAGAATCCCGCCGACCCTTCATATTCCTCATTTCCGTCGAAGTGGCTCATTTCCGTCGATATCCTACAAGAATCCTGCCGCTCCTTCCGACGACATCCCGCAGGAATCCCGCAGCCCCTTCCGTCGACATCCCGCAGGAATCCCGCAATTTCTTCCGTTGATATCCCGCAGGCAACTCGCCGATTCTTCCTTCCGTGGATCACTCCTCTCTCGTCCAGGGATTTCTCCGCGGTTTCGATCAAACAAAGTCGCGAGCGCCTCCCGGTTTTCCGTCGTCTCCGTCGATTCTCACCGTCTACGCTTTTGGGTAACCACATCCTCACCCTTACAGGGACTTTAATGTTAGTGTCGCTTCCCTCTTGATTTCTGATTAGGCGTAGAATTGGGATTCCCTCCCTAGGTTTGCAATGGCTCCAAGGACAACCGCCGGCCTGGTCACTAGATGTGAGTTGGTTCGAAGAGGGTTCTCACATGCTTCGGATGAATTCAGAAACATCATCATCATGCTTGAAGAGGCTGGACTCTCTTTCATACTATAGCACCCGTGCAAAATCTTGGACAAGGAAGTGATGGAGTTCTTCGCAACCGCCAAACTCCGGAATGAAGACTCTCTCATCAAGAGTAAGGTTGCAGGTGCAAGGATCAAGATGTCTGCAACCAAGCTGACCCAATACTTGCAGCTCACTAGTTCTGAGCATGAGGATTATCTGGAGGAACAGGATAAAACCAGGACATTATTATTCTGTGGACTCTCTCGAGGAACCAGATCGATAAAGCGAAAGGAAATGAATGAGGAGGGGAAACTTCTGTCCGACATCATTGGGAAAGTACTGATATGCAAACCCGGCTCACATGACCACATCTCAGCGGACATGTTCAAGATCCTTGTGGCGATTGTCTGCAGAAAGAGATTCAACTGGGGGGCGTTGCTTTTGAGAAGATTAAGGACACTCTCAGATCTCCAAGTTTTGGAAGAATCATCAGCCTATATCTCAATCAGTTAAACAGAGATGGGTTTGACATGAGTAAAGGAGTTCCATTGCATTATTTGAAGAAAATGGACTCCAGCGTATTTGACAGATGGGAGAGACGCATCGGGCAGGCTGCCATGGTAGAACAACAAGAAGAATCTCCTGCCAAGGATGGAACTGTAGCTGATTCCTTGGTTATCCCCAGTGAAATTCCTGATGCACTGACTGCAGGAATTGAGGGGGAGCCTCTACCTGCTTCTGCTAATATCATATCTGGCATCTCTCAGATAGCTAGAGATGCAGTTGCAGATCTACAAGTAGAAAGTGAAGCTGTGATGGAAAATGAGGTGGCCCTGAAAGTGAATGATCTAGGAGCCGGAGGTAATGTAGAGGAAAATGATGAGGGAGGTTTGGAAGATGATGCAGCTGAGAATGATTTCATGGATGATGAGGATGAGGAAGAAGGAAATGCGAGACAGGAAGTATTGGAGCCTCAGGACATCACTGAAGTTCCATCTGAAAAGCAAGCTCCGGAGATCGTTCCTGAGAAAATTAGTGCAACAGTGGAGGGGGGAGTCCTCTCAGCAGAGACTGCTATGTACTTCCGAGAAATCTACTGAGGCTGCAAGTATTCCCCCCTTAGAGACTGTGCTAGTGTCCAGCTCTACAAGTGAATCTGCTGAAGAGCAAGGTCAAGGAATGCCTCAGGATCATCCACTACGAGCTGATCTAGCTAATCACACGGTGAATGTTATTCAAGGTATCGTGGATGAGCTCAAAGCATCTTTTGAGAAAGCTCAAAATAAAATGTTACAAAGAATTAAGAAATCTGAGAATCTCATGCTCAAGAACGTTGTGGAAATCAATCACAAACTGGATTTGATGGAAAAGATGATTGAAGACAAGTATACAGCAGCCGGCCAAGTTGTAACTCTTCTTATGGACGGATTGAAAAAGAACACCGATACTCTCGCTGTAGTGAATCAGAATGCTCATGTCGTAGCAAATAACATTCAAAAGTTTGATGGTAATATGGTGACTCTTAACAGCAATCAACAAGCCTTGATTACCGAGTTCTCCAAGACTACAAAGCACATTGATGAGTCACTGC
Organism: Platanthera guangdongensis; assembly: GCA_039583875.1. Lineage (NCBI taxonomy): Eukaryota > Viridiplantae > Streptophyta > Magnoliopsida > Asparagales > Orchidaceae > Platanthera > Platanthera guangdongensis. Next base: position 16,387,961 of record CM077154.1, read on the forward strand.
ATTCTTATGCAAACTCCATTGCAGTCGAAGCCAAAAAGGGGGAGAAAGAATATACAGCTAAGATGGCCGAGCTTCAAGAAATCATAATCAAAAATTTTGAGCAGTCAAACATATATGTTTATGACAGTTGCTGGTGGATGCTCAAACAAGCGTTAGGCGCTAATATCCCTGAAAATCCTGAGGGTAATCCTGCTCCTAAAAATAATACTGCGGCTAATGAGGGAGCAAGTGCTGAAGAAGTTCCTTTAAGTGAAGCTGATGCTCATAGGGCTGCTAGGGCCACCTCCAAGGCAAAACTGATGGCAATGATTGACCAAGGAGCCCTAGCAAAAGCTAGGGACAAGAGAAAATCTCAAGAAGGGACATCTAAGGAAACACAAGCTGAATAGAGAATCAGATTGAAGGAGGATGAAGTAAGGAACGAAAGGTGGAGTCCGGTATCAAAGAGTATTATCTTGGACACGTTCTGGCTACAAGAAAAAGGGGAAATCAATCGGAATGACGTATACAGCCAGCATGAGTGGGAGCTGCACAAGACATATGAAGCTAAACGGAACATCTTCTTCAGGACCAACACTGCGGCAGATAAAGCTCCTCCTCCCAGATACTATCCAAAGCCCAAGGAGTACGTTGAGAGGCAAAGAAAGAAGTTTTTGGCTCAAAAACATAAGGATGACCTAGCCAAAGAGCAATAGACAGAAATTTATAGCTTGTCATTGTCTCATGAACACTTTTATCTTTTCTTATTGTTATATGAACAATCTTGGGAATATATATATATATATATATATATATATATATATATATATATATATATATATATATATGTATATGAATTTATGATTGACTCAAGCTTTGATCTGTTTGCCTCTATTTCCTTGTGCCGCATCTTTAAATTCTATATGTTGTATATATTATCTGGATGGTGGTATTCATCTTAGCTAGTAGGATTTTGGCTTCGTCAAATAGGGGGAGATTGTTGGGTAATGTATCCACAATTACCTGGATTTGAGGAAGCCACCTGTCAAGCTAAGATGAATTCACAATGTATTTGATGAAACCTTTTAAGTTGTGCTTGCAGTTATTCCACGCTAAGTGCACTCCAATGTCAGGGTGCAGTAGGTTAATATACACGGGTCTGCACGACGTAATCCCTCGTTGAGCAGATCAGTGTGTTGGCCTACGTGTACTCTCTCTATTGGAGTGTACTTATTTTCAAATACAGGGCTGTGATAATGCAAGAGCAGACAAGGAGCAAGGATGAGTCAAGGAGCAGCTCATGGGTGGAAAGACGAAAAATCATCTAAGTGATAATCGACGAGAATCACCAAGTGATTCTTGCCGATTCGGCGATAATCATTAGTGATTCTCGCCGAATCGTCGAGAATCACTGGCTGATTCTCGCCGGCTAAATCAGAGCATGTCAATAAGTCAAAATCGACGAGAATCACCTTTGATTCTCACCAAATCGACGAGAACCACCTTCGATTCTCGCCGATTCGACGAGAATCACCTTCGATTCTCGCCGATTTTGCCTTAGACGATTTTCTGGATCCCGCTGGACCGGATCAAACGTTAAAACGCTAATTTGAACCGCTTTTAGGGTTTCTTCAGGTGGGACCCATAACGGTCATAAAGGAGTATTGTACCGTATAAATACACGCGTATTTTGAACAGTAAACATATAGAAAAAGACGAAGCCGCGCCGCCGACCTTGACCTAGATCGCGATACCTGCTCCGCCGCCGTCGCCGCTCGTGCTAGTTGTTCGCCGCTTTTGATCGTGATTCTTCCAGATCTTCCGGCGATAGAAGCTTAGCCAAGCATAGCGTCTCACGCGTCTAACCAGAGATCCTTTGTCTCTTGATTCGTTGATCGGGAAAACCTTCCCCTTCCGAATCGATCGAGACGATCGATCCTAGTGTGACCGTTGGTAAACCTTGCTAGCTTTGCTACGAAGATTGAATCTCCAAAGTATAGCAGCCGCACACCGTTGTCGCCGCCGATCCCGAGAACCAAGACGCTGCCCTTCTTGCCGCCGCCGGTTTCAGGGAGATTCTCTCCAAGAGAGATCTAGGGTTGTGGACTCTTCGTTGACTTCAAGAACACGTCATCGAACGAAGAGGGACACCTTAGTCTCCAAAAGTTGTTTGTATTTCTTGTACATTCTAGTTTCATTTTTGTTGTAAAGGAACGTTGGTTCCTAGTTGTAAGGGTTGGGTGCAACCCGTGTTGTGGGAGTGTTGTCTCCTACGTGTGGAAGCGTTCCTTCCGATAGTGCAAGGATTGGATTTCAATCCTGTTGGTGAAGTGACCGAGTCGTCCCTTGTTGGGAGATAGGTCGAAGGGGAAAGTGGATGTACCCAAATCGGGGAACCACTATAAATTTCTTGTGTCCTTTCTTTGCTGTGTTGTTTTGTTATCTTGTGCAGGTACAATTTTAATTCCGCAAAAACGCTGCAAGTCACCTATTCCCCCCCCCCCCCCCCGCCCCATAGGTGAAGGTAGTTGACACTAGGTGGACTTTCAGTATGGTCCTTTGTTTGGTGACCCATTATAGACTGACATTGGTCTACACTTCCCATAAGAATCCTGCAAACACATAACTCAAACCAAGCATCAAATACAACTTAATTCATCTTAGTTCAAAGGTGACTTCATCAAATCTGGGTTAGTGTGGATACAATACCCAATAATCTCCCCCTATTTATAGAAGTCAGAACCCTTTACACTAAGGTGAATTATGGACATAAAAAGAATGCTAAGTAATAAAGTAGTGCAAGCAAGCATAAGACTAAGAAAAAGATAATGAGATCAAAAACTTTGACTTATATAAGTATGATTATCCAAAAATGTCATTAACAACAAAAATCCATTTCCACAACTCATGAGTCCTTTTGGCTAGTTCTGATGATGTTGTCTATCTTGTTTCTCCTGTTGTCTACTTTGATAGCTGTAAGTCTTGGGATAATACTTAGGTGGCCTTGGAGGAGCAGCAGGATTGTTTCTTCCATATTCTCTGTCATAGATCCTCCTTTTGGTCATGGACTTCTCATACAATTCTCACTCATGGGAACTATAGTGAATATTTCTGCTCTCATGGTAGTCCATAACTAATTTGAGAGTTCCTAGGATGAGATATTTGGAAGTGGGAGAGCAAACCTCAGCATGTTCAGGAGCTTGAGTAGGAACAGACTTACTAGCAGAAGGACCTTCACCATACTTTCTTTTCTTCTTGTATGTCTGAATTTTAGGAGGAGCCTTGAAGAAAATATCTGCAGGACCTTCAGCCCGACCCTGAGTATAGGTATTAGGAGGGGAAACTGAATCACCAGGCCTAGGAGAAAAGGTAGGTTGAGGAGCTTGAGATGGAGCATCAGCAGCTAGAGGGTTCAAATGATGAGGGATAATGGTAGGATCAGTAGCAAATTCTGGAAGGATCTGGTTGTGCATCCATACTGCAGTGTCATATGTGTGGAATTTGACACTCTGTATCTGAGCTAGGACATCATCATGGATCTCTTTAATTTTTGCTTCCCATAATTCTTTCTTGATGGCACCAGATTTTTCTAAATATTCTTTTACCAACTTCTCCCCCTTTCTGACTTCAACAAATAGCTGGGAGATGACATTATCTTTGAAAGTGCGAACTTCTTCACAAATTTTCATCTTAGTGGCTTCAGCTCGTTTGTCCAATTCCATTTGATTATTAGCAAGAGTCAGACCTTGCTCCATAACTTGTCCAACACTAGTTATGGTGTGGTATAAGGCTTTGCCACCAATTTGCAACAGATGTCTGAGCTGATCAATATTATGTTGGATCTCAGCAAATCCTCTGCTCATCTCATGTTCTAGAGCAGTTACCTGATCAGTTACAGTCTTGATACAAGTGTCAAAGTAAGATTTCTGTTCTTGAAGGAGAAGAGCAATCAGAGTTATCAAATTTGAGGAGGCAGGAGCTGTAGCAGTAGGAGGAGCAGAAGTAGAAGGAGCAGAAGGAATAGGAGGAGCTACCCATGGAGCTATTTTTGAGAGGGTAACAGAGATCTGAGCTCTTGTAGTGGGTAACATGGCATCCCCTTTATCCATTATCTGAGGGAGAGAGAAATCCAAATTCATGAGAGGAGCTTCAGCTGGCTCAGGTGAGAGCTCATCAGAAATGAGAATTGTTTCTTGCTATTCTTTGGGGGCATCAGGAGATTTTGCTAGAGTTCTTGCTGGAGAATTTTCTGGAGACTGCACAGGAGTTGTGTCCTTGGGAATGTCAGTGACTGGAGCATTTGTAAAGAGAGTAGGAGGTGGTTCATCTCCAGTTAATTCCTCTATCATGTCATTGATGACATCATTGGTAGATAATAAGGCTTCTTGAACTTGTTGATCTATGAGGATATCATCTGGAGTACTGGTGGAGGAGTAGGTGGAGGAGGAGTAGGTGCTGGAGGATATGACATCCTGGCCTGAACAGTATGAGCAGGCTCCCCCTCAATAGGTGCACCAGAGGAGCTGGGGACCTGAGATGGAGAAGGAGATGGAGTCCTGTCCTCTATGTCTATAGCTTCAGTAACTTTGGCAGCTTGAGAGGGATTTTGCAACTTTAACTCTCATCTCTATATGGAGGAGATGGAGCCCTTCTTCATGTGGTGAATAATGCTCCCCTTGGAGAAACTGAATACCTCTGGATTTATCTCATGGAGAAGCAGGGAAATGATTCTGGCATAGTTGGGAGATTTTATACTCTCCTTTATTTTGGTCAGAATCATCAAGCCAAACTGAAAGGCTTTTCTATAGACTATAGCTTGCATCAATTCAAAGAAGTAAAGGGTTATAGCTCTGATGGAGTTTGTTTTACATAGAAGAATCTTGCCAATGACATCAACCAAGAATTTTCCTTCAGCATTCATATCAGACCTATTGATGTACTTAGCATCAGCAGAAATTCCACAAAATAAGCAGGTTCTAGAATATTCTTCATTACCCAGAACATCATCAGCATCTGGAACTGGCAGTCGAAGGAGTTGAGAAACAGAATTCTGGGTTAATTTTATCTTGATACCTTTAACTGAAGACTTCAATACTGTGCCATGGCGCTTGACCTTTACATTCCTGAAGAATTCTGCTACATCTGGGAAGAGAATACGACACGATTCTTGAAGGATGAAAGTTAATCCGGAGGTGTCGAGGAGAATTATGAGATGATGAAAGTCGTCAGAGAGCTCTGCAATCCCGGTGGCGACTAACTCCGATCCCACACCGATCTTAGAGACGGCGACCATGATTCAGAAGTCTTGGAGATGTAGAAACCCTAGAAAATGTCGACGGGAGACGGAAAGGGCGCGGCTCTGCAACTTATTGAGGAAGGCGAATAGCCAGTCGGGAACTCGAGAGAGCGGAAATGATTTCGTGTAGGGAAATTTCTGGATTTTCTTATTTATATAACCATAGGTTTAGGTCTATTTATTTGAAAATGACTGAAGGAACCCATAGAAGAGGCGGCATAAGCCTTGGTTTGCGCATAAGAAAATTTGAAAAACATGACACGGCACATACACGAGTAGATGAATTATGAGTTACTCGAGTAGGTAAACAAAATTACTCGAGTAGGTGAGAGAGGTACTCGAGTAGATGAGTGAGGTACTCGAGTATGTGAAGTTGACTACTCGGGTATGTCAGTCTGCTACTCGAGTATGTCAGTCTGCTACTCGAGTTGGTCAACTAGACTACTCGAGTATGTCATTCTACTACTCGAGTAGGTCATATACTTACTCGAGTAGGCTGTTACTTACTCGAGTCAAAAACATAAACTTTTGAAAATTCCAATATTTGACTAACCTTTGAGCCTTGAGCCTTCTTGAAAGTCCAGCTTCTTCTAGTCTTCTTTGTTGAGCATCCCAAGTTCTGTTTTGAATAATGAGATCTTGGTCTCGTCCAGCAGCTTCGTGAAAATGTCTACAATTAGCCTATCTATAGGGATATATTGAAGGTCTATGTCCTCATGCTCCACATGCTCCCGGATGAAGTGATACCTTAGCTCTATATGCTTTGTCCGGCTGTGCGAGACTGGGTTATTGGCTATTGCTATTGCGCTGGAGGAGTCGCAAAACAATGGAATCTTTTCAAACTTCATGTTGTAGTCTTCGAACTAATTCTTTATCCAAAGTAACTGTGCACAGTAACTACCTACAGAGATGTACTCTGACTCGGCCGTTGAGATTGCCACACAGTTTTGCTTTTTGCTACTCCAGGAGATTATCCTTCTTATAAAGAATTGGCAAGCCCCTAAAGTGCTTTTCCTGTCGTCTTTGCTACCTGCAAAATATGCATCTGAAAAACCTATTAGTTTGCTATCATTACTTCTTGGGTACCATAAGCCAAGATTTGCTGTACCTTTAAGGTATCTCAAAATCTGCTTCACAGCAGCGTAGTGAGATTCCTTAGAGTTGACCTGAAATCTAGCACAGACACATGTTGAGAACATTATGTCAGGTCTACTTACAGTAAGGTAGAGCAAGGATCCAATAATGCTTCTGTACTTGGTTTCATCAAAAGGTTTCCCTTTTTCATCCTTGTCCAGAGACATTGTTGAACCCATTGGAGTCCTCATCGAGGTTGCGTTCTCCATTCCGAATTTCTTAATTAGCTCTTTGGTGAACTTGGTCTGTGAGATGAAAATTCCATCTTCAGACTGTTTCACTTGAATCCCTAAGAAATACTTCAGCTCGCCTATACTGCTCATTTCAAACTTCCCTTGCATAAGTTTTGAAAACTTCTTACAGAGGTTGTCATCAGTAGAGCCAAAAATAATGTCGTTGACATAGATTTGCACTAGCAAAATCTTGCCTTTAATTTCCCTAAGAAATAATGTCTTGTCCATCTTTCCCCTTGTGAACTTGTTCTCAAGTATAAAGCTAGACAGTGTCTCATACCAAGCTCGAGGAGCTTGTTTCAGACCATATAATGCTTTGTGTAGTAAATAAACGTAATCAGGAAAGTTAGAATCAACGAAACCTGGAGGTTCTTCCACATACACCTCTTCCTTTATGTCACCATTAATGAAGGCAGAATTCACGTCCATCTGGTAGACAGTGAAGCCTTTGAGTGCAGCATATGCTAGGAATAACCTTATAGCCTCCAGCCTTGTCACTGGAGCGTACATCTGGTCGAAGTCAATTCCTTCTTCTTGACGATAACCTTTGGCTACAAGTCTGGCCTTGTTCTTTACTATCGTTCCATCCTCATCCATCTTTGTCTCAATGACGTTCTTACCTTTGGGTCTTGGAACAAGCTTCCATACTTTGCAGCGCTTGAACTGGTTCAGTTCTTCTTCCATCGCCATTATCCACAATGTATCTGAGTTTGCTTCCTCAAACTTCTTTGGTTCAACCTGCGAGAGAAAACTTAAATATAGATTCTCATTAGTTGTACCTCTTCGAGTTCTGACACCATCCCAGGGATCTCCTATGATCTGGTCCATGGGGTGATCCTTTAGATGTCTGAGCTCTAGAGTCCTTGCATCTGGATTACCTTCTATCATCGGAGTGACTTCTTCATCTTGGATGACTTCTTCATCTTGATCATCAGCCTCTCCAATAGGGGTTGGAGTGGTGATCTTGATGAACTTTTCACCTTTATCTTCTGACGGTTCATCCAAGCTAATTTCTTTCAGCTTTGCACCTGCATCTTCAATAAGCACACTAGAAGAGTTGCTTTGCAGCAAACTTGTCTCATCAAATACAACATGTATTGATTCTTCTACGACTAGGGTTTTTCTATTAAAAATCCTATATGCCTTACTATGACTACTATAGCCTACAAAAATACCTTCAAAACTCTTTTCGCTAAACTTAGTAGTATGATACTTGCCATTGTTGAGCACAAAGCATTTACAGCCAAAAATTCTAAAATATGAGACTGTCGGTTTCCTGCCCTTCAGAAGTTCGTAAGGTGTCTTATCGTGGTTTTTGTTTATGAGGGCTCAATTTTGCACGTGGCATGCAGTGTTGACGGCTTCAGCCCAAAAGTACTCCGGAAGTGAAGCATCACTCAACATGGTCCTGCAGGCCTCTATGAGTATTCTATTCCTTCTCTCGGCCACTCCGTTCTGTTGTGGAGTACGAGGAGAGCAAAACTCATGAAAGATACCTAAGCTTTCATAAAATTCTGTCATGCCCCCAGACTTAAACTCTGTACCATTGTCACTTATGATTTTAACTATGGAGCAGTTGTACTCATTCTGAACTTGCCTGACAAAATTAGTAAAGATGTCGAAGGAATCTGACTTGTGTTTCAGAAAGAACACCCACGCAAAGCGCGAGTAATCATCAACAATTACCAACGTATAATACTTGCATCCTAAACTTCTAATTTGCAGTGGACCAAACAAGTCCATATGCAGTAGATGAAGACATCTATTAGAATCCTTGCCAATAACGCTTTTAAAGGTAGCCCTTATTTGCTTGCCTTTCACACATGCATGACAAGGTCTATCTTTGACGTACTTGACATTTGGGGCATCACGTACTAAGTTCATTGAAAATAATTTATTTATGGTTTTGAAATTAATATATGCTAATCTCTCGTGTCATTGGTCACCAATAGACGCACTATCTTTTGCTAAAAAGCACACTGGTGTCGAAGAATCTATACAAATGAAATTCAAACAGAAAATATTTCTGCTTCGAGTGTCGGATAGAATCGTTTCCATATTGTCAACAGATTTTATCAAGCACTTGTCAGCGTGAAACTCAACTATGTATCCTTTATTGCAGAGTTGGCTTATGCTTATAAGGTTATGTTCCAAACCTTCAACGTAAGACACATCTAAGAAGGATACATTACCGTTAGTAATCATGTCGTAGCCTCTAGTAATTCCATGGTCTGAACATCCAAAGATGACCTTTGGTCCATTCACAACTGGAGTAAAATTCTGAATAAGGCTTCTTGTCCCGGTCATATGCCGAGAGCATCCACTGTCCAAATACCAGATTGGCGTTTTGTTAGCCTTTGGACATTCCTGCAATCACAATCAGTTAGCCTTAGGAACCCAAATACATTTGGGTCCTTTGTCTTGGGTTAGAACACTCCCCCTACGAATATTAGCATTAGGAGTGGTCTTCCTCATATTGCCAACATGTGGGGTTGCAGCATTTCTAGAATTAAACCAGCAATCAATGGCAAACTAACCAATTCTGCCATAACGCCAACAGTCAAATTTGTTATATCTTTATCTTATGTTCTCCTGCTTGACCTTTTGGAATTGTGGTCTAGCAGGGACAGCATTCTTGGAGGAGGAAGCTTCATGATGATTACAATCACATGTTTTCTTCTCCTTCATTGGCTTTTCTACAACAGGCTTTGCCTTTGGTGCCTTCTTGAAGTTATGGCCATGATTGAAAGGGCCATAGCTCTGAATAATCACTTCTTCATAAGGTGCCTTAAAGACACTTTCACCAAAGTTTCTGGGTCGAGTCCATCCTTGATAACAGGACTTTGGCTCTACATAGGTAGGCCTAGCAAAGTGTCCGTAGGATGAGTCAAGATCAAACTCATTTGAAGGAAATATAACCTTTTTGAACGTGGTCTGATCTTGAGGGGCATTCCCCTTCTCTTTGGCTGAGCCTTTTTGGAGGACTTACTCTTCCGTTGAGCCTTATTTCTCCTAGAAGACTTACTAGGAGGTTCTTCATGGCCTAGTCCAACACCCTTGGCCTTGGTTGAGAATTCAACAACGAATGGAAGAACATTCTTAGGATTAGAGAAACTTTCAACAAGTTTCTTTTCAGCTGCAAGTTGTGCTTCTAGTTCCTTGATGATTTTCTCTTTGAGGTCAAGGTGCTCAAGAGCTTTATTATATTCGTCAATAGTATTATTGAAGTTCTCTTCGAGTGAGTCAGTCTTTGCGACTTTCTCTCTCAAGACGCTCTCTTCAGCTTTGAGAGACTTTATTTCTTTAGCCTGAGTTTTCACGACTCGACGACATTTGTCGTAAGCCATGATTAACTCCTTATATTGGGCCATGAGTTCTGACTCATTGTCAGAAGAGCTATTCTCACAATCATGTCCAGAAACTTCAGAATCAGAAAGAGGAGTGTGAGAGTTTACCTTCCCAGTGAACTGGGGCTCTTGTTCATCATCAGTTTGAGCCATGAGTCCAAAATAGGCTTCTTCTTCTTCACTCGACTCAGATGAGTGAGAGTCACTAAGAGTCTTGCCCGTTTTGGCCATCAAGCTCTTTTCTGTCCTCTTCTTGTTGTACGAGGACTTCTTTTCCTCTCGTCTACCACCATCCTTCTTCTTGTGAGGGCAGTTAGCGATGACGTGTCCTGGCTTATTACAACAATAGCAAATAATGTTAGTCGAAACGTGTTTGTTCTGTTTAGAATTATACCTGTCATGTCTACTTGAGCTTTTTCTTTGCCGATCACCATCACGTCGTGATCTTCTATAGGAGGCATCCTTGCCTTTCCATTGCTTCTTCTTGTTCAAGAATTTCTTGAACTGACGTGAGAGTAGTGAGAACTCTCCTTCTAATAGTTCAGAGCCTGAGGTGCTTGGCTCTGAGGTTTCTTCTTCACTAACTTCTGGTGCTGGAGTAGGAAAAACAACCTTGGACTTCTTAGAGATGTCTGCTTTTAGAGCAACAGACTTCTCTTTGAATGCATACCTGCTCTTCTCTTCTTCAGCCTTTCTGGTGTTGAGTTGAAGCTCATATGATATAAGCTTCCCGAAGAGATTCTGAGGATCAGTCTCGACCAGTTTTCCAAACTCCCTTATGGCACAGACCTTGTTATCCCATTCCTTAGTCAGGGATCTCAAGAATTTATCATTTAGCTCTCCATTAGTGAAGACTCTGCCATAGACTCTTAGACCATTCACTATCTTGAAGAAATTCTCAAAGGTGTCAGCAATGGTATCCTTGTTTTCTTGTCGGAAAGCCTCATACTTCTGATTAAGAAGGGATCTTCTGTCATCCCTCACTTCTTTTGTACCTTCCATCAAGGTAGCTAATGACTGCCACATCTCCTTCGCAGACTGGTAGTTAATTAGGTTTTGCAGCATTGAATCATAGACTGCACGTGCTATAATATTTTTTGCATGTTTGTCCAATGGACAAGTGCAATCTCATCTTTATCTAGATCGATAAGTTTCTTAGGGACTTTCTTAGTTGGATCTATAGTGGAGACGGTCATGGGAATGGAAGGACCTTCTTCAACTATCATGAAGATCCTTGGATCCACAGCTTCCATGAAGAACTTGATTCTCTCTTTCCACATAGGGAAATTATTTTTGGTACACACAGGAAGCTTGGCAAAATCCTTAGCCTTGTCCATTTTTGGTAGATCTCAAATGACAACTATTGAAGGATCTGATCAAGGTGTTAACCTTTTAACAATCAACCTCGCTCGGATACCAATTGAAAGTTAATGGTTGCCAACCTAAATCACATAGAGGGAGTTAATACGTGAGATGTGCGTCTTTTTGCGGAATAAAAAAATTATAAACCAAAGCACAGATCTATCTACCAATCAAACACAGACGAGGCAAGATTTATAGTGGTTCCCCAACCTTGGGTACATCCACTTTCCCTCACTGATCTAGTAATACACTAGACTCGGCTACTCCACTATCTCGGATTGGTAATCAATCCTACCCTCGGAACAATGTTCCTACAAACTCGATCCACAAAACGGATCTACACTCGGAAGGCAAAACTTCCTACAATCTTGGAGTTGAAAAACTCCTACACTCGGAGAAAACTTCTCATACAATAATGAAAAAAACTTGTAAAGAAATACAAACAGTAAATCCTTGTCAGATCTGCAAGAAATCGGCCTGGATCTTCTTCTTCTAGACTTTTTGGCTTTATCAGAATGGTGAAGAAAACCTCGGCAATATCAGATCTGGAACTTCTTGACTTTACACGATCGAATTAGAGGATGAAGCATTGAGCGGAGATCTCGATCTGTAAAGCTTTCTTGATCTGAATCCTCAAAAAGGTGAAACCCTAGCCGATCGGAAATTTGCGATGGCGGCGACGGCGAGTTTCGTTCCAGGAGAGAGAAAGAGGAGACATGATTCTTTTGAGAGTGTACGGTTGCAAAATCTCTTAGAATAATCTTTGAATAACTAGATTAGGGTTTGTCGGTTTAGACAGGACCTTTTATAGGAGAGGAGAAGACTAGACTTAAATGATTCATTATGAGAAAGACATGTGGACCAATCACGTCAGAGTTTAAGAATAAGACCGTTTTTCTGGACTTGAAGAATTTTCAGAAAATTCAAGTAAAATACACGAGATGCAGCAGACTACTCGAGTATATGCAGCTCTACTCGAGTAGGTAGAAGATGACTACTCGAGTACATGAGAAAAATTACTCGAGAGAAAGAGAGATCATTACTCGAGTACATGGAGTCAACTACTTGAGTAAATAAGAATGAAAATGAATCAGCTACTTGAGTAACAAGAGTGACTTACTCGAGTACTTAAGTACTTACACGAGAGGTGGAGTATATTACTCGAGTAAAAGAAATACTACTCAAGTATATAAAAATGAACTACTCGAGTATATAAGAGACTACTCGAGTCATAGACTTAGAAAATTTCTGGAACAGGGAAAACTGAACTACTCGAGTATAGAAGTTGAAATACTCGAGACAAATAGAACTACTCGAGTATATAAGATGACTTACTCGAGACAAATAGAACTACTCGAGTATATAAGATGACTACTCGAGATAAATAGAACTACTCGAGTATATAACATGAACTACTCGAGTAATTCACTTTGAGAAATTTTTTGAAATGGAATTCTGGATTACACGAGTATAAACACTGGACTACTCGAGTAGTAGATGAACTACTCGAGTACATGACTTAGACTACTCGAGTAAGTGAGAAATACATGAGAGTCAGAGTCTTATTACTCGAGACAGAAGATAGAACTACTCGAGTACTATATAATACTACTCGAGTATTTAACTTAGAAAAGTTTGAGAAGAGATTTTCTGTAAACTCGAGAGAAGAAAGGGAACTACTCGAGTAGTTGATGTAACTACTCGAGATACATATTATCTACTCGAGTAAGAGTATTATTACTTGAGTATGAATTCAGCAACTTACTTGAGTAAGTAAAGAACTACTCGAGAACTTTACTTAGGAAATTTTTTCCTCGCAGAAATTTTTCTTCTTCTAAGGGATGACCAACATCAAGTCTTTTCACAGTCCTAGAGCTTGAATATGAAGTGTATCCCAATAGAGAGGTTACATATGAGTCAACACTTTGGAACACACACAATGAGGGATTATATTGTATGGTCCTGTATTTGGTGACCCATTGTAGACTGACATTGGTCTACACTTCCCATAAGAATCCTGCAAACACATAACTCAAAGTAAGCATCAAATACAACTTAATTCATCTTAGTTTAACGGTGATTTCATCAAATCTGGGTTAGTGTGGATACAATACCCAACATGTATATATATGTGTGTGTGTGTGTGTGTGTGTGTGTGTGTGTGTGTGTGTGTGTGTGTTTATATGCATACCTCTGCAGATGTTAATGAAGCATCACTCTTTGTCGCACTTGGTGCACTTTTACATAATTAACTTCATGAATTCTTCATTTGTTTACTGAGTTTTGATATAGGTGCGGTGGTTTGGCAGTTTTCCTGTCTTGGGTTGGTAACCCTTAGACTTCTCTTGTTCATTTACTTTTGGTTTTTATTTCCACTTGTTTATTCTTGCTGAGGCATTCTTTTTTTGAATGTCTCAGGCTCGGAGCAGTAGCGATCTGAGAAGCTAGAGTTGGTGGTTCTTGTCGTGGGCTTAGTAGCTGTGGTTTTCTTCCCTCACCTTCATGAGGTTGTTTTGTTCTTCTTGTTTTAGTTCAGACATACATTTTGTTCTGTGGGTTCGTGTCAGGTTGTTGATGCCCATGATGAATTATCGCAGATGTTAGAATATTTGGTAGTTGTTATGCTTATTTCTTGCTATTTGTCATTCCTACTTGCTCTCTGGGATGACTTTATATTAGGATTACATGTTAGTTATTTTCAAAGTATAAAAAGATAAATATCTTTATCTCGTACTCATAGCATCTCTTTAAATCAAATGTCACTCTACTTTAACGAATGTAAAAGCTCTTTTAATACTTATATTAAATCTAGATGTGTGCATATCATGAATAGTCATATTAGATCTTCATACTCATATAGGGTTATAAATGTAATGAACCAAGTATTGTTTTGCTGCATATATGTATATTTTCACCAGTGTACTAGTTGATCCACTTTACCAAGAGATATGACTATTAAAACTTAAGCTCAACTCTCTTTTCATCATGATAACCTTGAGAATTTTATGAAAAGTCTTAGGAGTAAGTTCTTGTCTGAGCATCTACAGTTGTTCCCTGCACGGCGTGGCATCACAGAGCATATTTTCTCTTACTCTGATATATTACAAAATGCTGAGAAATGTTGGTTGTGATAACCTATCTACATACCACTCATACATGGTCAAAATTTCAGGCCCATGCAAGGAGGCTAGAGTTAGTAATGTACAAATTAATGTTTAGGACACCCCTTAGTAAGAGAGTAATGTTATAAGCACACCAATATTAGTTATTGCCACACCAATTCTAACTTAAAAAACACAAAAAACCATAACTCACCTCCATTAACTGCACACCAGTTCGTTTCTCTCTTCCGCATCCGACAAACGACGCCCGAGCACGACATTTGAAAATCCCCAATCTTCCTCTCCTCCCAGTACGGCTTCGCCACCGAAGTCGTGTTCTCCTCCTTGCCGGTGCTAAAGAACACCACCAGAAGAATGCCTACCTAGGCCCCCTCCCTTCGTGCTTTCCAGCCAGTAACCCTAGCATTGGATTTCTTCCTCGTCGGTGTTGAAGATCTCCGCCGAAAGAATGCCATCGGAGACCTAATTTCTTGCTCCTCACTTGGCCTTCCCTTGAATGTAAGTTCCTGGCATGATTTTTTAGTTCCTCCTTCATTGCTTCAGACAAACCCTAAATTTTGATATCCTTTTTTATCTTATTTCAGCGCAAAAGCAATGGAGATTTCGGATTAAGATGTGCTATTTTGAAGATTTAGAAGTCTATTTCGGATTATTTGATACTTCCTCAAGCATTAAGGTATAATTTTTCTTACTACTGTGCATTGCAAATCTAGTATGTGTTGTTTTTATTATGCATTTGTGGTTGTGTAAATTTGAGAAATGTGTTACTAAAAATTTTTAGAAATACCAACAAATGTTTTTTGGATTCTCTTGTTTGTAGGATGGAAATTGTTCCCAAATTAATTGAAATCGATGTAGGAATGCACTTTGTTATATATATGATTTTTTGTACAAAAAAAGCTTAGTTGAGTGAGTTTACATTGTTGCGAAAGGGTTGGGATTCGTTGCTACTATACAAAGAGCAGACAAAATTGATGGGAAAACTAGTTTGAAGAAAGGGTTATTTTAAGAGAAAGGGTTATTTTAAGAGAAACTTAAGGAAAACTAGTTTGAAGAGATGTGGATGTCAATTTCTCCTACTTGGTCAAAAAATGCATATTGTTGAAGTGTGGAAAATTGATGTTAAATGCGGCACACATAATCATCAGGTTGTTCATTTAGAGGCACATAGTTATGTCAGTAGATTAGATGTTGAAGAAGAAAATATAGTTGAAGAGATGTACGACTCCAGTGTGAAGCCTCGAAAAATACTAGCCTCTTTGAAAAAGAGAAATTCCTCCAATGTTTCTATTATGCAAACAATATACACCCAAAAAGTTAAGTTGTATATGAAGGAGCTTGATGGTGGCACTCCTATCCAATTTCTTTATAAATGTATCAGAGATGTATATTATACTAGCTACAATTATGTGAATCTTGATAGTTTTAATTTGGAGAGTATATATTTTTCTCACCCTACGTCTATCCAACTGTGTAATATGTTTCCAGATTTTTTATCATGGATTGCACATATAAGACTAATCGCTATAGACTACCACTACTTTCTATGGTTGGGCAGACTTCTACAAATTTATCATTTTTTGCTGCATTTGCATTCATATCCAATGAAATTGAAGGTAGTTACAAGTGTGTGTTGGAGTGTTTTAAAAGTATGTTGGCTCCAACTACTTTGCCAAATGTGTTGATAGTGGATAGGGAGATAGCCTTAATGAATACAATCAAGGTGGTGTTTTCTCAAATAAGAATTATTTTATGTCAAGTTCACATAAATAGGAATATACTAACTTATTGCAAGAAATATTTCAAGCACGAAAAAGAATCTGAAATATTTTTATCTGAATGGAAATTACTGGTTTAGTCTCCAACTATTCATGATTTTAATATGGGATTAAATGATATGTTAAGCAAGTATTCTGAAAAATATCCCGGGGTTCTTAAATATATCCTATTTATATGGGTTGATCCATACAAGGAGTACTTTGTTTCTGTACAATCTCTTATTCGCTGAGTAGGACCAAGATCCTCCAAGGACCAGGATTGGGCTTGATTTGGACTTATAATTGGATCAAGTAAGAAAGCGTGCGGGAGTGCTCTCTCCATAAGTAGCTGGGAGGGCTCTCGCCCAAGGGTTGAGTAGTGCCATTTCATCGAACACCAGTTCGTCGAGCCATGGCAGAATCATGGTCGGCGGGAAGGCTCCCGCCCTAGGCAGGTGTAGGGGCTCGCGCCTCAGGATGGTGGGAGCCTATTGTACTTTAGCATTGAGTGATGCTTCTCCACTCAACGCTCCCGTCAGCCTTTGGCGTTGAGTGGTGCTTCTCCACTCAACGCTCTAGCCAACTTTTGGCATTGAGTGATGCTTCTCCACTCAACGCTCCATCCAGCCTTTGGCGTTGAGTGATGCTTCTCCACTCAATGCTCTCGTAAACCTTTGGCATTGAGTGATGCTTCTCCACTCAACGCTCCAGCCAGCCTTTGGCGTTGAGTGATGCTTCTCCACTTAACGCTCCAGCCAGCCTTTGGTGTTGAGTGATGCTTCTCCACTCAACTCTCCAGCCAGCCTTTGGCATTGAGTGGTGATTCTCCACTCAACGCTCCGGCCAGCCTTTGTCATTGAGTGATGCTTCTCCACTCAACGCTCCAGCCATCCTTTGGCATTGTGTGATGCTTCTCCACTCAACGCTCCCGCAAGCCTTTGGCGTTGAGTGATGCTTCTCCACTCAACGTTCCAGCTAGCCTTTGGTGTTTAGTGATGTTTCTCAACTCAACACTCCAGCCAGCCTTTGGCATTGAGTTATGCTTCTCCACTCAACGCTCCCGCCAGCCTTTAGTGTTGAGTGATGCTTCTTCACTCAATGCTCCCGTCAGTCGAACATTTTCCAGGAGGTTGGCCAAGTTGGCAGACGATGATGGGAAAGAGCCGGGAGCAGGGAGGCAGAGAGAGCAGATGGAGCAGAGAAAAGAGAAAAGGAGAGAGGAACACCGAGGATAGGCACTGCAGCAAGGTTGGGGGTCAAGAGAGCCGAACAACAGGTTGGGCTGGAGGCCCCAGGAAGGTCACCCTCAGGGGCAGGGTGGTGGTGTCCAAGGTAGGGACAACCATCGTGAGCAAAGGAGGTTCAACCAGCCAGGCTGGAGACAGGGACAGAGGGTCCCTCTCCCAGCATAGCAGTAAGCGATGGAGATAGTGAGGCGAAGAGGAGGAAGGAGATGAGCTCGGGGAGGAGCAAGGAGGAGAGAAGGAAGGGTGACGTTGCCCTTCTGTGACTTTCACCAGGTGGAGGGTCATGCAATGGCCACCTGCCCGGAATTTCTGGAGATGAGTGGGACAAGGGGGCAGGCCCAGCAACAAACCCCCATAAGGATTGAGGAAGTTCTATCAGAAGGAGGAGATGATAGGTGTGAAGACCGGGTGTACGTGGTAGCTCGGGAAGGGATCAGGGTGATCCACTGGGGTGTAGGGATCGAAGCCGCCCATAAGGGGATCTTTCAAACCATGTTTCGAAGGAGCATCGCCTCGACCTCTCAGACCCCACCCCCCCCCCCCCCCCCCCCCGCAGGAGGAAAAGATCACTTTCTCGGTGAAAGACATGCCTGACTATGAAGACCCATTCTGCGATGCTTTGGTGATCCAGACGGCGGTGGAGAATTTCACGGTCTCCCGGATTCTGGTGGACAACGGGAGCTCAGTGAACGTAATCTTCAAGAAGGCCTTTGATGAGATGAAGGTGGAAGCTCGGAGGGTCCTAGACTCAGATGGACCATTGTTCGGGTTCTCGGGGGAGCGGAAGAAGTTGAGGGAGGGGTAGGGCTGCATGTGACGTTGGGGGGTATCGAGGAACTATTGGTTCGTCATCGTTGATGCTCCAAGCAGCTAAAATATAATATTTGAGCATCCTCTCATCAGCGCCTTTCGTTGTATCCCCCCCCCCTCGTTCCATTAGTCCCTAAAGTTCAGCAGCAGAGGAGTGCAGGTCACGATCAGGGGGGATCCAAAGGTGGCAAGGTAGTGCTACGTGACTTCCGTTAATACTATATCTTGGATGGCGGAGGCGGAGGAGCAGGAAAAGGAGATGGCGAGGAAGGAGGAAGCTGCGGGGGAAGGAGTGATGAGCCTGGGTGAGGCTAGGGTGAAGATTGGAGAGGAAGCTGCGAGGATGGAAGTAGTGAGCCTGGATGAGGTTGGGGATGAGGTTGAGGGGTAGGTTGTGGAGAAAGAAGGGGAGAGCCTAAGTGAGGTTGTAGATAAGGCATCGGGGGAGCAAGGGGTAGAGGGGGAAGCAGAGGGGTAGACCCAGAGGGGAGAAGGAGTGGAGTTATCTGGAGGAGTCCTATTGGAGGCAATAGAGGTTGAGGTGGTAGAAGGTGAGGAGGATCTAGGAGGAGAGGAGGAAAGGGCAGGCTGGGAGTAGTTTAGGCTGGAGCTGGCGAAGTAAGTCGTGGAGATGGATGTCATCAACAGGGCAGGGAAGGTAGAGAAGGTGAGGGTCACCGGGGTCTTGCGTTCCGAAGACCAGGCAAGGATGCGAGAGTGTATCCAAAAGAATGTTGACATCTTTGTCTGGAGTGCGACGGACATGCTGGGCATTGATGCTGATGTGGCTTGCCACCGCCTGATTCTGGACCCAAAGACATGCCCCATTCTCTAGAAGATGTGGACCATCGCCACAAAGCTGAAGGATCCCATCCGTGAGGAGGTGAATAAGCTTCTCGATGTAGGTTTCATTTCGGAAATCCAGTACCCAGGCTAGGTCTCCAATATGGTAATGGTAAAGAAGGGTGATGGAAAGTGGCGCATGTGTGTAGACTTTTCTTTATTGAAAAAATCATGCCCTAAGGATTGCTACCCCCTGCCTCGGATCGACGCGCTGGTTGATTCAGCCGTCGGTTTTTCTGTTATGAGTTTTTTGGATGTTTTTTTAGGTTATCACCAGATCTGTATACATCCCCCCGACGTCAAGGATGTCTCCTTCATCATGAGGGAGGGATGCTTCAGCTATAAAATGATGCCCTTCGGGCTAAAGAACGTGGGGGCTACGTACCAGCAAATGATGGATTGGGTGTTTAGAAACAAAAGGGGAAGTAACCTGGAGGTCTACATAGATGACCTCATGATAAAGAGCAGGGATGTGGAGTCACACCTTCCTGACTTGGAGGAGATGTTAGTGACCCTATGAAGGTTCAAGATGAGGTTAAACCCCCAAAAGTGTGTCTTCGGGGCAAGCTGAGGCAAGTTCCTTTGACACCTTCTAACCCCGCCGGGGGTCGAGCCTAACCCGGATAAGGTGAAGGCCATCGTGGAGTTCGAATCGCCTCGCAATGCCAAGGATGTTCAACGCTTGACGGGAAAGCTAGCCGGATTGAGTCGCTTTCTCTCTCATGCCGGGGAGAAGTGCTCGCCTTTCTTCAAAATGGTTCGGGTGAACAAACAGTTTGAGTGGACGGAAGAATGTGAGGAGGCATTCCGAGCGTTGAAGGCTCAGCTATCCCAAGCGCTGCTCCTGTAGATCCCGAAGGAGGGAGAGGACTTAGCCTTGCACCTTGGGGTAGCAGTTGAGGCTGTGAGCTCTGTGTTGGTAAGAGAAGATGGGAAGAGGTAATTACCTGTCTATTATGTCAGTAGGATCTTGAAGAAGGCTGAGCTACGCTACCCCATCCTAGAAAAGTTGGCTTTCTCTCTAATCATCTCGGCCAGGAAGCTCAGGCCATACTTCCAGGCCCACTCGATCAAGATGGTGACTAACCGCCCACTGCGCAAGATCTTTGAAGGGGTGGAGCACTCGGGGTGGTTGGCCAAGTAGTTCTTTGAGCTCAGCGAGTTCGAAGTCTCTTTTTTGCCGAGGCTGTCCATCAAGGCACAGGTGGTGGCAGACTTCTTGGCCGACTACGTCATGGAGATGGAAGGGGAGGAAGAGCTGTAAAGGGAAGCGTGGAGGATGTACGTTAACGGAGCTTCGGGGAAACATTCCCTTGGAAGAGGGGTAGTGTTGGTAAGCACCCAGGGCATCACCATAAAGCAAGCAATGGCGTTGTCCTTCCCAGTCACCAACAACCAGACAGAGTATGAGGTCGTCATAGCTGGGTTGCGGTTGGCTAAGGAGCTCAGGATTCACAATGTGGAAGCATTCACAAATTCACTGGTGGTGGCATCCCAGATCAAGGGGGAATATGAAGCTCGGGAGCCGACCCTCCAGAGGTACTTGGCCATGGCGAGGGTGAGCATTGGTTGGTTCCGATCCTTTTCAATTCAGCATGTCCCTAGGGAAGAGAATGAAGCAGCGGACTGATTGGCCAAGCTTGGACCCCGAGGGGGGGGGGGGGTAACCTTGACCGAGGTATTTCATCCAGCAATCGAGGAGGGGGGATGATGGAAGTTGATCGGTGACCCTCATGGGTGGATCCCTTCGTGACCTTCTTCGCCACGGGCAACCTCCCCGAAGGGGTCAAGGAGGCAAAGGGCTTTCATCATAAAGCGGCCCACTATCTTATGCAGGAAGGGAGCTTACATTGAAAGATGTTATCAGGCCTTTTGGCGCGATGCGTGGTGGAAGAAGAGATGCCAAGGATTTTGGAGGAGGTGCACTTCGGGGAGTGTGGAACCATTCAGGAGGTAGAACGCTAGAGGCAAGGGTGGTCAGACATGGATACTTCTGGCCCACCCTAAGGAAGGATGCAGCAGAGTTTGCGAGGAGGTGACAAAAGTGCCAGCTCTACGCCCCCCTCCAGCTCCTGCCCGCTCAACGGCTCCGAAGCATCACGGCGCCATGGCCCTTCGCCATTTGGGGGATGGACCTAATTAGGTCGTTTCCTCCGGCGAGTGGGCAGAGAAGGTTCCTCTGTGTCATGATCGACTATTTTTCAAAATGGCTGGAGGTCAAGGAGCTGGCCAAGGTAACCTCCCAAGTCATCAAGAACTTCATTTGGGGAGAGATCATCTGTAGGCACGGGCAGACTCAAGCCATTGTCATGGATAATGGACCACAGTTTGCAAGAGAGGAGTTCATAAGCTTCTGCACTCAGCTGGGTATCGACCTAAGGTTTGCCTCCCTTCACCACCCCAGGAGCAACGACTAGGTAGAGGCGGCAAACAAAATTATAGTGAACCTGCTCAATAAGAATGTGGAGAACCTAAGGGGGAACTGGGTGGAGCAGCTCCCCTCGGTGTTGTGGGCTCTGCGAACAACCCCAAGCACAGCCACTGGCGAAATCCCCTTCAAACTCTCGCATGGTTGTGAGGCTGTCCTACTTGTGGAATTTGAGGTTCAATCCCCACGGGTCGCGGCCGCATGCAGAGGAGGCGAACCATGGATGGAAGGGAATGAAGTGGAGCTATGACTCTCATTAGACATGGTGGAGGAACTTCGTGATGTGGTCGTAGTCATGCAGGAGGAGATAAAATGAAGGATAGCCAAGTACTTTGACAATCATGTCAGGATAAAGCATTTCAAGGAAGGGGACTTGCTATTGAAGAAGGTCGACGCCGACCACCTCCAGAATGTGGAAGGGGAATCGATTAGTCATGCTTAAAGCGGTGACGACCTGAAGCGCTTCTACCCTTAGTGGGGGACAAGATTATAAATCTTATTTTTAATAAATTCATCGAGTTGTCTCATGATTGGTTTCTTTTGAGAATTGGAAAAAGAGGTTGGTAGTTTGCAAGACCCTGAGAAGATCCCGCTGTTAAGGCTCTCATTAGCTAGCAGGTCTATAAGGCACACTCGGCCCCGGGTAGACCCACTGGTAGGCTCTCACTAGCTGACAGGGTCGTAGGCTTGCCTGGCGGGTAAGGGAATACATCGAGTGGTGATTCCGCTGCGCACACTCTCCTAGCTGGCAGGGCTGGAAGGCACGCTTGACCCCGGGTAGACTCGTTGTCCAGACTCTTATTAGCTGGGCAGGGCAGTAGGCACACCTGGGAGAAAGGAAGGGAGTTTGAAGAAAGAATTGAGAAACTAAGCAAGACCTCGAGAGCATCCCAATGCTCAGGCTCTCATTAACTGGCAAATTTGGAAGGCTCACTCGGCCCCGGGTAGACCCGCTACCAGGCTCTCACTAGCTGGCAGGGTTGTAGGCTCGCTTGGGGGTAAGGGAATACCTCGAGTGGTGATTCCACTGCGCAGGCTCTCCTAGCTAGCAGGGCTGGAAGGCATACTCGGACCTGGGTAGACTCATTATCTAGGCTCTCATTAGCTGGGCTGGGATGTAGGCACACATGGAAGGAAAGGAAAGGAGTTCGAAGAAAGAGTTGGGAAACTAAGCAAGACCCTGAGAGAATCCCACTGCTCAGGCTCCTACTAGCTGGCAGGTCTGGAAGGCGCACTCGGCCACATGTAGATCTATTGACAGGCACTCACTAGCTGGCAGGGCTGTAGGCTCACCTGGGGGGGTAAGGGAATACCTCGAGTGGTGATTCCGATGTGCAGGCTCTCCAAGCTGGCAGGATGGAAGGCACGCTCGGCCCTAGGTAAACTCGCTGTCCAGGTTCTTATTAGCTGGGCAGGGTTGTAGACACACCTGTGGGGAAAGGAAAGGAGTTTGAAGAAAGAGTTGGGAAACTAAGCAAGACCCCGAGAAGATCCCGCTGCTCAGGCTCCTACTAGCTGGCAGTTCTGGAAGGCGCAATCGGCCCCGGGTACACCCGCTGTCAGGCTTTCACTAGCTGGCAGGGCCAAAACTACCTATCACCACACATCTTCCCAAAACCCCGAGGTAGTAGTAAGGGGGGACGGGGGTACATGAACACAAAGGATCGCCTGTAGCAGGCGATGTGGGACTAACCCCAACCACAGGACCGCGGGGATATTCCGCCACACAAGGGGGGCCCACCGGGGTCAACACCCAGACCTGGAATGTGATGGGGAAAGCCCAAACATGCGGTCCCACACACACGTGTCCTGCTGGCAAATATAATCTCAACACACCCCCGCAGCAGGACAACCTCCCTCTGATACCATGTGGAAACCACCCGTCACCACACATCTTCCCAAAACCCCGAGGTAGTAGTAAGGGGGGACGGGGGTACATGAACACAAAGGATCGCCTGTAGCAGGCGATGTGGGACTAACCCCAACCACAGGACCGCGGGGATATTCTGCCACACAAGAGGGGCCCACCGGGGTCAACACCCAGACCTAGAACGCGATGGGGAAAGCCCAAACATGCGGTCCCACACACACGTGTCCTGCTGGCAAATATAATCTCAACACACCCCCACAGCAGGACAACCTCGCTTTGATACCATGTGGAAACCACCCGTCACCACACATCTTCCCAAAACCCCGAGGTGATTGTAAGGGGGGACGGGGGTACATCAACACAAAGGATCGCCTGCTACGAGCGATGTGGGACTAACCCCAACCACAGGACCGCGGGGATATTCCGCCACACAAGGGGGCCCACCGGGGTCAATACCGAGACCTGGAACGCGATGGGGAAAGCCCAAACATACGGTCCCACACACACATATCATGCTGGCTAATATAATCTCAACAGGCCGTAGGCTCGCCTGGGGGTAAGGGAATACATCGAGTGGTGATTTCGCTGCGCAGGCTCTCCTAGATAGCAGGGCTAGAAGGCACGCTCGGCCCCGGGTACACTCGCTGTCCAGGCTCTCATTAGCTGGGCAGGGCTGTAGGCATACCTGGGGGAAATGAAAGGAGTTCGTAGAAAGAGTTGGGAAACTAAGCAAGACCCCGAGAGGATCCCGCTTCTCAGGTTCCCACTATCTGGCAGGTCTGGAAGGCGCACTCGACCCCGGGTAGACCCGCTGCCAGGCTCTTACTAGCTGGCATGACCATAAGCTCGCCTGGGGGGTAAGGGAATACCTCGAGTCATGATTCCGCTGCGCAAACTCTCCTAGCTGGCAAGACTGGAAGTCATGCTCGGCCCCGATTAGACTCACTGTCCAGGCTCTCATTAGCTGGGCAGGGTTGTAGGCACAGCTAGGGGAAAGGAAAGGAGTTTGAGGAAAGAATTGAGAAACTAAACACGACCCCGAGTAGACCTGCTGCCAGGCTCTCACTAGCTGGCAAGACTGTGGGATCTCTCGGGGGGAGGAAGGAAAAGGGGATTTTTTAAGTGGTCCTGGGTGGACCCGATAACCAGGTTAACATCAAGCAGACAGGGCTATTGAAATCATTACAGAGTCATGAAGCCCTTGTTAACAGGTTTACAAACGACTAACTTCAGTCCTAAGCAAGGATGGGATGGCACAAACCCCTCTTGGCAGGGCCCTCAGCATAACCCTCTCGGCAGGGCTCTCGGCTAGGCTCTCGGCAGGGTTCTCAGCATAATTCTCCCGGTGAGGCTCTTGGCCAGGTTTTCAGCAGGGCTCTCGACAAAACCCACTACGTAGGGCTCTCGCCACAGCCATCTCGCTGGGGATCCCGACAAGCAGCTCTCAGCGGGGTTCCCAACACGGTCCTATTAGAAAGGCTCTCGTCATGCCCCTTCTGGCGGGTTTTACTTGGTCAACTCTTTAAACGGAAGGCGGTCATCATCTAAGATCCTAAGAGCCTAAGGTTGGCGCAAAGGTAACAAACATTCCAGTGACAGAGCAAACTTTCCAACATAATATAAAAAGAGTTAAGTATCAGTGGGGGAATCTCGCCCCTTAAAAAAGTTACAATAGTTAAAGTTCACAAAAATGAATGTACAAAAATCAAAGCATGATTACAACGGAGGCTATTGAGCTGTTTCGCTGGAGCTCCTGCTAGAGGTTACGGTGGAGTTTCCACTAGGGGTTTAGCCGGAGGATTCGCCGGGTGAGCTTCCGCTGGTTTCCACATTCAGGACAAGCTCTGCCGCATTGTTGGTCAGAGAGTCATCCTCTCCCGCAAGTTTGGGGATGGGCTCGAATAGCCAGGGCAGGATCCCTCGCACCGTGAGGGTCTCGCCTCCTTCGTTCAAGAGCGCCGACTCCCGCAGCACCTCGATGACCATCTTGGCGGTGGCCTGCATGTTCTCCTGAACGATTGCGTTGATTTCGTATACAGAGTAGTGGCCTGGGCCAGGGCTAGAACCTCCTCCAACCGCTTCACCTCGGCCTGCAGTAGCTAGTTCTCTCCCTCGACACGGGCCACTATCATGCAAGAAATCTCGGCTTCCACGGAATCCTGCAAGACTGTACGATTAAGCGAAAGGTGTATATATGAGAAAATGTTGAAGGAGACCGAGAAACATTGAAAGATCCCACTTACCTTGGCGGCCGAGCGAGAGGAGAGAAGTTGTTGAGAGGCAACCAGGTCGGCCTTCAGGGTGGCAGCTTCCTCCGCCGTGACATCCCTCGCCCTGAGCATATCGACGAGGTTCTGCTCTATCATGAGGGTGTGGCGTCCATCCATGTGCGAGAGCTGGACTGTGCAAAGTTTGGCCTGGGCGGCGTCGAACATAAGGTCCTAGGATGCCGTCCGGTCGAACGTGTATCCATCCTCTTGGCTATAGAGGTCGTAGCCTAGCGTGAAGGTGTGGTCGGTGCTTGAGTCTCGCTCCCTCCAGGAAGGTAGAAGAGTGGAAAACGCGATGCGGTTGGTGGTATGATCCCACTAGAGCAAAGGCAGGCCATCCGTATCTTTGTACTTATCGTCGAAGCCCAAATTATGGTGCCCTCTCGGCACCGGCATGTGAGAGGACTCGGCCGGGGTCTCTGTGATAGGCGGGAGGACACCCATCTCGCTTGTAGCTAAAGTGGTCTCGGCGGAGGCTTCTGCGGCGGGTCAAGTGGAGACCGCCATGCCCACAACTGAAGGGGTCTCTATGGGGACCTCGGCGGAAGACTTGCCCTTGTTCGTGGCTGACGGCTTCAATTTTTTGAGAGGAGTGGCTAATTGGGAGCCTGGTTTTCGCTTCAGGGCGCTTGGCGTGGAAGAGTCTCTTGGCTCCTCCCGACAAGCTGTAGCGGCGGACTTGGCGAGACCCAAAGGGTCAACGAGTGCCCTGGTTTCATCGAAGGGTTGATATAGGGGAACCTCTCACTCACCTGCAAGTCCTATAGTAAGTTAACTCCTCCTCTCGAAGCGGAAGGTTACAAGATTAAGTTCAGAAAATTACCTTTGCCGGGGGGTACCGGTTGGAGGGAATCCAGATCTCGCCGGAGTAAAGGGGCGTCGAAGGCTTTCAAGCCAAAGAACTCGACGAGGGCGCCCTCTTGCTCCCCGAGAGCGGGAGGCTTATAGGTTGCATCGTCGTATTGAATGGGGGCAAGAGGATTGTTGTCGAAGGCCCCGGAGACGAAGACGAACCTCTCTGCAAAGTGATGATGCTTGTTGGCGAGACCCGCCGTCTTCACCGACTGTCCAGAAAAGAAAACTGATTCTCCCTTGGCCCGGAAGTTGAACAACTTCCGGAAGATCTGCAGGCCGAACTCTATCCTTTCCGCCCGCATATAGAAAGAGAAATCCACCAGGAGGGCGATGAAGTTGGTGTTGGGCTGGGCCGGCACTACAACATAATAACGCAGGGCCTGACGCACCTCTGGCCAGAGGGGGAGGCGGAAGCCTGCCACGAAGTGCTCCAAGGGGATGGCGAGCTGCCCTTCTGGAGGAAGGTTAACCCTGTCTTCGCTCCCAGGCTTTCTTGCGGCGAACCCCGGCGGAATGAAGTTCTCGGTGATCATGAGAAATTTCGCCTTCGTGAGCCGACAGGGGGGGGAAGGCGTGGTCCAGGAAGGTTTGCGCGCACTTGGAATGACCTTCTCTCTCGCCTAACATCTTGAATGGAAAAAGAGAGGAGAAAAAGGTCGGGGAGGCGAGAGCCTTTGCGCTACAGGGATCGGCGAAAGCAGTTGATAGGGGGACGAAGGTTCGGGATGAAAGAAGTAAATGCTGGGGAGTAAATGAGGTAGGTGGATCTTCCTATTTATAGAAGATACTGTAATTATGAGTTGTCTTAAAAAATACGGTGGGAGAATGGTCAACGGGTCAACAAATCTGGATGTCTTGACTCCTCGCTTTCTGTCATGTCCCGTCAGCTCTCCTTGGACCTGCAGGAAGCGAGAACCTCCAGGGAGGGCTAAGA
Organism: Platanthera guangdongensis; assembly: GCA_039583875.1. Lineage (NCBI taxonomy): Eukaryota > Viridiplantae > Streptophyta > Magnoliopsida > Asparagales > Orchidaceae > Platanthera > Platanthera guangdongensis. Next base: position 16,415,448 of record CM077154.1, read on the forward strand.
AAAAGACAAATAATCTCAGTGTGTGAGAAGTATTGAGCAAGGCATATGAATCAGCCATTCACAAAGTGTCAAAGAACACAGATATAAAGGGGCTCTCGTCGGGCGAGAGTCCCCAAACAACAATAGCAAGAATGATAATAATAATGATGATAATAATAAATAACCCTTATGATAATTATCTGATGCCAAAAGGCGCAAGGGGTTCAAAGGAGAAGGGTAGGTTGGGAGGATGAGAAAAGAAGAGGTTAGCCCCAAGGGCTCAGTACGGCACCCCCCCCCCCCCCCCCCCCCCCGCCAACGACCTAGTTCTCGCCTGCCAGACCTTGGAGGGTCTCCCGGGTCAAAGAAAGTCGTCAAGGTGGTTAGCCCCTGGTTGGCAAGGCGGAGCTGATCTCGCATCCGCTCGACGTGTCTTCCGGGGGAGGTTTTGGCGGAAAGCGTGTCCCGGGATTCCGCCCCGCCAAGGAGGTATGCGTAGTCCCGCTCAACGATCGCCAGCTGCCTCTCCATCTTCTCGTGGATCCTCTTCACTGCTGCAGATTTATCCCATTGCTGCCGCGCAAGCTTCGACAGGACTCCCACAATCCTCTGCCTCCATTCCTTGCCGCTTCCGGAGGCCTCGAGAAAGTCCTCCATTTAGCCGGCGGAGGGGAGGGGCGAGTCGTCCCCTTCTTCTTCTTCTTCCTCTTCATCTTCATCTCCTTCCCCTTCCGCTTCTTGCTCCTTCGGCTCTGGAGGATAGATTTTGGTCAGGATAGGAGAGGAGTGAAAGAAAAGCTGGGAGATTCTCGCATACCTGGGGAGCGATGGATACCCTCCCCCGATGGTTGGCGAGAAGGGCCGGGCTGGCCCTCTGAACTCTTTCCAAAAAGAAGATGGAACGGCTTGCCCCGGCCCGGATGAAATGTCCTACGCTCCGGGGTCTCGTTCTCGCCTAGGGGGGGGGCAAAGACACCTTCTCTCACTGGAAGCTGTGATCCCAGCGCGGGAGTGGATGGCTTAGAGATAACCCCTCCAGCAAGGATGGCGAGATCGGGTGCGGATCTGCGCGATAGGCCGGGTAATTGGGCATGGCAGCCCCCGTGACTGGCGGTGCAGTCCCCGAAGAGGATGGTGGACCCTCATTGTGAAGGCGGGTCGCCTTTGTGTCCGCCGGTAGAAAGTTGACGACATCTATTGGCACCGTCCCCTGCGAGAAGAGTCGTATTTCAGTACACAACCACAATCAAGCTTTTTAACATTCCGCGCTAACACGAAGGGCGAAAGGTGAGAAGGGTACCTCCGGCAGAGAAGAGGGGACCTCGTTGCGGTTAGGAGTTGGGGTAGGCGGTGCTCGGTTCCCCGTCGACAGGTCTCGCCTGACGGACTTGGCCTTCTTCTTTTTCTTCTTTGGGCGAGAGCTCTCGCCGGCTGGCTTCTCGCTGGATGGCTTCTCACCAGCAGATTTCTCCCCCCACTACCTTCTCACTGGCGGGCCTCTTTCCCATCAGCCAAGGGGCAACCTTGACGCAGTTGGCATGAGCCCGCGCCTGGGCTGCAGTGAGGCGGGCCTGAAGCTCTTCCGAAAGCGGCTTCTCAACACTTTTGGCACACATTTTCATGGAACGACAAAGGCTCAAACAGAGAGTAATTACGGCAGAGGTGGCCTGAAAGACAAACTCAGCTGTGTATTTATAGGACGAAGGTGGGGTCTGCAGAAAGATTCCCTGTCAGGTCAGCCTATACTCACCGAATATTTGGGATTGGACGTGTCTTTCCGAGCGCAACACTAGCTCGCAAAGAGTGAGGATTGTGTACAACCTCATATTCACTGAGTAGGACCAAGATCCTCCAAGGAATAGGATTGGACTTGATTTGGACTTATAATTGGATCAAGTAAGAAAGCGTGCGAGATTGTTCTTGTCGTAAGTAGCCGGGAGGGCTCTCTCCCAGGGGTTGAGTAGCGCCAGTTTGTCGAACACCAGTTTGTCGAGCTCAACTCGTCGAGCTGGGCCTTCGACTTAAGGTTATGATCGTCAAACACGGATCTAAGGCTCGGGCCATGGCAGAATCAGGGCAGCCGGGAAGGCTCCCGCCCTGGGCAGGTGCAGGGGCTCGCGCCTCAGGATGGTGGAAGCCATTGGACTTTGGCGTTGAGTGATGCTTCTCCACGCAATGCTCTCGTCAGCCTTTGGCGTTGAGTGATGCTTCGCCACTCAACGCTCCAGCCTCCCTTTGGCGTTGAGTGATGCTTCTCCACTCAACGCTCCAGCCAGCCTTTGGCGTTGAGTGATGCTTCTCCACTCAATGCTCTCATCAGCCTTTGGTGTTAAGTGATGCTTCTCCACTCAATGCTCCAACAAGCCTTTGAAATTGAGTGATGCTTCTCCACTCAACGCTCCAGCCAGCCTTTATCATTGAGTGATTCTTCTCCACTCAATGCTTCAGCCAGCCTTTGGCGTTGAGTCGTGCTTCTCCACTCAATGTTATGGCCAGCCTTTGCCGTTGAGTGATGCTTCTCCACTCAACGCTTCAGCCAGCCTTTGGCGTTGAGTGATGATTCTCCACTCAATGCTCCAGCTAGCCTTTGGCGTTGAGTGATGCTTCTCCACTCAATGCTCCAGCCAGCCTTTGGCGTTGAGTGATGCTTCTACACTCAATGTTCCAGCCAGCCTTTGGCATTGAGTGATGCTTGTCCACTCAACGCTCCCTCCAGCCTTCGGCGTTAAGTGATGCTTCTCCACTCAATGCTCCCATCAGCCTTTGGTTCTCGCCTGGGGTAGGCGTGAAGGCTTGCGCTCGGGGCAAGCCAGGTTCCCGCAGAGCTCAGCAGGAAGAGCTTCCGCCAGGTGGGACCCAGGCCTGAAATTACCTAAATACCCCTAGTCTGCATTTAGCTCCTCAGAACAGCGGAGTTTGGCTATTGGCCGACCAGTCTATGGGCATTTTAGTAATTTTAGGCCAGCAAAAGTACGTTTTTTGAAGACCAGATATTGAAAATCTATAAATAGACACACGGGATACCTCAGAAGGCAGATTTTCTCATATTCTCATTTTGCCTTCTAGAGCTTTCTGAGGTACTCCTAGCACAGCAATTGGCTTTGGACAGGAAGCGCTCAGAGAACTTCCAGGTTAGTGGAGGGACCTCCCAGCTGGGGCTTAGGGTCAGTTTCCAGTTCTTTGTGGCTAGTCTTGGGTCGAGGTTTGGGAGAAGTAGGTGTCGGCCATACCCCAAGGTCTGAATTCTCGTTGAGGCCAGTTTTTGGCTTCAACAGTTTCAACATGGATAGATAAGTTATTTCATTTGGAAAACTCTACCACTAATCGTGTGGAGAATGATCATAGCCAACTCAAAAGATTTTTGGAAGTATCTATTTGTAGTTTGTCTTTAGTTTGAAAAACATTTCATCAAATGCTTACTTTGCAGCATACACAAATTAAGCATTATTTCAGGCAAAGTTCATTACAAGTAATTATAGGTTTTAGAGGGTTGTTATATACAGATTTGCTTAGGTATGTTTCGATTCATGCTTTAGAAGCGATCAAGAAAGAGGAAAGTCAAGTGAAGAGTGGTCATGCCTTAGACTCGACACAGTGTACACATAAGATACGATACAAAATGGGCTTGCCTTATGCTCATGAGTTAGTGTCATACATGTATCAATCCACCATGTATCCCTTTTGGATGGTTCACAAGCATTGGAGACAACTAACTTTGAATTCAACTATAACAAGTAATACAAGTGTAAAGGAGGAGATGGATCCTTTTGAGATCATACAGGTAGATTTGGATGAGCTTCTTCAAAAATATGCTAATATTATTGATATCCAACAGAATGAAATGAAGAAAAAACTTCGGGAAATATTGGAACCAACAACTACTCAAACAAAAGAGTGACTATTGCCTTTGAAAATTAAAGGGAGACCACAAGGGAGCAAAAAAATAAAGATGACTATAAGTCAACAAAAAGAGACCTTTCACTTTTTGATCATGTTTTGATAGCAAAACATAAAGTAAAAGAGAGGCCCAAACAATTTATTCCAAGAAGAAATCAAAATAAAAAAAAAGGTTTCTTGAATGCATCAAAGTGAAAATGCCTTCTTACATTACAAGTCATTTGATTGATGACAAAAATGTACTCGGAGATGGGCATTGTGGTTACCGAGTAGTAAGTCAAGTCTTGGATATGAGTGATAATTGGATGAAAATATGTCAAGATCTGTCAGAAGAAATTAAGAATCATCACGACTTGTACACCAACATATATGGGAATGGGAGATTGACAGAGTTGTTGGCATCTTTGGAAAGCACTTTTTCTCTAGAACCACTCGACAAATATATGACGATGCCGGATATGAGATTAGTTATTTCATCTTGTTATATTGTGTCAGTTGTACATTTCTCAAAATTTTAGTCATTCACATTTGTACCACTACGTTCAACCCCTCCAACGACTAAGAAGACTATTTATACTGGTTTTGTCAACAACAACCACTTCATTCAATTATTAGTCTCCAAAGATTGTCCACTTCCACCAATAATCAGTATGTGGATGAGATATCACACTACAATTGCAGATGAGTGGGATTTGAATTATAAAAGCCAAGAGGAGAAAATCGTTAATTTGGTCGATCCTTAAGGTATCCATGTTTTTTGTTGTTATTCATAGCCAATAAATATTTTATTTTCCAACATTATGTCTCATGATAACATTCATTTATTTTTCCAACATAAAATCTCATATAGGTATTGAAGTCGCTTATGCATTAGATCTTCATCTTTACATATGATTTTAAAACAAAGGTATAAAATGTTATTTTAAATATGGATCTATATTTTATATGTCGCTAACTTGCAGTTGTTTCAAATTTATGCAGGACTATGAAATATTAGTGGAATTTTGGATGACCGACATTTTGTTTGAATTTTGTGTTGTCAACACAAGCAACAAAGACTAGAAAGTTTTCTATGAAAAAATTCTAGTGGTGTTTTGGACTATGCAATATATTTATATATTTTTATATTTTGAACTATAAAAATTATTAGCGATTTTATGTTATTAATCAATAGTAATTTTGGTGCGAAATTAACATATAGAAAGAAGAGTAGAATCATAGCATTTTGATGTGTCAATAACGATTTTAGAATTTGGTGTGACAATAATGTGTTGGTGTAAAAATAAAATAATCTGGTCTGTCAATAAAATTTGGTTATCAATAGCGTAAATTGGTCTGCTTATAACATTGCTCTAGTAAAACTGAGATTCTAAGGGCTGTAGGGCACCAATTAAGATGATCTAATGTTTCTTAGAAAGTACAGATAAAGGGCTACAAGTTTGCTATTTATTACTTGAACCAGATCTGCCTCTAAGGTGCTTAATTTAAAGCTTGAAAATGTTGTCCCAAGTGCGGCAGATTTAAATATAGCTAGTGTATTAATATCATCTAGCATGAATCTAGAAGCAAGATGAGCGGGCATGGCTCATATTCTTCCACCAGTGAATGACTGGGATAATACCATCCTGAGCCACATTGGGAAGTGATTTCCCGGCCAATTGTTGGCCTCCACGACCGTCCACAACCAATGAGCACAATTATATATGCCTTTTTAATTTGTAATCATGCCCACTATTATTTACCTCCAATCGTTATAATTGTGCGAAAATTGCTAAGAATATGAGTTATCATGAATAGAAGAGCTCAATATGGAGTTTCCTATACTTCTTGTGTTAAGCTATTTATTTAATCATTCATCTTCGTAAAACAGGTATTGCAAGTTCTTGGAACAAAAAGTCTTGGAGCAAAAAAAGGAGTTCACGGATCCAACATGACTAAGGACATGAATTGGGCACACACGGGTAGGAACACGCCCATGTCACTACCCGTGTCCTTATCGGGAAAGATCACGAGCATTGGAAGAGAAGGCAGATCACTACACGGGTAGGCACACGGCCGTGTCCATACTCGTATCCTTATCGGGCCTGCTGCTGGACCAAGCCGTGTGTGGAGCCACGAAGGACAACACGGACGTGTTCGAGGCCGTGTCAAATGACACGGCCCACAACCAGGCACATCTTTTCGTGTTCAACTGCCTTAGAACCATCCACATGTCCTGTGACACGGCCGTGTTGGAACCCGTGTCCGGCCCTATTTGTAAGGAGACTATAAAAACCTGTAGAAAAATTAGAAGAGGGACTTTTGGATTGAAGAACTTGGATAACTTCTGGAGAACGAAAGTGGAGCATTCGACGGAGGGGAGATCAAAGGAGATAATTTGTATGGTTTTAATCTTCATGTATCTCTTTTAATCTTCCCCTTCTCTTATGGCTCTAACTTTATTTTTTACATTTCGCATGAGACTTATTCTTTTGAACAATTCATTAATCATGTATCTTAGTTTTTATGTCAGATTTGTGGTATTTTATTCGTATGTATGCATTCTAACAATGAGATTGATATTAGGCTTGAAATTAGAACTTGTTTTATTTGAGTCCCAAACTTCTAGATTGAGAAATTGGATGTTTGTGATGATGTTCTTATGTTCATGTTCTAATGTTCTTTCTCTTTATATTTCAAATTGCGTAATCAAGAGATATGTTGTTTGGATGATGGTAATACGGATAATTGGACTCAAGGTATCTTAGATATAGGATTTCATGAATTTATGTATTAGATAGGGTTTCTTATTATTAATGAAAATTTGAGTATTGTGAATTATTCGAGAGAAAATTTACTCAACTTAAGTTTAGGTATTGAATTTCTCGAGAGAGATTTTGATAAATGCTTAACCCTTACAATACAACAAATTTGATAATCTTGTTATTACGTGATTACATAGAATTGAATTAATGAGCAATTATTCTCATGTGATTATTCTTAGATTTTTTGCTTTTTACTATCCTTAATTCCCCAATGTAACTTTATCCAAGTAGTACTAGTTAGGTTAATTTAGGGTTGTGCTCAATTTTAATTATAGGTACAATAATAGAGTGAGAGTGAGTACGAGTACTTGAAAAGACCTGTGGAATACGACACGAGGTGTAGATTTCTCCTATACTATGATCGATAGGTGCACTTGCCTGAGATTAAAATTAATCTAATTTATGCCTATCCACAGTTTTTACATAGAGCAAAACAAATCGCATCAAGTTTTTGGCGCTGTTGTCAGGGATCTCTCATTTTCAATATTTTGAAAGCTTAAACTCTATTAATCTACCAATTTTTGCTTAATAACATATAATTATAAATTAGTTTATTTCATATAATTGCAAATTACTAACCAATAATTGTAAATTAAATTACTGTATAATTATATCACTTAATCTCTATTTTGTATTCTGTTAGTCTATGACCAGGGGAAGAAATTCTGGGTTAACAACATTTCATCCTGACCTAGAACGTATTATTCACAACACTAGCCAAAGGGATTTGAGAACTGATAATACAGAAAACTCAAACGGACTTTCAGAAGAGGAAACAGTAAACTTAGGAGATCACCATCCAGATATTTCAGAAAACATGGCAAACCAGAATGAGCAAACCATGTCTGACTTTGCTAGACCTAATCTCCAGGATACTGGGTCAAGCATTGTTAGACCACCAATTATCACCAATAATTTCGAGTTGAAACCGAGTATTATTCAGATGGTTCAATAGTATGTCCAATATGATGTCCTGCAAGATGAAGATCCCAGAACACACTTGGCCGGATTCTTGGAGATATGTGATACATTCAAGATCAATGGCATTAGCAATGATGCCATTCGATTGAGGTTGTTCCCGTTCTCACTAAGGCACAAGGCGAAGCAGTGGTTGAACTCACTACCTAGAGGATCGATTACTACATGGGATATGATGGTTGAGAAGTTCTTGATGAGGTATTTTACACCGGCGAAGACTGCAAAGCTAAGGAACGACATTTCTACGTATGTTCAAATAGAATCTGAATCGTCGTATGACACATGGGAACGATTTAAGGAACTCTTAAGGAGGTGTCCCCATCATGCACTTCCTTCCTGGATTCAGATTCAGACCTTATACAATAGTCTCAATCTAGCCACTAAATAGATGATCGATGCGGCTAGTGGAGGCATCTTGAATAATAAGACACCTGAAGCGGCTCAACAGTTGATAGAAGACATGGCAATGAATAACTATCAATGGACTACCGTGAGATAAAAGCCTAATAAGCCTGCAGGAATTTATCAAGTGGATTTTTTCACAGCCTTAGCTATTCAAGTCGAGAAGCTTCACCATAAGATGGATAACCTATCTTTAGCATCACCCTCCATGGTACCTCAACAATGGGACCCCTCATTTAGTGGAATGTCAGGTTGTGAACCTCAAGTGCAAGAACATGTTGACTATTTGGGCAATAATACCAGTCCCTTCAACCAAGAAAACAACCCATATTATTCTACATACAATCCTGGATGGAGGAACTACCCCAATTTCTCTTGGGGAGGGCAAGGAAATCAAGGCAAGCAACCTGTATTTGGATAATTGCAACAACTGGAGCAAAGGAAGCCATCATTAGAAGATGTTCTCACCATGTTCATGCAAACAACTGATGTAGCTTTCCGGAATCAAGAGGGCTCTATTCGGATTTTGGAGAGCCAGACTGGTCAGCTCGTAAGGATAGTGTCTGAAAGGCAACAAGGAACACTTCCGGGTAATACTGAAACAAACCCAAAGGAGCATGCAAAAGCAATTCAATTGAGGAGTGGAAAGGAATTATAAGACCCAAGGCTTAAAAGTAAGCAACCCAAGAGGAGTCTAGCGGCGAAGGATAGAACGAGATGCATTCAAAGCCAATGGAGTATCAACCAGCAATACCGTATCCAGCAAAGTTGAACAAGGAGCGCATGGATGTGCAATATGGTAAGTTCTTAACTATGTTTAACAATTACATGTTAATCTACCTTTTCCTGAAATTATTCAAATAACGAAGTATGCTAAATTTCTAAAGGATTTGATCTCAAATAAAAAGAAAATAGAAGAATTATCTTTAGTAACACTAAGTGAAGAATGTTCCGTTATTTTACAAAATAAATTACCACAAAAACATAAGGATCCCGGTTCATTTTCAATTCCATATTTAATCGGTGATTTATAAGTGAATAATGCTTTAGCGGACTTAGGAGCTAGTATAAACTTAATGCCTTATAAATTTTATTCGAAACTAGGTCTAGGAGAACTTAGCCATACTAGAATGAGTATTCAATTAGCTGATTGTTCGGTTAAGTATCCTAGAGGAATAGTAGAGGATGTATTGGTTAAGGTAGATAAGTTTATATTTCCCGCCGAGTTTATTATTCTAGATATGGACGAAAAAGTAGAAGTGTCACTCATACTAGGTCATCCATTCTTAGCCACGTCTAGAGCTCTTATTGATGTTTTTGATGGTAAGTTAGTTTTGCGAGTAGGGGAAGATGAAGTCACTTTTCAAATTGGCAATACAATAAAGCAAACGTTGGATAATGATGATTATTACTACTTTTGCTATGGTGTTGATAATGTAATGACTTCTATGAATTCTGAATATTATTATAGAGATCCTTTAGAGATTTGCATCACTAATAGTTATCTAGAAGAAGATAAAAATCAAGACATTGTTGAACATCTATATTATCTAGATAACTCTGTTTCAGTGAATAAGAAGATTGAGTATAGTTTGATTACGCAAGGAGATCTTGAGATTCTTAAGAGTAATACTAAGGATCCACCGATAGTAGAACTTAAAAAATTACTGAATCATCTTAAGTATGCATTCTTAGGATTTAATTCTACTTACCCAGTTATTATTTCTTCTAATATATCTGAAACTGAAAAACAAAAGTTAATAACTGTGTTAGGGAAGTATAAGGGTGCTAAAGCATGGAAAATAACTGATATAAAAGGTATCAACACTAGTTTTTGCACCCACAAGTTCTTTTTGGAAGAAAAATATAAGTCTTCTATTCAACTACAACATAGGCTAAATCCAAATATGAAAGAGGTAGTGAAAGCTGAGATTGTTAAGTTGTTAGATGTTGAAATGATATATCCTATTTCGGATAGTTCATGGGTTAGTCCTGTACAAGTCGTTCCTAAGAAGGGTGGTTTAACAGTAGTAGCAAATGATAAGAATTAATTAATTCCAATGCGAACAGTAACAGGTTGGCGTATCTGTATTGATTATAGGAAGTTAAACGATGCTACTAGGAAAGACCATTTCCCTCTACCTTTCATTGATCAAATATTAAAACGTTTATCAGGACATTCTTGTTATTGTTTTCTAGATGGATTCTTTGGGTACTTCCAAATCTCTATAGCACTAGAAGACCAGGAGAAAACAACATTCATTTGCCCATTTGGTACCTTTGCCTATAGGCGTATGACATTTGATTTATGTAATGTACCCACAACTTTCCAAAGGTGCATGTTAGCTATATTTAATGAGTATGCTGAAGATATTATGGAAGTGTTTATGGATGATTTCTCCGTGTTTGGCGATTCTTTTGATTTGTGTTTGAACAATTTAGAAAAAGTTCTAAGAAGGTGCAAGGAAACAAATTTAGTGGTTAGTTGGGAGAAGTGTCATTTCATGGTGCAAGAAGGGTTAGTACTTGGCCATAAGATCTCGAGCCTAGAAATTCAAGTAGATAGAGTGAAAATTGAAACCATAGAAAAGTTGCCACCACGAACCTCCGTTAAGGCAGTGAGAAGTTTTTAGGTCATGCCGGATTCTATCGCCGGTACATTAAAGACTTCTCTAAAATTTCTAAACAACTAACTAGGATTTTAGAGAAAGACACACCCTTTATTTTCAATCAAGAGTGTCTACAAGCTTGTGAGTTCTTAAAAGAAAGATTAATTAATTCTCCTATTATGATCGCGCCTGATTTTACTCAACATTGCGAGATCATGTGTGACACTAGCAGTTTTGCGGTAGGGGCTGTGTTAGGTCAACGCTAAAACAAACACTTTCACCTTATATAATATGATAGCAAAACACTTAATACAGCTCAGGAGAATTATACAACTACAGAAAAAGAACTCTGAGCAGTGGTATTCGCCTTCGATAAGTTTAGATCCTATTTGACATTGTCTAAGGTGGTAGTATACACGGATCACTCTGCCCTAAGATATTTATTAACCAAGGCGGAAGCCAAACCTCGTTTAATCTATTGGGTTCTTTTATTGTAAGAATTTGATTTGGAAATTAGGCATAAACGAGGAGCAGAAAACTTAGCGGCGGATCATCTCTCACGTGTAGAAAATCCACTACAAACAATGTTAGATGAGGCTGAGATTAGTGATACATTTTCGGAGGAATCATTGTTTGAATTATCTACTGATATAATTACTGATTATCCGTGGTTTGCCGACTATGCAAACTATCTTGTGGCTAAGGTCCTTCCAAAAGATTTTTCATATCAGCAGAAAAAGAAATTTTTCTCTGACTTGAAATATTACTTTTGGGAGGACCCCTATTTTTTTCGGATATGTGCAGATTCCATTATATGTAGGTGTGTATCAGCAGAGGAGGGATGGAGAATCTTAGAGCAGTGTCATTTAGGCCATATAGGTGGTCACTTTGGAGCAAATCGCTTGGCTAAAAAGGTTCTTGATTCTGGTTTTTATTGGCCCCTTCTATTCAGGGATGCCCAAAGGTATGTGCTTTCATGTGATTCTTGTCAAAAATCAGATAATATCTCTAAATTGCATGAAATGCCACAAAGGTTTATTCTTGAATGTGAAGTGTTTGATGTGTGGGGAATTGATTTTATGGGACCATTTCCAAGTTCTTATGGGAATAAATAGATTTTGGTCGTTGTAGATTATGTATCTAAGTGTGTAGAGGCGCAAGTTTTTCCAATAATGATAGTAGAGCAGTAATTTAGTTTTTGAAATCCTTATTGACACGATTTTGGCACACCACGTGCACTTATTAACGATAGGGGTACACACTTCTGTAACCTACAACTAGATAAAGTATTACAAAAATATGGGGTCACACATAGATTAGTCACTCCTTATCATCCACAAACTAGTGGTCAAGTTGAAGTTTCAAATAGCGAGCTTAAGAGAATCATAGAAAAATCTATAGAAGGGAATAGAAAATAATGGTTTAAGAAACTACACAATTGTTTGTGGGCATATAGGACCGCCTTCAAAACACCTATAGGGACCAATCCTTTTTGATTAGTCTATGGTAAGTCATGTCACCTGCGTATAAAATTGGAACACAAGTCGTATTGGGCAATACGTTCTTTGAATTTTGATACTAATTCTATATGGGAGAAACGAAAACTTCAAAATAACGAGTTAGATAAGTAGAGAACCATAGCCTATGAAAACTCCAGGATTTATAAGGAGAAGACTAAATTATTTCATGATAGTCACCTTCACAAATCCAAGACATTCCAAAAAGGTGACCAAGTCCTCCTTTACAATTCCCGCCTTCGTTTATTCCCAGGGAATTTAAGGTCTAAGTGGTCCGAACCCTTCCAAGTCAAAGAAGTTTTTCCCTATGGCATCGTCGAACTTTCCCACCCTGAGAAGGGAGATTTTAAAGTTAACGGGCACCGACTAAAGTTGTAATTTGGTGAGCTTCCTCAAGACTTTGCTCGCCAAGAATCTTGCCTCCAGCTAGACTAGGATTAAGTGTTATGTAATAATTTTTCTTAGTTTATAAATTTTTTGACAAACGTTTAGCTAAATATTAGTATAAAAATATTACAAAAATCAATCAGGAGAAAATTCCGATTCAGAGGAGGACACGAGTAGGCACATGGTCGTGTGCCGTGTGCGTAACACATATTTTCTCACCGAGCCGTGTGCAATTTAAAACCTGGAGTAGGAAAGAATCACCCCGAGAAGCACACGGGTTGACACACACCCGTGTGCGTTGTCGTGTCGTGATAACGCCACTTTTCTCATAATCAACCCGAGCAGGACACGGGTGACAACCGACCCGTGTTGTGGACCGTGTGCCATATGCTGAGATCGATGCTTTCCTCATCCCGAGAAGGACACGGCTACTGACCCAGCCGTGTTTGGAGCCTTGTGTAGATTCTACGCTCGACGAAGTAGCGCCCGAGAAGGACATGGGTCGACACACATGCTCGTGTTGTGGGCCTTGTCCGCCTAGCGCGTTGTTTTCCCGCTAGTTTGACCACATGACTTTCCACAACTCGTGTTCCACGCGGTAAAAGATTCTCGAACACGGGTGCACACACGCCCGTGTGGCAACCCGTGTTCGACTCTTATAAAAGGCTGTATCATCTTCTTCCTCCCCACTTCCCGGTTTCATCCATTCCTCCCAGCACCCATTTCCTCCACGACCAAAGCTCGGGTTTGAAGCTTTTGCCTCCAAACTTTGCGGATTTGCCTCCTCTCCTCGCAATCTATCCTCCTAGGTAAAAATTTTTGGATTATGTCTTTATTTTTCAAATTTTTCCTTCTTCTCCACTCTCATGTCCTTCCTCTTGTTCTTATATTCTCATTTTTCTTTCTTTCCTCATTTTTCCTCCGCTTTTTCCTTTTCATTTCTAAGCGAAAATCCTCTTGGCTACAGATCATGTCAACGGGACGTGCACAAGGGGGACGCCATCGTCGCCTAAATGTCACAGCATTATCTACGGAAAGGCGTGACTCTGCTGCACCATAGGAATTTACAGATCCGGCGCATATCACTCGTTATAATCACCTCCAGTAAAAAATATTTCAAGACATTCGAACTATTGACTGGAGAGTTTTAGAGGACATTAATTTACCCGCGGACTTTCGCGAGTTAATTTCTATAGCGGGGTGGGACCAATTTTTTAATATTTAGGAGTTAGGATTTAAGGAGCTCACATTAGAGTTCATGTCCTCCTTCTTTTTGAACCTTAGGCCGACTTTCACTAAGGAGGCTAACACACAGGAGTGGGTCATTTCATTTCGAGTAGCGGGTACTACTTGTACCCTCTCTCTTCCACAGTTCACCCAATATTTAGGGGTGTATGAGGACTCGTTCCTCTATAGTATTGCTTACTCTGATCTCCACTTTGACCTCCCTACTTGGGATCACGCCGCGAATATTTTGGGCTCAAATCTCTTTAAACATCTCACCATATGAGGCCAAGAGGTCCAAGGCTTCTAAGTAGATTTCTCCCGCTCTCCACTACGTGCATCATCTGCTGAGTCACACATTGAGTGGCTGAGGCGAAAGCTCCGGTGTCGTGAGTAGGCAGGACATGCTATATCTCTATAAGATGACATCGCGCTACCACATTCATCTGGGTTTTATGGTGGCACAGTTCATTCTTCACTAGGCCGACAACTCACATATTGGGTCTATTTACGTAGCACCCTACATTACGCGCCTGGCTAAGAACATGAACATCTTTTCCTCCCTTCCCCCGATGACTGTGGTAGCGAAGACCATCCCTATCACGATGGCTTCTCTCCATTCTCTCTGCCTTGTCACTGCTCGTCAGGGTCGGGGTGGACCTCTTTATTCCATTGCGAGGCAAGGTCCTCAGTTTGGTCATGATGATGATGGCGATGATGATGTCGATCCTGAACTCGATGAGCCTCTGGTGCCTCCGCCCTGCTCTACTTATGCTCAGGGAGAGTCTTCTGCCCCTCCTCCTCAATCACGCACGCAGTATCCGCGTGACTTCTAGCACTTCTATGAGACCGAGCTCTCACCATGCTTACAGCGTATCGAGGCTTCTCAGAAGCAGACAGAGGAGGCCATCATTTAGATCAGGGACCATCTAGGGATCTCTTCTCTACCTCCAGCAGCTCCTGGCCCCTCTCACCTCCCCGACGATCCTTCAGATTCTGCTCCCGTAGCTTATTACTTTTCATTTCTCTGTATTTTTTTAATTATATATTACTACTTCAAATGTTCTATGATTTGCTCTCCTGTACTCATTTATGCTGTAATTGGAAGGAAACTCTGTTATTTTATTGATAGCCAGTTTTTTTTACATATTTGTGTCTTTGTTTTCTCAGCTCGTTACATTGCATTGAGGACACTGCAAATTTTAAGTCTGGGTGTGGATGTAGTTCAATTCTCATATTTCATATGTGTTAAAGTAGCGAACAACGACCAAAAACAAGCCGGAATTTTGAATAATTGAAAGTTTTATTATCCAAAAAGATATCTATTACAAAGGTATGCCCTCCCTTATATAGAATGGAGGAGAGATGAGAGAATACAAATAAGAGATGTGGGACTAAACATTTATAGGACTAAGCGGACTATACAGAACAAACCGCACAAGCCGCGCGGTTAGACAGAAGGGCTAACCGCAGGGCTACCACCAGAGAGAAAGAGAGATTGCCAGGGTAGACCGCTAGACCGTCCGGTCTCCAAGCTGGCTGAGACAAACCGCCAGACCGCGCGGTCTCCAACCCACCAAGACAGATCGCCAGACTGCCCGGTCACCAACTTCAACACTCCCCCTCAAGCTGGAGCATATATATCGATCATGCCCAGCTTGTCACAAATGTGAAGAAACGAGGCGGAAACTGGCTTGGTGAAGATGTCAGCCAGCTCTTTATTAGAAGTGACAAAGGGAGTTCAAATTTGTTCCTTTAAGATCTCTTCACGAATGAAATGACAGTCGACCTCAATGTGCTTTGTTCTTTCATGGAAAATCGGATTTTTGGAGATGTATATGAAGGACTTGTTATCACAGAACATAGGTAGATGATGTTTGTAGACCTCTCCTAAATCTAGCATGAGAGCCCGCGGCCATTTTAACTCACAAGTGGTCGACGCCATACTGCGATACTCAGCTTTTGCACTGGACCTGGAGACAACAGACTGCTTCTTGCTCTTCCAGCTCACCAGATTTCCCCCAATAAAGGTGCAAAAACCTGAGGTTGACTTGCGATCCCCTTTGTCATCAGCATAACTTGCATCTGAGTATGCTTCAACCCTCAGATGACCATTCTTCTGAAAAAGTAATCCTTTCCCAGGCGCTGCTTTGACATACTCCAAGATCCGTAAGGCGGACTGTAGATGGCACTCCCTAGGTGCTTGCATGAATTGACTCATCATGCCCACAACATAGGAAATGTCGGGCCTGGTCACTGTGAGATATATGAGCTTACCAACCAGACGCCTGTACCGCAAACTATTTGAAAAAGGAGGCGAATCATCTGTGCATGTTTTGTCTTCTCCAGTTGCCATGGGGCATCAGGCAGGTTTTGCTCCAGTCAATCCTACCTCTTTTAAAAGATCAAGGGCATACTTACGCTGAGAGAGAACTAAGGAATCGGGCTTCCGAGAGATTTCGATCCCCAGAAAGTACTTTGGAGATCCCATATCTTTCGTGATCAGATGTTGACGAAGATGTCGCTTTGTCAGGGCTACCCCTTCCTGGTCATTGCCAGTGAGAAGAATATCATCGACGTACACAGTAAGAACAAGCAGCCCCGAAGGGGTTTTGCGAATAAATAGAGAATGATCGGCAGAGCTTCGCACAAAACCAACGGCTGCCACGATGCCACTGAACTTGTCAAACCAAGCTCGAGGGCTCTGCTTGAGGCCATAGATTGCCTTCTTCAGCCGTCATACTCGTGTCTCCCCCCGAGCAACATACCTAGGAGGTTGCTCCATGTAGACGGCCTCCTGAAGATCACCATAAAGGAAGCCATTCTTAACATCCAGTTGGGAAATCGGCCAATCCCTACTTACCGCCACAGAGAGAAGGACCCAAATAGTGCTGAGACAAGCCAAGGGGGAGAAGGTGTCAAATTAATCAACCCCATAGGTCTGAGTAAAGCCCTTAGCAACAAGGCTAGCCTTATAACGATCCACAGTGCCGTCTGGGCCAAATTTGACCACAAAGACCCAGCGACAGCCAACAACATCAGTACCGAAGGGAGGAGGAACAAGAGTCCAGGTACCCCGCTCAGTTAGGGTCGCCATTTCCTCATCCATGACCATCTTCCAATGAGGAATAACAAGGGCCTCCTGGTAGGAGCTGGGTGTGGCAGTGGCAGAGATAGCCAGTGCAAATGCCCTGCGAGAAGGGGTAAGACGATCATAGGAAACAACAGCAGCAAGGGGGTGTAGGGTACACGTCCGCACCCCTTTGTGAAGAGCTATAGGAAGATCCAGGTCAGCGGGTCCCGCGGCATCCGGAGCATCCGTGGCAGAGAGAGCTGGCCCGGGAGTAGAGAGCGACGGTGGCGGAGATGAGGAGACGGTGGCGGAGAAGGGGGAGAGAGAGGTAGAGGGAGAGGAGTGGATGGAGACGGTGTAGGGGTGGAGATCGTAGTAGGAGACGAGGGAACGAAGGGAACGGCAGGAGAATCAGAAGCTGGGAGAAGAGGAGAGGAGTCATCCGAGAAGTAGGAGGTATTCTCGAAGAAGGTGACATCAGCAGAGACGAACTGCTTACGAAGGACGGGATCAAAGCAACAATAGCCTTTCTGAGTGGTGGAGTACCCCAGAAAGACACATTTGGTGGAGCGAGGGGAGAGCTTATCACTGGTGGCAGAAGGGGTATGCACAAAGGCAGTGCATCCAAAGATTTGGAGAGGTAGAGGAAACGACTCCTTGCCCGGATACAGAATGGAGAATGGTGGTTTTTCGTGGAGAACTGTGGAGGGAATGTGATTGATAAGGTAGCAGGAAAGGAGAACAACATATCCCCAATAGGAGCGAGGAACATGCATCTGGGTCATCAAGGTGCGAGCGACATCGAGGAGGTGACGGTTTTTGCGTTCTGCCACACCATTTTGTTGTGAAGTATAGACACAACTAGTTTGATGAATAATCCCATTTTGCATGCAGAATGTAGAAAAGTCATGACTGATATATTCTTTAGCATTATCAGATCGAAAAACTTTGATAGAAACATTAAACTGAGTTTTGATCATGAGATAGAAGGACGTCCATATAGAGAATAATTCAGAGCTATCTTTTAACAGATACACCCACGTACAGCGAGAGAAATCATCAATGAACTTGACCAAATATGAACTACCCCGACCAATGATAAGAGTAAGAGAAGGACCCAAAATATCAGAGTGGATGAGATCAAATGGATGGGTAGATCCACGAACGTGCTTTGGAGGGAAGGAGGAGCGGTGATGCTTGCCAAACTGTCAGGCCTCACAGTTGAGCGGAGGACTTTGTGGAGGAAGTTGGGGCAGAAGTTGACGAAGAAGACGTGGAGGAGCATGATCAAGGCGGAGATGCAATTGGAGAATATCTGTGGATGTGGAGGATAAGGTGGAAAAAGCAGAAATGTTGTCCAGGAAGTATAGGCTGCCACTCTCAGTCCCAGTAGCAATCGTCCGTTGGGAGTCCGGATCCTGAAAAGAGCAAGAAGTAGAAGTAAATGTGACAGAACACTGTAATTTATTGCATAGAGAGGTAACAGATAATAAGTTGCACAAGAACTTAGGCACGTATAGAGTATCCGCCAAGTGAAGAGACGGAGTGACATAAACTATCCCCGTCCCATGGACTGATGATGAAGAGCCGTCAGCGAGAATAACCGGGGGCAACCGATCATGTGTTTCTAGGAGAGAAAAACACTGGAGATTGCCGGTCATATGATTTGTAGCACCGGTGTCGATCAGCCATTTTCCTTGAGTAATAACGTGGGCACTACCAGAAGACGTGACCACCGAGGCGAACGGCTTTGAGGAGTACATGAAAGCCATGAAGGGAGGAATAAAAACTGCAGCGATCACGGTGACAGCACACCAGCAGCAAGAAGGGCCACGACCAAGGTGCAGAGCAAGGCAAATGGGAAGAAGAGGGAAGCACAAGCCGCGCGACTTAACAGGAGGTCGCGGCGACTAACAAGCAGGAGCGGCTAAAGGAAGAAAGGCAGAGAGGCCGCCGAAACAAGGAAAAACCCGTGCGAATAGAGAGAAAGTGCAGCGGTTAGGAGAAAGAGATCTGCAGCGGTCAAGATGATAGATACCAGCGGCCAGAAAAACCACGACCAAGCCGCAAAAGCAAGCGGAGGGAAAGAAGTCGAACGGCTAGAAATCAGCCCGCGCGAATAGAAGAAAGAGGCACCACGCGAACAGAGAAAAGTCTGCTGGGAGGCAAACAGGTCGCAGCAAGAAGAAGGAGAAACAAAGAGGTCGCGCACACAAAGGGCAACGATAAGGAGAGAAGAAGCCGCGCGAACAGGGCGCAAGCAGGCGGAAGAAACAAGCCGCGAGGACAGGCCGCGAGACTGTAGAGAGGGCGCAAAGAAGAAGCAAGCCATGCGGATAGGACGCGAGGTCAGAGAGGGCGCACAAAATCAGGAGGAGAAAATCGAGTCCTCTGATACCATGTTAAAGTAGCGAACAACGACCAAAAACAAGCCGGAATTTTGAATAATTGAAAGTTTTATTATCCAAAAAGATATCTATTACAAAGGTATGCCCTCCCTTATATAGAATGGAGGAGAGATGAGAGAATATAAATAAGAGATGTGGGACTAAACATTTACAGGACTAAGCGGACTATACAGAACAAACTGCACAAGCCGCGCGGTTAGACAGAAGGGCTAACCGCACGACTACCACCAGAGAGAAAGAGAGATTGCCAGGGTAGACCGCTAGACCGTCCGGTCTCCAAGCAGGCTGAGACAAACCGCCAGACCGCGCGGTCTCCAACCCGCCAAGACAGACCGCCAGACCGCCCGGTCACCAACTTCAACAATATGTCTGGACATGATTACAATTGGTTATATTTTGGCTAGCATAATGCTCGTTATTGTCAACCCCCCCCCCCCCCCCCCAAATTAAAAAAAAATCTTTTCTAGTTACTTCTTTCTAAGATTCCATTAATTCACTTATTTGAGATTATAACTAGTTAATTTGCTTTCGCAAGCTCATTTAAATAAATTAAAGTAGACTCATTGAGTGGTCAAATTTGTTGTTTAGTGATTATGTATAGAAATTCTTTAGTTTAATTTTCTTTATATAACTTATTTTTAGGATTAGTACTCTATATTACTAACAAATAATCACTCTATTTTAGGAAATATAATTATCTATAATAAAACGAGTTGATGAGTGTAACAGTTTGATAATTTTGTATTAGAGATTCAAAATGAAGAATACCCTTTATTGGTCTTCAGAACTTGCCCCTGGCGATCCTCAAAACATTCACATAAGTTAATTAGTTAGGGCGAACATGACTTAGGCCCCCTTTGGATAGCTTGAGCTTTGTAAGCCCAAAACCCTGAGCATTATACCCTTGCACACTGATTTTGGACCTACT
The DNA here is from genome assembly GCA_039583875.1 of Platanthera guangdongensis. NCBI lineage: Eukaryota > Viridiplantae > Streptophyta > Magnoliopsida > Asparagales > Orchidaceae > Platanthera > Platanthera guangdongensis. The sequence goes on from CM077154.1 coordinate 16,435,654, forward strand.
CCCTATACCTTTTGGTACTCTACTACTAAAATTTACCAAGGCCAAGAATCCTTACCTATTAGCTCACCTATCATTAAGACCTTCATGTATAGAGTTTGTTCATAATTATATGTGGCATGAGTGCGTGTACACCCACTTAGAATGATCCCTACTATGGACACTTGAAAAAAAGACATAGTGATATGAGGCCTGAGTGCGTGTACACCCACTCGAAAAGATCCCTACTATTGTCCCTTGGATAAAAAAAACTAACAAAAATATAGAGTATCCATCAGAAAAAAAAAGAAAAAATGTGGGAAGTATAATAATTGTGAAGTCTAGGGGTACTTTTATAATATTGATGTATGTTAGGGTAATTAACCTGTAAGAGGCTCAAGTGTTATTTAGGTGTGATATGAACCATCGCATTCTATCCTAAGCCAAAAAACATTCCATCAAAATATAAGTCCTAAGGATCCAACCTTATTAATTTTAACTAGTGTTGTGGAGAGGGCGTGAAAAAGGCAAGCTTATGACTATCAATATTGATACTATTAAATTTTGAAACACTAATGCCTAACTTATTAAGATTGTTTTTTCTCCTCACATTTATAGATGATTTTAATTCTTTTTCTAGGAATGAGTGAAAAGGTAGTTAAGAGATATATGAGAGGAATTTTAAGATAAAGTTATATTTAGAAAAGTCTACTATACTATTTCCTATGCAATTACAACATCAAATTTCTCCTTGAATTCAAGGCAATCAGCTTGCGGAAAAATTAATTACCTATCGTTATTTCCAAATTTTTGAATTAGTTTGCTTAGGACAATCAAACACTTAAGTCTGGGGTATTTGATGAGCACAATTATATATGCCTTTTTAATATCATATTTGTAATCATGCCCACTATTATTTACCTCAAGTCGTTATAATTGTGCGAAAATAGTTAAGAATATGAGTTATCATGAATAGAAGAGCTCAATATGGAGTTTCATATACTTCTTATGTTAAGCTATTTATTTATTCATTCATCTTCGTAATGCAGGTATTGCAAGTCCTTGGAACTAAAATTCTTGGAGCAAATAGAGGAGTTCATGGATCCAACATGATTGAGGACAGGACTGGAATTGGGCACACACGGGTAGGAATACGCCCATGTCACAACTCATGTCCTTATCAGGAAAGATTACGAGGATTGGAAGAGAAGTCAGAGCACTACACGGGTAGGCATACGTTTATGTCCCTACCCATGTTCTTATCGGGCCTGCTGCTGGACCAAGCCATGTGTGGAGCCACGAAGGACAACACGGACGTGTTCGAGGCCGTGTCAAATGACACGGCCCACAACCAGGCACATCTTTTCGTGTTCAACTGCCTTAGAACCATCCACATGGCCTGTGACACGGCCGTGTTGGAACCCGTGTCCGGCCCTATTTGTAAGGAGACTATAAAAACCTGTAGAAAAATTAGAAGAGGGACTTTTGGATTGAAGAACTTGGATAACTTCTGGAGAACGAAAGTGGAGCATTTGACGGAGGGGAGATCAAAGGAGATAATTCGTATGGTTTTAATCTTCATGTATCTCTTTTAATCTTCCCCTTCTCTTATGGCTCCAACTTTATTTTTTACATTTCGCATGAGACTTATTCTTTTGAACAATTCATTAATCATGTATCTTAGTTTTTATGTCAGATTTGTGGTATTTTATTCGTATGTATGCATTCTAACAATGAGATTGATATTAGGCTTGAAATTAGAACTTGTTTTATTTGAGTCCCAAACTTCTAGATTGAGAAATTGGATGTTTGTGATGATGTTCTTATGTTCATGTTCTAATGTTCTTTCTCTTTATATTTCAAATTGCGTAATCAAGAGATATGTTGTTTGGATGATGGTAATACGGATAATTGGACTCAAGGTATCTTAGAGATAGGATTTCATGAATTTATGTATTAGATAGGGTTTCTTATTATTAATGAAAATTTGAGTATTATGAATTATTCGAGAGAAAATTTACTCAACTTAAGTTTAGGTATTGAATTGCTCGAGAGAGATTTTGATAAATGTTTAACCCTTACAATACAACAAATTTGATAATCTTGTTATTACGTGATTACATAGAATTGAATTAATGAGCAATTATTCTCATGTGATTATTCTTAGATTTTTTGCTTTTTACTATCCTTAATTCTCCAATGTAACTTTATCCAAGTAGTACTAGTTAGGTTAATTTAGGGTAACACTCAGTTTTAATTATAGGTACGATAATAGAGTGAGAGTGAGTACGAGTACTTGAAAAGACCCTGTGGAATACGACACGAGATGTAGATTTCTCCTATACTATGATCGATAGGTGCACTTGCCTGAGATTAAAATTAATCTAATTTATGCCTATCCACAGTTTTTACATAGAGCAAAACAAATCGCATCAAGTTTTTGGCGCTGTTGTCAGGGATCTCTCATTTTCAATATTTTGAAAGCTTAAACTCTGTTAATCTACCAATTTTTGCTTAATAACATATAATTATAAATTAGTTTATTTCATATAATTGCAAATTACTAACCAATAATTGTAAATTAAATTACTGTATAATTATATCACTTAATCTCTGTTTTGTATTCTGTTAGTCTATGACCATGGGAAGAAATTCTGGGTTAACAACATTTCATCCTGACCTAGAACGTATTATTCACAACACTAGCCAAAGGGATTTGAGAACTGATAATACAGAAAACTCAAACGGACTTTCAGAAGAGGAAACAGTAAACTTAGGAGATCACCATCCAGATAATTCAGAAAACATGGCAAACCAGAATGAGCAAACCATGTCTGACTTTGCTAGACCTAATCTCCAGGATACTGGGTCAAGCATTGTTAGACCACCAATTATCACCAATAATTTCGAGTTGAAACCGAGTATTATTCAGATGGTTCAATAGTATGTCCAATATGATGTCCTGCAAGATGAAGATCCCAGCACACACTTGGCCGGATTCTTGGAGATATGTGATACATTCAAGATCAATGGCATTAGCAATGATGCCATTCGATTGAGGTTGTTCCCGTTCTCACTAAGGCACAAGGCGAAGCAGTGGTTGAACTCACTACCTAGAGGATCGATTACTGCATGGGATATGATGGTTGAGAAGTTCTTGATGAGGTATTTTACACCGGTGAAGACTGCAAAGCTAAGGAACGACATTTCTACGTATGTTCAAATAGAATCTGAGTCGTCGTATGACACATGGGAACGATTCAAGGAACTCTTAAGGAGGTGTCCCCATCATGCACTTCCTTCATGGATTCAGATTCAGACCTTATACAATAGTCTCAATCCAGCCACTAAATAGATGATCGATGCGGCTAGTGGAGGCATCTTGAATAATAAGACACCTGAAGCGGCTCAACAGTTGATAGAAGACATGGCAATGAATAACTATCAATGGACTACCGTGAGATAAAAGCCTAATAAGCCTGCAGGAATTTATCAAGTGGATTTTTTCACAGCCTTAGCTATTCAAGTCGAGAAGCTTCACCATAAGATGGATAACCTATCTTTAGCATCACCCTCCATGGTACCTCAACAATGGGACCCATCATTTAGTGGAATGTCAGGTTGTGAACCTCAAGTGCAAGAACATGTTGACTATTTGAGCAATAATACCAGTCCCTTCAACCAAGAAAACAACCCATATTATTCTACATACAATACTGGATGGAGGAACTACCCCAATTTCTCTTGGGGAGGGCAAGGAAATCAAGGCAAGCAACCTGTATTTGGATAATTGCAACAACTGGAGCAAAGGAAGCCATCATTAGAAGATGTTCTCACCATGTTCATGCAAACAACTGATGTAGCTTTCCGGAATCAAGAGGGCTCTATTCGGATTTTGGAGAGCCAGATTGGTCAGCTCGTAAGGATAGTGTCTGAAAGGCAACAAGGAACACTTCTGGGTAATACTGAAACAAACCCAAAGGAGCATGCAAAAGCAATTCAATTGAGGAGTGGAAAGGAATTACAAGACCCAAGGCTTAAAAGTAAGCAACCCAAGAGGAGTCTAGCGGCGAAGGATAGAACGAGATGCATTCAAAGCCAATGGAGTATCAACCAGCAATACCGTATCCAGCAAAGTTGAATAAGGAGCGCATGGATGTGCAATATGGTAAGTTCTTAACTATGTTTAACAATTACATGTTAATCTACCTTTTCCTGAAATTATTCAAATAACGAAGTATGCTAAATTTTTAAAGGATTTGATCTCAAATAAAAAGAAAATAGAAGAATTATCTTTAGTAACACTTAGTGAAGAATGTTCCGTTATTTTACAAAATAAATTACCACAAAAACTTAAGGATCCCGGTTCATTTTCAATTCCATATTTAATCGGTGATTTATAAGTGAATAATGCTTTAGCGGACTTAGGAGCTAGTATAAACTTAATGCCTTATAAATTTTATTCGAAACTAGGTCTAGGAGAACTTAGCCATACTAGAATGAGTATTCAATTAGCTGATTGTTCGGTTAAGTATCCTAGAGGAATAGTAGAGGATGTATTGGTTAAGGTAGATAAGTTTATATTTCCCGCCGATTTTATTATTCTAGATATGGACGAAAACGTAGAAGTGTCACTCATACTAGGTCATCGATTCTTAGCCACGTCTAGAGCTCTTATTGATGTTTTTGATGGTAAGTTAGTTTTGCGAGTAGGGGAAGATGAAGTCACTTTTCAAATTGGCAATACAATAAAGCAAACGTTGGATAATGATGATTATTACTACTTTTGCTATGGTGTTGATAATGTAATGACTTCTATGAATTCTGAATATTATTATAGAGATCCTTTAGATATTTGCATCACTAATAGTTATCTAGAAGAAGATAAAAATCAAGACATTGTTGAACATCTATATTATCTAGATAACTCTGTTTCAGTGAATAAGAAGATTGAGTATAGTTTGATTACGCAAGGAGATCTTGAGATTCTTAAGAGTAATACTAAGGATCCACCGATAGTAGAACTTAAAAAATTACTGAATCATCTTAAGTATGCATTCTTAGGATTTAATTCTACTTACCCAGTTATTATTTCTTCTAATATATCTGAAACTGAAAAACAAAAGTTAATAACTGTGTTAGGGAAGTATAAGGGTGCTATAGCATGGCAAATAACTGATATAAAAGGTATCAACACTAGTTTTTGCACCCACAAGTTCTTTTTGGAAGAAAAATATAAGTCTTTTATTCAACTGCAACATAGGCTAAATCCAAATATGAAAGAGGTAGTGAAAGCTGAGATTGTTAAGTTGTTAGATGCTGAAATGATATATCCTATTTCGGATAGTTCATGGGTTAGTCCTGTACAAGTCGTTCCTAAGAAAGGTGGTTTAACAGTAGTAGCAAATGATAAGAATGAATTAATTCCAATGCGAACAGTAACAGGATGGCGTATCTATATTGATTATAGGAAGTTAAACGATGCTACTAGGAAAGATCATTTCCCTCTACCTTTCATTGATCAAATATTAAAACGTTTATCGGGACATTCTTGTTATTGTTTTCTAGATGGATTCTCTGGGTACTTCCAAATCTCTATAGCACTAGAAGACCAGGAGAAAACAACATTCACTTGCCCATTTGGTACCTTTGCCTATAGGCGTATGACATTTGATTTATGTAATGTACCCATAACTTTCCAAAGGTGCATGTTAGCTATATTTAATGAGTATGCTGAAGATATTATGGAAGTGTTTATGGATGATTTCCCTGTGTTTGGTGATTCTTTTGATTTGTGTTTGAACAATTTAGAAAAAGTTCTAAGAAGGTGCAAGGAAACAAATTTAGTGGTTAGTTGGGAGAAGTGTCATTTCATGGTGCAAGAAGGGTTAGTACTTGGCCATAAGATCTCGAGCCAAGAAATTCAAGTAGATAGAGTGAAAATTGAAACCATAGAAAAGTTGCCACCACGAACCTATGTTAAGGCAGTGAGAAGTTTTTAGGTCATGCCGGATTCTATCGCCGGTTCATTAAAGACTTCTCTAAAATTTCTAAACAACTAACTAGGATTTTAGAGAAAGACACACCCTTTATTTTCAATCAAGTGTGTCTACAAGCTTGTGAGTTCTTAAAAGAAAGATTAATTAATTCTCCTATTATGATCGCGCCTGATTTTACTCAACATTGCGAGATCATGTGTGACACTAGCAGTTTTGCGGTAGGGGCTGTGTTAGGTCAACACTAAAACAAACACTTTCACCTTATATAATATGCTAGCAAAACACTTAATACAGCTCAGGAGAATTATACAACTACAGAAAAAGAACTCTGAGCAGTGGTATTCGCCTTCGATAAGTTTAGATCCTATTTGACATTGTCTAAGGTGGTAGTATACACAGATCACTCTGCCCTAAGATATTTATTAACCAAGGCGGAAGCCAAACCTTGTTTAATCTGTTGGGTTCTTTTATTGTAAGAATTTGATTTGGAAATTAGGCATAAACGAGGAGCAGAAAACTTAGCGGCGGATCATCTCTCATGTGTAGAAAATCCACTACGAACAATGTTAGATGAGGCTGAGATTAGTGATACATTTTCGGAGGAATCATTGTCTGAATTATCTACTGATATAATTACTGATTATCCGTGGTTTGCCGACTATGCAAACTATCTTGTGGCTAAGGTCCTTCCAAAAGATTTTTCATATCAGCAGAAAAAGAAATTTTTCTCTGACTTGAAATATTACTTTTGGGAGGGCCCCTATTTTTTCGGATATGTGCAGTTTCCATTATACGTAGGTGTGTATCAGCAGAGGAGGGCTGGAGAATCTTAGAGCAGTGTCATTTAGGCCATATAGGTGGTCACTTTGGAGCAAATCGCTTGGCTAAAAAGGTTATGGTCGTGTTGCAACCCGTGTCTAACACTGTTTGCAAGGAGACTATAAAAACATGTAGAAAAATTAGAAGAGGGACTTTTGGATTGAAGAACTTGGAGAACTTTTGGAGAACAAAAGTGGAGCATTCGACGGAGGGGAGATCGAAGGAGATAATTCGTATGGTTTTAATCTTCATATATCTCTTTTAATCTTCCCTTTCTCTGATGGATCTAACTTTTTTTTACATTTCACATGAGACTTATTCTTTTGAACAATTCGGTAATCATGTATTTTAGTTTTTATGTCATATTTGTGGTATTTTATTCGTATGTATGCGTTCTAACAATGAGATTGATATTAGGCTTGAAATTAGAACTTGTTTTATTTGAATCTCAAACTTCTAGATTGAGAAATTGGATGTTTGTGATGATGTTCATATGTTCATGTTCTAATGTTCTTTCTCTTTGTATTTCAAATTGCATAATCGAGAGATATGTTGTTTGGATGATGGTAATACGGATAATTGGACTCATGGTATCTTAGAGATAGGATTTCATGAATTTATGTATTAGATAGGGTTTCTTATTATTAATGCAAATTTGAGTATTGTGAATTGTTCGAGAGAAAATTTACTCAACTTAAGTTTAGGTATTGAATTGCTCGAGAGAGATTTCGATAAATGTTTAACCCTTACAATACAACGAATTTGATAATCTTGTTATTACGTGATTACATAGAATTAAATTAATGAGCAATTATTCTCATGTGATTATTCTTAAATTTTCTACTTTTTACTATCCTTAATTCTCCAATGTAACTTTATCCAAGTCGTCCTAGTTAGGTTAATTTAGGGTAACACTCAATTTTAATTATAGGTACGATAATAAAGTGAGAGTGAGTACGAGTACTTAAAAAGACCATGTGGAATACGACACGAGATGTACATTTCTCCTATACTATGATCGATAGGTGCACTTGCCTGAGATTAAAATTAATCTTGTTTATGCCTATCCACATAGTTTTTACATAGAGCAAAACAAATCGCATCAATAACCACCTCCGTCGAGGTGGTGGTTGTCGATTGGCAGCATTTTGTCGGTCGGAGGCGGCATGTACGATGGTTCCGAGCAAGAAAACTTCTCATGGATTTCTCTTCAATCTCAAATGGAATTGGGCTCAATTGAACCTAATTTGTCTCTTATTTGATCTAAAAGGCTAGTACAATGAGAGGGGAGGAGAAACGCACTTGAATCGGGTCTTTCCGATGCGTATTCCTCCGGTGAGCCATGTCTTTTTCTTTCTATGGCGAGCTTGCTCAATCTAGTAATCCTTCACAAATTCCTTTACTATAAAAGCTCGACTCCACTCCTTGGGGGATGAGGAAGATGATGGAAGGGTCAAATGTGGATGGTATAAGCTGTTTAAGGGAAAGCCATTATTGGGGTGCTCGCCCAAGCATAGAATGCTTATTTCATTTCTTGCTCAATTTGTCACCCCTCCCGCACAAATCCAGTTGGGAATTAACTATGGATCTCAGATATGGGATTAGGAAGAGGAGAGTAGCTCTATGTGGACTCCAATCAACAAATCATCTTTGTCTCCATATAAAATTTGGGGATTTTTCTAAATTGCCCCCATTGCATGCTGAAATCAATGGTCCTGGGTGGAAATTTATTTCCTAGGCTGCAGAATGGGCCAAGGGCCAACCAAATGGATTTGGGCTTGTCACTCAATTTCTCCTTTAAGCCAATATTTTACCATGGTTGAATTTAGGGTTGATTTAATCAAATTGGTGTATTGGCTGGCCCCACTTAATTTTCATTGGTCCTATGGGACCACCCAATGTTGGTTGGGCCACGGTGGGTCCCTATTGGGGCTAATTGACCCATATGTGTGTGATTTTGACCTAAGTTTGACTTTGTTCAAATTGAGTGAGTTGGTTGACCCCATGTTGAGCACTATGGTCAATTGACTCACTAATGAGGTTAGAAGGGTAGGGGTGAGGTCCATTTGACCAATTGAAGTTCAATTGAGCAATTTACGGTTGAATTGGGCTATGTTGACTCAGTTGAATTTGGTCAGTTTTATGAAATTGATTGATTCTAATGGATTATTATTGACCTAATGACCGCCTTTAGTGATTAGGGGGTAGGGTTAAGGTAAATTTTGGATTGTGAGTTCAGTTTGAGGTGAATGATCTAGATTGACTATTGTTCCTTTGGGTGCACTAGGTGAGGTCATCCTTGTCACATTTAATCAAAGGGTCACCTCCTTGCCCTAACACACATGTCATGCCCTAATTCACACTGGGGTCTAGTAGGAATGGGGATGTTACACGGTCGATATCGACTTGGCGAGAGTAAATCACACGGACTTCCTATTTTGTCTAAATTATTTATGATTTTTGTTACTCGTGTGTTTCCTTCGTGCACGGTTGTTTTTAACCGTGCGAGAAGAAAATCGCATGAGATGCTTCTTGGTCGAAATTTATGTGTTCTGTCTCGGCAAGTGCGTTTTTGTTTGCACATGGTCGTTTCAATCGTACGTGATTAAAAATCGCACGAATGGATTGTTGGACTGATTAGAAAGTTTACAATATTAATATCGCACGGTTACACAAGCACGAGCGTGCATTCAACTGACCATTTTTTGATGATTTTACTATTTAAGCCCAATATTTTGCCCTAATCTGGATTCTGAATTCATTCTGTGTTTTCCTGCTGAAATTTCGCCCATTTTCTCCACCCATTGTAGGGAGGAGCATCGGCTCCGCTCCTTTTCATCCATTCATTAGGGCTTTGCCTAAGGCCGCCTCCATAATCCAAGGATTGCAAGGAAGAGATTGTTGCTTCATTATCATCATTAAGGGAGGAGAACTTGCAAAGGACGTGGTCAAATTATAACTCAATTAGAGAAGAAGGGTATTATAGAAGGAGGTGACAACCCTCTCGTACCCCGAACGGTGGAAGAACACTGAGCGACGACGCGGAGTGATGACCCGACGATTTCTCCCGTGAATCTTCCACAAGTCTCTGGATTGAGTTGTATCTCGCTTTCTCATTTCTTGTTGTTGTTTGTCATTGTTTTTTTTAACGTCATTGTTTGTCATTGTCTCTCACTTTAACCTTGGTTCTAAGTTATTGTTTATTTCTAAGTTATGTGTGTTTGAGGCGTGCCTCCATCTTCTATTCTTTTTGTGATAAGAAGTTTGCCACTCTAGTAATTGCTAGTTGTGTGTCGTATGAGGCGATGATCATTAAATCTGCCATCATTGCTGTTGAAGCCAAAATTGGTCTCAATGAGAGTTCGGACCTTGTTGTGTAGCTGACACCTATTTCTCCCAAATCTCATCCCAAGACTAGTCACAAAGAACTGGAAACTGACATTAAGTCTCAGCTAGGAGGTCCCTCCACTAACCCGGAAGTTCTCTGATCGCTTTCCCTCCAAAGCAATTGCTGGGCTAGGAGTACCTCAGAAAGCTCTAGGAGGCGAAAAAGAGAGTATGAGGAAACCTACCTTCTGAGATATTTTGTGGGTCTATTTATAGATTTTCAATCTATGGTCTGCAAAAAGCGTACTTTTGCTGCCCTAAAATTACTAAAATGGCCCTGGGCTGGTCTGCCAATAGTCAAACTCTATTGTTCTGAGTAGCTAGATGCAGACCAGGGGTATTTTGGTAATTTCATGTCTGGGTCCCACCTGGCGGAAGCTCTTCCTGCTGAGCTCTGCGGGAACCCTGCTTGCTCTGAGCGCGAGCCTTCCCGCCTACCCCGGGCGGAGCCAAAAGACTAAAGGACGTTGAGTGGAGAGGCATCACTAAACGCCGAGGGCCGATGGGCTTCCGCCATCCTGAGGCGCGAGCTCCTGCTTCTGTCCAGGGCTGGAGTCTTCCCGTCCGCCCTGGTTCCGTCATGTCCTAAACCTAAAATCTGCTCGATGAGAATAACCTTAAGTCAAAGGCTCAGCTCGACGAGTTTACGTTCGACGAATTACGTTCTCAGCTCGACAAATTGAGCTTGACGAACTAGCGTTACCTGACCCCCTGGGCGAGAGCCTTCCCGCCTACTTACGGCGAGAACCCTCCCGCCCGCTTTCTTATTTGATCCAATTATAAGCAGAAAGCTAGCCCAGTCTGGGTCCTTGAGGGATCTTTGTCCCACCCAGCGAATATGGGGTTGTACAGTTGCCACTCCATCTGCATGCCTACTCTTCCACATGCCAAGCTAAGTGGTGTTAACGATTCGCATAATCCACACGCCTTGCGAAGCGGTGGTTGCGCCTCGTATAGTTTTAGTTAATTTCTTTCTTGCACTAATCTCCACCACTAAATCAACCCAAATAAAAGTTTTTTAAAATCTTTATAATTAATTTTCTATACAATTGAATCATACCCCCAACCTGCATTCCTTCGAGATTGATACTTGAAGAACTCTCCGATTATATACTACCTGAGTGATCAATGCACTTGTCGTTTGCGCATCATGGTCCTTGTCAGCCTCCCGGCTGGCCGCATCCGCACACCTGCAGCCACTGGCGCAGCAGGTGTCCGTCCGACGCACCCGTCGTCGGTCTCCTTGTCGGCCACGACCGCGTTTCGGGGTTGCGAGGTCTCGTGGCCTACCCCCGTCGGCCACCACATTCTCCTCCCCGGACGGCTTCTCGCCGTCGGGGACTCGTCGTCGACCGCCTCCGCCGGCCAATCCTCCACCATCTGATTGTTCCCATGCGATCTCCACCGTCCAATGTACGGGTAATCACCTGCATAAACACCCAATATGGGGGGTACAAAAAATCGTAAGGGCGTGCATGTAGTAATATAAAAAATATATGCATAATTAAACTGTATGAAATTGGCCTGCGAAAAGTAATTATGGTGGTTATAGTTTGTGGATAGTCGTGTAATCACAACTAGAGCTTATAAATAGGTCTCCGGTCCCTCCTTCATTTTCATCTTTTTCCTCCTCCGCTTCTCATCCTAGGCGCTTGAGAGCTCCTCCCAGGATCTCCGTCACTCCACGAAGATCTTGATCCATCTTCATCCATATTTGTGTGTTCCTGCGGACGCTCCTTTCTTTGCGCGCGTCTCCCACCGCAGCAAGCAATCTGTGCGCAGCACTCTCAGCATTCAGCACCCTCAAGTTAGTTGCAAGCTCTCCCCACTCCCGACTCTACTGCGAACAACAGAATGGAAGCCGCACGCGCAAAGACACGCAGAATGCGCCGCTCCAACTTCCGAGTGCAAGCAGAAGACCACCGAGTCTCCAGGGCGTGGTGGCTCCACTGCGACAAAGAAAAATACTCAGCTTTGTGATTGGTGGCCTGTCACGCTCTGAACGCGTCTCTCTCTCTCTCTCCCTACAAGTTGTAACGAGATGCGGCATGTCGCTCTCGCATTGTCAAAAAAGATCTTTATAACAACCAATTGGTAGTGTAAGTTTGGTCGGCACAGTCCTGGCTACGTTGTTTTCCACCCCTTTTTATGGGTTTTTCACGCAAAAAATCATTCATATCAGCCGTCTCACTTTTCCGTAACTGATTGGGAGCTCAACCGCTCCTGGTCTAAGATGATCCAATTTAACTGATTTTTAGATTCTCGGAAGAGCCACAACAAGAACTATGAAAATTAATGAAATGAAATTTTTTTCATTTCTTCCGCATGCTCTGCCTCTATGGATTTCTGTTTCCTATAACAAGTTGAACAAAGTTAATTGTTCTCTATTGCAGAGCATATTGCACAAATCAATGATTTTCCGCTAAAAAGACGTTAACTTCAAGAAATGTACTTTTATTATTTCCGTGCTCTCAATACTTTGTATTAGATCTGTGTGCCCTTGACTGAATTGATATTTTATTTGCTTTACTACAATTATATGAGCCATAAGGCCTTTGAATTATTTGGATTTTACTCATTTTAGTATTGAGGATATACTTTTACATAATTATTGTTTATGCTTTATATTGTATTCTGAAGATGGCACAGTTTATCTGAAGTATTTTATCACCTTAAAACATCATATCTGATGTATATTGCGGGGTGATAGTGTCGCTCGAACCATCAGGATGGTGATTATAGTGGAATTGACTATTCGTTGCCTCTATGTGGGTATAAATAGGCAAACTTTAGGAGTATCTGCGGGTATTGAATATCCGTGTATCCAAACCGAGCCGTTAAGCCTCCGAATCCATTAATTGTCAAAATATACATTAAAACGGGTTCTGCCGAGCATATGCTATATGCCTTATACAAGTAGGGTGCTACACATGGCAGCTCTTGTTTATGACATTAAAAGGAGTTGAAGATCAATGATTTTATAGATGCAGGTGCAAGTGTATTGAATAAAATTATGAAGAGGATACTTCTGTTAAAATTCCAAAGTGCGGTGGCCGTTCTACTTGTAGTAAAATATGAGTCTGTTTGAGCGGATAAAAGTGGCGGTTAAATACGGAGCAATTAGAGATGAAGATAAAACAATAGCCTTGAAGACATGAAGAAACTCTCCCTACGGCTTATTTCAGATCAAAGATGTTGAAGATGAGCGAGAATGTCCAACACAAATAAATCTGCAGCTCCCGCAGTGGTCAGAAGCGAGGATGTGTGGTAGGTGTCATCGCGTATCTCATGTGGTAGGCGTTGGCGGCGGTGTCGGCGGCAGCGGTGGCGGCGGCGAAGAGAGAGGCGTCGGCGGAGGTGGCGGTGTCATCGCGTATGGCTAGCTCCTGTCGACGTGATGGTAAAATGGTTTACCCCTATCAAATTTACCGTAACATTTAAAATAATTGTTTAAGAATTTTTGTTTTAAAAGTTGGTTTGCACTTATCTAAAATAGATTTGCTCATAACAATTACCTAAATTTAACATACAGAGCTTATGAAATCCGGTACATAATCATTTAATTATTCAATCGAAAATGACATCAGACCAAAATCAAAATCACATCTTCTAACACAAAAATAAAGACAAGAAAAAAAAAACAGTAGCATGCAACATAGAAAATCAACCACCAAATTCAACAAAGTTACACAACGAACAAATTCATGCAAGACACCGCTAGCTGGCTCAAACTGGCCGTATATCCCATTTCTCCAGTCATCTCCATCACGTTGACCAAACACCTGCATCAGAGGAAAATATATTCCAATTATTGAAATAATGAAACTGATAGGTAGCCATCATCCCATCATGCTAACGTTTTTTCTCCAAAAAAGCATAGCTCCAGAAATATCATAGAAGATGTACGAATTTTAGCCTATAATATGCTACATAGTTCCATAATTTTAGGGTTTTAAACTTGGGCACTATTTGGTGCGGTGGTGGTCATAAACGTATGGATTAAACCATCATTCATTAAGGATCACCCGACAAACAATCATCCTTTTGAACATAAAAGTGGGTGAAGTTCCTTAGGTGGGTGTTAACGAATGACAATTTAACCCTAATGTTCATACCGCCACCACTGTGTCAAACGGAGCCTTAATATGATTTGACTATTTGAGGTGTATGTTGTAACGAGCTCTCCAGCACACGGCTCAAAGGACGACCGTCGGCACCCTCATCATCTAGCTCGAAAGGGAACAGTCTCAACAGCTTTGCAGACCATACACTCCAACCCGTCTCCAGTTCCATTGGAGGGTTGTTGGAGTCTGCAACCTCCCTTTGATGAAAAGTGATTTGGTTAAGCGCCCATACAGGGACTTCCTATGAGGTCACGCATCTCAGGACTACTCCGGCCTGAGCACGCTTAACTATACAGTTCTTTCACTTCTCATCACTAATTGAACTAGGATTTGTAACATCCTCATTCCTACTAGACCCCTAGTATGTGTTAGAGACGAACATGTGGTGGGTCATCTGAGTTAAGTCAAGGAGGGAAGCCTAGGACTCATTGAATTGAGGTGAAATCAATAATGCTCATAAGAGAGCACAAGTCAACCTAGGTCAACTTTCTCCCAAATTGAACTCACAAGGACAAAATGACCTCATCAATAGGCCCCTAACACTAAAAGAGACCCAATTGAAAATAGATCCCATGAATTGGTCAATCAAATTGGTCAATTTGACCAAAGTCAACTCTTCATCAACATAGCCCAATTCAATCCAATCAAGGTTCAATTGTTCTTCAATTGGTCAAATTGATCTCACCCTAGATTTCTGACATCATTAGGGACCCAATGGATCAAAAGCCTCATAAATGGGTCAACTTATGGCTAAAATGAAAAATATGAAAACTTGATTAATTTTCATGGGTTAAGGCCTACATGAGCAAGCACCCTATATCCCATGACTATATTTACCACTCATGTCATCCAATTTCTAGAGGTGGTGACATGACATGGTGGATTTAAAGTTTTCCCCAATTTTTGGGAGAAATTTTATTTGACATTTATGGATAGAATGCCAATAGGCATCCAATTCCTCTTCCAAATGCACTCATTCATCTCCTCATTGAATTCTATGCTATTTTAAAGTCTTTTCCCTGCCAGTGGTAACGAATTAAAGATGTCTCAAGTGAAACCGAAATGACCATTAATGACATTCCACCATTAAGTCTCCCCCACCTCAATTTGATCATTTCATCACCTCATTTAGGAAGAAAGCAGTCAAAATCGACTCTTACGGTGCTACATTTAGTGGAGAATCAATGGATCTGGCAAGCTCGACGGAGGAAGAGAATTTCATGGCCAACCGCCACCATTGAGGCCCGATCGAGGTGCGTTTCCTCCGCACTCCCTCAGTGCTAGCTATCTAGATAAAATAGGAGAGATATCAGGCTCAATTGAGCCTGATTTCATGTCAGATTGGAGTGAAAACCGTGAGCTTTATTTCTAGCTCAAAATCGCCGGAGAGGCCGTTTCCGGCCGCTATGTTGTCGTCGTTTGGTGGCCACCATCTCAACAGAGGTAGTGGTGGTGGCCAGCCGTGGAGGTCGGTGGATGGCCGAGAAAAAGAGTTTGAATATGGCCCAGGTCGGGGCAATCCCAGCCCTTGGCTGGTGGTTGAGGACGCATTGACTCCGTCCAAATTGCTGTACAAAATATTTTAATTAAAGAATAGTATGTGTTATATTAAATACTTTATGACATTTTGGATAGAGTTTTTCATGCTTAAATATATGCCTCTTAGAGGCTGTTTTAGAACAGTTTTCAGAAATAAACTTTGTAAATCTTTGTGTCTAATTTCCACAGAAACTTAAAGCATCTGATTTGGAGCCCTACAACCCTCTAAATAGGCATTTTATTGAGATGTGTCCTAAGGGATGTGCAGTCATCAAAATGTGAATTTATTTCACATGGTTCATTTTATGGGCCTAATATTTTGGTCATGCATGTATATACCCTATACACACCCCTTCCCAAAAATCAGATTTTTTTGGTCGAACTTTTTCTATAGTTTTAACAAAAAATATAATTTATCATGCACATGAAATTTAGGTGGCTAGATTAAGTCAAAATGATCCAAATCTTGGGTGGAATGCAAAATAGGGTATCATAAGTCTGGTAAAAATTTAATACCATTTGAATTTCTCTATGTGGAGATATTGTACTTGTAAGAAGATGTAGTAAAGGAATTTAGTGTGCACATAGCACAAAAAGGTGTATTTTGTGAATATCTCTCAATTGACTGGTTGTATGTCAATGATATTTTGTACATGCACATATTGGGTTAAGAAGTATCATCTCTAATAATATTTGTATTTTTGGACTCAAAAATCCAAGATAACTAATTAATTTTAAATATGTTACAAAAGTAAGTTAATGAAATAAAAGTGATCAAAAGACTTAAGAAAATTCTAATTTTCTGTAACATGCTATATTGGTCAATTTACACCTATGGTAATTTTATTATAATTTTTGGTAGTTATTTAACTTGTGGGATATCAATAACTTCAATTTTTACACTTTTGTATTTTTGAAATAATATTTGCTAATATAGTTTGGAAAATTCTAAAATCGCTGAATAAAGTCTTTATTTACCATTGTAAACCTTTGAAAATTTTTCTAGAATTTTTGAATGAAATATTTGGGTATTTCCCGTGAAAAGTGATACTTTGGGATTAATATTCACTTGAGAAAATTTTGGGTTAAATATTTATAAAAATATATAAAACTCTTTCCAATATTTGTTTATCAGTATGCATATCTAGTAATTTATTTGGAGGAATTTGGCTTCTAGAATTGGTACTTTATGTGTAAAATAAGGTGTGTCTCATAATTAGATAATTTTTAATTATGGCGAAATTAATTAAAAAATTTATGAATTTTTGATCATTCCTTATTTATGTCATGATAAACCTCTGGTAATGATTTTAGATCATTTGACCAAAGAATATGATAGTTTCATCTTCTAGATCATAACTAGTAGAATTAGTATGATGGGCTGCGTTTAGCAAAATATTGTTGTAGAGATTAAACTATCAAGATCACATAGGAATTGCATGAAATTTAAAACATATCAGTAGGACGTCATTTATTTAAGCCCCTAAAAATTGTAGAATTTTTGGAGAATATTTTTACTATAGTTCATAATAAATTTAGGTTCATGACACACCTCAACAAAAATGAATTAAATGTGATCATAAGAGTTAATCCTAACTGGTTTAGTGGCATTTAGAGTGTCATAGACTTTTGGTTGAGATCTTAGTGTAAGTCACTATGAATTACCGAGTGTGAGCGTATATGGATACTATGCGGAGTAACTATACTTGAAGTCCGACGATAGATCCTCTCCCTCCTATAGGAAACATAAACCGTCTTATGACAATGTAATATTGAGAGGGAGTTTAAATAAGGGTAGCCATCTATAAGAATAAATGTCTTGAGAAAGGGAGGTTTGAGTTTCAACTCATTGTACTTCCTAGTCGCCCTAGGAGCCCTTCACCGGATATACCTTGGGAAGTCCAAGATTCATCCTAAATCATTATGTATAACTAATCACTAAGAAAAGATTTGTAATTATTGGAGAGCCACATAATATGTAACATCATTCCATAGGATAATGTGTTGTGTTAAGGACTAGTTAGTCCTGGGAGCTGGAGGCTTGATTATGAAAAGCTTTGGTGACACCGATTGTGTGGAGAACTTGATAGTCTAGTGAGTTGTAGGTTCGAATGTTGAGATGATACACTTGCAGGTGCATAGAGTTTCGAGGGTCTTCGGTACTGCCTTGGTCATCACCCTAATAAGAGTACGTTGACTTGGCAAGTCAATGCGGATTAGCAGAACAACTTAGCCCTGATTTTTGGGTCCATTGATCTCAGTGGCCCTGATTTGATGATGTCAAACGTGTCAATGAGATAGACATAGTTGTATTTGATGTATGGTTAAGTTCATGCATATAGATTAGTCTTTGTCACAATGATTAGACAGTTAGTTCAAGAGACAATGACAGGTGTCTCAAGGTGGAGCTGGAAACTAAGAAAACTACGTAAGTCCAAAAGCATTGAGTGAGGCAAGCTCACTCAACGTCTTTCAGCTAATATTGTCGAGAGAAGGCAGGCAATCAAAACTGAAATTATTGCAAAGGCAGAAATCGAGCTACGTCCAGAAGCGTTGAGTGAGCTCAATTCACTCAACGCCATACAGCTAGAAGCATTGAGTCAAGGTTATCCTGTCATAGACTTACTGTGAAGAATCCAGAAAATCGACTAAGTCCAGAAGCGTTTAGTGAAGCTTCATCACTCAATGTCTGAGTCTGTCAATGCAAAACTTCAGCAAGAAGGCAAGATTGTAGAAAATCGACTACGTCCAGTTGCGTTTAGTGAAGCCTATACACTCAATGCTCTCAACTCCATCAGGTAGAAAGTTGAATAATATGGCTAAGGGAAAAAGCGTTGAGTGAGAGATATACACTCAACGCTCTCAACGCCTAGCACAGCAAAAATTTCTAAGTCCAGAATCAGTGAGTCTACCATTCGTCGAGATGAGCTTAGCTTTCATCGTCGGACTTCATACTTCATCGATCTCAGCTTTTAACTATAAGAATGACTCATCTATCAGAATCGTCAACCGGAGTTCAGATTTCGTCGAACTCAGCCTTCACCTGAAGAAAGAACTGAGCTGAGAGAATTTGTCAATCTCAGCTTCACTATTTCGTCGAATGGAGCTCGAAGTTCGTCGACCTCAGCCTTCACCTGAAGAAAGAACTGGGCAGAGAGAATTCGTCGATCTCAACTTCACTGTTTCGTCAAGCCGAGCTCAGATTTCATCGAGCTGAGCTAGAAGTTCGTCAAACACAGGATTTCAGAAAACTTAGTTGATTTTGGCTAAGTCCAGAATGATGCTGACTTAGCAAAGTCAACAGGTCAACAAAATTCAGATTCGATGCAAATCGATATTAACGTCACCGTCAGTCTACAGTGGATATCAAGTAAATAAAGCTGAGTTTTAACTACCATTAAAACTGAGACACGTGTCGATCATCTCGCCAATGTGATGGGATTATAAATAGCAGAAGAGATCGAGATCTATGTAAAAATAGTAATGATAATTGGATTAATTTCTGGTTAACTTTCAAGAATGAGAAGCGAAGTTCGCCGTCTTCATCCACCATTGTTGTAGAAGCCAAGAACCTAACGTTCAAATCTGAAGGGCTTTCGAGTTAGTTTGTGCAATCAACATCCACTCCAACAAATTCAGAGTAATCCTTCGAGAGAGACGAATCAACCTAGGCGTGCCCTAGCTGAAGTTATCTTCTCGATCTATGCCGAGCCAGAATCTGAATATCAATTCGCTGGATCAAAGAAGAAGGAAGGACTGAAATCTGCGCAGTCTAAATTGGGAGATATTCCTGAAGAAGAAGCAGATTCATCTGCTAGTTGATTCCAGAACAAGTCGGGCATCATTTCAAGATCGTTGTATTATCTTGTTGATGTAAAGACGAAGTTAGGGCTGACATCTGCTCGGTCCAGGTAGACAGGCACAAAGAATTTTCTCTTATGTCTGTAATTCATTATCTTGAATATTTTTGTGTAAGATTCATTTTGAATCTGAGTGGTAAGGCTAAGGCCTGAGTTGTAAGCCTATGTTATAAAGGTTGAGGTAGGGCAAGAGTTGCCTGAGTTGTAAGCTTGTGTTATAAAGGCTGAGGTAAGGTAGGAGTTGCCTGAGAAGTAGGTGTATGGATTCACACTGAGGTAGGGCAGAAGTTGCCTGTGTTGTTGGAGTGTGGAGTCACTCTAATGTAGAGTTCTTGGGAGGAAATTGAGTTGTAGGATCTTGGTGATCTGAGTGATAGGGCTTGCGCCTGAGTTGTAGGAGCTGGTAGTGCTCTGAGCTGTAAGATCTGAGCATCTGAGAAAGATAGAAGGAAGTTTGGACGAATCTAGTATACTGCTAGATAGGCGAAGGAGGAAAGTTGATGTACCCATCAATTGAGGAACCACTATAAATCTCTGTGTACTTTGTTGTGTACTATGCTGGTATTCATTCTGATAAGATTGTTGTGCTGTGATTTAAATCGATAAGTTGCCTTAGTTTTTTAAATTGGACCTATTTACGCCCCCCTAGGTGATTAGTTGTTCTTGAAATCAAGACTTTCAAGTGGTATAAGAGTGAGGTTACTCAAGATAAGAGGTTGCTCAAGATAGACTTAATAGTCTGAGTTGATCTCCAGGGGCAGCTATCAGAAGGCCAAATTTGATTCAAGTGAGAATCATAAAGAACTTGGATCCATAAAACTTCCTCTTTGCAAGAAGAGACCATTGGCATCTTGAAGGAAAGGGTCAGACTTTTCATGGAAACATCTGATCCTAGAATATACATCACAGTACAGGAAGGTCTCTTTATCCCAATGAAGACATCAGTCCTTGATGCAAATCTGAAGACTCCAAAGCAGTATTCTTAGATGACAAAAGATGAAATCATCTTAGCTACATTGGATAAGAGGGCACAAAATATTATTGTTTGTGTCATAGATGACTCAACCTTCCAAAACCTAGTCCACTGTAAGACATCTAAGGAGATGTGGGACACACTAGTTGTCTACATAGAGGGGACTAAAGAAGTGACGGAGGACAGAAAGTCCATGCTCAATCAAGAGTATGAAAGCTTTAGGCAGGACAAGTCAGATGACATTGCTGAGTGCTATGAGAAGTTTTTTAGAATTGTGAATGAGCTGATGATATATGGCAGAGTCTTCAACACTTATGAATTGAATGACAAGTTCCTCAGGTCCTTAACTAAAGATTGGGACACAAAAATCTGTGTCATCAGAGAAGTGGCCAGACTTGCAGACACTCCACCACCAACCCTATTTGGAAAGCTGTTGTCTTATGAAATGCATCTGACTGCTAGAAAGGAGGAGGAGAAAATCAACAAGCCTACAGTCAAAGACAAGTCAGTGTCATTCAAAGCTGAAGCCACAAGGAAGAGCATGAGAAAGATTCCTTCTCCACCAAGGAGAGTTGCTGATTCTGAGTCAAAAAGCTCAGAAACCAGCACATCAGTCTGCCACATTTCTGATGAAAACTTTGCTGTCTTCTCTAGGCAATTTCAGGAATTTATGAAGAAGAAACATTGGAGAAGCAGGCCATCCTCTTCTTCTTAACCGTAGGAAGATTACTACAAGGGCAAGAATAAATCCTCTAAAGAGGACAGGTATGGCTCTAAACCAAGTAAACATACTTCTTCTAAAGTGGTGTGTTGTTGTTACAACGAGCCAGGGCATGTCATAGCTGACTTCCTTGCCAAAAGAAAGGATGTTGGTGGAAAGAAGGAACATAAGCAGGAGGGCAATAAGGAGAAGTCCTTTATTACCAATAAGCAAAAGAGATGGACTGACTCCTCATCATCAGAGTCAGAAGAGGTAGATGAAGTTGAAACCTACATTGAGCTATTTACTATTGAAGAAGAATCTATAGAAATAGACTTCTTAGAGATGCTGGCTACATTCACTGGAGAAGCTGATGATGCTGCTAGATCTGAAGAAGGAGACGAAGTCAGTTATTGCCTTAGGCTGATAGATTTGACTGAGGAAGGACACAGCCAGGAGCAGCCTAACCCTAGTAAGGGACATTTTACACCTTCTATGTCAGATTATATAACTAGTCCAGAATCATAAGCATCTGCATCAAGAGATGAAGATAGTTCTGAATCTGAAGGAGATGTCAATCAATTGATTGATGATTATGGTGAAATCAAGCAAGCACTGAAGAGAAGCAGACTCCTATCCAAAAAAAAACAAACTGAGGAGATTGCCTCTCTGAAGCCGGTTGTCTCAGACTCAGCAAACATGCTGAACTTGAAGATGAACGAAGTCAGCAAGCTGAAAACATCACTGTTATTCAGATGGGCACACTCACATTCAAAAATGACCACATTAGGAATCTTTAACGTAAACTCCAAAAGGAGAAGGAGCTAGTGGCTAAGTTCACAAAGTCATGTTTAGTATTGCCTATGATTGATTCATTCTCCTCCCAAAAGGGTAAGAAGTGGTTAGGCTTCAAAGGGAGAACTAGAGCTGCCTATTCCATAAGGAAGGGCAAAGCTCCAGTGCAGCCACTAGCCTCCAAGCCTCCAATTCCTTTCAGGAAAGTAGTGCTACCATCTAATAGGTATGACCATGAGAGCATTTATGGTCACTGGGAGTATGGTGTGAGGAATGGCAAGGTTGTTAGTGCCTTAAAGTCAGCCCTTGAAGAAATCCAAATGGTCCATCCTTGACCATTTGTGTTTTGTGTACCAGCCCAAACACTCAAAAATAAGGCTGCAACTCATTCTCAAAGTCTGCTAGTCCACAATCAGACTAAAGGAAAGTCTGTCAGCACACCATACTTGGGTATATCTGAAGCTATCAGGAGCTTGTACTCTGAAAAGAAGGCAATCGCTGATAGGGTCCAAGATATCCCTAGTACCTCTGCTTCCAGACAAATCCCAAATCAGGTTGTGCTGGAAGACTTAAGAAAAAGGATGTTGTACCTGCTAGAATGAGAGCTGTTGACTGCTATGTTATAAAGCCAGCCCTTAAAAGAAGGTACAACATTTATGAGTGTTGGTGTTGTGGTAAAGTGGGTCACTATGCTATTGATTGCTGGCACAATAAGAGTGTCTAAAGATATAATGCCAGCCTACCTGTCAGAAGAGGTGTAGGTAGGCTTGTTCAATTTCAGACTAACCTGCACCTAGGATCCAATAATAATTAGGTTCATGAGGAAAGATGATTTATTTGTTGCAGGTGAGTCCAAGTGGCCATACCCCTATATGGTACTTGGACAGTGGATGTTCCAGGCTCATGACTGGAATAAGAAACATGCTGAAGGAGTACACTCCAATTGAAAATGGACCCAAAGTCATCTTTAGTGGTTCAGAAAGAGTAGTAACCTGTTGAAAATTATGAATTGAAAGTGGGTGAATGGAGGACTTGGGCAACCTATCTGCGCGGACTATGCGGACAGGGTTGGAGGACAGCCAGGTCGGCGGGGCTGGTGCAGACGACTTATTCTGTGGCGGCCTGGGCGGTTTGTTCACGCGGACTGAGCGAACAGCAACAACGGTTAGCTAGTCCGGCTTATGCTCTGCAAGCAGTTGGATCCCAGAAGGTAACTAGGCGGATTGAGTCTCTATCCGCGGAGTTCGGCAAGAAGCGGACTGAAGGACTGGAGATCGGAAGACCGGCATGGCAGAAGCCTTTATCTTGCTCAGGTGAAGTGGAAAGTGGAAGCTGCGGAGATCTCCAGTCAGTGCGGACAGGTGGTGTAGTTCGACGGGGCTTGCAGACAGTTTCCAGTGTACGCCATTAAGTGCTGACTGGCCCTTGTGGCCAGTGGTGTGGACTTGGTTGGTTCTGAACCAAGTCCAGGTTTGGCTCAGTCCGGGGAGATCGCATAGTGGAGCGCGGACTGCTTCTCAGTCCGTAGAGCTCGACAGAAGTGCCATGTGCCTTGATTGCGAGCTTGGTGAAAGCGGACTAGAGATTGCGTCCGCAACTGCGTGCGAATGGTCTGCTGAGTCTGACAGCTGCCTTAGTAGAGAGGTTGTGGACTCATGATATGCGGACTGGAGCAATCTGAGGTTAAATGTTGACTGGAGCAGTATGCGGGATATGCGGATTAGAGCAGCCTGCGGGATATGCTGACTGGAGGTATCCGCAGTATATGTAGACTGGAGCTGTTTCCGGTGAGCCCGGCAGTTGCCTTGGTGGCGAGGCTGTGGGCTCGGGATAAGAGGATTGGAGCTATGTCCACGGATAGGCGGACTGATGTTGCAGAGTCCGGCTGTGGTGGTCTTGGCTTGGCCTTTGACGACAAGGCGGACTGGCGATGTGTCCGGCGTGGCGAAGCTATGGCAGACTGGCTATCCTGCATAAGCAGCGGCAGACTGGTGTGTATCCGCGGTTATGCGGACACATGTTCTTGCTGCGGGATGTGGCGGTAATCCTATCAGTTAGGGCGGTGACCACACTCCTCATCATGCCTATAAATAGGACCAATGTCACATCAGGAATAGAGAACCTAAGAGAGCGAATGAACAGTAAGTGAGCCCGCGTCACAGTTGCTGTGGACTAGATTTTAGTGTCCGCGCGGTTTGTTAGAGTGACCGGTTTGTGCTGTGCAGGTTATGCGGATAGCGCTGGAAAGCTAGGAATCGGCTCTGATTGCGGTCAGGGACAGTGCGGACTCTGCGATTAAGCAACAGGCGGTAAACAGCAGGTCGCGGACAGCGACCAGATGGTTTTCTCTTTGGCAACCGGTGTTCGGGGTTCAATAAGTCGCCTGCTTCAGGTGGACTGTTTAGTTCGGCATTACAGCTTGTGTGGTCTGGCAGCTAGGCAACCTCGCGGTCAGGCGGCTTGCAGATCGGCGGCTAGAACTTAGCATTGGAATAACGGGCAGTCCGCACGGCTTGGGTTGCGGTCTGACGACCTGGCGGATTGTGCGGACTCCATAGCAGTAGACCGGCGACTTGGTGTTTGAGTCCGCGCGGCTTGTATTGACTTGTCTTTATAATTGTCTCTGCTTTTCCTGTGTTGATTTTGGTGAAGCATGTCTCGCAATGTATGTCTCGCATTTTAAAGAAGATTGTTGTTAATCAACAAAGACTCTTGTTGCTGCATGTGTTTTTGGTTGTGACTGACTTAAGTTGAGATAACACCTGCTCACTCCAAGGTCCGGGAACTTCAACATGGTATCAAAGCTGGTTTGGAGTGGATAAGCAGTGATCAACTTAAGTGGTTGTTGCTCTTATGAAGAGGGAACCAGTGGTAGAACCATGGCAGTGGAAGATGCAAGTGGTCTTGGAATTAAACTCCTTACAGAGACGAACTTTGAGTGGTGGAAGTCTTGTATGGAGACCTTTCTTCTTGGATAGGACCTTTGGGAGGTAGTATGCGGAGCAGGAAGACAAGAGGTTACTACTGGCAATGCTGAAGAGATGAGAGCTTGGAAGGAGACAAATGCAAAAGCGAAGTCTATTCTCAAGCAGGTGATCTCATCAGAGCTCTTAGACCACATCAGTGGATGTCGGTCAGCTGCGAAGGTTTGGACTTCTCTTGATGGGTTGTTCAGGAAGGAGGTTAAGGTTACTGCGGAGGATGGTCCTTCTACTTCATATCAGCAAGAGATGAGTGTTTCTCCTAGGCGTGATGGGAAGAGAAAAGAAGGACCAAAGTGCTATAGATGCAAGCAGCATGGTCATCTCAGGAAGGAATGTAAGATTGTCTTGCTCTCGGTGAACGTAGCTCATGTTGGGAGTAAGGAGAAAAACTTAGTTGGGTCATCAACAAGTTCAGGTGCAGATCGGATGAAGGCCAGTGATAGTGCAGCTATCTGGCATGAAAGATTCGGACATGTAGGGATGGACAAGCTGAAAGCAATGGCGGTAAGAAGACTCGTAAGAGCCTTGCCTAGATTGTCATCCTATGGCGATGGTTAGGGATGTGCGGGATGTCAGCACAGTGAAGCTTATCACTTTACAGTTGATAAGGCATAATCCAGATGTAAAGCACCTTTGGAGGTTGTCCAATGTCCTCTGGTTAGACCAACCCTCACTGCCAGTTTTGGAGGCAACAGGTACATGCTGATATTGGTTGATGACTATTCGAGGTATACCTGGGTATACTTCATGAAGGAGAAGTCGAACATGTTCTGCTTGTTTGTGAATTTCAAGAAGCTTGTGGAAGGCCAGCTTGGTCTGCGGATCAAGAAGTTGAGGACAAACATCAGTGGTGAGTTTGGCTCAACCGAGTTCTCGAACTTTTGCAGAAAGCATGGGATCCGAAGGGAGCTTTCTTGTGGACATACTTCACAGCAAGACGATGTTGCAGCTCAAATGATCAGTCTGTTGACGGAGACCTGCAAGTGTTGGCTTTAGTACAAGGGCATTCCTAAGGGCTTTTGGGCGGAAGGGATGGCCTATGCAGCACATATTATCAATCAAATACCTTTTAGTCCGATCAATGTGAAGACTCCATATGAGCTGATGTTCGAGGTGAAGCCTAATGTGAAGCACCTACGGGTGTTTGGATCTACCTGCTACGTACACGCTCCAGATGCTCTCAAGACGAAGTTAGTCTTTATTGGGTATGATGAGCAGAGGAGAAGATGGAGGTGTATCGATCCTGCGACGAAGAGGCTCATCGTGTCGAGAGACATTGTCTTCGATGAGCTGACGAGGTATTGGGATAGCTCCTATGTGGAGCTAGAGATGAGTAGGTCAGATTGTGAGCTGAAGGAGGCTACTGCTAAGGATCAATTGGAGCTGCCTGAGTCACCAGGAGCTCCAGGTTGTTCTAGCTCCGGGGCAAAGGCGTCAGGGTCGGTAAGTAGTAGGAGTGGTGCTCCAGGTGCTTCTGGCTAGAAGGTGGAGGCTTCCGGTTCAGAAAGCAGGAGGAGCGATGTTCCAGGTAGTTCTTATTCAAGAGCGGAGACTTCTGGTTCAAGAAGCAAGGGGAGCGTTGCTCCAGGTTCTCCTGGTTACAGTACGGTGGCTTCTTGTTCAGGAAGCAAGGGGAGCATTGTTCCGGGTTTGCCCAGCAACGGAGCTGGTTCAGGAGAAGCAGCGAAGGTGGTTAGCCGTGATCAGGTTCTTCGGAGATCGAAGAGGATCAGTAAACCACCAGCTCGATATTGCGAAGGGAACATGGCGAGCTTGGTCTCATGTTTCCTTGCAAGCCCTCAGGTCGAGCGAGTACCTTCTAGCTGTGATGACCCCACTAGAATCAAGGAGGTGGTTGACACCAAAGCTGAGGAGGTGACTACTATCAGAAGTAACGAGGCTTGGGACCTTGTGCCCAAGGTTGTTGGGGATACTCCTGTGATGCACGAGTGGAGGTTGAAGCTGAAGAAGAAGGCAAAGGGAAGCATGGCACCTTTTGGGAGATGCTGGAGGGCTCCCTCATGGTCCAGGATATGCGAGGCGGGGACTATGTCTTGGACATCTCCTCGTAGGCGCTATCGAAGGGACCAGGTGCAAGATTACGGGAGCTGCTGGAGTTGTTCACCACTTCTCACTTCAAGGGAGAGTGTTGAAAATTGTGAAGTGGAAGTGGGTGAATGGAGGACTTGGACAACCTTTCCACGCGGACTACGCAGACAGGGTTGATGGACAGCCAGGTCGGCAGGGCTGGTGTAGACGGCTTGTTCTGTGGCGGCCTAAGTGGTCTGTTCGTACGGACTGAGCTAACAACAATGGTGGTTAGCCAGTCCAGCTTATGCTCTGTAAGCAGTTGGATCCCAGAAGGTAACCAAGCGGATTGAGTCGCTGTACGCGGAGTCCGGTAAGAAGCGGACAGAATGACTGGAGCTCGGCAGACCGGCTTGGCAGATGCCTTGGTCTTGCTCTGGTGGAGTGGCAAGTGGAAGCCGCGGAGATCGCCAGTCAGTGCAGACATGTGCTGGAGTTCGTCGGGGCTGGCAGACTGTTTCCAGTGTCCGCCAGTAAGTGCAGACTGGCCCTTGTGGCCAGTGGTGTGGACTTGGTTGGTTCTGAACCAAGTACAGGTTTGGCTCAGTCCGGGGAGATCGCGCAGTGGAGTGCGGACTTCTTCTCAGTCCGCCGAGCTCGACAGAAGTGTCGTGTGCCTTGATTGCGAGCTTGGTGAAAACGGACTGGAGATTGTGTCCGCAACTGCGTGCGGTCTGGAGTTGGGTCCACTGAGTACGACACCTGCCTTGGTAGCGGCGCTGTAGACTCAAGATATGCGGACTGGAGCAGTCTCCGGTTAAATACAGACTGGAGCAGTCTGCAGGATATGCGGATTGGAGCAGTCTGCGGGATATGCGGACTGGAGGTATCCGCAGTATATGCAGACTGGAGCTGTGTCCGCTGAGTCCGGCAGTTGTCTTGTTGGCGAGGCTGTGGGCTCGGGATAAGCGGACTGGAGCTGTGTTTGCGGATCGGTGGACTACTGTTATAGAGTCTGGCTGTGGTGGTCTTGGCTTGGCCTTTGGCGACAAGGCGGACTGGCGATGTGTCCAGCCTTGGTGAAGCTATGGTGGACTGGCTATCCTGCACAGGCAGCGACAGACTAGTTTGTATCCGCAGTTAAGCGGACACGTGTTCTTGCTGTGGGATGTGGCGGTAATCCTATCGGCTAGGGCGGTGACCACACTCCTCATCGTGCCTATAAATAGGACCCATGTCACATCAGGAATAGAAAACCTAAGAGAGCGAATGAACAGTAAGTGAGCCTGCGTCACAGTTGCTGCGGACTGGATTTTAGTATCCGCACAATTTTTAGAGTGACCGATTTGTGCTGTGCAGGTTGTGCGGATAACGCTGGAAAGCCAGGACTTTGCTCTGATTGCGGCCAGGGACAGTGCAGACTCTGCGGTTAAGAAACATGATGTAAACAGCAGGTCGCAGACAGCGACCAGATGGTTTTCTCTTTGGCAACTAGTGTTCGGGGTTCAATAAGTCTCCTGCTTCAGGCGGACTGTTCAGTTTGGCATCCCAGCTTGTGCGGTTTGGCGGCTAGGCGACCTCGCGGTCAGGCGGCTTGCAGATCGACAGCTAGAGGTTAGCATTAGAATAATGGGCAGTTCGCGCGGCTTGGGTTGCGGTCTGACGACCTGGCGTATTGTGCGGACTCCATAGCAGTAGACCGGCGGCTTGGTGTTTGAGTCCGCGCGACTTGTATTGACTTGTCTTTGTAATTGTCTCTGCTTTCCTTGTGTTGATTTTGGTGAAGCATGTCTCTCCATGTATGTCTCGCGTTGTAAAGAAGATTGATGTTAATCAATAAAGACACTTGTTGCTGCATGTGTTTCTGGTTGTGACTGACTTAAGTTGAGATAATCCCTGCTCACTCCAAGGTCCGGGAAACTTCAACATAACCAAAGGGTTTGGTATGATATCTAATGGCATAATCACTATCACACAAGTAACTTATGTGAAAGGTTTGCAACATAACCTGATAAGCATAAGCCAACTATGTGATCTTGGCTATGAAATTTCTTTCCTCAAGGATGAGTGTCAAATTAGGAGGTCAAGTGAACAAGGGGTCATCTTGACAGGCACTAGGAGAGGAAATGTCTATTGTCTCAATTTTGTTTGTGAGAGTAAGGACTCTCGTATATGCCTAGTTGCATATGAGAAAGCTTTACATTGTGTCGAATGACACAAAAGACTAGCTCATCTGAATTAAAAGATCGTAGGCAAACTCTTTAGTGAAGAGTTAGTGAGGAATGGTCCTAAGGTGAAGTGCATCAAGGAGGGTATCTGCTCAGCATGCCAAAAGGGCAAGCAGACCAGGACCTCCTTCCAGAGCCTTGATACCAAAGACTCAGTGAGGTGTTTATACCTCCTGCATATGAATCTATTTGGTCCTATGCCAGTTCATAGTGTAGGTAGGAAAGTGTATACCCTTGTGGTTGTTGATGACTTTTCTAGATTTGCCTGAGTGTTCTTTCAAAGGAAGAAATCTGAAACCCATGATGTCTTTCAGACATTTGTTAGGCAAATTCAGAATGAACTTAACATCACTGTGGTCAAAATCAGAAGTGACCATGAGACTGAGTTTCAGTCTGAATGCATGATAAGATTCTGATAAGGGCTTGAGATTCATTAAGAGTTCTCCTCTCCTAGAACTACCAAGCAAAATGGGATTGCTGGGAGGAAAAAGTAGAACTCTCATAGAGCCTGGTAGAACCTTATTAAGTGACACATTTCTCCCAGAATATTTCTGGGCTGAGGTAGTAAACACTACATGTTATGTCCTTAACAGGGCTTCCATCACCAAAAGCCACATGAAGACTCCCTATGAGATTCTGAAAGGCAGAAAACCAAACTTATCCTACTTCAGGATTTTTGGTAGCATGTGCTATGTTCTAAACAATGGTAAGTCCTATGTGACTAAGTTTGCTGTCAAGTCCCAAGAAGGGATATTTGTTGTGCACAACACAATAATAGGGCATATAGGATTTATAACTTGACTACTCAAGTTGTAGAAGAATCAATACATGTTGTCTTTGATGAGTCAAACCTAATTAACTGTGAGCTGCCAAGTACCTCTTCTAGTTCCGCAAGTTTAAAGGATGTGATGGACAAGCTTACCATCGGGGAAATGGATCCAGCAAGACAAGATATGGAATAAGATGGGTGCTGTATAGGAGGAGCTCAAGACTCACAAGCTGAGGATGAAGAACAGTCAGCTGAAGACAATGCAGTACAGCCAGCTGAAGACAATGAAGTTCAGCCAGTTGAGAACAATGCAGAACAGTAAGCAGAAGCAAGATTGCCTCCAGCTAAGAGACATCTGAGGGACCATCCATCACACCAAATCATTAGTGATGCAAGACATGGTGTCCAGATAAGGAGCAAGAGCATCAACACAGCTCTATGTTCAAGCTTCCTTTCACAAATAGAGCCCAAGAAGCTTGAATAGTCTATCAAAGTCTCTTACTGGATTGGAGCTATGCAGGAATTGGAGCTATGCAGGAATTGGAGCTATGCAGGAATTGGAGCTATGCAGGAAGAGCTGAACCAATTCAAAAGGTGTAGAGTCTGGAAGCCCAGACCAAAGGGACATAATGTCATAGGAACCAAGTGGATCTATAGGAACAAGCTAGATGAGAATGTCATTATTGTCAAAAACAAGGCCAGATTGGTGGCAAATGGATACAGACAAGAAGAAGGAATAGATTTTGACCAGACCTTTGCCCCAGTAGCAAGGCTGAAAGCAACAAGGTTATTCCTTGCTATTACTGCTTATCAAGGATTCAAAGTCTTCTAGATGGATGTAAAGTCAATGTTCCTGAATGAAGACTTAAAAGAGGAAGTATATGTGGATCAGCCACCAGGTTTTATAGATCCTCACTTTCCTAATTCTGTTTATATGCTTAAGAAAGCACTATGTGGGTTGAAGTAAGCTCCTAGAGCATGGTATGAAACATTGTCTACTTTCCATATTGAGAACAAATTCTCAAGGGGGAAGATAGATAAGATCCTATTCCTAAGGAAATCTAAGGGCAAAGTCATCCAAGTCTAGATATATGTTGATGACATTATCTTTGAATCTACTGAAAACAACCTTTGTAGGAAGTTTGTCAAACGTATGCAAGGGAAGTTTAAGATGAGCAGCATGGGTGAGCTAAAATTATTCTTTGGGACTCTAAGTAAGATAGATTGATGATGGATTGTCCATATCCCAGTCTAAGTTCACAAGAGAGTTAATTATGAAATATGGTATGGAGAATACCTCCACCATGAGAACTCCAATGAGGTCAAGTATGCCTGTAAGCAAAGATGAGGCAGGGAAACTTGTTGATGTGTCTTTGTATAGAGGTATAATTGGCTCCCTTTTATACTTGACTGCTAGCAGGCCTGACATCATGTGTGCTACATGTGTCTGTGCTAGGTATCAGACATGCCCTAAATAATCTCATTATTCTGTTGCAAAGAGAATTTATGGTATCTTAAGGGGACACCAGATCTTGGTCTATGGTACCCTAGGAATAGAGATTTTGAGCTAACTGGATTTTTAGATGCAGATTTTGTAGGCTGCAAGGAAGACAGGAAAAGTACCACTGGTACATGTCAATTCCTAGGTGAGAGACTAGTGTCATGGAGCAGCAAGAAACATACTAGTGTTGCTATCTCCACTGCAAAGTTAGAGTACATTGCAGCAGGTAGTTGCTATGCTCAATTATTGTGGATGCAGCATCAGCTTGAAGACTATGACATTAAGATAAGTAGAACTCCTCTATATTGTGATTCTAACAGTGCAATTTTTATTGTTAGGAATCCTGTTTCACATAGCAAGACTAAGTACATAGAAATTAAGTATCATTTTATTAGGGAGCATGTTGAGAAAGAAGACATTTGCCTAGAGTTTGTCTCCACTGACAAGCAAGTGGCTGATATCTTCACTAAATCACTAGATGAAGCCAAGTTCAACACCTTCAAAATTTATTTGGGTATGTTGAACTTAGAATAGCTTCAGGGACTCCCTAAGGTATTATGCTTGGTGCACGTTTGTTCTTTTTACAGGTGCTGTAGACCTAGTGGAAAGCAAGATGAGAGAAGATACTTCTTTTCAAGTGGTATCAGCAGCTGCAGCGCTAGAGACTTTTAAGTAGTCTTTTCAAGTGGTGTAGAGAATTACCAGCGATACTGAATTTCAAGTGCTATCAAGTGGTATCAAGTGATATACAAGTCATCCTTGTGTAAGGGGCATGTTAGCAGCTGAAATCCTGG
Organism: Platanthera guangdongensis; assembly: GCA_039583875.1. Classification (NCBI taxonomy): domain Eukaryota; kingdom Viridiplantae; phylum Streptophyta; class Magnoliopsida; order Asparagales; family Orchidaceae; genus Platanthera; species Platanthera guangdongensis. The sequence continues at coordinate 16,468,130 of CM077154.1, forward strand.
CTTCATCTACATCAGCTAGGAGGAGAACACAGGGGAGAAAAAGAACTGATGCTCCTTCCTGACTATCTGAAGAGGTCAAAAAGGGGAAGAGATAGAGGTCATGTTAGCTTTGGTTGATCAAAGTTCCACGGGGAGAGATAGAAGATGACTATTAGAAAGGATCAAGCTCCTTCATGGCAAAAACATAAGGGGAGAAAGTCATGGGGAGACGAGGTTGATCAAGCAAGAGAGGATCCAGCTAAGAGGTTACCCTCTAAAGTGTAACTCACCCTGCAACAATCCAGAGGGATTAGGTAAAATTCATTTCACTGAATTTAATATGAATATGCTTTTATTGCCTGTGTAATGTGTATCTCATTGACTAAGGTAATTGATCAGTGGTTTTGAAATCTTTAAATAGGGAGATATTATTGGGTTCATTGATCTCAATGACCCTAATTTGATGATGTCAAACGTGTCAATTAGATAGACATAGTTGTATTTGATGTAAGGTTAAGTTCATGCATACAGGATAATCTTTGTCATAATGATTGGACAGCTAGTTCAAGAGACAATTACAGGTGGACTCAAGGTGGAGCTGGAAAATCAGAAAATTACCTAAGTCCAAAAGCATTGAGTGAGGCAAGCTCACTCAACGCCGTTTAGCTAATAGTGCTGAGAGAAGGCAGGCATGCAAAACTGACAGTATTATAAAGACAGAAATCGGGCCAAGTCCAGAAACGTTGAGTGAGCTCAACTCACTCAATACCATATAGCTAGAAGCGTTGAGTCAAGGTTATCTTGTCATAGCCTTACTGTAAAGAATCCAAAAAATCAACTAAGTACAGAAGCGTTGAGTGAAGCTTCATCATTCAACGCCATGCTGATTCTGCCAATGTTAAACTTCAGCAAGAAGGCAAGATTGCAGAAAATCGAGTAAGTTCAGATGCGTTGAGAGATGTTTATACACTCAATGCTTTCAACGCCATCAGGCAGAAAGCTGAAGATTATTGCTACGGGAAAAAGCGTTGAGTGAGGGATATACACTGAACAATGTCAACGCCTAGCAGAGCAGAAATTTCTAAGTCCAGAATCGCTGAGTCTACCATTCGTGGAGCTGAGCTTAGCTTTTGTCGACCGGAGTTCAGAGTTCATCGATCTCAGCTTTTACATATAAGAAGGACTCAGTTATCAGAATCATTGACCGGAGTTCAGATTTTATCGAACTCAACCTTCACCTGAAGAAAGAACTGAGCTGAGAGAATTCGTTAATCTCAGCTTCACTGTTTCGTCTAACTAAGCTCAAAGTTCGTCGACCTCAGCCTTCACTTGAAGAAAGAACTAGGTAGAGAGAATTCGTCGATCTTAGCTTCACTGTTTCGTCAAGCTGAGCTCAGTTTTCGTCGAGCTGAGCTTAAATTTCGTCGAATGCAGGATTTCAGAAAGAAAGAAGAAAGTTTGGCCGAATCTAGTATACTACTAGATATGTGAAGGAGAAAAGTGGATGTACCCAACAATTGAGGAACCACTATATATCTCTATGTACTGTGTTATGGAATGTGCTGGTATTGATTCTGATAAGATTGTTGTGCTGTGATTTTAATCGATAAGTTGCCTAAGTTTTTAAATTGGACCTATTAACCCCCTCCCCTCTAGGTGATTAGTTGTTCTTGAAATCAAGACTTTCAAGTACGTTGACTTGGCAAGTCAATGTGGATTAGCATAACAGCTTAGCCTGATATCTTATGATGTTTCCCAAAAGACCATCACTTAGCCCAAAAGACTGGAATACCCCAACAATAGTACGCAAAGACTTTAGAGTGCACTTAGGACGTGTACAGAGGTGTATGAGAGGTCTAGGTCAGGTAGTGTATATTCCCGCCTAGTAGTGGAGATGCCCGCTTCACTGCCAACGCGAGCCACGACGGTTGGTAACAGAGCGAGTTTCCTCCAAAAAATGGGAACTAAAGATCTATGCGTATAGAGTCGTATGTGTGAGTTACACTTGTATGAAGCATAACATTGAGATTGCGTAACATTCATTTCTTGCAGATCCTCAGTAAAAAAAATTTGTATGAACACTTTTATATGATGAGTTAGTTACTGGTTGTCATAGCTTATAAGTTTGTATGATCATTAATATAAGTTAAGGTACGCTTATGTGATGTTAGAGTAGATGCTCTTTACTTCTTTTCATACTTGTTGCACTTAATTACTTATCATGTATTACTACTATACTTCTATAGTGTTAAAATTTTTGAAGTGAAAGTGGGCGGCCTAGGAGGTCTGTCCGCGCGGCCTGTGCGGACAGAGGGCGGCGAATTGACAAGTCGGCTTGCCTTTGGCTGGCAGCCTGTTCGCTAAAGTAACCATGTAGATAGGATGTTTATCCGCAGTGTTGTCGGGTTGGTCGGTGTTGTCGACTTGGTCTAGATCTACACCAAGTTCATGGTGGTTGTCCGGTTGGTCGCGTATTGCTCGCGGACTAGTTCTTTGTCTGCTGAGCTCGACAGCTGTCAGTTATGTTCTGGTTGTGAGCACGGGGAGTGCAGACCGGATCGGTGTCCGCAGGAGTGTGAACTGGTTTTGTATCTGCAGAGTCTGCGTAGTTGGCAACCACATTTTGCCCTGGTGGTTAGGCGACTTGGCTGGGGTTCTTGTTGTTGTGGTACGACCTCAGCGGGCCTGTTGTCTAGTCTAGTCGCGGCCACTTATTTTTGTGTCTGCAGTTTGGCAGATACACTTGGTGTCGCCGTGAGATAGGGTGGTTATCCTATCAACTAGGGCGGTGATCATACTCCTCTCTGCGCCTATAAATAGTACCCCCTGTCACATCAAAGTTACACCGAGTGAATAATAAGTGAACTCGCGGGAGGTTGTGCGGATAGTACTGAGGAGCCAGGGACTTGGTTCTGACCTCGGTCAGAGTCAGTGCAGATTATGCAGTTTACAACCAGCGGTTAGCAGTAGGTCGCGGCTTGCAACCAGGCGGTCTTCGCTTCTGCAACTTGTTTCCCAGTTCAATAAGCAATCCTCCTTTGGCGGCTTGTTCTATTTGGTGCTGCAGCAGTTTGCGTGATCTGATGGCTAGACAACCTCGTGTTCAGGCAGCTTGCAGTTCAGCGGATAGAGTTCTTCTCAACATTGGAATAACATGAAGTCTGCGTGGCTTGGTTGTGGTCTTGCGGCTAGGAGGATTCAGCAGACTCCCTAGGCAGCTCGGTAGAGCCGACGACTTCTCTTTGAGACCGCGCAGCTTGTTTCTTTGCCTTGTATTTTTTCTACTTCCATCGGATACATCGGCGAATCATGTCTCGTCATGTATGCCTCGCTCTGTAAAGATTTTTTATAGTACAAGTTTCTTTCTCTTCTTGTTGCATTTGGTTACTTGTTCTCAGATAGGTTGAGTGTTCCTGCTCCTGGTGTCCCATTTTTCGCTTATCACAAATTTTTACATGGTATTAGAGGGATCAGAGGCTGAACAGTGATCAACCGTCAGTTTACCATATTGCTTCTAAGAGTCTAAGTAAACCAAGGTGATTGCAATGGAAGGTGGATTCGCAAGAGGTCTTGGAATTTAGCTTCTTACATTGACTAACTTGAAGAAGTGGAAGTCATATATGGAGAGCTATCTTTTAGGCGAGGACCTTTGGGAGGTAGTCTGCGGAGATGAAAGGCAAGAGGTTACTGCTGCTGGTGGTGCTAAAGCAGCGAGAGCTTGGAGGAAGACAAATGCGAAAGCAGAGTTTACTCTAAAGCAGGTTATCTCACCTGAACTCTTTGACCACATCATTGGATGTAGGTCTGCTGCGGAGATTTTGGACTTCCCTTGATGGGTTGTTCAATAGGAAGAATGTAGTAAGGCTACAATTCCTGGAAAATTAGTTGGCAAGGGACACTCAAGGAGATCTACCCATCTCGACATTCTTCCTGAAGATGAAGAACTTATGCGCTGAGATTTAAGTGTTGGACGCTGATGAGCCTATTTCTGAGGCGAATCTGAAGAGGTGCATAATCCATGGGTTGCAGAAGGAATATGTGTCCTTTGTCACTTCTGTTCAAGGCTGGGTCACTCAGCCATCTTTGTTGGAGCTGTAAAATCTGCTGGCTTCGCAGGAGAGCTTGGCAAGACAAATGTCTAGTGTCACTATCTTTGAAGGAGGCAGTGAGGTGCTCTTCTCAGGGAAGAAGAAGTGGTGGGAGAAGAAGAAGACTGATGCTGGTGATGGTCCTTCAACTTCTTATCAGCAAGAGAGGAGTGATGCTCCTAAGCTTGATTGGAAGAAGAAGAAGAATTGACTTAAGTGCTACAGGTGGAACCAGCTCGGTCACTTCAGGAAGGACTACAAGGTAAAGTTATAGTCGGGGGATGTTATAGACAAAGAGGAAGCTGGATGGGGAAATGCGTTCATGACGGGCACGTGTGTCCGCGCATTATCCACCATTGATTACAAAGATGACTGGATAGTGGACTCGCGGTGTGGTCATCACCTCATCGGGGATGAGTCAAAATTTTCCTCTCTCCTCACGTTCTCAGGTAATGAAGGTATCATAACTGCTGATGATACTATTCATGCAGTCGAGAAGGAGAGTGTCATTTCATTAGTAGTGATAATGGTCCACTCACATTGAGGAGTGTCTATCACGTACCAGACATGAAGAAGAACATCTTCCCTGTGACTAACACAGTGGATGCAGGCTATCATATTCTGTTTAGCCCAACAGAAGTGAAGTTTCTCCGCAATGTGTCAGCAGTTAAGGCTGACGTTGCTCATGTAGGGAGAAGGGTAAGAGAATTGTTTGTATTATCAATAAGTTCCTATGTTGATCAGATGAGGGCCAATGATAGTGCATTTATCTAGCATGAGCATCTGGGGCACGTTGGAATGAACAAGCTCAAAGCCATGATAGTGAAGAGCCTTGTGAAAGGCTTACCTAGGTTGTCATCCTTTGGTGACGGTCATGTCTGTGCAGGGTGTCAATATGAAAAGGCTCACGGCCTTCCATTTGACAAGTCGCAGACTAGGACTAAAACGAAATTGGAGTGTGTCTATGGTGATCTGATGGGGCCAACCATCATAGCCAGCTTTGGAGGCAGCAGATAGATGCTGGTCGTAATTGATGGCTACACGAGGTACACTTGGGTGTACTTTATGAAGGAGAAGTCAGATGCGTTTCATTTGTTTGTGGAAATCAAGGAGCTGATAGAGGCTCGACTTGGCTTGCGGGTCAAGAAGTTGAGAACAGATAATGGAGGAGAATTCATTTCAACTGAGTTCTCTAACTTCTGCAGCAAGCACGACATCCAAATGGAGCTCACTTGTGCCCATACTCCACAACAAAATAAATTAGCAGAGAAGAAGATCCATCATCTAACGAAGACCTGCAAGTGTTGGCTTCATGCCAAAGCCATTCCAAGGTCCTTTTGGGCAGAAGGGATGGCAAGTGCAACTATGTCATCAATCAGATACCTCTGAGTCCGATCAACATTAAGTCTCCTCATGAGATGATGTTTAAGGAGAAGCCTGGAGTTGGACACCTTCGGGTGTTCGGATCTATCTATTAGGTACATATCCCAGATGCTCTCAGGATAAAGCTGGATGGAAAGGCAAGGAAGCTTGTCTTTGTAGGCTATGATGAGCGGAAGAAAGGGTGGAATTGTATGGATCAAGTGACGAAGAAGTTCATGGTTTCGAGAGACGTGGTCTTCAATGAGCTGATGACATATGGAGGTGTCTTCTCTGTGGAGCTACAGGAGAGAAGGTCAGATGGCAGGCAGGAGGAGGCTACTAAGGATCTTTTGGTGGAGCTGCCTATATCACTAGGAGCTCTAGGTGTTTCTAGATCCAGGGCAGAGACTTCTGGTTGAATAAGCAGGAGGAGTGATGCTCCAAGTTTTCTCAGGAACGGAGCTGATTAAGAAGAAGCAATATAGGTGGTCAGCAAGGGTCAGACTCTTCGGAGATCGAAGAGGACCATCAAACCAGCAACTCGTTTTTGCGAAGGAAACACGGTGAGCTTGGTCTCTTGTTTCTTCGCAGGCCCTCTGGATAAGCAAGAGCCATATAGCTTTGATTATGCTATTGGAGTCAAGGAGTTGGAAGACGTAATGGATGAAGAGATTGCTACGCTTAAGAAGAATGAGACGTGGGACCTTGTGCCCAAGTTCGATGGAGTTACTCCTGTGACATGCAAGTGGGTCTATAAGCTGAAGAAGAAGGAAGATGGGATCATCGAACGGTACAAGGCTCGCCTTGTAGCTTGAGGTTTTTCTCTGCAGTACAGAGAAGATTATGAAGAGACGTTTAGTCCTGTGGCAAAGATGACTTCAGTTCAGGTGGTGATGGCCTTGACGGCTTGCCAGGGTTGGAAGATGTAACAACTGGACGTAAAGAATGTCTTTTTTTATGGGGAAATTGATAAAGACATCTTCATGGTTTAGCCACCTGGATACGTGTCTAAAGATCATACAGGATACGTATGCAAGCTCAGGAAGGCCCATTATGGTATGAAGCAGGCTCCGCGGGCATGGTATGGGAAGATCGTATAATACCTCCAATTCTGCGGTTATTTTGTCTCGGATTCAGATTCGAGTCTGTTCATCAAGAAGAAGTGAGAGCTTCATGTCTTGGTGCTGCTGTACGTGGACGACATGATCGTCATAGGTAACTTCGAGGAAGAATTGGCTAGGCTCAGGGCAGAGTTGGCGATTCAGTTCGAGATGAAGGACTTGTGTGAGCTTCACTACTTCTTTGGACTCGAGGTGGAGAGGAAAGAGAGAAGCATACTCATTTCCCAAATGGGGTATGTGGATCGGATCATTCAGCGATTCGGAGTGCGGGAAGGGAAGAACAGCTCTACTCCTCTTGATGTTGGGATCAAGATTTGACGAGATGAGGGGAGGATACTTCCAGTTCCTCTAATGTTCTGTGCTCTGGTAGGGAGCCTTATCTATTTGACGATTACGAGGCCAAACATGGCATATGTTATAGGTCGAGTAAGTCAGTATATGGCGGAACCTCGAAAGCCTCATCTGATGGCGGCAAGGAACATGCTGAAGTGCATGAAGTCTACTTCTGATATGGGTCTCCTTTATGGGAGAGATACAGGCTTCAACCTGCACGGCTATACAGATGCTGATAATGGGAGAGATTCGAAAGTCAACATCCGGTTACGTCTTCACATGTGGATCAAGGGTCATTTCTTAACGCAGCAAGAAGCAGGTTAGGCTTTCATCTCTACTACGAAAGCACAGTACAAGGCTTCAGCCTTGGCAGCTCGGGAAGTCATCTGGCGTACGAGGCTAGTAGAGGATGCACATGAAGAAGTGTGTGGTCCTACTCTGTTATGTAGTGACAATGGCAGCTCGAGACACCCATGAATTCATCATGTGTGTTGGCGACTAGATCTTGTGATGGGTCTATGGGGTGGATTAAGTTCTATATTGGGAGAGATAGGTAAGGGTCAATCATTCCTTAGGGGGAAGTTACCGTCTTGATTTCTAGCTTCATGGAAATCACCTTTTTGCAATCCGATTATTATTGAAATAAAATTATGCAGCTTGCTTTATTACTTTGATGATATCACTTTTATTCTCTGAGATTATTTTTATAAACTAATTTGATCTAAGTTGTTTAGTAAAATAAAAATTGGATAAACACACTAATTCGCACCCCCTCCCTCTGAGGACGCATGACGATCCAACATTGTTTGCCTCGAGTAGTAGCTCAATTGCTACAACACAACAATAGGAGTTACACGATGCGATATTTTCCATACTGATCTTAAATCTAGGATTCATGATCGAGGTCGTCTGAACCCCTTAGAACTTTATCTAAGGGTCATGATGTGTTTGCACAAATACCTTAAACATGGTTGAAGACTTAATATCAGATCATATACTTCTTTTCTCCTATTTTTAGGTCAATATGAGGGAATAGATCTTCGTCGTGCATGAGGAAGAAGTTTGCTCTCGCCGGAGTTTGTGTGCCAGAGCCATTACTGGAGTTAGGCTCCATTTGGCACGGTGGTGGCGGTCATGAATAGGGGGGGGGGGGGGGTTAAATAGTCCTTCGTTAATGCCCACCTAAGGAACTTCATCCACTTTTATGTTCAAACATATGATATTTGTTAGGTGATCCTTAACAAATGATTGTTAATCCCATGTGTTTACAACCGCCACCACCATGGCAAACAGAGCCTTAGTGTGCTAGAGTCGTTGTTGGAGTTAGTGTGCTAGAGTTATTGTGATTATTCTCTCCAAGCAACTCAGAGATCCATGGATTCGAAGAGAACTTTCAAGGTAACAAATCCTTTCCCCTCAAATTTAGACATTTACTATATTTTCTTGGATTTCCCTTTCATAGATTTTGTGTGTGAAGCCAAATTGAGATGTGTTACATGATTTGGTAATGGTTTTGTTAGACCTATTTATAGGTTTTCAATAGAAAACCACTGGGGTGCCTTATTGTCATTAAGAGTATTGGTCTTAGGTGGGGAAATCTAAAAAGGGCTGAAAGTGGAGTTGATTCACGGATTCTTGGGTCTACCATCAGCGGTAGTGGTTAACGCCCGACGGTAGCTTCAGGAACCACAAGATAAAGGCTTCTACTTGTGTTAAACTTATTGGGTAGCAGCTAATAATGAAGATCGGACGGTCGGGATTTTATTAAATCTCGCCCCCGCCTGAGCATCAGCGTCCCCCCCACAGCGGATCCGCGGTCGATCCACTGTGAGGATAGAATGGTAATTTTTTGGGACCGGCTCGATCTCAGCCACATGATATTCTTGATTTGTCATCAGCATGCCACATTATCATATAAACTTTGAGAAATTTTCTGGTCATTTCTAGGCCTCTGGGGGCAAAGTGATCAACATTAAAAATGTTTCCCGTACTAAGGGCTTCCTCCACAAAAAGTTTGAGAATTTTTGGAGTTGATTAATATTTTTAAAAGCACAAATGAAAATTGTTTGGCCAAATTAAAAGCCCAAAACTATTCGAAAAATTATGAAAAATTTTATTGGCTCATTATAGACCCCCTTAAAGGTTGTATCAAAATTAGGGGACTTGGGGATCAAAATTAAGCTTTCCTCAGTTCCTTCGAGCCTAGGGTCGCGCTTGGAATTTATTACGCTCATTTTCCTCAAAAATGAAAATTAGAGCACGCGACCACCCCTTTATAATATGAATAATAAATGGTCTTATCAGCGAGAGTGGTCGGGGCAAGTGACCAAGCTCCGAGTGTTCTGAGATTTCGAGAAACTGTCGAGCTCCTCGACTCTCGGGTAATTTGGGGCACGCTCGGAAGATAAGAGTACGAGTAGTGAGTTGCAAAATTATCCTCGACAAATAATAAGGGTGTAACTTCTAATAATCCTATAATCTGATTAAGTCGTGATTAAAAAGACGCAAACAAATTACTATTAGATATTAATAATTAGTGTAACCAAGCAAGCTTATTTAAAAACGAAAATAGAACTGGATATGCCTCCTGAGAACGAAAAAGTAACTGTGAATGCCTCCTGAGAACGGAGAAGGAACTGAAACTACCTCCTGAGAATGGAGAATGAACATAAAATAACTCCTAAGAACGGAGATGGAACTGAATGTGCCTCCTAAGATAAGAGATGGAATTGAAGCCTCCTGATGTCGCGATTGGACTACTAAACATTTTCTTTATGATTATTCCAGTCTTGCACTGGTTTTGTTTCCTTTATTCATTTCAGTTTAGAACTTTCAATTCAGTACTACTCCAGTCTCGTACTGGTCAAGTTCATTTCAATTCAATACTACTCCAGTGTCATACTGGTCAAGTACATACTACTCCAGTCTCGTACTGGTCAAGTTCGTTTCAGTTTAGAACTTTCAATTCAGTACTGCTCCAGTCTTGTACTGGTCAAGTTCAGTTCAGAACTTTCATTTTAGTACTATTCCAGTTCTGTACTGGTCACATTTCGTTCAACACTTAAATTATACAGCATTTATTATCAGCAACTTTAATTACCGTGTTTTCATTACTACAATTTATTATTATAAGCATGGGTCCTTCTCTGATGAGCAGCCATCTGTTAAGGTCGAGCCTTAGTTGGGGATAACCGGAGTTGAGGTGTTCCTCCAGGTTTTGCCCCAAATAAAGTGCTCTCATGCTCCTTGTCGAAAGTTGAGCTGATCGTCACTGCCCGAAGATTGAAGTATAGTATGGTATGCCGCCACAGAGTCGGAGCGTGCTAGCAAAATTGACAGTTTGATTGTTTGTGAATTGCTTGCGGTAAAATGTGGCGGGTCATTCACTTCCGCAGACTGTTCATACCGGTACGGAAAGTTCGACGACTCAAGCCGACAGGGAGATGAGAGCCACGGGTGACCTGCCTTTATGTTTTCCCCATACGGTTTCCTCCGCTGGTCGGCCAAAATGTTGAATCGTTGGTTGTCGCTCACATCTAAGAGTACACGGGGATGTATATTAGGGCCTGGGATGTGCGGCACGACCACCACCAGAAGTGGCAGGACTGGTCATTGTCACCGACGGCCACATCGGTGAGGCCCGCGGGGCTCGCCATCCTACTGGAACAGAAGCGGTCCATACTATGTCGACATAGGATTGTGTGTGCGCGGCTGTGAATGCCTGCGGTATGTGCGCGACTGTGAATGCCTGTGGTACGTGCGCGGCTGTGAATGCCTGCGGTATGTGCGCGACTGTGAATGCATGTGATATGTGTGCGACTGTGAATGCATGTGGTATGTGTGCGGCTATGAATGCCTGCGGTATGTGCACGACTGTGAATGCATGTGGTATGGTGCAGGTTGTGGATAGCTGATGTGCTGATGGAACCTTAATTATAACTGATATACATTACTGCTGTTATTCCAGTTATATTATACTGCACTTCTTTATTGTTGCTCCTAGCCTATTTATATGAAATGTTGTACGAACTCTCCCTTACTTTATCTATCTACTTTATTGGGTGGGTGTGTGCTCGTCCCTAGGATATGGATCCGGGGAGGAGATTTGTTTCCACTTAGCTCTGTGACTAACGGTTATTTAAATAACCATTCACAGGAAATGGAGCACCATAGTGACCCGCTGCCGCAAGAGGTTGCGCCAGCAGTTATAACTACTCGAGCAAAAGCACCCCCGACATCATCAGAGTTTCGAGATGTGAGTACCAATGAGCTAGTTAAGGAGAGAGAGTGAGGAGCTATATCTAGTACTTGTACAACATGCAGGCTTATATAAATACTTAGACTACGACCTTTGTACTCATGTAAATATATATAATGTTATATATATTGTACTCTGGTTTCCTGTTAATGCTTCCGCAATTCTTTGGTGTATTATGAATGTTGTGATTCTAGCCGAGCAAGGCAACCCCCTAGTGCTTAGATAGGGTGGGTCGTTACCCCTAAGGAGCACTGGGTGAACATCTTGGGTAGTAAGATCCCCTCTGGCCTAGCCTGGACAATGGTTGTGTGGGGGGGGGGGGGGTCTTACATTAGATGACCTTGAAAACAAAGCCTTTTAAATGGTATTAGAGGGAGGTTACTCAATGAATGCTTAATAGTCGGAGTAGATCTCCAAAGTCAGCAATAAGATTGTCCTTATGGGTTCAGGAGTGAACTATAAGGAGTTGGGTGCCATGAAGCTTCCAATCTGCAGGAAGGAAAGGTTTGACGTCTAGAAGGAGAGGGTTAGGCTGTTCATGGAAGCAGCTGACCCTAGAATTTTTATTACTATCACAGTGGTACCTTTCATCCCTATGAGTGTCTCAGCTCTGGATGCAAATGACCAAACACCCAAGACCTATTCTAAAATGACAAAGGATGAAGTCATCCTTACCACTATGGACAAGATGGCACAAAATATTACAATTAGTGTCATAGATGACTCCACCTTCCAAGATCTGGTGCACTATAAAACTTCCAAGGAGATGTGGGACACTTTAGTGGTCTACATGGTGGGTACCGGGGAAGTCAGAGATGACAGAAAGTCCATGCTCAACCAAAAGTATGATGCTTTCAGGCAGAGCAAGACTGACATCATAGCAGAGTGCTATGAGAGATTCTTCAGGATAGTAAACAAGTAAAGGACATATGGCAGGGTTTTCAGCATTTATGAACTGAATGACAAGTTTCTCAGGTCTTTAACTAAAGACTGGGATACTATGACCTGTGTCATTAGAGAGGTGGAAAAGCTTGCTAACACTCCACCAGCAACACTGTTCGGGAAACTACTGTCATATGAAATGCAGCTAACTGCCAGGAAGGTGGAGGAGGAGAAAAACAGCAAGTCTCGGGCCAAAGAAAAGTCTGTGGCCTTTAAAGCTGAAGTCTCAAGGAGGAGGAGAAGGAAGACTCCTTCTCTACCAAGGAGGGATGCTGAGTCTAACTCAGAAAGGCCAGAGACAAGCATATCAGACCGCCACATGTCTAATGAAGACTTTGCTTGCTTCTCCAGACAATTCCAGAAGTTCATGAGGAAGAAGCATTGCAAGAGCAGACCTTCCTCCTCCTCACGTCACAAGAAGAAATCCTTCAAGGAGGACAAGTATGGTCCCAAACCTAGTAAACAGATTTCTACTAATGTTATATATTATTACAGCAGCAAGCCAGAGCATGTTCTTGCTGATTGTCCGGTGAAGAGAAGAGAGGATGGTGAGAAGAAGCACCACCATCACCACATGGGCAAGAAGGAAAAGTCCTTTGTGGCTAAAAAGCAAAAAAACTATACTGACTCTTCCTCCTTAGAGTCAGAAGATGAAGAAGAGGAAGCCTACAAAGGACTATTCTCTGTTATAGAAGAAACTTATGAAGATTATCCTGCAGGCAGATAGAAATCAAGGCCCCTCTATCTAGGCCAAACAGTGATTTAGAGGTGGATGAAGATAAATAAGAAGACAGTTACTGTTTTGGACTAATGACCATGATAGATGAGGAATCTAGTCAGGATCAACCTGATCCAGTCAAGGTACATTCTCATTCAAATCACTGCACTGAAACTGGTTATGAAACCAGTCCCGAGTCAGAGGCATCACCATGCTATGATGAAGATGGGCCTGAATCAGAAGAAGATGTCAATTCTATTATTGACAAGTATGGTGTCTTGTTGAATGCCTTTAAGAAAAGCAAGTTGCTGACTAAGAAGCAGGCTAAGGAGATTTCTTCTCTTCAGCTTGCTGCTTCCCAGCATACAGACTCAACTTCCCTGCTGGATTTGAAAATGAGGAAAATTATTGAATTATAGACTATTTCCTTCATCCAGTTAGGCACCATAGAGTACTAGGAAAATCGAATAAGGGACCTGGAAGTATTGCTCAAGAGGGAGAAAAGGATAGGGGCTGGCTACTCCAAGCCTAGTTCAGTACTGCCCTTGATAGATTCATTATCCTCCCAAAAAGGCAAGAAGGGGTTGGGATTCAAGGGACCCACAAGTGTTGTCAATCCCAAGGGAAAGGGAAAAGCACCAGTACAACCACTAACCTCCAAGCCTCTTGTTCCATTCAATAAAGTGTTGCTACATTAAAATAGGTATGACCAAGAAAGCATATGTGGTCACTGGATGATTGGTAGATCCACTAAAGGGAACAAAGATGTTAACCACTATGGTGGAAGATATAATAGGGGTGTAAGTTCCTTCAAGGCAGCCTATGAGGAGATTCAAATGGCCTATCATGGACCATTTATGTTTGGTGCACTAGCCCCTACACTCAATAACAAGGGAGCTGCTTATTCTCAGGATCTCCGAACCCAAAATCAGATCAGGGGCAAGTATGTCAAAAATCCATACTTGGGCATATTTGAGGCCATCAAGAGTATGTTTTCTGAAAAGAATTCTACTGCTAGTAAGGCTCAAGGTATTCCAAGTACTTTTACTGTCAGACAAACCCCATGTTAGAAAGAGGCTGGAAGATACAAGAATAAGACTATTGGATAGCCGAGCTGGAAATTGCAGGCTGAAGCCCTTGATGCTATGCCGACCCTTGAAGCCTAAGCAAAGGCTTTTATTATTTTCATGTGTGGTCGGCCTGCATTCTAGTATTTATAAACCACACTTTTGAAGTATAATTGTTGTTGGAACAGGTGTTTCACATTCCTTGTGTTTGATAATATCAAATCTCAAGTTGTATTTGATCATGTTTTGTGTTTATAGAGTGTGCAGGTTGACAAGTTTACACAAAGAAAAAGAAGTATCCTACGGATACTAATGCCGAGCGATAGAAGTTACCGTCGTGCGATAGTAGTGAATTAATTCGACGTAGCGCTCGGGAACAAACCGCGCATTGCTAGGATCGGTAACGCTGACAATAACGCAAGGCGATACAAGAGGCGATAGCTAGAGGAATTAATTGGATAGAGCTCTCGGGAAGCTACCGCTAGGCGCTAGTACTACTGCCCATGCTGACCCACTCAATGCTCCAAGGCGTTGAGTGCGTTGAGACAACAGTACCGTCGGGCGATAGTTCTAGTAACGCGCCGCGGTAACCCACTCAACACTTTAAGGCATTGAGTGCATTGAGACAACACTACCGCCGGGCGATAGCTTTGGTACCGCGTCTCAGTAACCCACTCAACCTCCCAGGCATTGTGTACGTTGAGACAGCACTACCACCGGGCATGATAGAAAGATAGCACCCGACGGTAGTGCTGTCTCAACACACTCGACACATGGGAGCATTGAGTGGGTTACCGCAGCGCGGTACCAAATCTATCGCCCGACGGTAGTGTTGTCTTAACGCACTCAACGTCTTGGAGCGTTGAGTGCATTATCATGGTGCGGTACCAGAGCTATCGCCCGATGGTAGTGTTGCCTCAACGCACTCAATGCATTGGAGTGTTGAGTGGGCCAGTATGGGTGGTAGGACTAGCGCCTAGCAGTAGCTTCCCGAGAGCTCTGTCTTATTAATTCCTCCAGCTATTGCCTCCGATATCGCCTGGCGTTATTGTCAGCATTATTACTGATCCTAGCGTGGCGCGGTTGGTTCCCTAGCGCTACTTTGAATTAATTCATTGCTATCGCGTGGCAGTAACTTCTATCGCTCGGTGTTACTATCCGTAGGAGACTTCTTTTTTGCGTGAACCTGTCAACCTGCACACTCTATCAACACAAAACATGATCAAATACAACCTGATATTTGATATTCTCAAACATAAGGAATATGAGACATCGGTTCCAACAAACTCCCCCTTTTGATAATATCAAATCTTGTTCATGAGAAATAGTAAAGAAGTATATGATAGAGTAAGTATGTATAAAAGATATTCTTGAACGTTCAGGTTTCAGGTTCTCTATATAGTTCCCCTTCACACACACTCCCCCTATCTACGTGTTCTACACACTCCCCCTATCTATGTGCAGACCTTCTAGCAAGCTCCAGCTACAAGTGATCCTTCCTAACCCTACAAGTGAGTCTTCCTAACCCTGGACTCATGCCTTCTCCCCCTTTGATAGTATCAAAAGGGCAGGCCAGACCAGACAGACATGCGGGGTGAGTATAAATAATTGGCGTGATATAGACAGCAGACAGTGCACACAATCAGTAAAGCAAGTAGTTAGAAACATAGGGGTGACCCAAAAACATGCAAATCAGAGAATATGAAGCACATGGACATACATAAGAGCGGAGTACACGAACATAGAATAAGTCAGTTCACATAGTTTATATGGATTGGACAACACAAAGTATACTAAGCACACAATGAGGAACAATACAATGTTATGAGAGTTATAGAGTTAAACACATTTCAACATTTTAAACATCAAAAGTATAAATCGTGTGTTAGTACTTATGTGCGAAAAATATATAGTGTAGTTTCAGTCCAATTCCTATGCATGGAAGCATTAAATAAGGCAATGACATGTGTGCGTATAGCATATAAAGAAAGAAAAAACCAAGTAGAAATATCATGTTTTACATGTTGTATCTCGATCCTTAAAAAATGGCAACACAGGAGAAATAAAGTGAACGATCACGTCACATGTCAATCTATATCATACCAAGATTTGAACTAGGGGCACTAAGCTTAAGTTTGAGTCTATACACAAGTTCGAAATGACTATATTAACCAAGGTGTTCATCCTCACAATGCTCATAAAGACTTATCAGGAGGAATGAGTAGTGCTTGGGGGGTTCTTGACATAACATGTGATACCTTGCATAGTTTTCCTTTTAGTTTGCTTTGAGCTATCACTTTTATATAATTTTTGAAGTCAAGCAACCCCGAGTGAATCGAAATCTTTCCAAATAGATAGATACACTGTAACGTGTATACATAAGAACTTAGCACTAGAGATTTGGCCCAAAGTTATAATCTTTATATAAGCACATATATATCGTGACATTGATTATTCAAAGAATTTCTAACGTGTTATGATATAATATCACGAGTTATAGTATGTAAGCCTAGTATTTGGACAAGAGTGATTCGTCTAGGGATGTGTGAATAGTGTGAAGTCATTACAATATCTAAATCCTCACATATACCTAGAGGCATAGTCAACCGACACTAACAAGTCTTGTCGCACTCAGCAGCTAAGCACCTATAGATTCCACACTATGACCGGGGACAATGTTCACACGGAATTCCACTCTTTATTCAAACATTGTATGTATTCGTTATAGCCTAAGTTCAGGTCATGTGTGCCCGTAAAACATGATCAGTCCACAGTTTTTTTTGTTTTGGGTTTTATATAATTTTTTGTATTTTGTTTGTTTCTTTTAAAAAAAATCGACACACGGAACTCAAATAAATAACAAACAAAAAAAACAAAAACAAGATGCAAAAGAGATAAGATCACACGATAGAGCATTATGCATGAGACTTAATACCACTTGGCGTGAAACAACGTTCGTGCAATGATGAAGAACCCATGAGAATGCTCAAAACACGCTTAACCCAAGCAATGTGTCATCACTCTAGCCCCGTACTCAGTGACGGATGGGCATGAGGAGCTACACAAGTGTCGTAGGTAGGGGTGTCAATCCCATATGCCCAAAATAGAACCCGCTCAACCTAACACTCTTTCCCCCCAAAGTCACACAAGGACCCACTAGAAACCCTCCCTGGTTAAGGAAACAACGTAGATTACAGGTTAGCGATCCTAATGACGACACACCTACTTCCCCATTAATGTGAGACGCAGCACAGTGAGTCTTGTGTTGACATTGATATTAGCACAGTAATGAAGATACTGGGACGGATAGTCGGGCAATAGTGAAAAAAGAGTGCTACCGCCCGCGTTAGAGTTAACGCGCCGCGGTAGCTTGAGAATATATAAAAGTACGGGTCAGGTCCAGTTCTACCCACCTGCTCACTTTCCCTCTTGCCTTTGCCGACAACACCCCTTCCCTGGAGTTCTCATCCATAGTGATGGTACTCTCTTCTTCCTCTCTCTCTCTCTAATTTTTAGTTTTAAAAGTTTTGAATTTGTAGATTTTAAATAGCAAGTTGTTTTTGGTGTGATCCATGGAGGTTTTGAGATGGTTTTATGTTTGATTTCTGAGTTTTTTGCTAAGGATCATCACCGTTTTTCATCGATCTAACTCATGTAAGCTCATATCATGCATCTTTGATGTTTTTCAAGTGACCGATTCATATAAAAATCAAGTTTTTGTTGAGATCTGGAGCCGGAATGTCATCTGTATAGTTTTTGCGATTTTCCATGTTGGATGTATTTTCTATGTTTCATAAGCATGGATCTATGTTTTCTACCGTGTTTGAGAGGAGATTTTAACATAAGATCGGGTTTTTGAAAAGTGTTCGGAGGAGGAAGATGACGACAGTCTGTGACGCTACCCCCTGGCGATACCAAATTATTGCCCGGCGGTAGGATCCAAAGGCCAGATTCAACTTTTTGTTTTGTTGTTCTTGGTTATCCCCCTTTTTATATAATTTACTGAAGAGTTTCTTTGTTTATACACGATATAGCTTCGTAGAGTTCCCAGTCTGCTCGCCGCAGCGTTTCTAAACGCTCTCGAGTGCCGACATCCACCTATCCTGCTATAGACGAGGCCACTGTGAGTGTCCCAATGAACGTCGATATCGACGACCGATATGCTCATATTTATGAGTACTTGGATAAATCGGGCGTGCTTGTTGTGATCTCTTCTGGTGTCCCATTCTCCTCATCTGTTACTCAGGAGTTTTACAATAACCTCCAGGATCCCGCTCAAACG
This sequence comes from Platanthera guangdongensis, assembly GCA_039583875.1. Taxonomy (NCBI): domain Eukaryota; kingdom Viridiplantae; phylum Streptophyta; class Magnoliopsida; order Asparagales; family Orchidaceae; genus Platanthera; species Platanthera guangdongensis. The sequence goes on from CM077154.1 coordinate 16,486,280, forward strand.
CACCTTGGTGGGGGTGTGCAGTCCTGCATCGAGACTGACATATTGACTATTCTCCACTCGGATCTCTAGAGGAGGTATGTCTGGTTTCCCAACTTACCCCACCTGGACATCGTGGAGTCCTTTCGGACAAACTGAGACTGGAGAGAGATCAATAAGGTTCTCCATGGTGTGGAGAGCCGCCGAGACCTCATTACTACCATGTAAATGCTTACCTCAGACGCACACATAATTCAGGATATTCTCCGTCACTCCCACATGTTCAAGTCCGAGGACACTAAGAAATTCACGACCCAGCTCTCGATGGTGACCTACTCCATCCTTGGGGGAAAGCTATTCAGTGTCACGGATCTTATCCTCTCGATGATGTGGTACACATCATGCCTCAAGTCCCCTGACTGCCAGCAGATAAACATGCTGCGTTTGGGGGGAGTTATCCAAAGCATGCTGATGGAGAAGTACCCCGTCATCGATTGGCAGGCGTATCTGATTGATAGCTGCCCTCTGGTCTACACAGTGTGTGAGATTCCTACCACTTTGCATGCACGGCAATCTGCAACACAACAATCATTGCCCCATGTGGGATCCCTTTGGGGGACTAGTCGTGACATCTATGGCATGGTGGAGACCCAGGGCGAGGAGATCAGGAGGATAGAGAGAGAGGTGAAGGAGGTGAAGAAAATGCTAAAGAAAATCATGAGCAAACTCAACATTTCTCCCCCAACTTCCGAGGAGTAGTTTTTATTTTTTACATTTTATCAGTTATATTCTGTGATGTAATAAACAGGTGAACTTCAGACTCTGGTACTAATTATTTATGATGTGATGTGTTTTGTGCTACCACCCATGCTCGTCGTGATTTTATGTAGCTCTACTTTATTTGATAAAATCATCTTATCGTTTTAACTCATAATCATAAGGCAGAGATTCACCATGTCCTACACTTAAGCATATTTACACAACAAAATTAAAATAGCCTAGTTAACATATCGTGAAAAAAGATGTAGTATAGCTTGTTTGGAACTTACTTCACATAGATCATGAATATTAATAAATAAGAGATTTAGGTACCCAACAAGAACCAGTGGTGACGGTTCCCTTGGGTACCCAAACACATCGTTATGTACCTTGAGGAGATGATGATGAAGAACCCCTTTTGAACAAACTAGGCCTGCACTTCTAAATTTGGGTCTCTATTCGTACTTTGGCGTGATATTGTTTTTATGTTACAAATTTCTTTTTGGATTGCTACGAGGCCTTGTGTGATGAACTTCAGTTAAGCAATATTTCATTGGAGGTTTAAATATATTGACGTTGTTCTTTAGGTTAGGATTATTTTGCTTAACATAGGGACTTATAGAGTGGTAATTTTTAAAAGGAAATGTATATTCATTCAATTGTGAGCATGGGGTAATTTGTTTTTGCAGGTGAAGGTAATTTGAATATTTAGGAGTTTCACCTGCTTGAGCTTGGGGTTTTCTACTCCCTTTAATATGCTTAGCTAATGGGTGTGGATATATGTGCAACGAATTTCTCTTTACGATTTACTTAAGCACGTTGACTTTTACTTCAAAATCCTTATAACTACTTTTGAGATTTTGTCTATCTTTGTTGTAAGCAATTGTGCTGTTCTTAAGAATAGTGACTGTTGGGTATATTGGAATAAATGTACCTGATTTGAAGAAGCATCACCCTACTCAATGATATACATCAAAATGTATTTGATGTATTTTGAGTTTAGTTGTGCAGGTTAAGTATTTGCAGGGAAAGCTGAAAAGTTTCTAAGTCCATGTGTCGACACCCAGAAGGAAAGGGTCGACACTTAAGAAGACTTGTGTCGACACCCAGAGAAGCAGTGTCGACACTTGGAGTACTTGTGTCGACACCAGGAATGCAGAGTCGACACCAGGAGGAAAGTGTCGATACATACCGGAAGTGTCGACACTCATTGAAGAAATGTCCAGTGAAGAAGTGTCGACACTTAGAAGCAGTGTCGACACCCAGATGAACTTTGTCAACATCAGAAAGTGTCGACACTTGGAGGCTGTGTCGACACTCAGCAAATTTCAACAGAGTCTAAGTATAAGTGTCGACATAGTGAAGAATGTGTCGACACACAGCAGAAGACTCAACACATGAAGAAAGTGTCGACATAATGAAGAATGTGTCGACACACAGCAGAAGACTCAATACATGAAGAAAGTGTCGACACTAGGAGGCTGTGTCGACACTCAGCAAAGTTCAACAAATTCTAAGTACAAGTGTCGACACAAAGGAGAAGTGTCGACACTCAGAAAGTATCAACACAGAAGGCATGTGTCGACACCAAGAAGATGTGTCCACACTGAACAAGTTCAACACAAGAAGATGTGTCGACACAAAGGAGTTGTGTCGACACTTACAAGAATTCAACTAAGTACTGAAGAACAAGGAATTGTGTCGACACACAATATCAGTGTCGACACATGTTGAAGATGCAGTGTCGAGAAGCAGATTCTACAACACAAGGAGTTGTGTCGACACCTTGAAGGCTACTGTCGACACTTAGTCTACTTGTGTCGACACTTAGTCTATAAGTGTCGACACTTAAAGACAGACTGTCTCGACACTTTCAGACAGATACAGATATTTCAAGAAGTGCCTGGATGACATGACAACTGTCATTCCAGCCGGTCTACTGCAACTGTTAGAGTTGTCAGAAAGTCGTTAGAAACCGGATCAGCCGGTCACCATGAAGAAGGCCTATATATAGGCTCATTCTGTCAACAGAAGAAGATGATCAACATCAATAAGAGAAGAAGATCAAGCAATTCATTGAAGAATTAATTCAAGTGAAGATCTAAGAAGTTGGAGAGAGAGAGCTCCTTCCAAGGAGACAGCTGTTGGAACCAGGCTGTGAAAAAAGTTTCAGACTTAGTTCTGATTCTTAAGTTAGCAGTGATTGAAGATCAGCTGCAGAGAGCATCAACCCTATTGTGTTCTACATTCAAGAAGCTTTGAAGAAAGCCAAGTGAGGTTGATCTCAGCAGAGTTCATTCAAGAACTCATCAAGAAACCTATCAACACTTCTCTCTCATTCTGAGTTGTAGGTTTACACATTGTATTCTTAATTTCTTGTAGGATCCTTAGGGATCTGAGTTGTAAGCCTGAAATTATAAAGGCTGAGTGGTAGGGCCTGTGTGCCTGAGTGTAGGAGATTCATATCTCTGAGTGTAGGCCTTGTGGCTGAGTGTAGGCCTTGTTGAAGGCTGAGTGTAGGTCTTTGTGAAGACTGAGCTGTAGGGCCTTGGGCCTGAGCTGTACGAACCTAGTTGGGGTTCTGAGTGTAAGATCTGAGGATCTGAGGTATAGTGGAGGAGTTTGGCCGAATCTAGTACACTACTAGATAGGCGAAGGGGGAAAGTGGATGTACCCAAACCTTGGGGAACCACTATAAAATAGTGTGTACTCTGTGTGTGAATGATTCTGTGGTTGCTGTGTTTTATGTTCTGTGAAATCTGTGCTTAAATCTGCCTAAACGTTTAAAAAGATTAAGTCACCTATTCACCCCCCCCCCTCTAGGTGACTAGGTACAATTTATTTCAAGTGGTATCAGAGCCAGGTTACTCAAAAAGGACATAACTGTCTGAGTAGATCCTGTTGGCAGATTCAGTGAAATCAAGGATAGATTCAACATAAACAAGAAAATCAAGAAAATGGGTTCAACAGAGAATCATAAAGAAAGAGCAGTGGCATTCAAGATAGAAGCCACCAAGAAATACAAAAGTAAGTCTCCATCTCCACCTCCAAAAGTGACTGAGACTGAGTCAGATGAATCAGAAGGCAGAAATTCTGAAAGCAGTGAGAGTGATGAGGATTTTGTAGCTTTCACAAGACATTTTCAGAAGTTTCTTAAGAAGAAACAGTGGAGGTCTAAGCCATCCACTTCACAGAAGTCATCAAAGAATGACAGGAGAAAGCCCAAGTCAAATAGAACTTCATCTTCAAAGATAGTTTGTTATTATTGTAACAAACAAGGACATGTTGTTACAGACTGTCCAGAGAAAAGGAAAGAGTCAACTGATAAGAAGAAGACTCAATTTAAGGGCAAGAAGGAAAGGTCCTTTGTTGCCAAGAAGGACAAAAGCCTGTCAGACATATCATCTTCAGAAACTGATTCAGAAGCAGAAGCTTATATTGGACTGTTTGCTGAAGAAGAGGAAGAGGAGTTCATCCAGTTAATGAACTTTATATATGAGCAAGAGGACAATCAATGCCAAGGACTGATGGTCTTAACAGAAGGTGACAAAATCCAGGAGCAGCCTGGACCTAGTCAGGTACTAAATTGTTCTGCTGATTCAATTTCTAGTACTGAGTCAGATTCAGATTCATCTTCATCAAGTGATGAGAGTGCATCTGAATCTGAAGGAGACATTCATTAATTAATTGATGAATATAGAGTACTGTTGCAAGTTTTTAAGAAAAGCAAATCCTTGGCCAAGAGTCAGGCAAAGGAGATTGCTAATCTCAAAGAGGCTGCAACTGATTTTGATAAGTTAGTTGATCAAAAACTAAATGAAATAGTCAGACTGAAGCACATAACTGTTATTCAGATGGGAACTATAACATTTAAGAATGATCAAATCAGAAATCTGGAGATTAGTCTTCAGAAGGAGAGAGATATAGTAGCAAGGTTCTCTAAACCAAAATCAGCTCTACCTTTGATAGATGAGTTTATACCTCACAAGGGTAAAACTGGATTGGGGTTTACTAACCCTGCCAGGACTGTAAAGTCCAAGTCTAAGGGCAAAGCCCCAGTACTCAACAAGCCTGCTGTAGATAGAGCAGCCAGGGTTGTACCTAAGCAAAGGTACAACAAATTTGAGTGTTGGTGCTGTGCCAAGGTAGGCCACTTTGCCATAGACTGTTGGCACAATTCAAGTGCCAAGATGAGTAGCAAACTGTCTGTTGGAAGATCTGCAGGTAGCTTTGTTAAGAGGCAAACTAACCAGCACCAAGGACCCAAGAATTCTTTGGGTTCTAAGGTTAACTAATCTGTTTTGCAGGTAAGTCCAAGTGGCCATGCCCCAATATGGTACTTGGACAGTGGATGTTCCAGGAACATGACTGGAACTAGGGGATTGCTAAAGGACTACACACCAATCAAGGATGGTCCTAAAGTCACCTTTGGTGGTTCTGAAAACGGAATCATCAAAGGTTTTGGTAACATTTCTAGCAACCTTATAACAATTACTCAAGTGGCTTATGTTAAAGGTTTGAAACATAACCTAATTAGTATAAGTCAACTGAGTGATTTAGGATATGACATCTCATTTGTCAAAGATGGTTGTCATATCAGGAGGTCAAATGATCAAAAGATCATTTTCACAGGTTATAGGAAGAGAAATGTCTATTGCCTAGACATTATTTGTGAGAACAATGTTTCTCCAGTGTGTCTTGTAGCTGATGAGAAAGTCTCTCATTGTGTCAAATGGCACAAGAGGATAGCCCATCTCAACTACAAGACAATTGGTCAACTCTATAGCATAGAGTTAGTGAGGAATGGTCCTCAGGTTAAGTGTATTAAAGATGGGATATGTTCAGCTTGTCAAAAGGGCAAGCAGACTAGATCCACCTTTAATAGCATTGAGAACAAAGATGCTGTGAGGTGCTTATACCTCTTGCATATGGATCTCTTTGGTCCTATGCCAGTTCACAACCTATGTAGGAAGGTCTGCACATTTGTGGTTGTAGATGACTACTCAAGGTTTTCCTGGGTGTTCTTCCTTAGACAGAAATCTGAAACACCTAGTATCTTCTATAGTTTTGTCAAACAAATTCAGAATGAGTTAGATAGTACAGTGGTCAAAATAAGAAGTGACCATGGTACTGAATTCCAGTCTGACAGTATGACAAAGCTATGTGAAGAATTTGGGATATTTCAGGAATTTTCTTCACCAAGAACACCTCAGCAAAATGGCATTGATGAAAGGAAAAATAGAACCTTGATTGAGGCTGGTAGAACCCTTTTAAGTGACACATCTCTCCCAGAATATTTCTGGGCTGAGGCAGTAAACACTGCATGCCATGTAATTAATAGGGCTACTATCACCAAAGTCACAATAAGACCCCCTATGAGATTGTGAAAGGCAGAAAACCAAACATATCCTATTTCAGGATCTTTGGTTGTAAATGCTATATACTTAACAATGGTAAGTCTTACTTGACCAAGTTTGCTGCCAAATCCCAAGAGGGGATCTTTGTTGGGTACAACAACAACAGTAAGGCTTATAGAGTCTACAACTTGACTACTCAAGTTGTAGAAGAGTCAGTACATGTAGTATTTGATGAAGCTAGACTTATTAACAATGAATTATCTAGAAGTATTTGCAGCTCCACAGGTGTGACTAAGAAGATGGACAACCTCACTATTGAAGAAGGATCTACTGCAAGTCAGCATGTAGATGATAGTGGCTGTTGTCCAGGGGGAGTACTAGATGCACCTGATGTAGAAGAAGACCAAGGAGTGCAGCAAGTTGAAGAAGCTGAAGGACTTCAACCTGAAGACAGGCTGCCTCCAGCTAATAGATATCTAAGAGATCATTCAGCCAATCAAATTATTGGTGATCTAAGACAAGGGGTACAAACAAGGAGCTGAAATCTAAGTTCAGTACTCTACTCCAGTTTTCTATCCCAAGTTGAGCCAAAGAAATTTGAAGAAGTCATCCTAGACCCTCATTGGATTGAGGCAATGCAAGAGGAGCTAAATCAGTTCAAAAGATGCAATGTCTAGGAGCTTGTTCCTAAACCAAAAGACCACAATATAATTGGAACTAAGTGGATCTTTAGGAACAAGATGGATGAACATGGAGTTATTGTGAAGAACAAAGCTAGACTGGTTGCTAAGGGATATAGGCAAGAAGAAGGTATTGACTTTGATCAAACCTTTGCTCCAGTAGCAAGACTGGAGGCAATAAGGATGTTCTTGGCCTATGTAACCTATCAAGGGTTTAAAGTATACCAAATGGATGTTAAGTCAGCCTTTTTGAATGGCAATCTGAAGGAAGAAGTCTATGTGGAACAGCCATCAGGTTTTGTTGATTTAACTAAACCTAATTTTGTTTATAGACTTAGGAAGGTTTTGTATGGGTTAAAACAAGCCCCTAGGGCTTGGTATGAAATCATGTCTAGTTTCCTCATTGAGAATAAATTCACAAGGGGGAAAATAGACAAGACTCTATTCCTTAGGGAATCCAGAGGCAAGATCATACTAGTTCAAATATATGTAGATGACATCATATTTGGGTCTACTGAAAGTAGTCTTTGCAAAAAGTTTGCAAAACTAATGCAAGGACAATTTGAGATGAGCAGTATGGGGGAACTTAAGTTCTTCTTGGGTCTCCAAGTTAGACAGACTAAGAATGGTTTATCCATATGCCAGTCTAAGTTCACCCTAGAACTGATAAGGAAGTATGGTATGGATTCATCCAGTACCATGAAAACTCCTATGGGGTCAAGTATGTCTCTTAGCAAAGATGATTCAGGGAAACCTGTAGATGAGACTTTGTATAGAGGGATAGTTGGCTCCCTTCTATATTTGACTGTAAGTAGACCAGATATCATGTATGCTACATGTGTCTGTGCTAGATACCAAGCTTGCCCTAAAAAATCTCATTTGACAGCAGTCAAAAGGACACTGAGATATCTTAAGGGCACTCCTTATCTAGGCCTTTGGTACCCTAGGAATGGAGACTTTGAACTGACAGGTTATTCAGATGCAGATTTTGTAGGCTGCAAGGAAGATAGGAAAAGTACAACTGGTACCTGTCAATTCCTAGGTGGAAGACTGATATCATGGAGTAGCAAAAAACAAACAAGTGTGGCTATCTCCACAACAGAATCAGAGTATGTGGCTGTAGGAAGTTGCAGTGCTCAACTTCTATGGATTCAACATCAGCTAGAAGACTATGGTATACAAGTAAGTAGAACACCTCTATTTTGTGATTCTACTAGTGCTATTTCTATTGCAAACAATCTTGTTTCCCATAGTAGGACTAAGCATATAGAAATAAAATACCATTTTCTAAGAGAACATGTAGAAAAAGGAGATATATCCCTAGAGTATGTTAATACAGAAAATCAGCTAGCTGACATATATACTAAGCCCTTAGATGAAACCAAATTCAATAGGTTCAAAATTGAATTAAGTATGATAAACTTAGAATAAGTTTATAAAAATGGCTAAGTAAAATAGTGTCGACACACAGAGTTGTCTGTGTCGAGACAGAGAATTGGTGTCGACACTTCAGAGAAAAGGTGTCGACACATCTAGGAAGTTGGTGTCGACACTTCAGAGAATTAGTGTCGACACATGCAAGGTAGGTTTCAACACATCTAAGGTGGTGTCGACACTTAAGATTTACACAGAATTAGACAAGTAAAGTCTCGACCAAGTCCATGTATTTGATGTACTTTGAGTTGCCTTGTGCAGGTTAAGTATTTGAAGGGAAAGATGAAAAGATTCTAAGTCCATGTGTCGACACCCAGAAGGAAAGTGTCGACACTTAAGAAGATTTGTGTCGACACCCAGACAAGCAGTGTCGACACTTGGAGTACTTGTGTCGACACCAGTGATGCAGAGTCGACACCAGACAAAAAGTGTCGACACATACAGGTTGTGTCGACAGTCAACGAAGAGAGGTCCAGTGAAGAAGTGTCGACACTTAGAAGAAGTGTCGACACCCAGAGGAACTGTGTCTACATAAGAAAGTGTCGACACTTGGAGACTGTGTCGACACTCAACAAATTTCAGCAGAGTCTAAGTACAGGTGTCGACATAATGAAGAATGTGTCGACACACAGCAGAAGATTCAACACATGAAGAAAGTGTCGACATAATAAAGAATGTGTCGACACTCAACAGAAGACTCAACACTGGAAGAAAGTGTCGACACTAGGAGGCTGTGTCGACACTTAGCAAAGTTCAATAAAATTCTAAGTACAAGTGTCGACACAAAGGAGATGTGTCAACACTCAGTCAAAGTCTCAACAAAAGAAGAATGTGTCGACACAAGGAGCTGTGTCGACACTCAGCAAGTATCAACACAGAAGGTATGTGTCGACACCAAGAAGATGTGTCGACACTGAACAAGTATCAACACAAGAAGATGTGTCGACACAAAGGAGTTGAGTCAACACTTACAAGAATTCAACAAAGTACTAAAGAACAAGGAGTTGTGTCGACACACAATATCAGTGTCGACACATGATGAAGACGCTGTGTCGAGAAGTGAATTCTACAACACAAGGAGTTGTGTCGACACCTTGAAGGCTAGTGTCGACACTTAGTCAACTTGTGTCGACACTTGGTCTATAAGTGTCGACACTTAAAGACAGACTGTCTCGACACTTTCAGACAGTTATAGATATTTCAAGAACTGACTGGATGACTTGACAGCTGTCATTCCAGCCGGTCTACTGCAACTGTCAGAGTTGTCAGAAAGCTGTTAGGAACCGGATCAGCCGGTCACCATGAAGAAGGCCTATATATAGGCTTATACTGTCAACAGAAAAAAGAAGATCAATTGATTGAGATTTACAACAAGAGATCAACAATCAAAGAAGAAGATCTAGCTATTCATTGAAGAATCAAGGAAGATCTAAGAAGTTGGAGAAAGAGAGCTCCCTCCAAGAAGACAGCCGTTGGAACCAGGCTGTAAAGAAGTATTCAGACCTAGTTCTGAATCTTAAGTTCCAGTGATTGAAGATCAGCTACAGAAGATCAATCCTATTGTGTTCTACATTCAAGAAGCTTTGAAGAAAGCCAAGTGAGGTTGATCTCAGCAGAGTTCTTCCAAGAACTCATCAAGAACCTGTCAACTCTTATCTCTTTTCTCTGAGTTGTAGGTATACTCTTTGCATTCTAAAATTCTTGTAGGATCCTTAGGTATCTGAGTTGTAAACCTGTAATTATAAAGGCTGAGTGGTAGGGCTTGTGTGCCTGAGTGTAGGAGATCTATTTCTCTGAGTGTAGGCCTGTTGTGGCTGAGTGTAGGCCTTATGGCTGAGTGTAAGTCTTTGGAGAAGACTGAGTTGTAGGGCCTTGGGCTTGAGCTGTAGGAAGCTGTTTGAGGTTTTGAGTGTAAGATCTGAGGATCTGAGATAGTGGAGGAGTTTGGCCGAATCTAGTACACTACTAGATAGGCGAAGGGGGAAAGTGGATGTACCCAAACCTTGGGGAACCACTATAAACCTGTGTGTTCATTGTGTGCTTGTGTATTCTGTGATTGCTGATAGATTGTTGTGAAGAATTAGTTATAACTCTGTGATATAATATGAAATCTGCCTAAAAAGTTTAAAAAGATTTAGTCACCTATTCACCCCCCCCCCCCTCTAGGTGATTAGGTACAATTTCTTTCAAATGGTATCAAAGCGAGGTTACTCAAAAAGGACTTAAATGTCTGAGTAGATCCTGTTGGCAGATTCAGTATAAGTAAAGTGCAGAATCAAGAAAATCAAGAAACATAGATTCAACAGAAAATCATAAGGAACTTGGATCCATGAAGTTGCCCACTTGCAGAAAAGAGATTTTTGGCATCTGGAAAGAAAGGGTGAGACTATTTATGGAAGCCTCAGACCCTAGAATATATATCACAGTTAAAGAAGGGCCATATGTGCCTATGAAGGTTTCAGTCTTGGATGCAAATCAGAGAACCCCTAAGGACTTTTCTGAAATGACAAAAGATGAGATAATTCTAGCCACAATGGACAAGAGGGCACAGAATATCATTGTGAGTGTCATAGATGATGCTACCTTTCAGAACTTGATACACTGTAAGACATCTAAGGAGATGTGGGATACCTTGATAGTGTATATGGAGGGTTCTGAAGAAGTGAGGCAGGACAGAAAATCTTTGTTAAACCAGGAATATGAAAGTTTTAGGCAAGGTAGGTCTAATAGCATAACAGAATGCTATAAGAAATTCTATAGGATTGTCAATGAGCTAATGTCCTATGGAAGAGAATTCAGCAATTATGAGCTGAATGATAAGTTCTTGAGGTCCCTAACAAAGGATTGGGACACCAAGATCTGTGTCTTAAGGGAAATGACCAAGTTAGCAGATATTCCTCCTCCAACATTGTTTGGAAAGCTGTTGTCCTATGAGATGCAGTTGCTGGTAAGGAAGGAGGAGGAGAAGACTACAAGAAGTGAACATAAAGAAAGGATAGTGGAATTCAAGACAGAAGCCACCAGGAAATACAAAAGTAAGTCTCCATCTCCACCTCCAAAGGTTGCTAAAACAGAGTCAGAAGAATCAGAAAGCAGGAATTCTGAAGACAGTGAGAGTGATGAGGATTTTGCAGCTTTCACAAGACACTTTCAGAAGTTCCTAAAGAAGAAATAGTGGAGGACAAAGCCATCCACATCACAGGAAAAAGATGACTATTATCAAAATAAGAAGTCATCAAAGAAAGACAGGAGAAAGCCCAAGTCAAGCAAAGCAACTTTATCAAAAATTGTTTGCTATTGCTGTAACAGACAAGGACATGTTATTGTTGACTGTCCAGAGAAAAGGAAAGAGTCTAATGATAAGAAGAAGACTCAATTCAAGGGAAAGAAGGAGAGGTCCTTTGTTGCCAAGAAGGACAAGAGCATATTAGACATATCTTCTTCAGAAACTGAGTCAGAAGCTGAAGCATACATAGGACTGTTTGCTGAAGAAGAAGAAGAGGAGTTCATCCAGATAATGAACTCTATATATGAGCAAGAGGACACTCAGTGTCAAGGACTGATGGCCTTAACAGAAGGTGACAAAATCCAGGATCAGCCTGGACCTAGTAAGGTACAAAATTGTTCTTTAAGTTCAATTTCTAGTGCTAGTTCAGATTCAGTTACATCAGCATCAAGTGATGCCAGTGGATCTGAATCTAAAGGGGATGTTTATCAGTTGATTGATGAATATAGAGTTCTGTTGCAAGAATTTAAGAAAAGCAAATCCTTGGCCAAGAGTCGGGCTAAGGAGATTGCAAGTCTCAAAGTGGCTGCAACAGATTTTGAGAAGTTGTTTGATCAAAAACTTAATGAGATAGCCAGACTGAAAAACATAACTGTTATTCAGATGGGGACTATAACATTTAAGAATGATCAAATCAGAAAGCTGGAGATTAATCTTCAGAAGGAGAGAGACATTGTTGCAAAGTTTTCTAAACCAAAGTCTATTCTACCTTTATTTGATGAATTTGTACATCAAAAGGGTAAAACTGGACTGTGGTTTACTAAACCTGCTAGGACTGTCAGTCCAAGTCTAAGGGCAAAGCCCCAGCTCTCAACAGGCCAGCTGAAGATAAAATAGCTAGGAATGTACTTAAGCAAAGGTACAATAGGTTTGAGTGTTGGTGTTGTGGCAATGTAGGCCACTATGCCATAGACTGTTAGCATAACTCTAATGCAGAGTTGAGTAGCAAACTGCCTGTTGGAAGATCTGCAGGTAGCTTTGTTAAGTTGCAAACTAACCAGCACCAAGGACCCAAGAATTCTTTGGGTTCTAAGGTCAACTAATCTGTTTTGCAGGTGAGTCCAAGTGGCCATGCCCCAATATGGTACTTGGACAGTGGATGTTCCAGGAATATGACTGGAACTAGAGGATTGCTAAAGGACTACACATCAATCAAGGATGGTCCTAAAGTCACCTTTGGTGGTTCTGAAAAAGGAATCATCAAGTGTTTTGGTAACATTTCTAGCACCCATATTACAATTACTCAAGTGGCTTATGTTAAAAGTTTGAAACATAACCTTATTAGTATAAGTCAATTGAGTGATTTAGGATATGACATCTCATTTGTCAAAGATGGTTGTCATATCAGGAGGTCAAATGATCAAGAGATCATTCTGACAGGTTATAGAAAGAGGAATGTCTATTGCCTAGACATTATGTGTGAGAACAATGTTTCTCCAGTATGTCTTGTAGCTGATGAGAAAGTCTCTCATTGTGTCAAATGGCAAAAGAGGCTAGCCCATCTTAACTACAAGACAATTGGCCAACTCTTTAGCAAAGAGTTAGTGAGGAATGGTCCTCAAGTTAAGTGTATTAAAGATGGAATATGCTCAGCTTGTCAAAAGGGCAAGCACACTAGATCCACCTTTAATAGCATTGAAAACAAAGATGCTGTGAGGTGCTTATACCTCTTGCATATGGATCTCTTTGGTCCTATGTCAGTTCACAGCCTAGGTAGGAAGGTCTATACCTTTGTGGTTGTAGATGACTACTCAAAGTTTTCCTGGGTGTTCTTCCTTAGACAGAAATCTGAAACACCTAGTATCTTCTATAGTTTTGTCAAATAAATTCAGAATGAACTAGACAGTACAGTGGTTAAGATAAGAAGTGACCATGGTACTGAATTCCAGTCTGATAGTATGACAAAACTATGTGAAGAATTTGGGATATTTCAGGAATTTTCTTCACCAAGGACACCTCAGCAAAATGGCATTGCTGAGAGGAAAAATAGAACCTTGATTGAGGCTGGTAGAACCCTATTAAGTGACACAACTCTCCCAGAATATTTCTGGGCTGAGGCAGTTAATACTGTATGCCATGTAATTAATAGGGCTACCATTACTAAAAGCCACAAATGGACCCCCTATGAGATTGTGAAAGGCAGAAAACCAAACCTATCCTATCTCAGGATCTTTGGTTGTAAATGCTACATACTTAACAATGGAAAGTCTTACTTGACCAAGTTTACTGTCAAGTCCCAAGAGGGGATCTTTGTTCGGTACAACAACAACAGTAAGGCTTATAGAGTCTACAACTTGACTACTCAAGTTGTAGAAGAGTCAGTACATGTAGTATTTGATGAAGCTAGACTTATTAACCATGAGTTGTCTAGTAGTATTTGCAGCTCCACAGGTGTGACTAAGAAGATGGACAAGCTCACTATTGAAGAAGGATCTACTGCAAGCCAGCATGTAGATGATAGTGGCTGTTGTCCAGGGGTAGTACTACATGTACCTAATGCAGAAGAAGACCAAGGAGTGCAGCAAGATGAAGAAGCTGAAGGAGTTCAACCTGAAGCCAGGATGCCTCCAGCTAATATGCATCTAAGAGATCATCCAGCCGATCAAATCATTGGTGATCTAAGACAAGGGGTACAAACAAGGAGCAGAAATCTGAGTGCAGTGCTCTACTCCAGTTTTCTATCCCAAGTAAAGCCAAAGAAGTTTGAAGAAGCCATCCTAGACCCTCATTGGATTGAAGCAATGCAAGAAGAGCTGAATCAGTTCAAGAGATGCAAAGTCTGGGAGCTTGTTCCTAAACCAAAAGACCACAACATAATTGGAACCAAGTGGATCTTTAGGAACAAGATGGATGAACATGGAGTTATTGTGAAGAACAAAGCTAGACTGGTTGCTAAGGGATATAGGTAAGAAGAAGGTATTGACTTTGATCAAACCTTTGCTCCAGTAGCCAGACTGGAGGTCATAAGGATGTTCTTGGCCTATGCAACCTTTCAAAGATTTAAAGTATACCAAATGGATGTTAAGTCAGCCTTTCTGAATGGTAATCTGAAAGAAGAGGTCTATGTGGAACAGCCATCAGGTTTTGTTGATTCAACTCAACCTAATTATGTCTATAGACTTAGAAAGGCTTTGTATGGGTTAAAACAAGACCCTAGGGCTTGGTATGAAACCCTGTCTAGTTTCCTCATTGAGAATAAGTTCACAAGGGGGAAAATAGACAAGACTCTATTCCTTAGGGAATCCAGAGGCAAGATCATACTAGTCCAAATATATGTAGATGACATAATATTTGGGTCTACAGAAAGTAGTCTTTGCAAAAAGTTTGCAAAACTAATGCAAGGACAATTTGAGATGAGCAGTATGGGGGAACTTATGTTCTTCTTGGGTCTCCAAGTTAGACAGATTGAGAATGGATTATCCATATGGCAGTCTAAGTTCACCCTAGAACTGATAAGGAAGTATGGTATGGATTCATCCAGTACCAATGAAACTCCTATGGGGTCAAGTATGTCTCTTAGCAAAGATGATGCAGGGAAACCTGTAGATGAGACTTTGTATAGAGGGATAGTTGGCTCCCTATTGTACTTGACTGCAAGTAGACCAGATATCATGTATGCTACATATGTCTGTGCTAGGTACCAAGCATGCCCTAAAGAGTCTCATTTGACAGCAGTCAAAAGGATACTGAGATATCTAAAGGGCACTCCTTATCTAGGCCTTTGGTACCCTAGGAATGGAGACTTTGAACTGACAGGTTATTCAGATGCAGATTTTGCAGGCAGCAAGGAAGATAGAAAAAGTACAACTAGAACCTGTCAATTCCTAGGTGGAAGACTGATATCATGGAGTAGCAAGAAGCAAACAAGTGTGGCTATCTCCACAGCAGAATCAGAATATGTGGCTGCAGGAAGTTGCTGTGCTCAACTTCTATGGATACAACATCAGCTTGAGGATTATGGTATACAAGTAGAACACCATTATGTTGTGATTCTACAAGTGCTATATCTATTGCAAACAATCCTGTTTCCCATAGTAGAACTAAACATATTGAGATCAAATATCATTTTCTAAGGGAACATGTTGAAAAAGAAGATATTTCACTAGAGTATGTAAATACAGATAATCAACTAGCTGATATGTATACTAAGCCTTTAGAAGAAACAAAATTCAATAGGTTTAAAATTGAATTAGGTATGATAAACTTTGAATAAGTTTACAGAAATGGCTAAGTAAAATAGTGTCGACACACAGAGTTGTCTGTGTCGAGACAGGGAATTGGTGTCGACACTTCAGAGAAAAGGTGTCGACACATCTAGGAAGTTTGGTGTCGACATTTCAGAATTAGTGAAGTATAGTCTCGACTAAGTGTCGAGCTGAGCGGTGTAGACACATAAACAAGTGTCTACACATACATTCTGTCGACTATACTTGTGTCGACACATAGGTGTCGAGACATTATAAGTCTGTGTCGACACTTTTCAACAGTGTCGACACAATTTGAGTTTGTTGACGCGCCCTTTCATCTTCAATCTTAGAAAGGTATAAATAGGATTTCTCCATTGTCTGTCAACACGCTCACTAAAGTTTCGAGACCCAACTTGTGTGTCGACACCTCTCTTCTCTCAATTCAAATTCTTCAAACTCTAATGGCGCCCAAGCTCGACGAGAACGTGAACGAAGGCTATGAACTGGTGCGACATGCGTTTGATGATGCAGAACCAGAGCTCAAGGATGTGGTAACCCTAGTTGCAAACTCAGGGTTATATTTTCTTGTTTCAGAGTCAACCAAGATATGGAAGAAAGAAGTTCTAGAATTTCTGAATGGAGCGACCCTAGACAAATCTGGCCTCAAAATAAAATCAAGGGTTCATGGAGAAATGGTGAAGGTCTCACCTAAGAGTTTGAGAAAGGTACTAAACCTACCAAGGACTAAGGAAGAAGATGAAGTTACTGCTTCTAAGACCAGAGAAGCTTTAACATGGTGTGGACTGGATCCCAAGATGAAAATTGGATCAGTATTCAATAGAAAGTGGATGTACCCAAACCTTGGGGAACCACTATAAATCTGTGTGTTCACTGTGTGCTTGTGTATTCTGTGATTGCTGATAGATTGCTGTGAAGAATTAGTTATAACTCTGTGATATAATCTGAAATCAGCCTAAAAAGTTTAAAAAGACTTAGTCACCTATTCACCCCCCCCCCCTCTAGGGGATGAACAGCCAAGGAAAATTTCTCTCTGAAATTGTTGGCAAGGTGATCTTGAGTAAGCCTGGTGGGCATGACAGAGTTTCATCCCATATGTTCAGTCTCATGACAAGGATTATCTTCACACTGCAAACTGATTGGTCCGTAGTAGTATTTGAGAAGATCAAGGAGAGCCTGAAGAAACCCAATTTGGGTAGGATTCTTAGTTTTTACTTGGCTGGTAGTATACTAGAGGTTATGAGTCAAGCTGCTGGAACTAAGATGAATCACATGAGGAAGATGGACATGAGCATCTTCTCTAGGTGGGACAGAGTTTTGACTAAGGAATTGCCCACTCCTGAGAAGATAACACCACAAAAGAAGAAGAAGAAGAAGACAGCCCCTATGGCTCAAGATTCCTCTAGTAGCTCTGAAGAGCATGTTGTTTTTACACCAGATGATGAACAAGAAACTGGAACTGCTGGAAAGACTCCAGATAGAGAAGATGATGTAGAGAGGCAGGGGGAGCTACCTCAAGCTAGCCCAATACACCTGGAATCAATCCAGGGGGAGCCTCTACTGGTTGAAGAGCCAACACCTCTGGAAAGTGAACAAGCTACCCACACAATACTTGAGGTACTCACTGAAATCAATAACTTAGTTTTCCCTGTAGAGGATAATGTTTTGTCTGATTCCTTAAATAATGTTAATCAGCAACCTCAGATTGATAGTCAACCCCTAGATGATGTCATGAAGGACTCATCTGTTGCAGCTCAAGAAGTATCTGATCAATTTGTTGATGAGCCAAGAGTTTCTCCATCACAACCTCAACAAGAGTTTACAATGGAAGATCTCTTCCTTAATCTGGACCAAACAAACCTTGAGAAGAAAAGTGCTGCCACTGAGGGGGAGAATGCTCATGTTGAGGGGGAGCAAGTAGTTATTGTAGACGAAACTGCCAGGCAAGAGCCTGAGAAGCCAAAGGATGTTGAGGAGCTACCTAGGAAGAGGGTAGAAATAGCAAGCACATCAGCTTCTGAAGATGAGGAGGCCACAAGAGCAAAGAAAAGGAAATTCCAAGTATTTAAAAGAAGGAGCCAGAATTATAAGAAGGCTTTACAAACTATTGCACCACAGCCTACACCACAGCCAGCACCATCTGTAGATTATAGTTCTCTGATGGTTGCAATACAGATAAAGCTTGATGAGCAAAGACAAGCTATTGAAAAGTATGTAGATGAAGGGCAAAAATCTCTACAGTTTGATCTGGCCCAGGACATTAAGTCTATTAGATTTGAGATGAATCTAAATAAGAAGGAGATGACTGACTGCTTCCACAAGGGAGGGAATGCAGTAGTCTACTTAGGTACACATCAAGAAAAGATCAAAGCTCAAGTGGATGACATTGCACTAAAGCAAGGTTATGTTCTAGAGAACCAGCTCAGAATGAATGACAATTTAACTGCTTCACACAATACAATTGTCACAGAGATGAAGAATATAGCTGCTGGACAGACTACATCTACTGCTACTGCAAAGACAGAGTTTGATAAAGCTTTACAAGAGGGCATCACTGCTGTTACTTCTGCTATTGAAAACTCTCAGAAGTTGATAAATGAAAAACTCCAAAGGTTGAAACCTTACTTTAAAGATGGAGTAAACTATTTGGATGCCCAAATAAGATTTCAAAAGGATGATCTAAGAGATCACATGGAAAGAGAAGTCATAAAGGGGGAGAGGGTGTTAGTCAAAGCCAGCTCTGATCATGCAAAGTGGATTTCTAATTCTATCAGAGCCACTCTTGGTTATCCTCCTTTATATGATGATGATAATGTGGCAGAGTCTGGGATCAATCCTGCATATCTAGGAGGGGAGCAACCTGAAGTGGCTCAAGTAATCTACCCTCCTCCAGACTTTGATATGGTACAAGCAGATATACAGTCCATGTATGGCCCACCTGAGGGAAAACAAAATGTCATCATAGAGAAGGTGGTTCAGCCAGTGCCAGAGGCTATCCTAAAAGAACAAGAAGCTTTGCTGCTCAAAGAACAAGAGACTCTATTGTCTAAGAAGAGGTTCAGAGAGCAAGCTGAACAAAGGCCTGATTTTGAACAGTAGAGCCCCACTTCAAGGAATATTATCTTAACTGCATGGAAGGCTGCCAAAGACAATATTCAAGATAGAAACAAGTGGTTTTCTGAACTGTAGTGGAGGAAGCATGAGACTAGACAAGAAGCAATTGTGCAATACAGGAGAAAGGCTAAGATGGGAAAGCTACCTCCTAATGCCCAGGAGCCTAGCAAGTACTTTCCCAAGCCTTATCATTGCTTTGAGAGGCAGAAGATTAAAGCTGAAGAGCTGAAGAAAAAGGATCTTAAAGGCAAGAAGCCTGCTGCTGCTAAAGATGCTGAAGCCCCTGTGCAAGCAAAGATACAGTCTGGGAAGGGCATAGTTATCAAGGAGGCTGAGGAAAAATAGAATAGAATTTATCTTTAGTTTACAGTTGTAATCTTTTGATTTTAAACATTCTGTAAACTTTTGTATAATGTATATGACAAAGTTGTTAGAACAATATGATGTGTGATAAAGTTATTACATAATTGTTCAGAGATATCTGTGTTTACATGTTTTGATTTATACATGTTTATGAATTTGCCCTGTTATATAATCATGCTTTACATCATGCTATAATTTTATTTTGTATGGTGTATATCATTGACTAAGGGTTATGACTTCTCCAAATAGGGGGAGATTGTTGGGTACATTGGTTTAAATGTACCTGATTTGAAGAAGCCTCACCTTACTCAATGATATACATCAAAATGTATTTGATGTATTTTGAGTTGCCTTGTGCAGGTTAAGTATTTGCAGGGAAAGATGAAAATATTCTAAGTCCATGTGTCGACACCCAGAAGGAAAGTGTCGACACTTAAGAAGACTTGTGTCGACACCCAGACAAGTAGTGTCGACACTTGGAGTACTTGTGTCGACACTAGTGATGCAGAGTCGACACCAGACAGAAAGTGTCGACACATACAGGTTGTGTCGACACTCAATGAAGAGAGGTCCAGTGAAGAAGTGTCGACACTTAGAAGAAGTATCGACACCCAGAGGAACCGTGTCTACATCAAAAAGTGTCGACACTTGGAGGATGTGTCGACACTCAACAAATTTCAGCAGAGTCTAAGTACAGGTGTCGACATAATGAAGAATGTGTCGACACACAACAGAAGATTCAACACATGAAGAAAGTGTCGACATAATAAAGAATGTGTCGACACTCAACAGAAGTCTCAACACTTGAAGAAAGTGTCGACACTAGGAGGCTGTGTCGACACTTAGCAAAGTTCAATAAAATTCTAAGTACAAGTGTCGACACAAAGGATATGTGTCGACACTCAGTCAAAGTCTCAACAAAATAAGAATGTGTCCACACAAGGAGCTGTGTCGACACTCAGCAAGTATCAACACAGAAGGCATGTGTCGACACCAAGAAGATGTGTCGACATTGAATAATTATCAACACAAGAAGATGTGTCGACACAAAGGAGTTGAGTCGACACTTACAAGAATTCAACAAAGTACTAAAGAACAAGGAGTTGTGTCGACACACAATATCAGTGTCGACACATGATGAAGAAGCTGTGTCGAGAAGTGAATTCTACAACACAAGGAGTTGTGTCGACACCTTGAAGGCTAGTGTCGACACTTAGTCAACTTGTGTCGACACTTGATCTATAAGTGTCGACACTTAAAGACAGACTGTCTCGACACTTTTTGACAGTTACAGATATTTCAAGAACTGACTAGATGACTTGACAGCTGCCACTCCAGCCGGTCTACTGCAACTGTCAGAGTTGTCAGAAAGCTGTTAGGAACCGGATCAGCCGGTCACCATGAAGAAGGCCTATATATAGGCTTATACTGTCAACAAAAAAAAGAAGATCAATTGATTGAGATTTACAACAAGAGATCAACAATCAAAGAAGAAGATCTAGCTATTCATTGAAGAATCAAGTGAAGATCTAAGAAGTTGGAGAGAGAGAGCTCCCTCCAAGAAGACAGCCGTTGGAACCAGGCTGTAAAGAAGGATTCAGACCTAGTTCTGAATCTTAAGTTGCAGTGATTGAAGATCAGCTACAGAAGATCAATCCTATTGTGTTCTACATTCAAGAAGCTTTGAAGAAAGCCAAGTGAGGTTGATCTCAGCAGAGTTCTTCCAAGAACTCATCAAGAACCTGTCAACTCTTCTCTCTTTTCTCTGAGTTGTAGGTATACTCTTTGTATTCTAAAATTCTTGTAGGATCCTTAGGGATCTGTGTTGTAAGCCTGTAATTATAAAGGCTGAGTGGTAGGGCCTGTGTGCTTGAGTGTAGGAGATCTATTTCTCTGAGTGTAGGCCTGTTGTGGCTGAGTGTAGGTCTTGTGGCTGAGTGTAGGTCTTTGGAGAAGACTGAGTTGTAGGGCCTTGGGCCTGAGCTGTAGGAACCTGTTTGAGGTTCTGAGTGTAAGATCTGAGGATCTGAGATAGTGGAGGAGTTTGGTCGAATCTAGTACACTACTAGATAGGCGAAGGGGGAAAGTGGATGTACCCAAACCTTGGGGAACCACTATAAATCTGTGTGTTCACTGTGTGCTTGTGTATTCTGTGATTGCTAATAGATTGTTGTGAAGAATTAGTTATAACTCTGTGATATAATCTGAAATCTGCCTAAAAAGTTTAAAAAGATTTAGTCACCTATTCACCCCCCCCCCCTCTAGGTGATTAGGTACAATTTCTTTCAGGTACATTGGAATAAATGTACCTGATTTGAAGAAGTCTCACCCTACTCAATGATATACATCAAAATGTGTTTGATGTATTTTGAGTTTAGTTGTGCAGGTTAAGTATTTGCAGGGAAAGCTGAAAAGTTTCTAAGTCCATGTGTCGACACCCAGAAGGAAAGTGTCGACACTTACGAAGACTTGTGTCGACACCCAGAGAAGCAGTGTCGACACTTGGAGTACTTGTGTCGACACCAGGAATGCAGAGTTGACACCAGGAGGAAAGTGTCGACACATACCGGAAGTGTCGACACTCATTGAAGAAATGTCCAGTGAAGAAGTGTCGACACTTAGAAGCAGTGTCGACACCCAGATGAACTTTGTTAACATCAGAAAGTGTCGACACTTGGAGGCTGTGTCGACACTCAGCAAATTTCAACAGAGTCTAAGTATAAGTGTCGACATAGTGAAGAATGTGTCGACACACAACAGAAGACTCAACACATGAAGAAAGTGTCGACATAATGAAGAATATATCGACACACAGCAGAAGACTCAATACATGAAGAAAGTGTCGACACTAGGAGGCTGTGTCGACACTCAGCAAAGTTCAACAAATTCTAAGGACAAGTGTCGACACAAAGGAGAAGTGTCGACACTCAGAAAGTATCAATACAGAAGGCATGTGTCGACACCAAGAAGATGTGTCCACACTGAACAAGTTCAACACAAGAAGATGTGTCGATACAAAGGAGTTGTGTCGACACTTACAAGAATTCAACTAAGTACTGAAGAACAAGGAATTGTGTCGACACACAATATCAGTGTCGACACATGTTGAAGATGCAGTGTCGAGAAGCAGATTCTACAACACAAGGAGTTGTGTCGACACCTTGAAGGCTAGTGTCGACACTTAGTCTACTTGTGTCGACACTTAGTCTATAAGTGTCGACACTTAAAGACAGACTGTCTCGACACTTTCAGACAGTTACAGATATTTCAAGAAGTGACTGGATGACATGACAACTGCCATTCCAGCCAGTCTACTGCAACTGTCAGAGTTGTCAGAAAGTCGTTAGAAACCGGATCAGTCGGTCACCATGAAGAAGGCCTATATATAGGCTCATTCTATCAACAGAAGAAGATGATCAACATCAATAAGAGAAGAAGATCAAGCAATTCATTGAAGAATTAATTCAAGTGAAGATCTAAGAAGTTGGAGAGAGAGAGCTCCTTCCAAGGAGACAGCTATTGGAACCAGGCTGTGAAGAAAGTTTCAGACTTAGTTCTGATTCTTAAGTTAGCAGTGATTGAAGATCAGCTGCAGAGAGCATCAACCCTATTGTGTTCTACATTCAAGAAGCTTTGAAGAAATCCAAGTGAGGTTGATCTCAGCAGAGTTCATTCAAGAACTCATCAAGAAACCTATCAACACTTCTCTCTCCTTCTGAGTTGTAGGTTTACACATTGTATTCTTAATTTCTTGTAGGATCCTTAGGGATCTGAGTTGTAAGACTGAAATTATAAAGGCTGAGTGGTAGGGCCTGTGTGCCTGAGTGTAGGAGATTCATATCTCTGAGTATAGGCCTTGTGGCTGAGTGTAGGCCTTGTTGAAGGCTGAGTGTAGGTTTTTGTGAAGACTGAGTTATAGGGCCTTGGGCCTGACCTGTAGGAACCTGGT
Organism: Platanthera guangdongensis; assembly: GCA_039583875.1. Classification (NCBI taxonomy): domain Eukaryota; kingdom Viridiplantae; phylum Streptophyta; class Magnoliopsida; order Asparagales; family Orchidaceae; genus Platanthera; species Platanthera guangdongensis. The sequence continues at coordinate 16,509,403 of CM077154.1, forward strand.
TGGGGTTCTGAGTGTAAGATCTGAGGATCTGAGGTATAGTGGAGGAGTTTGGTCGAATCTAGTACACTACTAGATAGGCGAAGGGGGAAAGTGGATGTACCCAAACCTTGGGGAACCACTATAAAACAGTGTGTACTCTGTGTGTGAATGATTCTGTGATTGCTGTGTTTTATGTTCTGTTAAATCTGTGCTTAAATCTGCCTAAAAGTTTAAAAAGATTAAGTCACCTATTCACCCCCCCCCCCCCTCTAGGTGATTAGGTACAATTTCTTTCAGTGACTATAAAGTTGATCTCTCTCTCCAGTCTCGGCTTGTCTAAAAGGACTCCACAATATCTAGGTGTGGTAAGTTAGGAAACCATACATACCTCCTCTCGTGATCCGAGTGGAGAATTATCACTATTCCAGTCTCGATGCAGGCCTGCACACCCCCACCTAGGTGCGTCTGAGCGGGATATCGAACTTTATTGTAAAACTCTCGAGTAAGAGCCAAGGAGAATGGGACACATGAAGAGATCACAGCAAGCATGCCTGATTTCTCCAAGTACTCATAAATATGAGCATAGCGGTCGTCGATATCGACGTTCATCAGGACACTTACAGTGGCCTCGTCTATAGCAGGATAGGTGGATGCTGGCATGCGGGAGCGTTTAGAAAAGCTGCGACAAGCAGTCTAGGAACTCAACGAAGCCATATCCTGAATATAAAGAAATAAACTCTTCGGTAAAATATATAAAAAGAGGGATAACCAAGAACAACAAAATAGAATGTTGAAACTGGCCCTTGGATCCTACTGTCGGGCAATAATTTGGTATCGTCAGGCGGTAGCGTCACAAACTGTCATCATCTTCCTCCACCGAACACTTTTCAAAAACCAGATCTTGTGTTAAAATCTCCTCTCAAACACGGTAAAAAACATAGATCCATGCTTATGAAACATAGAAAATACATCCAACATGGAAAATAACAAAAAACTATACAGATGACATTCCGGCTCAGGATCTCACCAAAAACGTGATTTTTATATGAATCGATCACTTGAAAAACATCAAAGATGCATGATCTGAGCTTATATAAGCTAGATCCATGAAAAATGGCGATGATCCGTAGCAAAAAACTCAAAAATCAAACGTAAAACCATCCCAAAACCGCCATGGATCATGCCCAAGACAACTTGATATTTAAAATCTACAACTTCAGAACTTTTAAAACCAGAAATTAGAGAGAGAGAGGAAGAAGAGAGTACCGTCACTGTGGATGAGAACTCCATGGAAGGGGTGTTGTTGGCAAAGGCAAGAGGGAAAGTGAGCAGGTGGGTAGAACTGGACCTGACCCGTACTTTTATATATTCTCAAGCTAACGCGGCGCGTTAACTCTAATGCGGGTGGTAGGACTCTTTTTGGCACTATTGCCTGACTATCCATCCCAGTATCTTCATTACTGTGCTAATATCAATGACAACACAAGACTCACTGTGCTGTGTCTCACATTAGCGAGGGCATAGGTGCGTCGTCATTAGGATTGGTAACCTGTAATCCACACCATGTCCTTAACCGGGGAGGGGTTCCAGTGGGTCCTTGCGTGACGCTAGGGGGAAAGAGTGTTAGGTTGAACGGGTTTTAGTTTGGGCATATGGGATTGACACCCCAACCTACGGCACATGTGTAGATCCTCATGTCCATCCGTCACTGAGTACAGGGCTAGAGTGATGACACATTGCTTGGGTCAAGCATGTTTTGAGCATTCTTATGGGTTCTTTGTCATAGCATGAACGCTATTTCACGGCAAGTGGTATTAAGTCTCATGCATAATGCTCTATCGTGCGATCTTATCTCTTTTGCATCTTGTTTTTATTTATTTGCTTGTTTGTTATTTATTTGAGTTTCGTGTGTCGTTTTTTTTCAAAAGAAACAAACAAAATACAAATATATATATATATATATATAACCCAAAACAAAAAAATTTGTGGATTGATCATGTTTTACGGGCACACATGACCTGAACTTAGGCTATAACGAATACATACATTGTTTGAATCAAGAATGGAATTCCGTGTGAATATTGTCCCCAGTCATGGGTGTCAAATCTATAGGTGCTTAGCTACCTAATGCAACAAGACTTGTTAGTGTCTGTTGACTATGCCTCTAGATATGCGTGAGGATTTAGATAGGCGAATGACTTCACACTATTCACACATCGCTAGATGAAGCACCCTTGTCCAAATACTAGGCTTACATGCAATAACTCGTGACTTTGTATCCTAACACGTTAGAAATACTTTGAATAATCAATGTTACGACATATATGTGCTTATATGAACATTATAACTTTGGGCCAAATTTCTAATGCTAAGGTCTTATGTATACAATGTCACGACATATATGTGCTTAAATTGTATCTATCTAGGTGGATAGATTTCGATTGACTCGGGGTTCAAAAAAATATAAAAGTGATATCTTAAAGCAAACTAAAAGGAAAACTAAGCAATCTATCACATGTTACGTTAAGAACCCCCTAAGAACTACTCATTCCTTATGATAATTCTTTATGAACATTGTGAGGATGAGCACCTTGGTTAAAAGAGTCATTTCGATCTTGTGCATAGACTCTAACTTATGCTTAGTGCCCCTTGTTCAAATCTTGTTATGACATAGATTGACATGTGATGTGATCGTTCACTTTATTTCTCTCATGTTAGCAATTTTTAAGGATCAAAATACAACATGTAAAACATGATATTTCTACATGGTGTTTTCTTTCTTTTGATGTTACACGCACACATTTCATTGCCTTATTTAACGCTTCCACGCATACGAATTGGACTGAAACTACATTATATATTTTTCGCATATAGGTACTAGCACACGATTTATACTTTTGACGTTTACAATGTATAATGTGATTAACTCTATAACTCTCGTAGCATTGTATTGTTCCTCATTGTGTGCTTAGTCTACTCTGTGTTGTTCAATCCATATAAACTCTGTGAACTGGCTTATTCTATGTTCATGTACTCTGCTCTTATGTATGTCCATGTGCTTCATATTCTCTGACTTGCATGTTTTTAGGTCACCCCTATGTTTCTCACTCCTTGCTTTACTGAGTGTGTGCACTATCTGATGTCTATATCACGCTCATTATTTATACTCACCCCGCATGTCTGTCTAGTCTGGCCCGCCCTTTTGATACTTTCAAAGGGGGAGAAGAGATTGTTCATGAGTATGAGTCCAGGGTTAGGAAGGATCACTTGTACGGTTAGGAAGGATAACTTGTAGGGGGAGCTTGCTACAAGGTGTGCACATAGATAGGGGGAGCGTGTAAAACACGTAGATAGGGGGAGTGTGTGTGAAGGGGAGCTATATAGAGAACCTGACACCTAAAACCTGAACGTTCAAGATTATCTTTTATATATACTTACTCTATCATGTACTTCTTTATTGTTTCTCATGAACGAGATTTGATGTTATCAAAAGAGTGAGTTTGTTAGTACCGGTGTTTCACATTCCTTGTGTTTGAGAATATAAAACCCCGGGTTGTATTTGATCATATTTTGTGTTGATAGAGTGTGCAGGTTGACATTTGCACATAAATAAAAATAAGTCTCTTATGGATACTAACACCGAGCGATAGAAGTTACTGCCGCACGGTAGCAGTGAATTAATTCGACGTAGTGCTCGGGAACCAACCACGCCGCGCTAGGATCAATAATGTTGACAATAATGCCAGGTGATACCAGAGGCGATAACTGGAGGAATTAATTGGACAAAGCTATCGGGAAGCTACCGATAGGCGCTAGTCCTACCGGTCGTGCTTGCCCACCAAATGCTCCAAGGCGTTGAGTGCATTGAGACAACACTACCGTCGGGCGATAGCTCTGGTACAACACCGATGTAACCCACTCAATGCTCCAAGGCGTTGAGTGCATTGAGACAACACTATCGCGGGATGATTGCTCTGGTACCGCGTCGCGGTAACCCACTCAACGCTCTCAGGCGTCGAGTGTGTTGAGATAGCACTACTGCCGGGCGCTATCTTTCTATCACACTGCGCTAGCATTAGAAAAAGGAAAATATTTATTTTGAGTATTTTTCCAAATTTGGAGGACAACTGGCACATCAAGCGCGTGAACCTACCGCCGGGCGTTAGTCTTACCGCCGGTGGTATCCTATTTTCACGAAGACATATAAAGCTGCCTTAGTTTCTATGCTTTGTATCTAAGACAAAAAAGGACAAGTTCGTGTATTTTAGGGTTCGGTCACCTCTCTGCGTTCCATTCTAATTGTCTTCGTCGAAGAATAAGAAAGATGTCTCCCTCCCATTCGCGCACGAAGAACTCCGGCGATCCAAGATCTACATCAATTACGAAGAGACGATCGGTTGCTACCATACAAAGATCTCAAGCATCGGTCGCGGATCCCTCGACAGCGAAATCGTCCAGAGGTAGAACTTAATCCTTTAGATTCATTAAATCTTTATTTTTGTAATCTTCTTTTTTTTCTTAATCTTATGGTGAGGAAAATCAACCGGTGAGGGTCGTCGGAATCCGAGTAGGATTCCGTGAAAAATCATCCCGGAGTAGGGATGTCTAGATTGGAGGATTTAGCGGGGCTCTAAGACCCCTCCTTGCGTGGAGGTGAAGAGCCGACTCGAAGACCTTTCTCGGAGGTAAAGGAAGAGAGCCAACTGCTCCGTGGAGTGGGTCGGTATAGAAAACAAATGAGTTTTTTTCTCTTCGCCTTCGATCTTCCGCGTCCCGGGGATCAAAATTTTGTAATTGTCAAAAATAGTTATTTTAATTCTTGTAATGAAATTCACTTCCTGCTTTATTATTTCTGTGATCTACTGTCATTATTAATTGATATTCATCTAAGGGGTGTACAAGAAAATTTGTGCAGGAAACGAGTTCATAAACATACCGCCGCGCGTTAGCTACCTAACGTCCCGCAGTAGCTTACAGAACTCAATTTTCTGGGGTAAAATAATTTAAATTTTATTAAATGCTAAAAACCTTATTCACCCCCCAACCCTCTAAGGTTGGCCACGAGATCCAACAACAGTAAGTCCTTAAAGCCGTAACACTCTGTGTATTTTTGTAAACATTCCTATATGGTTTTTATTAGTGGACATTTGTATTACTTAAGTTCAAAATGTAACCTCTGAAGCTTCCACTAGAATGCTCTAAGTTAGGATTCGATTAGTCTTTGATATTAACCTGTAACTCCGTCGACTCTCTGTGGGAAATGGCGCGCGGCCCCGGCCAAACCCTCTATTATATTTCATGTGACGAATAAAAGTGTTACAGTGTGATCAGTGGAAAAGGAGTTGTGGTAGATCCAATGAAGATCGAGGCCTTTATGGTTTGGCCGGTGTTGAAGAATGTCGCAAAAGGCAATAGTTTTCTTGGATTAGCCAGGTACTATAGGAAGTTCATGGAGAACTTCTCTCGGGAAGCTTAGCCCTCACCTCATTGACATACAAGGATCACAAGTTTTCTTGAACACTGGAGTGAGACTGTGCTTTCAAATTTTAAAGGAGGGACTGATGTCTTCCTGAATCCTCAGTCTTCCCAACGAGATTAGAGGGTTTCATGTTTTTAGTGATGATTCAGGATGTTGTCTAGGGTGTGTATCGGTTCAACAAGACCTGGTGATATCCTACGGGTTGAGCCAACTGAAGCTCTATAAGAGGAACAACCCTGTTTGCGATCTAGAACTAGCCACCATAATCTTTGTTCTGAAACTTTAGAGGCATTATGTTTATTAAGCCAAAGTGGAAATCTTCGCAAACCACAAGAGTCTGAAGTACTTCCTTGAACAAAACGAGGTGAACAAGAGGCAATATAGGTAGATTGAGATCTTAGGGGACTACGAAGTGGAGATTTAATATAAATTTGTAAGGTGAATATTATGGTTAATGCTTTGAGTATGAAGTACGCCAAGCCAATTTGATCAAGGATTATGATTATCAGCTAACTCATGACGTCAACTTTGATGCTCTAAATTACTCATGTGTTGCTCGAGGACGGATTTCAGAGGCATACTTAATTTGGATTGAGTTGCATTATGATATTTCAGATAGAGTGCGGGAGGCTACCACATTATATAAGGAATTAGGACCCTTTGTATTTCAAGCTCAAAAGGCAAGAGCGATGCACTAGCAATGGTTGATGGGCTACTCAATAATACAGGATGAGTTTGTATTCCACATTTCGACAAGCTTCACGAGGAACTCATGTAAGAGGGACATTTCGTGTGATACTAGATTCATCCAGGAAATACAAAGATGTACATGGACATGAAAAAATCTTTTTGGTTGCCTGGGATGAAAATGATGTGGTACTCTTTGTGAGGAAATATCAGACGTGAGCAATAGTTAAGGCCGAATGTCAGTGACCCGCCAGATTCCTTAATCCATTGCTAATTCCAAAATGAAAGTGAAAGATATGGTACCTAAACACCTAGAGGGGGGGGGGGTGAATAGGTGACCTAAACCTTTTTAACTTTTGTTTGACAGCACAACAGTTTATCACAGATTATTACAGTTAACAGCAATTTCAGAAATCACACAGAAAAGCCACAACACAGCACAGCACAGCAGACACACTAATTTTATAGTGGTTCCCCAATCTTTGGGTACATCCACTTTCCCCCTTCGCCTATCTAGCAGTGTACTAGATTCGGCCAAACTTCTCCACTAGCTCAGAACCCAACAAGGTTCCTACCTCAGGCCCAAAGCCTTACACTCAGCCAAAAGGCCTACACTCAGCCACCCAGGCCTACACTCAGCCAATCAAAGGCCTACACTCAGAGTTCTTCAACTCCTACACTCAGGCACCAAGCCCTACCCTCAGCCTTTATAAAATAGGCTTACAATCACTCAGATCCAATGGATCTTACAAGTTATAATAGAAATTACAAATTCTAACTCTACAACTCAGAAGGAATGAGAGGAGTTGAGAGTTTCTTGGAGAGTTCTTGGAAGAACTCAGCTTGATCCAAACTGACTTAGCTTTCTTCAAAGCTTCTTGAGTAGAACTGAATTAGTCTGAATCTTCTGCAGTTGATCCTTGATCTCTGCTTCTTGAAATCCAGATGACTCTGAATTCTTCTTCTCAGCCTTAGTTCCAAAGACTGAATCCTTGGTTGGAGCTCTCTCTCTCCAACTACTTAGATCTGCAGTTGGACTGCCTGATCTTCTTGTGTTGATCTTCTGTGTATCACTTCTTGATTTAGTCTGATCAACTACTCCAATCACACCATGTAATGTTTGTGAACTTCTTAATTATTATCTCTTAATTCTGTAGACTGTGGGTGCCTATTTATAGGCTTCCTTCATGGTAACCGGCTGATCCGGTTTATAACAGTCTTTTGACTTTGCTGACAGTTGCTGTAGACCGGCTGGATTGGCAGCTGTCATGTCAACCAGTCACTTCTTGAAATTCTCTAACTGTCAGTTAGTGTCGAGACTTTCTGTTCTTAAGTGTCGACACTTATAGACCAAGTGTCGACACATGTTGTGTAAGTGTCGACACAAGTCTACAAGGTGTCGACACATTCCCTTGTATGTCTCGACACAGTTTCTTCTGCATGTGTCGACACTGAAATTGAGTGTCGACACAAGCACTTGTACTTCATTCTTTCTGTATTCTTCTAAGTGTCGACACATCTCCTTTGTGTCGACACATCTTCATGTGTAGAAACTGTCAAGTGTCGACACTGCTTCTTGGTGTCGACACAAGTCTTCATTCTTGATTCTTCAGCTGAGTGTCGACACATTCCATGAGTGTCGACACTTATACTTAGAATATTTTACAAGTTTTCTGTTCTTTGCTAAGTGTCGACACAGCTCCTTGTGTCGACACTATCTTCAAGTGTTGAGTCTTCTGGTTATGTGTCGACACATTGTGCTGAGTGTCGACACATTCTTTAAGTGTTGACTTCTTTGAGTGTGTGTCGACACATTATGCTGAGTGTCGACACATTCTTCATATGTTGACTCTTTTGATTGAGTGTCGACACATTGTGTTGAGTGTCGACACTTGTACTTAGTCTCTGCAGAATTATGCTGAGTGTCGACACAACTCCAAGTGTCGACACTGTCTGGTGTTGACTCAGCTCTTCAAGATGTCGACACTTCTGCTAAGTGTCGACACAGCTTTTCTGCATCCTTCTACACTGAGTGTCGACACAGCTCCAAGTGTCGACACTTTCTGACTGGTGTCGACTCTTCTTCCCTGGTGTCGACACAATGACTCCAAGTGTCGACACTGCTTGTCTGGGTGTCGACACAAGCTTTCTCAAGTGTCGACACTTTGCCTCTGGGTGTCGACACATGGACTTAGAAATTTTCAGCTTCAGTCCAGTGTATACCTAACCTGCACAAATAACTCAAACAAACATCAAATACATTCTGATGTATATCATTGAGTTAGGTGAGGCTTCTTCAAATCAGGTACATTTGACCAATGTACCCAACAATCTCCCCCTATTTGGAGAAGTCATAACCCTTAGTCAATGATATACACCACTCATAATTAAAAATTACAAAATGATGTAAAACATATAAATGACAACAGGGTAAAACTTGAACATGTAATAAACACACATGTATACTTATTAAACATTGCAGAACAATTAAGAAACACACATATTTCAGAACATTCAAACTATATTTATCATATACTGTTCCAATAATGTTTCTTATACATTTTCAATGAAGTATTACAATGTTTTTCTCTTAACAGATTACAATAAGCATCAAGTTAATCCCTAATCTAGTGCTGATCAGGTTCTTTGATAACAATCCCTTTTCCAGCTTTAACTTGAGCTTTCACAGCAGCAGCAGCAGCAGCAGGCTCAGCTTCACCAGTCTTCTTCCCTTTTAGATCTTGCTTATCTGCCTTGATCTTCTGCCTTTCAAAATAATGATAAGGCTTGGGAAAGTACTTGCTAGGCTCCACAGCTGTTGGAGGTAGCTTTCCTAACTTGGCCTTCCTTCTGTGTTGGACAATGGCTTCTTGTCTAATCTCATGCTTTCTCCATTCAGCCTCTGAGAACCACTTGTTCCTCTCATGGGCATTATCCTTGGCTGCTTTCCAGGCTGTAAGAATTATGTTTCTAGAAGTAGGGCTCCATTGTTCAAAATCTGGCTTTTGCTCAGCAATTTCCCTAAACTTCTTCTTTGACAGCCTAGTTTCTTCTTCTTTATCCAATGCCTCTTGCATAGCAGCTGTGATAGGTTGAACAACCTTTTCCAGAATAACATTTGGCTTGCCAGCAGTTGGACTATACATAGTGCTTACATCAGCATGAATCATTTCAAAGTCTGGAGGTGGATAGATTACATCAGCCACTGCTTGTTGCTCACCTCCAAGAAATGTTCCTTGAATACCAGATTCACCTACTTCATTGTCATCACACAGGGGAGGATATCCAAGTGTAGCCCTGATAGAATTTGAAATCCATTTTGCATGCTCAGAACTGGCCTTGACTAACACTCTCTCCCCCTTTATGACTTCTTGAGCCATATGATCCCTTACATCATCTTTCTGAAACCGGATTTGGCTATCCAAATATCTTATGCCCTTCTTTAAAGAAAGGTCTAAGCTTTGTAAGCTGTTCTGATATGACCTTCTGGGAATCTTTTATGGCAGTTTTAACAGCAGCAATCTCTGCTTGAAATATCTTATCAAAATCAGCTTTGGCAGCAGCTGAGGAAGTGGAAGGTTCATCTGACTTATTCTTAATTTCAGTGACAATTGCATTGTGAGATGCAGTCAAGTTATCATTCATCCTCAACTGATTCTCCAGCACATAGCCTTGCTTGACTGCTATATCATCCACTTTCTCTTTAATTTCTTCTTGATGTTTAGCTAGATAGACCACAGCATTAGCACCCTTGGTAAAACAATCAGTCATTGCTGTTTTATTAAGGTTCATTTCAAACCTTATAGACTTGATTTCCTGGCCTAGATCAGTTTGCAGTGCCTTGTGCCCTTCATCAACATAAGTTTCTAAGGCTTTCCTTTGTTCATCCATCTTGATTTGCATTGCAAGCAGTAGAGCACTATAATCAGTGGATGGAGCTTGTTGAACTAGTGAATGTTGAGCAACAGTTTGGAGAGCCTTCTTATAGCTCTGGCTCCTCCTTTTGAAAACAAAGAACTTCTTTTTCTTAGCTTGCTCAGCTTCCTCATCTTCAGAGTCAGATGTACTTGCTATATCCACCCTATCCTTAGGGCTGGATGTTCTTTCAGTATGCACATCTTGTGCCTGCTCAGAATCTAGCCTTATAGGCTCTTCTTGACTATCCAAAGTCTCCCCCTCAGCAACAGCATCCTTCACTGCATCAGCAGCAGTCTTTTCCATATCAAAATCTTCTTGATCCAAGTTCAAAAACAGATCTTCCATGGTATACTCTGGTGGAGACTGTGCAGGAGATGTCCTTGGTTCTTCTACCACTGCATCAGGTATCACAACAGATGTGTCTGGAAGAACAACATCTGGTTCTGGGTTTGCTGGCTGATTTTGCTGATGATCATCAGACAAATCAGAATTTGTTATACAAAAATTCAAAGTGTTAAGATCAACAAGTACCTCTTGAATGATGAGAGTAGCCTGCTCACTATCCAGTGTAGATGGATGTTCTACAGCTGGAGGCTCCCCCTGGATATCAGCTGGCTCCTGAGGAGCAGGTGACTTTGCTGCAGCCACATCTACTGGACTTTCAGGAGTGAAGACCACCTGTTCTTCACTGCCTGAGCTGCTTGAGGACTCTTGAGGCACAGCAGCTGTCTTCCTTTTCTTCCTGGGAGGAGAGTCTGTTTTAGAAGTTTGTTTCTCAGGGGTGGCCAAGTCCTTTGACACCAGCACCCTTTCCCATCTTGAGAATATTCTGGAGTCCATTCTCCTCATATGATTTATCTTTGTTCCTGCAGCAGTGCTCATTACCTCTGGAATGGATCCAGCCAGGTAGAGACTTATAATCCTGCCCAGATTGGGCTTCTTCAGGCTTTCCTTCACTTTCTCAAAAACCACCATTGACCAATCTGTCTTCAGAGTGAAGATGATTCTGGTCATTACTTCAAACATGGAGGCAGACACCCTGTCATGCCCTCCTGGTTTGCACAGAATTACCTTGCCCACTACTTCTGACAAGAACTTGCCTTGATTGTTCATCCCCTTCCTATTGAAGACTGATCCCACCTTCATCTGTGAATCCAGTCCACACCAAGTAAGAGCTTCCCTGGTCTTAGAAGCAGTTACCTCCTCTTCTTCTTGAATCTTAGGTAGCTGAAGTACCTTTCTCAAAGACTTGGGGGATAGTTTGACTTTGGTGCCATGCACCCTGGACTTGATTCTGAATCCAGAGTCGTCCACAGTTGCTTGAGTAAGAAATTCAATTACTTCTTTCTTCCAGATTTTCGTTGGTTCTGAAACCAAGAATTCCAGTCCTGAATCGCTGACTAGGGTAATCACCGATTTGAATTCCTGATCGCTGTCGTCAAATGCGCCTCGCACGAGCTCATAGCCCTCGTTGACGTTCTCTTCCAGCTTGGGAGCCATTAGGGTTTGAAGATTTAGTCTTGAGAAGAGAGAAATGTCGACACAAGAGTTTAGGTCTCGAAACTTTGAAAGCGTGTCGACAATCAAAGACAGAACCCTATTTATACCTTTCCTGTTTGAAGACGAACAGGCGGGAGGAATTTCTAATGATGTGTCGACACTGTCAATAAGTGTCGACACTGACCTATAATGTCTCGACACTCATGTGTCGACACAAATTTAGTTAACAGATTCTATGTGTCGACACTTGGTTAAGTGTCGACACCACTATACTCGACATGTGTCGAGACTTTACTTAGAAAAATTCTGAGTAAAACTTAAGTGTCGACACCTTAGTGGATGTGTCGACACCTACTCGACATGTGTCGACACTAACATTCTGAAGTGTCGACACTAACTTCCTAGATGTGTCGACACCATTTTTCTGAAGTGTCGACACTTACTATTCTGTGTCGACATAGACTTGTCTATGTGTCGACACCTTTTTACTTAGCCAATTTTTGTTCTGTATACTTAGTCTAAGTTTATCATACCTAGTTCAATTTTGAACTTATTAAACTTAGCTTCATCTAAGGGCTTAGTGAACATATCAGCTATCTGATTATCTGTTTTAACATATTCAAGTGCAATATCATTTCTTTCTACATGCTCCCTAAGAAAGTGATATTTTATCTCAATATGTTTAGTTCTACTATGAGATACAGGATTATTAGCTATGGAAATAGCACTAGTAGAATCACAATAAAGTGGAGTTCTACTTACCTGACATCCATAGTCTTCTAGCTGATGTTGAATCCATAGAAGTTGAGCACAGCAACTTCCTGCAGCTATATACTCTGACTCAGCTGTGGAGATGGCCACACTGGTTTGCTTCTTACTACTCCAAGAGATAAGTCTTCCACCTAGGAATTGACAGGATCCAGTTGTGCTTTTTCTATCTTCCTTGCATCCTGCAAAGTCTGCATCTGAATAGCCTGTTAGATCAAAATCTCCATTCCTAGGGTACCAGAGGCCTAGATAAGGTGTGCCCTTTAGATATCTCAAGATTCTCTTGACTGCAGTCAAGTGAGACTCTTTGGGGCAGGCTTGATACCTGGCACAAACACATGTAGCATACATAATGTCAGGCCTACTTGCAGTCAAGTATAGTAAGGAGCCAACTATCCCTCTATACAAGGTTTCATCTACAGGTTTCCCTGCATCATCCTTGCTTAGAGACATACTTGACCCCATAGGAGTCTTCATGGTACTGGAGGAATCCATACCATATTTCCTTATGAGTTCTAGGGTGAACTTAGACTGACATATGGAAAGACCACTTTCAGTCTGTTTAACTTGGAGACCCAAGAAAAACTTCAGTTCTCCCATACTACTCATTTCAAATTGACTCTGCATAAGCTTTGCAAACTTTTTGCAAAGGCTACTTTCAGTAGACCCAAATATAATGTCATCTACATATATTTGGACAAGTATTACTTTGCCTCTAGATTCCCTAAGGAATAGAGTCTTATCTATTTTCCCCCTTGTGAACTTGTTCTCAATGAGGAAACTAGATAGGGTTTCATACCAAGCTCTAGGAGCTTGCTTTAACCCATACAATGCTTTCCTAAGTCTATAGACATAATGTGGAAAAGTAGGATCAACAAAACCTGAAGGTTGCTCCACATATACTTCTTCTTTTAAATTACCATTAAGGAATGCTGACTTCACATCCATTTGGTATACTTTGAATCCTTGGTAGGTTGCATAGGCCAAGAACATCCTTATGGCTTCCAGTCTGGCTACTGGAGCAAAGGTTTGATCAAAATCAATACCTTCTTCTTGCCTATATCCTTTTGCAACCAATCTTGCCTTATTCTTAATGATGACTCCTTGTTCATCTAACTTGTTTCTGTAGATCCACTTTGTTCCTATCACATTGTGATCTTTAGGCTTAGGAACTAAGTCCCAAACCTTGCACCTCTTGAACTGGTTTAGCTCTTCCTGCATAGCTTCAGTCCACTGTGGATCTTGTATAGCTTCTTCAAATTTCTTTGGTTCTATCTGAGACAGAAAACTTGAATATATTGCAGCATTCTGATTTCTGCTCCTTGTCTGAACACCTTGTCTTGGATCTCCAATGATCAGCTCCACTGGATGATCTCTTAGAATGCCTGTTGGCTGGAGGCATCCTTACTTCTGGTTGTACTTCTTCATCATCTTCATCATGCTGAGTTCCTTGAACTTCTTCAGCTCCTGGTACATGTAGTTCTCCCCCTGGACATAAGCCATCTTCTTCTACTTGCTGTCTTGCAGCAGGTACATCTTCTATGGTTAGCTTGTCCATCTTCTTAGAAAGACCTGTGGGGCTGCACACACTACTAGACAACTCATTGTTAATAAGAAGTGTCTCATCAAAAACTACATGCACAGACTCCTCTACAACTTGTGTAGTCAAGTTGTAGACTCTATAAGACTTACTATTACTGCTGTACCCAACAAACACTCCCTCTTGGGATTTGGCAGCAAACTTAGTTAAGTAAGTCTTCCCATTGTTAAGTATGAAGCATTTACAACCAAAAATCCTGAAATAGGATAGGTTTGGTTTCCTGCCTTTCACTACTTCATAGGGGGTCTTGTTTAACCTTTTAGTTATGGTAGCTCTATTTATCACATGGCATGCAGTGTTTACTGCTTCAGCCCAGAAATATTCTGGTAGTGAAGAATCACTTAATAGAGTCCTACCAGCTTCTATCAAGGTTCTATTTTTCCTTTCAGCAATGCCATTTTGCTGAGGTGTTCTTGGTGAAGAGAATTCTTGAAATATCCCATAGTCTTCACATAGTTTTGTCATGCTTTCAGATTGAAACTCTGTACCATGGTCACTTCTAATTTTGACCACTGTACAGTTCAATTCATTCTGAATTTGCTTAACAAAACTGTGGAAGACACTAGGTGTTTCAGATTTCTGCTTTAAGAAGAACACCCAGGAAAACCTTGAGTAGTCATCAACAACTACAAAGGTGTAGACCTTCCTACCTAAGCTGTGAACTGGCATTGGACCAAATAGATCCATATGCAAGAGATATAAACATCTCACAGCATCCTTGTTGTCAATGCTTCTAAAGGTGGATTTAGTCTGCTTGCCCTTTTGACAAGCTGAGCAAATGCCATCTTTGACACACTTAACTTGAGGACCATTCCTCACTAACTCTTCACTAAAGAGTTTGCCAATAGTCTTGTAATTAAGATGAGCAAGCCTCTTGTGCCATTTGACACATTGAGAGACTGTCTCATCTGCTACAAGACAAACTGGAGAACTATTGTTCTCAACCATAATGTCTAAACAATAGACATTTCTCTTTCTATAACCTGTCAAAATGATCTTTTGATCACTAGACCTCTTGATATGACAACCATTTTTAACAAATGAGATGTCATACCCTACATCACTTAATTGACTTATACTAATGAGGTTATGTTTCAAACCTTTAACATAAGCCACTTGAGTAATGGTAACTAAGTTAGAAGATATGTTACCAAACCCTTTGATGATTCCTTTTTCTGAACCACCAAAGGTCACCTTTGGACCATTCTTGATTGGAATGAAATCCTTCAGTAGTCCCCTAGTTCCAGTCATGTGTCTGGAACATCCACTATCCAAGTACCATGTTGGGGTATGGCCACTTGGATTCTCCTGCAAAACAAATTACTGAACCTTAGAACCCAAAGTAAACTTGGGTCCTTGGTGATTGTTAGTTTGCAAATTGACATAGCTACCTGCTGTCTTTCCAACAGGTAACTTGCTACTCAACTTGGCACTGGCATTGTGCCAACAATCCAAAGCAAAGTGGCCAACCTTGCCACAGCACCAACATTCAAATTTGTTGTACCTTTGCTTAGGTACAGACTTGGCTGTCTTAGTGAATGTTGGGGCTTTGCCCTTGGACTTGGACTGATTCTGAACAGTCCAAACTGGGTTAACAAATCCCAGTCCAGTCTTTCCTTTATGATGAACAAAATCATCAATCAAGGGTAGCACTGATTTAGGTTTTGAAAAGCTAGCTACTAGCTCTTTCTCCTTCTGAAGATTAATCTCCAGTTTCTTAATTTGATCATTCTTAAATGTAATGGTACCCATCTGAATCACAGTAATGTGTTTCAGCCTGGCCACTTCATTTAGTTTTTGATCATAATTCTTCTCATAATCTATTGCAGCTGTCTTGAGATCAGCAATTTCCTTGGCCAAATTTTTGGCTAGGGTCTTGCTTTTCTTATAGGCTAGCAATAGTACTTGATATTCATCTAGGAGTTGATGAATATCTCCCTCAGACTCAGACATATTCTCATCACTTGATGAAGAATACTCTGACTCTGAACTTGAACTGGAATCAGAACTTTGAGTTAAGCCTTGTACCTGACTGGGTCCTGGCTGCTCCAGGTTTTTGGTACTTTCAGTCAAAGCCATCAGTCCTTGGCTTTGACAGTCTTCTTGCTCATAGATAGATTCCATGATCTGCATGAACTCTTCTTCTTCTTCAGCAAATAGCCCAATATAGGCTTCAGCATCTGTCTCTGTGTCTGAAGAAGACATATCTGAAAGAGTCTTCTCATTCTTTGCAACAAAGGACTTCTCCTTCTTTCCTTTGAAGTGTGTTTTCTTCTTGTCACTGGATTCCTTCCTTCTTTCAGGACAGTCTGCAATAACATGGCCCTGTCTATTGCAGCAGTAACAAATTATCTTGGATCCAGTTGCCTTACTTGTCTTGGTCCTTTTCTTGTCCTTCTTTGAAGGCTTCTTTTCCAGATACTGAACCTCTTTCCCTTTGGAAGATGAAGGTCTAGACCTCCACTGTTTCTTCTTAAGGAACTTCTGAAAATGTCTGGTGAATGCAGCAAAGTCTTCATCACTTTCACTGCTTGTAGATTTTGTACTTTCAGATTCTTCAGATTCTGATTCAACTACCTCAGGAGGAGGAGTTGATGACTTGGTCCTGCTCTTTCTAGGTACATCTGACTTAAAGGCAACAGTCTTTTCTCTGTATTCAGTCCTTGTTGACTTTTCTTCTTCTTTTCTTACTGACAATTGCATCTCATAGGATAACAACTTGCCAAACAGTGTGGGAGGAGGAATTTCTCCCAACTTTGCCATTTCTCTGATGGCACAAATCTTGGTGTCCCAGTCTTTGGTTAGGGACCTTAAGAATTTGTCATTCAACTCATAGTTTGTGAACTCTCTTCCATATGACATGAGTTCATTTACAATTCTATAAAATTTCTTATAGCATTCAGTGATGCTATCTCCTCTTCCTTGCCTAAAACTCTCATATTCTTGATTAAGCAAGGACTTCCTATCTTGCCTTACTTCTTCAGAACCTTCCATGTAGACAATGAGGGTATCCCACATTTCTTTTGCAGTTTTACAGTGAATAAGGTTCTGGAAGGTGGCATCATCAATTGCACTGACTATGATGTTCTGTGCCCTTTTGTCCATAGTTGCTAGGACAATCTCATCCTTGGTCATTTCAGAGAAATCCTTTGGAGTCCTCTGATTTGCATCCAAAACTGAAATCTTCATAGGCACATATGGCCCTTCTTTGACTGTGATGTATATTCTAGGGTCAGAGGCTTCCATAAACAGCCTTACCCTCTCTTTCCAGATCCCAAAGATCTCTTTTCTGCATATAGGTAGTTTCATTGAACCCAACTCCTTATGATTCTCTGAAGAACCCATGTTCTTGATTTTCTTGAAACTGTTTCCTGTTTCCTGACTTAACTGAATCTGCCAAACTGGATCTCCTCAGACAGTTAGTCCGATTTTGAGGAACCTGGCTCTGATACCACTTGAAAGATATGGTACCTAAACACCTAGAGGGGGGGGGGGTGAATAGGTGACCTAAACCTTTTTAACTTTTGTTTGACAGCACAACAGTTTATCACAGATTATTACAGTTAACAGCAATTTCAGAAATCACACAGAAAAGCCACAACACAGCACAGCACAGCAGACACACTAATTTTATAGTGGTTCCCCAATCTTTGGGTACATCCACTTTCCCCCTTCGCCTATCTAGCAGTGTACTAGATTCAGCCAAACTTCTCCACTAGCTCAGAACCCAACAAGGTTCCTACCTCAGGCCCAAAGCCTTACACTCAGCCAAAAGGCCTACACTCAGCCACCCAGGCCTACACTCAGCCAATCAAAGGCCTACACTCAGAGTTCTTCAACTCCTACACTCAGGCACCAAGCCCTACCCTCAGCCTTTATAAAATAGGCTTACAATCACTCAGATCCAATGGATCTTACAAGTTATAATAGAAATTACAAATTCTAACTCTACAACTCAGAAGGAATGAGAGGAGTTGAGAGTTTCTTGGAGAGTTCTTGGAAGAACTCAGCTTGATCCAAACTGACTTAGCTTTCTTCAAAGCTTCTTGAGTAGAACTGAATTAGTCTGAATCTTCTGCAGTTGATCCTTGATCTCTGCTTCTTGAAATCCAGATGACTCTGAATTCTTCTTCTCAGCCTTAGTTCCAAAGACTGAATCCTTGGTTGGAGCTCTCTCTCTCCAACTACTTAGATCTGCAGTTGGACTGCCTGATCTTCTTGTGTTGATCTTCTGTGTATTACTTCTTGATTTAGTCTGATCAACTACTCCAATCACACCATGTAATGTTTGTGAACTTCTTAATTATTATCTCTTAATTCCTGTAGACTGTGGGTGCCTATTTATAGGCTTCCTTCATGGTAACCGGCTGATCCGGTTTATAACAGTCTTTTGACTTTGCTGACAGTTGCTGTAGACCGGCTGGATTGGCAGCTGTCATGTCAACCAGTCACTTCTTGAAATTCTCTAACTGTCAGTTAGTGTCGAGACTTTCTGTTCTTAAGTGTCGACACTTATAGACCAAGTGTCGACACATGTTGTGTAAGTGTCGACACAAGTCTACAAGGTGTCGACACATTCCCTTGTATGTCTCGACACAGTTTCTTCTGCATGTGTCGACACTGAAATTGAGTGTCGACACAAGCACTTGTACTTCATTCTTTCTGTATTCTTCTAAGTGTCGACACATCTCCTTTGTGTCGACACATCTTCATGTGTAGAAACTGTCAAGTGTCGACACTGCTTCTTGGTGTCGACACAAGTCTTCATTCTTGATTCTTCAGCTGAGTGTCGACACATACCATGAGTGTCGACACTTATACTTAGAATATTTTACAAGTTTTCTGTTCTTTGCTAAGTGTCGACACAGCTCCTTGTGTCGACACTATCTTCAAGTGTTGAGTCTTCTGGTTATGTGTCGACACATTGTGCTGAGTGTCGACACATTCTTTAAGTGTTGACTTCTTTGAGTGTGTGTCGACACATTATGCTGAGTGTCGACACATTCTTCATATGTTGACTCTTTTGATTGAGTGTCGACACATTGTGTTGAGTGTCGACACTTGTACTTAGTCTCTGCAGAATTATGCTGAGTGTCGACACAACTCCAAGTGTCGACACTGTCTGGTGTTGACTCAGCTCTTCAAGATGTCGACACTTCTGCTAAGTGTCGACACAGCTTTTCTGCATCCTTCTACACTGAGTGTCGACACAGCTCCAAGTGTCGACACTTTCTGACTGGTGTCGACTCTTCTTCCCTGGTGTCGACACAATGACTCCAAGTGTCGACACTGCTTGTCTGGGTGTCGACACAAGCTTTCTCAAGTGTCGACACTTTGCCTCTGGGTGTCGACACATGGACTTAGAAATTTTCAGCTTCAGTCCAGTGTATACCTAACCTGCACAAATAACTCAAACAAACATCAAATACATTCTGATGTATATCATTGAGTTAGGTGAGGCTTCTTCAAATCAGGTACATTTGATCAATGTACCCAACAGAAAGTTTGACAACATTTTGGTGAACTTTGTACATGGAATGTGGCGGCCTCAGCAGGGCAATGATGCAATTTGGGTGGTCATGAACCATTTGACCAAATTGTCTCAGTTTATCAATAATCGAAAGAGCGAGGGCGTAGAGCATTTGGTGCAGCTTTATGTTCAAAATATTTTTCATCTTTATGGGATACCAATAAGTATTATTAGCAATGGGGATGAGACTTTCACCTCCAAGGATTGGAGTTTCGTACATAGTGCTTGGGAACTAAAATAAAGTATAACACAATGTACCATTCACAAACCAACAATTAGACGGAGAGGACCAACCACACTATGGAGGACATTTTATGAATGGACGAACTAGGGTTTGGCAAGAAATGGGAGGATCTCCAATATATGATTGAGATTGTACAATAATAGATTTCAAGCAAGAATCAAGATGACAACGTTTGAGGCCATCTATGTGAGAAGGTATCGGTCGCCAATGTCTTGGGTGGAGGTGAGTGAAACACATTTGTTGAACAAACAAGAAGTCTCTGAAGCGTTTGAATTAATTAAGACAACTTGGTTACATTTGAAGATTGCCCCAAGGCAAGCTAACCACTACAACGTGCACCACGTGAATGTTGAGTTTGCTATTGGGGAAAAATGTACCTAAAAATCAAGCCGTTCTAAGACGTATCACATATTTAATGATCGAAGAAGTTGATTATAAGGTTCATGAGACCTTTTGAGATTGTCGAGCAGGTAGGAAAGTATGTGTATCGCATTGCCTTGTCAGAAGTGCTTGGTGGGTTGCAGGATGTTTTTCCACGTTTCATCCGTAAAGGTAGAGTCATAGTGGAGCCAAGTGTCTTGGTTGAGCAAACTTCAGTACCGAATTGGGAAAATTTGGCAACCATTGTTTGCCCAATAAGGCTAGAAGATATTGAGGCGCAAAAATTGCAGAATTAGAGCATTTGTAAGGTAAAGGTTTGTTGAGATAACTGTGGGTGCACGGAGCACTCTTATGAATGAGAGAAAATTATGTGTTTGGAGCATCCCAAATTTTCTCAGGTATGCCTAGCCTAATATTTTAAAATTTGGTGATGAAATATTTTTAGGGGGGAGAAGAATTATAACACCCCAATCTCTAGAGAAGTAGAAATCTTGGAATTATCATCGTGTGATTAGGGTTACAGCATGAGTTAGCATTTACCTTGGGTGGCAGCTCAATTGTCACCCTATCATGATAGGAGTTACTGAGGTAAGGTAATTTCCAAGCAGATTTAGAATCTAATATATGAGATCATAGTCGTTTGAACAGAATAGAACTTGATTTGATGGCCAATATATGTTGATCCAACCCCCTTTAAAAAGGGAGAAAGAAATAATATTATATTATATACTTCTTTTCTCCGAAGTTTAGGTCAACATCGAGGGAAGAGCTCTCCACCAAAAGTGAGGAAGAAGGTGTTGTTGATGGTGTTGTAGTGACTAGATTAATGAGTCCTCGGTGGAGATAGTGTGCTAGAATCGTTGTGGTCATTATCCATCCAAGCAACTCAAAGATTCATGGCTCCTAGGACATCTCTCAAGATAGCAACCTCTTTCCCCTCCGATTTAGACATGTTCCAATATTGTCTTAGATTTCCGCTTCATAGATCTTGTGTGTGAAGCCGAATCGAGGTGTGTGGCCCGATTTACTGATGATTTGGTTTAATCTAGTTAGGGGTTTTTTATAGAAAACCTATGGGGTGCCTTTGTTTAATTATGAGTTATGGTCTTGGGGAGGGGAAGTGTAGAAAAGGCTAAAATGGAGTTGATTCATAGATTTCTGGGACTACCACCGACAGCCGAGGTTAACACCCGATAGCAGCGGTTAACGTTTGACTGTATCTTCAAGATCTTCAAGATAAGGGTTTCCAATTATGTTGATTGTACTCGTATGCCTAAAATTTTTTTGTGACTTCAAATGCCATTTGTGGGGGCGTGGTACGTCTCACTTGTACCTGAGTACTCAAGAGTTGGGATGGTTCTTCCCTCTCATAGCATTTGGATGGGGGTTGGAGGTTACTCGCCACTAATATAAGAGCGGATAACCCTCATAGCTGACGACTCAGGAGTCTCTCGTAGTAAAATTGATAATTACTATAGTATACTATTGATAGATAAATTTTGTGTAGGCTTTCAATTATATATTTCTCTCCTTTGCACTGTCACTTACCTACTTGTTGTATTGTTATATTATGTGAGATATTAACTTGCAAGGTGTTCTTACTTTTCAGGGGACCGTTAGGTGTGCTGGGAGAATATCTTTGCTACCTAGTTTGTGGTTGGCTTGTAGCTAGCCTACTTTGTGCACTATTTTGTTGTGATGTTGTAGGGAGCAGGAAGGAATTCGTGGAGCACTAGAGCCTCTAGAGAGTGATTTGTGTTTTTTGTTTTAGTTTAGTGCTTGTAGGCCTGTGAGCCCTTTTGGGTTCTTGCAACCCTTCTTTTTTTTCTAGTCCGTTGGATCTTGTAGGACTTATGGCCAGAACTTATCTTATTGCTTTAGTTGTGGATATTCTCTTCATATTTCTATAATTTATTACTTATCCACTGTGTTTTAGTCTCCAATTCTTAGTGTTTGTCTTTAATATCATTTTGAAATAGCTTACTGGTGATGATTCTATGGAGTGGGGCCTGACCGAACCCATGTCATAGGAAACTTGCAAGTGTGGTGTTACAGGAGGTGTGGGTTGTCGTGGGTGGTGTGAAGGAGAATCACAGCGGAAGCGGGAGAATGAGTGGCCGTAATACCAAGTTGTTAAAACACAAAAACGTTTTTCGAGGAGTGGCCAGAGGTGGAGAGATGTCGGTGGAGGAGATATTACGGAGCCTTGACCGTGGTTGCCGCAGCGGGCCTGCTCAAGAGTGACAGCTTCCAAGACCTTTTTTAGGGCTAGATGAATTGAGTTTTGTGCATCCATACTGATACAAGACTCCAAGGGTCATTATATAAGACCCCCAATGGCACAACTGTAAATATATCAATAAAATATAAGATATTAAAATATAACAATGAATAGACACATATGACGATAATATGAAACTTCACTTCACTCGATACCAATAATAATTGATAACTGACGGGGGATACGTAATCGATCCATAATAAACTCATGACCAGAAAAAATTATAAGCAGCTTGAGGTCGACATCAGCTTGCGAGCTTATGATTCAAGCTCGAATTCTATATATAGATGTT
The DNA here is from genome assembly GCA_039583875.1 of Platanthera guangdongensis. Lineage (NCBI taxonomy): Eukaryota > Viridiplantae > Streptophyta > Magnoliopsida > Asparagales > Orchidaceae > Platanthera > Platanthera guangdongensis. The sequence continues at coordinate 16,532,062 of CM077154.1, forward strand.
AAGGTTTTGCCTGAGCTTGAGCATGTATATGTGCCCTCATCTAGCTAGAGCGCCAAAAACAAGCATGAGCTTGAAAAATTTACCCGTAGTTGCCGAAGCCGGCTTGATTTCTAGACAGGATTAAAATCCCACCTGGATTAGGCAGGATTTTTCGCAAGCCCGGGTGCCTAGCCCAGGCTAGCCCGACGCCCGGGATTTGCCCGGCCCGTGCCGGGCAACCAGCTAAATTGGTGGCACGGTAAGACTCCCAAGCCCGGCCTTGGCCCAGGCCTGGCCTAGCCAGGCTTCTCCCTGGCCTGGCCCAGACAGGCTTTCCGGACCCGTCTAGATAGTACCTACAAATTTTTATGCATTATTATCGAGAATAATTTTCCGCATTAATTTATTTTACCCGACTTGAGCTAAAATACTAGTGCGTGGCTGTTTAAAAATAGGAATAAATAAACCTAATCTTAAAACATGATATTTTATCATGGTGTTATAATACCTAATCGTTTTCATAAAATATTAGGTGTAGCTACTACTACTACAACAACACTCAATCCTTTATCTCATTATAGTGAGGTCGGCTATGTGGATCTTTTATTGTCATTGTGCCCTATCTTTAGTCATAATCTCACAAATGTCTAAGTATATCATATCTTTCCTTATAATTTTCATTCCAAGATTGTCTACTCCTCCCTCCTTTCACATGTCTAGTTATTATTTAGAAAAAAATATATCCAATCATTTTTAAGGAGAATTTGTAGAAATAATTAAGTATCATTTAGTGCGAAAATGGTTTTTTTGCTAAAATGTATTTTGCAAAACGGATAGATCTAGCCTGACCTATAGGTCTATGTTTTAATACACTATTAGAATTTAGAAAATGAGAATATTTCTATTTTAATATACTATTAGTAATTAGGTATATTTATGTTTATATAATAAATTAATTTTATTTATTATTTAAAAATAATGTAGGCGGCCTGCAAACTTACATGTCAAACTTTAATAATAGAGGTCTGGACCTGTTTTATAAACAGGTCTAATTATATGCCTATATTTATGGTAAATAGGAAATAGGTCAGGCCGATGGCAAACCAGGCCACATGCCCCCTAATAGACCGTCAGGCCTATTTCCACCCCTACTCACATCTACAGATGAGAATGACGAATAAGATTTATATACACACATGTGTATAACTTTTTCTATACACATCCTTTTTGGATGCTGACACATGGCGGATCCACTCTAAATTCACCATATATATTTATAAAGTATATATCACCATATATATTTATAAGATGTATATATAAATGGGTGTGCATAATTGGTTTAGATCTCAACCGCTGAAAAGGGTGTATTGTAGATCCCAACCGTCAAAAAAGATGTGTATAATCTTTTCTACACACTTGTGTATAGAATCCGCGTTCGAGAATGACAGGCTGGCACAACAAAATGCCCCAAAAAACTTAAAAATAAAAATAAAAAACAAAAGAAAAACAAGAACCAAATATGTGCAAAGGAATGAAACACACTGACCTGGAAGTGCTCAAACGGTGCAGGTATACCCCGGCGGGGGTGTTTTGCCGCAGGTGAGGAGGAGCTGAAGGGCAAGGGGAAGATAGATGTTGATGTTCAATAGTTTGATCTTAATGGTGGTGCAGAGGCACACTGCAGCTTCCAGCTCCACCAGCCCCTCAAGCAACGGGCAGCATTGGTTCGCTACCGGGTCTCCCAACCCGATATGCACTAGTCCGCCCAATAGATCCACGCACGCCCCAAGCTTTAGAGTGTCCGCGGGGCATGACTTTGTGATCGGTGGCGCTGGCGCCACCGGTGGTGTCACCGGTGTAATCGGTGTCACAGGTGTAACAGGTGTCACAGGTGTAACCGGAGCTGGAGTTACTGGGGACGGAGTGGGCGTAACAGGAGTCACGGGCGGGCATGGAGCAGGGTGAACGGGCTGTTTAGGATGGCTGGGATTCTTGGGGTGATGGGGCCTGGGATGGCGGTTTATGGGGTGGTGAGGCTTATGGGGATCCCCACAAGAGGCGCATGGAGGGACGGTGGAGGCAGCATTGACGATGCTGACGGGGAAGGAGGAGGATATGAAGAGGGTGAGGAAAAGAAGAGCAGAGAGCTTGGAAGAGTCCATGGATTCCCCTTCTTTTTTTCCGGGCGCTCTCTTGTTTACCAAGTATTAGAGCTGATTACTAAGGAGGAGGGAAAGGGTAGCTTGTACTTGTAGTTAGTAGTAGGACTGGGTCACGTGCGCGTCCATGGTCAAAAATTCCCTGGGCAACGTTTCTAATAAATTGATAAATTTTGGTGATTGTTATTAGCATTAAAATTTTGACTAGTCGTACCATATTTTCTTCTAATTTTTTATGATTTTTGAAAATACGTTTTGTACGTGTATTTTTAGGAAAAGTGGTGAACCCAAAAGTTGTAGATTTCGACGAGATGTACAACTTTCATGTTGAACATTTTTCCTAAAAATGCATGTACAAGACGTAATTTGAAAATACACTCAGATTTCGCATTTTTTAGGAATACACCATGTACATGCAATTTTTGGAAAAGTGTTCAGCAGAAAACTTTTGAGTTGAACACTTTTCTTAAAAATGTGCGTACAATGTGTATTTACAAAAGGTACAAGAAATTAAGAAAAAATACGATACGACTAGCCAAAATTATAGTAATAATGACAATCGCCTAAACTTTCTGCGGCCGGGCTACAAAGCATTATTATTATGATAGAAAACAAAATTTAACACTGCGAATGCCTTATTGTTTTGCTAATCGTAACAGGAATTGGTGGTGATGCTCTCAGGATCGTAGAGGCAATTTGAATGCAGGAATTAAGGTTTCGTTTGGGGAATTTATTTTCACCAGTCAAGCGGTTACTACCGAAGTAATCAAGCCTTAACTAAGGTTTGATTATGCGGTCATAACCGCTTGACCGGTGAAAATAATGCTGCATTTGGCGTGGCTTATCCGGACTTATTAGCTTCCGCGAGGATGGACAAAAATGTCATTGTCATACCAACATCTTATGCCTCAAATTGTTTTTTTTTTATAACATTTGTGATACCCAACATACATTCTATTACAATGACATTTTTGTCCAATCTCACCGGAGCAAAAAAATTGCAATAAGCAGTGTCAGACGCAGCCTAAGTCCCCTCAAACGGAACCTAAAACTCAAAAATAGGAAAGTGGAAGAGGAATAATGTGAGAAAACAGATATTTATACTCATTCTATATATTTCTTATCATCCAAAGCATTACCTATAGAATATTTTTAGAAAAATGCGAGAAATATTGCTACACAAATTCATGAGTACATAAATCCTAATAATTCATCTTTGTGAATCAGTGCATGTAAGGTGGATCCTGCAAAGGGCCATGGCCATTACAAAATGGGGCTTGCTTCTTCTTCCCCCATATTTCTAATTCGAGCATCTTTAGTGACATCAATCAGTTGTTCTTGAGGCGAACTATGCCAAAATTGCAGTTTCATTTTAGAGTCCAGCCTTTGAAGACGAGTTTCAGTGACTTGCGAGAAAAAACAGATCAATAATTCAAATTATGTTGCATATTGAGAAAATGTTCAATTCGAATTATGTTGCATATTGACAAAATGTTCAGTACATGCCGACTAGAAGCTAAGAGATATCAACTAGATGCTAGACTTGTTGGCTGGATGCAGAGGAATATTGGCGAGGCGACTTATGCAAGTCGTCGAGATGGCCGAGGCATATCGACTTGTTGTGTTGCTTGTCTGCTCGAAAACTTCGCTTAGCATGTCGACAAGACAGGCTCAGTATGTCGAAGTGGAGGGTTTCAGATATCGTCGAGACAGAGAGCATGTCGATGAGACGTGTTTCCGATATTGAGGTCACTAGTTCCATATCGGCGAGACGCACCAATCATGTTAAGAGACTGGTTCAGAACGAAATTCTGCACAGTTCTGGTTGTTTAATCTCGTGATTGCAGGTCGTTGGATCTTATTTATCTCAATCATATCTAATGGTTGTAATTTATGCATCTAGAGATTCTAATAGATTTATTGTAACACCCACATCCGTCACCTATGATATAACAGAAGGTCCGACTGGGGCCCCACACCATATTTAACGTACATACAGTCGGCGGAGATACGCATTGAAACCAAGAGAAATGTGTATCCTAACTCAAAGTGCATTCTAGCGGAAGTATTAAAAGTATTAAGAATCCGACCACATGAATTTTCACTATACTACAAGAAAATAGACTTTTAGTGACAAAAACTTTGGTCACTAAATGTTGCAGGCTGGTCACTAAAGACATCTAGTGACCAAAATTAACCCGTCACAATATCATTGTAAAAGATCCGCTACTAAATGTATTTAGTGACGAAATCAAATTTAGTCACTAAATATATATTTTTAGTGACGATACAAATCTTCGCTACTAATTATTTTTAGTGACCAAACAATTTGACACTAAAAAGATACTTTTTTGACCAGATTAACTTAGTCATTAATTATTTAATGCAATACTGACCAAATTGATTGTCACAAAAAATATTTTTTGTGATCAAATTAGGTTAATCACTTATTGTTCAATGCAATAGTGACCACATTTGTTGTCACTAAATGTCATTTTTAGTGACAAAATATTTGGTCACTAATAATTTTAAAATTGTTCAAAAAATAAATTTTAATAAAAACATTTATTTGTCATTAAATTGAGTAAAAATATATAAAAATGTGAGACAAATAATAGATATAATATCTATTTTGTAAAAGAATCTAAATGAATTTTTTTTTATTAAAAGTAAAAGGAAGAAGGTGCGAGATAGCCAATATCTCTCAATACAAATCAATAGAACACTTATTTTTATTAAACTCAATACCTGAGAAAACTATAATAAATAATTTGCTCATGAAAATTAATCACTGTCTTCTTCCCGAGCTCGTCCTTCTAGTCATCTTCCTTCTTTGGTGCCTCCTTTACTACCTCATTCTTGGGCTCTTCCTGAAAGTTATTTACTTAAGTTTAGCAAGTCACCTAGAGGGGGGTGAATATGTCTTTCAGATTTTTTAAGTCTTTTTGTTGTTTCCTTTTAAAGAGATCTAGAGCTTGTCCTTAGAGCCTGCAATATGAAAGAAAAGCAAACAACACAGTCAAACACACAATTGTTTATAGTGATTCCCCAATTGGGTATATCCACTTTCCCTCCCACCTATCTAACTATTTTGTTGGACCAGGCACAAACTCCGCCAATATGCTCCTCAGAGCTTACACCTCAGACCCTCAGCCTTACACTCAGGTTCTCTTCAGAACCCTACCTTATAACCACAAAGGTTCCTACCTCAGAGCCCTGCAGTGCTCCTACAGCTCAGTGGTCCACTGACCACCTACCTCAGTATTATTTCTAAGGCCTGCAGCTCATGCTTTTCAGCCCTACAACTTCAGACACAAATCCTTACTCTTTAAGTGCTGCAACACTCCTACAACTCAGTACCTATACATGTACCTACCTCAGTGCCCTTCCAGGCACCTACAACTCAGCCTCCTCCAAGGCCTACAACTCATTGACACACTTATCACCTACAACTCAGTGACTCACCAATCACTTACCTCAGCGTTATCTCTAAGGCCTACTACTCAGGCGGGGAGGACAACCCTACTCTCAGATATACACTTGGATCCTACCTCAGTACCCCAGCAGGGCACCTACCTCAGTGACTAATTAGTAACCTACACTCAGGCCAAAAGGCCCTAGAGCTCAGATTCAGAAAAACTGAATCCTACAGGAATTAAAACAAGGTAAATAAAATGAAACACTGACTCTGAGATAGATCTCTAAGTATATCTTGCTGGACTGAGCAGATATCAGTCCAACCCTCTTGCTGTAGAAGGAATGAGTCTTCTTCTACAGCCAACTTCTTCTTTGCTGCACAAAAGAACAACAAATTGCTGTTAAAGGCTGATGGCCCTTCACACAGCCAACCTTTTGCTGATCTGAAGAATCAGCTGCCTTGTTCTGGAGAGAACACTCTTGCTGAACTTGAAAGAGCTTTAGCTAACTTTTCTTTGTCTGCTGGCTAGCTCTGCTGGACTTTTGCTTTCAAGCTTGTCGGATAAGATCAAGTTCAGCCGCCTCTATTTTCTGTATAATCTTTTTCTGTTCTGCATTTTTTCTCCATTGCCCTAATCCCCTTTTCTTTCTTCCTTTTATATGTGTGTTGGTTTGAATAAATATCACAATTTGAGTGTGGGACCAGCCAAGGATGGTGAGTGTCACCTCCCTTAGAAAAGGACAAACAAAATTTCGGCGCTACTGCAGCTTTCCCGCAATGACATTGACAATTTTAACTTTGTTGACTTCAGGTAATGTTAGTAATGGTCATCATGTGCTGCTGTAGCTTTCCCGCAACGACATGAAGTTTTTTGACTTGTTGACTTTTGATGACATCAGCAACGGTCATCACATTCTGGACTTAGAAAAATTCCAGATTCTCAATAAGCGTTGAGTGATGTTGAGTCACTCAACGCCACCTGTCTTAGCTCTTCATTAGAAGCGTTGAGTGAACCTGCCTCTCTCAACGCTTCTGGAGTTGGAGAAATTCTGTTGGCTTTGTCTCAACACTTCCTTCTCAACTGTCTCTGCGGTTTCTTCTTTCACATCTGAGACTATCTCCTGTCTCATCGGTTTATTCTCAGAGCTCCCAGTAGTTTCAGTTTCTCAGCTGAGACTATCTTCTATCTCATCAGTTTTTGCTTCAACTATCTCAGTGTTTTCTTCTTCATTAGAAGCGTTGAGTGAATCTGCTTCACTCAACGCTTCTGGGCTTAGAGAAAATTTCAGCTTACATTGTCTCAGCGGTTATGCTAAGACATTCATCCCAGCTGTCTCAACGCTTTTGCCTTAGTCAATTTGTCTGGCTTTAGTTCGACGAATGTTGAGCTGGAGATCGACGATCTGTGGGTTGAGCTCGACGAATTCTGAATACCAAATTCTGAAATTAGCTCGACGAATGGTGATCTCAGCTCGACGAACGGTGAGCTGAGCTCGATGAATTCTAGATCTTCCAGTATACACTTTTTCTTCACCTGTCTCGACGAATGCCGAGCTGAGCTCGACGAATTGTGAACTGAGCTCGACGAATTGTGAGCTGACCTCGACGAATTGTGAGCTGACCTCGACGAATTCTGAGTTTTCCAGCATGCTCATTTTCTTCACCTATCCAATCATGGACTATCTTCATGCATAAACTTAAGCACACATAAAATACATTTTGCCCCTTAGCATGATTGGTGATGGCTCTTCAAATCCTGAGGAATATTTTAGGGAACAATTACCAACACTTCCTTTTTCCGGCCACTTGAACTAGAGCCGGTATCCAATTCTCCTTCATGGTACTGGCATTGCACTCCAATGTTTCACACCCAGACCTTGAAGTTGCCTGATGCAAGATCCTTGAACCAACATCATCCTTAAAAGGAGTATAGAATGCTTCTGCACTAAAGAAAGAGTGCCAATAAAAAATGAATCTTACAAAATATAGTTTTGTACAATTAAGTTCTTAATTTTAGAAGAAACAATGATAATACTACAAAAGTGCACGCCTGAAGTTTTTTTGTACCTCAATTTTGTTATGCAAATCAGGTTGACTTATAAGGTAAACATGCTTTTAAGGTCGACTATATATCTTGTTGGTTGAAATATTACAGAGTTTTGGGTTGGTTCAGGGTTTACATACTGTCGAAGTAACGGGAATAGCGCCATCGATCCCATCGCCCCGACGAGACCATAATAAGAGGTGATGCAAACTCAAGAAAAGAATTTACATTGTAAAAGAGAAATATTGTGGCATCTAGCAAACTGAAATGAATATAATTCAATTTAATATCTAATTTAGATAAAAGAAGTCAACAATTAGAAAAAGGCTAGATAAGATAAGATATTGTAGATTTGAGGACACTTGCCAAATCGAAATTCTTGTTCTAATTGAATACAAATGAAGAGAAGACTCAACATGTTGGCGAGTACATGGACTATACCGGCATGAGCACCCATCTTCTACAGACTAAAGGATGATTATACACGTCACTTATTTAGATAAAAATTTCTTGGGTAAAACCTACTTCTGAACCAAATTTTCGAAAGGAAAAAATCGTGCACTGATCAATGAAGGAGGTTAGAAGTTCTGTACAACACAAGCAGAAATTGAATCAACAAAACAAGTAGAAATAAAAAAAAATCAAGCAGAAATTGAAAGAAAAAAAACAAGCAGAAATTGAAGAAATGGAAGTACTGTTTTGATCAAGCGGAGGTCTTCCTCATCGACGAGTGGTCCAACGTCTTCAGATCGAGCGGAGGACGTTGTCGAAAGGGAGAGGTCTCGTCGTCGAGAGCTCCGACATTGAATGGGCTCCGTCGAGAGGGATCACATAGGCTCGTTGAGAGCTCCGGCGTGTGGAGGAAGTTACAAAAGCTGTGTCCTAATCTAGTGGGATGAAATGTCTGAGTAATGGAGGGGTTTGAAATATATGGAGGGATGTAATGGATCAAAATCGGATTCAGAAATGGAGGGCTGCAAAATTTTATGGAGAGCATATTTTTTAGTATGAATATATAAATGAAATATATCTGAATATGTGAGAAGAGCTTACTTCCCCGATTCGGCTCGAATAGACAGAGGTTATTCCTCATCAACAAAATTTATAATTAAATTTACAAAAACCTAAATTTGAATTAATGGAAAACGCAGACGGTGTATACGGCTTATATACACAGCGCGCACGGCTTTTGAAATTGTTCACAAAAACAAATTTTAATAAAAATATTTTTTTGTCATTAAATTGAATAAAAATATATAAAAATGTGAGACAAATAATAGATATAATATCTATTTTGTAAAAGAATCTAAATGATTTTTTTATTAAAAGTAAAAGGAAGAAGGTGGGAGATAGCCAAAACCTCTCAATACAAATCAATAGAACACTTATCTTTATTAAACTCAATACATGAAAAAACTATAATAAATAATTTGCTCATGAAAATTAATCACTGTCTTCTTCACGAGCTCGTCCTTCTAGTCATCTTCCTTCTTTGGTGCCTCCTTTAGTACCTCATTCTCGGGCTCTTCCTGAAAGTTATTTACTTATGTTTAACTAGTCACCTAGAGGGGAGTGAATATGTCTTTCAGATTTTTTTAAGTTTTTTTGTTGTTTCCTTTTAAAGAGATCTAGAGCTTGTCCTTAGAGCCTGAAATATGAAAGAAAAGCAAACAACACAGTCAAGCACACAATTATTTATAGTGATTCTCCAATTGGATATATCCACTTTTCCTCCCACTTATCCAACTATTTTGTTGGACCAGGCACAAACTCCACCAATATGCTCCTCAGAGCTTACACCTCAGGCCCTCAGCCTTACACTCAGGTTCTCTTCAAAACCCTATCTTAGAACCATAAAGGTTCCTACCTCAAAGCCCTACAGTGCTCCTACAGCTCAGTGGTCCACTGACCACCTACCTCAGTATTATTTCTAAGGCCTGCAGCTCATGCTTTTCAGCCCTACAACTTCAGACACAAATCCCTACTTTTGAAGTGTTGCAAACTCCTACAACTCAGTACCTATACAGGTACCTACCTCAGTGCCCTTCCAGGCACCTACAGCTCAGCCTCCTCCAAGGCCTACAACTCAGTGACACTTGCCACCTACAGCTCAGTGACTTACCAGTCACCTACCTCAGCCTTATCTTTAAGGCCTACTACTCAGGCGGGGAGGACAGCCCTACTCTCAGATCCACACTTGGATCCTACCTCAGTTCCCTAGTAGAGCACCTACATCAGTGACTAATTAGTCACCTACACTCCGGCCAAAAGGCCCTACAACTCAGATTCAGAAAAACTGAATCCTACAGGAATTAAAACAAGTTTAATAAAATGAAACACTGACTCTGAGATAGATCTCTCAGTATATCTTGCTGGACTGAGCAGATATCAATCTAGCCCTCTTGTTGTAGAAAGAATGAGTCTTCTTCTACATCCAACTTCTTCTTTGCTGCACAAAAGAACAGCAAACTGCTGTTAAAGGCTGATGGCCCTTCACACAACCAACCTTTTGCTGATCTGAAGAATCAGCTGCCTTGTTCTGGAGAGAACACTCTTGCTGAACTTGAAAGTGCATTAGCTAACTTTTCTTTGTCTGCTGGCTAGCTCTGCTGGACTTTTGTTTTTAAGCTTGTCGGAGAAGATGAAGTTCAGTAGCCTCTACTTTCTGTATATTCTTTTTCTGTTCTGCATTTTTTCTCCATTGCCCTAATCCCCTTTTCTTTCTTCCTTTTATATGTGTGTTGGTTTGAAAACAACATCACAATTTGAGTGTGGGACCAGCCAAGGATGGTGAGTGTCACCTCCCTCAGAAAAGGACAAACAAGCTTTCGGCGCTATTGCAGCTTTCCCGCAACGACATTGACAATTTTGACTTTGTTGACTTCAGGTAACGTTAGTAGTGGTCATCATGTACTGTTGTAGCTTTCACGCAACGACATGAAGTATTTTGACATGTTGACTTTTGATGACGTCAGCAACGGTCATCATATTCTGGACTTAGAAAAATTCCAGATTCTCAATAAGCGTTGAGTGATATTGAGTCACTCAACGCCACCTGTCTTAGCTCTTCATTAGAAGCGTTGAGTGAACCTGCCTCTCTCAACGCTTCTGCACTTAGATAAATTCTGCTGGCTTTGTCTCAACACTTCCTTCGCAACTGTCTCAACAGTTTCTTCTTTCACAGCTGAGACTATCTCTTGTCTCATCGGTTTCTTCTCAGCGGTCCCAGCAGTTTCAGTTTCTCACCTAAGACTATCTTCTATCTCAACAGTTTTTGCTTCAACTATCTCAACGCTTTCATCTTCATTAGAAGCACTGAGTGAATCTGCTTCACTCAACGTTTCTGGACTTAGAGAAAATTTCAGCTTGCTTTGTCTCAGCAGTTATGCTAAAACATTCATCTCAGTTGTCTCAGCACTTTTACCTTAGTCAATTTGTCTGGCTTTAGTTCGATGAATGTTGAGCTTGAGATCGACGATCTGTGGGTTAAACTCGACGAATTCTGAATCCCAAATTCTGAAATTATCTCGACGAATGGTGTTCTCAGCTCGACGAACGGTGAGCTGAGCTCGACGAATTCTAGATCTTCTAGTATACACTTTTTCTTCACTTGTCTCGACGAATGCCGAGCTGAGCTCGACGAATTGTGAACTGAGCTCGACAAATTGTGAGCTGAGCTCGACGAATTCTGAGTTTTCCAGCATGCTCATTTTCTTCACCTATCCAATCATGGACTATCTGCATGCATAAACTTAAGCACATATCAAATACATTTTGCCCCTTAGCATGATTGGTGATGACTCTTCAAATCCTAAGGAACATTGTAGGGCACAATTACCAACACTTCCTTTTTCCGGCCACTTGAACTAGAGCCGGTATCCAATTCTCCTTCATGGTACTGACATTGCACTCCAATGTTTCACACCCAGACCTTGAAGTTGCCTGATGCAAGATCCTTGAACCAACATCATCCTTAAAAGGAGTATAGAATGCTTCTGCACCAGCTAAAGAAAGAGTGCCAATAAAAAAATGAATCTTAAAAATATAGTTTTGTATAATTAAGTTCTTAATTTTAGAAGAAACAATGAAAATACTATAGAAGTGCACGACTGAAGTCTCTTTGTACCTCAATTTTGTTATGCAAATCAGGTTGACTTATAAGGTAAACATGCTTTTAAGGTCGACTATATATCTTGTTGGTTGAAATGTTACAGAATTTTGGGTTGGTTCAAGGTTTACATACCGTCGAAGTAACGGGAATAGCGCCATCTATCCCATCACCCCGACGAGACCATAAAAAGAGGTGATGTAAACTCAAAAAAGGAATTTACATTGTAAAATAGAAATATTATGAGCTCTACCAAACTGAAATGAATATAATTCAATTTAGTCTATAATTTAGATAAAAGAATTCAACAAGTAGAAAAGGCTAGATAAGATAAGATATTGTAGATTTGAGGACACTTGACAAATCCAAATTCTTGTTCTAATCGAATTCAAATGAAGAGAAGACTCAACATGTTGGCGAGTACATGGACTATCCTGGCATGAGCCCCCATCTTCTATAGACTAAAGGATTATACACATGTCACTTATTTAGATAAAAATTTCTGGGATAAAGCCTACTTCTGAACCAAGTTTTGGAAAGGAAAAAATCGTGCACTAATCAATGAAGGAGTTTAGAAGTTCTGTACAACACAAACAAAAATTGAATCAACAAAACAAACAGAAATAAAAAAAAATCAAGCAGAAATTGAAGAAGCGGAGGTATTGCTTTGATCAAGCGGAGGTCTTCGTCATCGTCGAGAGGTCCGACGTCTTTAGATCGAGCGGAGGACGTTGTCGAAAGGGAGAGGTCTCGTCGTTGAGAGCTCGGAAGTTGAATGTGCTCCGTCGAGAGGGATCATAGAGGCTCGTTGAGAGCTCCGGCCTATGGAAGAAGTTACAAAAGCTGTGTCCTAATCTAGCGGGATGAAATGTCCGAGTAATGGAGGGGTTTGAAATATATGAAGGGGATGTAATGGATAAAATCGGATTCAAAAATGGAGGGCTGCAAAATTTTTTGGAGAGAATATTTTTTAGTATGGATATATAAATAAAATATATGTAAATATGTGGGACGCAGTTACTTCGGCGATTTTGCTCCAATAGACAGAGGTTATTTCTCATCAACAAAATTTATAATTAAATTTAAAAAACCTGAATTTGAATTAATGAAAAAACGCAGACGGTGTATACAGCTTATATACACAGCGCACACGTCTTTTGAAAATACACCTAGTTTCTTGCATTTTTACAAAATGTGTTTAACACGAAAGCTGTAGAAATCGTCGAGATCTACACCTTTCATGTTGAACACTTTTCGTAAAAATGCACGTACAAGACATATTTTCTATATCTGCTTACATTATTATGAAAATTAATGTTATATACGCGTACCGCGTATACCCATTACCCCCTATATAAATTTTGGCTTTTTTGATGGCTAAAATATTTAGTAATATTTTGTAAAATTATCTTTTCATTTGTGACCATTATATTTTGGTCACTAAATTGAATTATTTAGTGACAAATTTTACTTTTGTTACTAAAAATAATTTTTAGTGACTTGTGACTATTTTTGTCACAAATAAAAATTTTTTAGTGATCAAATATTTATTGTTATAACTAATTAACTGAATATCATCATTTAGTGACCACTTAAAATTTTGTCACAAAAATATATTTTTAGTGACGAAAAATATTTCGTCGCATAATTTTCGTCACTAAAAGCACTTGCATACAACACTATAGGAATGATATCCAAAATACACAAATAGTCTGACATTAAGGTCTTATAAATTGTTTCCAATAAATTAAAGAGTTTTGAATACATTGACACGTAGACTGACAACACATGAAAGTAGTAAACAAGTTTTGCTTGGCATTTGAGGGCCGGCATAACACAAAGGGCTTCAACCTACTATTTTCCTCTTGGCTCCCCAGTACCTGCATAGGGACAATCCACAAAGATATGGAAAAACAAGCCAACAGTCAGCTTTAACTGACCAAATTATAGCAATCCCGCCCCTCACCAGGGGTGACGGTGCTCCTTCCCTATAGATAAACAACATGTATATATAATTTTTGGTGTTACCATTGTGATCTGCAAGTGATCAAACATGTAGTCTCACTGCCAACGCAATATGAGCCTATCTCAGCTGTTGAAACCGAAAAACGGTCTCCTGTGGAGTTCACCCTCGGGAAGGGGTAGTCGCGCGCCTACTTCACTCTTACAAGCAAAACAACAAAAGAAACAAGGGGAACCGACCCAAGGGCTCGGCGTGGACGACCCACCACACACCCGAAAGATCTGAGAGCACTTCCCCTCCTTAGCCAAAGGCCGAGCTAAGGTACCCTCAGAAAGCACTTGAAAACTGGAGGAGGAAAGCACAGGAAACCTGCCTTCTGGGGTACCCCTTGGGTCATATTTATAGTTTTTAGAATTTGAACTGGCAATAAGCAAACTGAACTGACTTGAAATTACCAAAAAACTCTTGGTCGGGTCTGCCAACAGCCAAACTCCGCTGTTTTGAAGGGCTATGGGCAGACCAACGGGGGCGAAATAGTAAAAAGAACCTCATATATCTGGGCGAGCTGGGGAGCCTGGCCACCTCGTCAGATTTTGCTCGCCTACTGTTGCCGAGCTCCTTCGGCAAGCGCGATTCGGGATGGCGAGCTCGCCATCAGTCGGCCTCCATTAGTCGAGCGAAGCTTGACGGATCCTGGCTTAGCCCGTCGAATACCGAGCTCGCGGTCGACGAATGCCGAGCTCGGGTTCGGCTTCTCCTTGCCAAGCTCGCCCACAATCTTCAGTCCTTTGCTGGGCTTGCTTGTTGCTTGGACGATCTGAACCGCCCGGTATGGTCCTTGGCGACCTCACTCGCCAGACACGGGGTGATACATAATCCCCGCTCGTTTTGAGCTTGGCAAAGCTCAGAAAGAAACATCCAACCCCAAGTGTTTGGCGAGTGCGTGGTGGGCTGGAGGGAATCTTCGGGTGGGGTCCACCTGTGGCTATATATATGCACCTACTTACCTGCCTGACTCTTGTCGTTCCCTTTGCTCTAATCCCGCCAAGATGTCGCTCCCCAAGGAGATTCAAGAGCGTCTAGACCAAGCTCGCCAGGCTTCTGCAGCTCGCGGAGCCGCCCTAACGGCGGTCCCTGCCACTGTGTCGCAGGGTGGCTCTACCGAGCCCAGCTCGAAGAAGATGAAGCCGTTCCCTCAGGCGGCCGAGCCCATCTACAACGACCTGAGGGCCACCTTGGAGCACGGGACCGGCTCCTCCACTCTACCTATCTCTGAAAGAGGGAGGAACGTTGTCGAGATCTGCGACGGCCCAGATAGCCGCCCTGATGGTGTAGAAGACACCGCGCCACGAGACGTCACCCCGCGAGCCAAGACCACTCTTGGGGACTCGCGATTCATGACTCCGGAAAACCCACACCGGGAGCCGTCCCCTCCCTTTGGGACCTTGGGGCTGAGCTCGCAGAGGCCGAGCTCGCCGATGCGCTCCCCCTCTCATCGGCAAACTGTCGTGGCCGCTGGGGCGGGTCTGGAAGCCATCCCTACCCCGGGATTTTAGCTTCTCTCACCGGGGACTCGCGTCCCAGGTCGCGGGAAGGATCTGAGGTTCATTCCTCCCCGCATCTCCTTCGAGTTGTCGAGCTCGTCAGGTCAACTTTGCTTAGATTCCCACACCATGCGCTTTTCCTGCATTCCTCTTTTTGCTGACGTTTGTCTCCACAGTTCCCCCCAGCCAATCCGCTGTCGAGGAATCTTTGCGGGCAGCCCACTACTCTCCCCTCCCCTCCCCAAGCACGTTGGACTCTTACTTGGGCCCGAAGTGGATCAAGGCGAGCTGAAGAGGAGGGAGGTTAAGCTTCTCAAGAAGCTGGTGTGCGGGCTGCGCGAGGTGCAGGGGGTCAACGAGACGCTACAACGCGACTACGCGCCTCTCGCCGACGAGGTACAAAGCGGCCAGGCTGGCAAGCTGATGTCCCCTTCCCAGCTTCTGGACAAGATAGATGACGGCCTCTCAGTGGCGCAGATGAATTCGGGGAGGATCCGCGAGCTGCTCCGCGCGCGGCAGTCTGGGGGGCGGGAGCCACGAGACCGGGGTAGATAAGGGGGCGGATCCTTTGTCGAGCCGACCGGTACTCACCTCATGGTGTTCCCCCTGCTCGCGCGCCCCGCTTTTTTATTCCTGCACTTGATCTCTATAATAAGAAACCTTAGAATATTCTTGGTCATGCGGTATTCAAATAATATATTGTGATGTTTGACTTAGCCTTGGTTGGGACGCGCCGGAAGTCGGCGAGTTGGGGTGGCGAGCTTAGGCGGCGAGCTGGGGCGGCGAGCTGGGGCGGCGAGCTGAGCCGATTGGACGACCTGAACCCAGATTTTGTTTTCTATAAATAGCCCCCCCCCCCCCACAAACCCCCGTACTGTGCTTTTATTGCTTTCTCTTTCTCTCTGCGCTTCTTTCCTTTTCTACTCGCGCCCTATCTTCTTTCGCGAGCATGGGCAAGACCAATCCCGACGCTGATGGCCGCAGCAAGTGCACCCAACACTTCACTGACTACTGCTTCTTCGAGGGGCATACCACCTAGGAGGAGTTCGCGGAGTTCGAGACAGAATATGTGCCACCGGGTTTCGAGGCGCGCCGGCCGAGGTAAGGGGAGGCCATCAATACCTTGTACGACGATGAGCTCGCCTTCCCCATTTCTCACTTTGAGGTGGGGTTGCGCCTCCCCCTCTGGCCGGAGGTCCGTCAAATTTTGAAGTACTATGGCGCGATACCCGCGCAGCTGAACTCCAACGACATCGCCATGATGGTGGCGTTCGCGAGCTACCTCCTGCGAGAGAGGATAGAGTTCAACCTGACAGTGTTCAAGAAGCTCTTCTCTTTCAAGACGACGCCGGATGGGGTCACTTACTTCGGCGGCTCGCTGATCAAAGTTCGCGAGATCGCGAACAAGCACCATAAATGGATGACCAGGATTGCCTTTATCGAGGGCGATCTCGGCAACATCTCGTACTCGCTGCAGCAAAAAGGCAAGGACCCCCTGCGAAGGAGGTCACCTACCAGCGAAGGGGCCTTGACGCGCTTCTCCCTGTCCTACCCGGCGAAGGTATTGTTCCCCCCGTATTGCCGAGCTCGCTCGGTTGCCGAGCTCTTCATATTGATGTTGAAAGTTCTCTAACCTTTTCCAAGTTTTTCCTTGCAGGGGAGCGGTTGATTCCCGCGAACCCGCCGTTTATGGACCCGGGGTCGCACCCGGACCCCCTTGCTCACGAGAAGGCGGCTGCGGCGGCCTGCCGAGATGAGGCAGCCTTCTCCCAACCCTCTTCCAGCAAGAGGTGGCCTGAGGATGCAGGGCCGAACCCGCCACACCGACAGCCATTGCCAAAAAAGATGAAGAAGGTCGTACTCGCTCCGCGGGGAAAACAACATCAACAACATCAATCCAACCCCAAATACATAAGCTCGTTTGAGACCCCCCCCCTACGCGTCGCCGGAGAGCCCGCTGAAGGAGGTCACCAGCAAAGGTCGGAAGGGCAGTGAGGCTCCTTCTTCCGTGGCGGCAATCTCCCCACCGCCTTCGGCGAAGACGGTGGCTCGCGAGCACGGGGCACCGAAACAGCACCCCCTCTTCAACTTCGGGGGGGGGGGGGGGGGGGGGTGGAAGGATTCGGCGGGGTAGCCCATGGTGCAGTGGGATGAGCTGGCCTATCGGGTCTCCATCTCCACTCTGCATCCGTCCTGGCATGACCGCGAGCCCGCCACTGGCCTTGCTTACACCCTCGGCTTCGGCCTCTATGGTCGCGAGGATGCCGAGGCATACAAGAATATGACACTGCGGCAGCTCGGCCATGAGGCTCTGCAGGCCCATCTGCGGACCATGGAGCTCCACCACATGCTGACCCGCCGCAGCTTTGCCCTCAGCAATCAACTCCTAAAAGCCGAGCTGGCTCGTGATGTCGCCAAGGACAAGGTCGCCGACCAGGCGAGGAAGCTCGGCGTCGCCGAGGGTCTCCTCGCCCAGGCCGTCGGCGGGTTGGTGAGTATCCGACTCCTTCCCTCTTTTACTCGAAATATTTTGCGCTGTTAATGAATTTCTCTCTTTCATCAGGATGCCAAGGCTATCGGGGAGCTGCAGGCTCGTAATGCCGAGCAGGAGGAGGAGATCGGCCAGCTGCGTGCCCGGCTTGCCGAGCTGGAGGGGGCGAATGCGAGGCTGAAGGAGGAGAATCAGAACCTCAGCCGCGAGGCCCGCCGCCAGGCGGAGATCTTCTTCCCGGCCAGCGACGTCGACCCTACCTTCCCCTATAAGAGGCCACGGGTCTTTGGCGAGGCTGACCTCGCCGAGAGGCTGCGGATCAACTCCATCCAAGCTGCCAAATGCACCCTCCAGATGATGAAGGACACTGGGGTGCTGGTTGAGGGGTGCGAGGAGATCTCCGTCAAGGACCTGATGCCGAGCTTGTTCCCGGCGACTCCACCCAGCGAGAAGGAGGATAGCCTGGAAGCAATGTTCGAGAAGGGCTTCCAGGATCAATTGGACGAAGGGGAGGACCAGTCTGGCGGGGGGGGGGGGGGAGGCCTAAATATGTATGCTTTTCTTTTGTTTCCTCACCGAGGCGAGCTCCTGTAAATGCCATTATTTAATGAAAAAACGATTTTTGATCATACCCGAGCCATTTTTCTCTTTCTCTCTTTTTTTTTTCTCTTTTTTCTGTGTTCTGCATATCCGCGAGCCCTTCCCCAGGCAACCTCGCATAGACAGGTACTGTGAGTAGGATAGTCATTAGTGCGCGCCCGCGAGAGAGTATCTCGAGTGCTCGGCAATTCCCAGGGCTTTGCCGTAGCTCGCTCGCGAGCTGTCCTTAGCCTTCTTAATCAAAAAATCGAACTCATTGAATTTTTCCAAGTAAAATAAAGCGGGGGTGGGGCTCTCAGCGGGATCGGCCTCCCCTTGGCGAGGTCTCAGGGCCTGGCTTGCCAATTCTTAGGATTCCTGTACAGCTGCCCGTCCTGGAGGAGGTAGTACGCTGACTTATGCCTGAGCTTCTTCTTATCTGCCCCCTCTGGATACTCTCCCGTGGAGAGGAAAGTTACAACTGGGTCCATCCATGAAGGCCGTTGATCTATCTCCATGAGCTCCCCCTCTTCGATGGAAGGACAGAATAGGTCGGTGATGGTACCCCCCACCCGAGGACCATGCTTTGCGAGCTGATTGACCTGCTCATTTTCCTCCCAAGGCACGTACTGGATGGAAAAAGTTTGAAACGTGCCGATGACCCCTTTACCTTGGCTAAGTATAACCGCAGGGTAGGCTCTCTTGCCTTGAACTCCCCGTTGATCTGGGAAGCTACCACCATGGAGTTGGTAAGGACCTCCACGTCCAGCACCCCCAGCTCCCTGGCTCGGCGTAGCCCTGCTATCACGACCTCATACTCGGCTTGATTGTTGGTGATGGAAAAGTTCACCACTACTGTCTGCTCAATTCTAGTCCTCTGAGGGCTCTCCAAGATTACTCCCACTCCCAGGGAATGCTTCCCCAAGGCACCGTCCACCTTCACCTTTCAAGGAGTCGGACGAGTAAGCTCTTCCTCCACCACCTCAATCACATAATCAGCCAAGAAGTCGGCCATTGATTGAGCTTTGATCGAGAGGGAGGGAACGAAGGAAACTTCAAACTCACTCAACTCCACCGACCACTTGGCCAGCCTGCCAGAATGCTCCACCCCCTCGAAGATGTTGCGGAGAGGATGGTTAGTCACCACTCGGATTGAGTGTGCCTGGAAATAAGGTCGCAACCTTCGGGCTGAGATGATCAAGGCAAAAGCCAGCTTATCCAAAATTGGATACCGGAGCTCGGACTTCCTCAGGACCCGACTCATGTAGTAAATAGGGAGCTGCTTCTTCCCCACCTCCTGAACTAGGACGGAGCTCAAGGCCTCTGCCTTAACCCCGAAATACAAAAACAAGTCCTCCCCCTCCTTGGGCCATTGGAGCAGCGGAGCCTGGGTCAACTGCATCTTGAGGGCTTGGAATGCCTCCTCGCAGTCCTTGGTCCCTTCAAACCTTTGACCGCCCCTTAGCGTTTTGAAGAAGGGGGAGCACGTTTTCCCAGCCCGGGAGAGGAACCTACTTATCCTTGCCAGTTTCCCTGTTAGGCTCTACACCTCCTTGGTATTCCGTGGCGACCCTAGCTCCACGATAGCCTTGACCTTGTCAGGACTCGGCTCGACCCCCGTGGGGGTAAGGAGATGCCCCAAGAACTTCCCCCGGCTAGCCCCGAAAACACACTTTAGGGGGTTCAATTGCATCTTGTACTTGCGCAGGGTGGCAAAGGTCTCCTCTAGGTCCTGGAGGTGGGAGTCCACATCCTGGCTCTTGATCATAAGGTCATTCACATACACCTTGAAAGAACTAGTGCCTAAACACCTAGAGGGGGGGGGGGGGGTGAATAGGTGCACTTAAACTTTTTAACTTTAAAGGCAGAAACACTGAATTATTATACCTGTTTATGCAATTCTCTACAGAAATTCAGCACATATAACATAGCAATCACAGAATAAATCACACGCAGAGTACACACAGCTTTTATAGTGGTTCCCCGAGGTCTGGGTACATCCACTTTCCCCCTTCGCCTATCTAGTAGTGTACTAGATTCGGCCTAACTTCTCCACTACTTCTCAGATCTACAGATCTTACAGCTCAGAACCCAAACAGGTTCCTACAACTCAGAGTGATCCCACTCCTACCACTCAGTGTAACGCCCCGAAACTCAAAGGAGCAGAGGGGAATAATTTGGGCCAGTTTGAGTTCTGGCTGCAGGCACACGGCCTGGGACACGGGCGTGTCCCAGGGCGTGTCAAGCCTGTGTCGACACTAAGGCGTGAAGTCGACACTTTGGTCTCGACATTGTGTCGAGACTGGGCACACGGCCTGCGACACGGGCGTGTCGCAGGGCGTGTCGACCCGTGTCGACACTTAGCCGTGAAGTCGACACAGTGCTTCGACGTTGTGTCGAGACACGGCACACGGCCTGCGACACGGGCGTGTCGCAGGGCGTGTCAACCCGTGTCGACACTCGTCCCGCGGAGTCGACACTTTGGTGTCGACAGTGTGTCGAGACATGGCACACGGCCTGCGACACGGGCGTGTCGCAGGGCGTGTCGACCCGTGTCGACACTTAGCCGCGAAGTGCTGAGACCTTGTACACGGCCTGGAGCCCAGGCGTGTCAAGGTGACACGGGCAAGGACACGGGCGTGTCCTAGAACCCGTGCAGTGCTCGGGTTGAAAACGGGAGAAAATCATGGGGTACACGGCCAGCTACACGGCCGTGTCAGATGGAACACGGGCGTGTCAGCTCGAACACGGGCGTGTTCGAGACCCGTGTGAGGTTCCAGGTGATTCGATTTTGACGGCGAATGAGGCACACGGCCCTGGACACGGGCGTGTGCCAGGCCGTGTTCGGCCCAGATTGGGCATTTCAGTCCCGAATCGATGCCGTTCATTTCTTTGACTGAAGATCCAACGGCTGGGGGTTGTTCCTGAAGGGATATACCCGGGTTTTGACTTAGAAAACCCTCACTTTTTCCACTTATTCTCTCTCCAAACCCTTGGAGAAAGAAGAGCTAAAGCAAGAAGAAGTGGAGCTAGATCCGCCATTGGAGGAGCTTCGGAGCTCCGAATCGCAAGCCGACTCCGGATCCACGGAGGCAACGCAAGTGCGGTGATTTCCATCCGATTACTTTTCGATGGCGCCAAAGAGGACCGCAAGGGTAACGATCCTCATCTTGAGCATGAGTCGCTCTTTTCTTTGCATAGGAAGCCCGCTCTCGCGAGTTTGCGGAGAGTTGGAGGCGTTCCTTCGGGTAGATATGTGAAGTCCCCGTTGTTTAGAGTCCGTATGCGAGAACGGACATAGGCATTTTGGTTGAAGCCTACCCGGACATGTTAGTTCGGATCGGTGATGTTGCATTGCATAAGGCCGGAGAAGACTCCGTGCTATTTGGTGTTTTCGGGTTTTCTACGCGGTAGATTGCAGCAGGGAGCCTTGGGGACTAACCCAAAGGTGCACCCGGAAAACTGGGCGGACACGAGGTCTTGCCAACTTGGTGGCCTGAGTGCCAACATGAACATAACGGGGTTATGTGTCTTGCGGTAGAATGGGAATCGGTGAAAGTTTGACCCGCGCAAATGGCTTAAATTGTCGTTGCGATGTGAGCACGGGTTAGATGGAGCCGTACCCGCTTTATGTCGTTCGGGTTAGAGAGACCTAAAGGTACATGGCACTCGCCGTTGGCATAGATGGGGGTCTTCGGTGGTCAATGGCTTAAATTGACGTGACCAATACCATGAAGACGAATTGCTCATAGGAATGGCCGTCTAAGTGGCGGTGGTGAGTCCGGAATGTTAATGGCTTTAATTGTCGTGACATCGACCGGTTCACCGAGAATGTGCCCTGAGTGCACGGGGCGTGTGTTAAAAATCAACAAACCGCAGACGCCCCCTTGGATACCCTGCTGAAAACTCAACAAACCGAAGGAGAATACGCCCACTTATATGTTGAAAGTTTTCCCGGATCGTGGAGTTAACAGTGTTTATCTCAACAAAGCAGTAACAACCAGCAACACATGCAGCACAAGCTTCTTTTATTGATCAAGAGCAAACTTCTTTACAAGGCGAGACATACATGGCGAGACATGCTTCACCAAAACCCAACACCGGGAGAGCAGAGACAGTTACAAAGACAAGAACCAAAACAAGCCGCGCGGACTCAAACAATCAAGCCGCCGACCTACTGCTGTGGAGTCCGCTCAGTCCGCCAGGTCGCCAGACCGCAACCCAAGCCGTGCGGACTCACCCTTACTCCAATGCTTAGCTCTTCACCGCCGGTCTGCACGCCGCCAGACCGCACAAGCTGCGCCACCGAATGGAACAGTCCGCCTGATGCAGGCGACCTCCTGAACCCCGAACCAAGTCGCCAAAGAGAAGACCGCCTGGTCGCTATCCGCGACCTGCTGTTTACCGCCTGTTGCTTAACCGCAGAGTCCGCACTGTCCCTGACCGCAATCAGAGCCAAGTCCTGCTTTCCAGCGCTATCCGCACAACCTGCACAGCACAACCGGGTCAACTCTATCCGCGCGGACACAAAGTCCAGGCCGCAGCAACTTACGCGAGCTCAAACACTGTTCACTTACTTCGGTCTAGGTTCCTCTCTTTTTTTGATGTGACATGGGTCCTATTTATAGGCACGACGATGAGTATGGTCACCGCCCTTCCCGATAGGATCACCGCCACAACCCGCAGCAAGAACTTATGTGTCCGCCAGCCCGCGGACACACATGCCAGTTCGCCGCCCTGTGCAGATAGCCAGTCCGCCCCAGCTTCTCCAAGCCGGACTCCAATATCCAGTCCGCCTTGCCGCCAGAGACCAAGCCAGGACCACCACAGCCGGACTCCACAAAAGCCGTATCCGCCATTCTGCGGACAAGGCATCCGCCCGCAAACCCGAGCCCGCAACCGCGCCATCAAGGCACCTGCCGGACTCAGCGGATACCCAGCTATCGTCCGCATATCCCAAGTCCATTACCTCATGGCCAAGGCACCTCCGGACTTAGCGGACACGCCAATCCAGTCCGCTAACAGCAGACTCCAGTCCGCAACTCCTGAGTCCATTGCCTCATCACAAGGCATCTCCGGACTCAGCGGACTCCAGCTCCAGTCCGCACGCTCCTGCACGGCAATCCCCCAGTCCGCATATCCCCAAGCTAGCAAACAGGCAAAGCACTTCTACTACGCTTGGCGGACTGAGAAACCAGCCCGCGCTCCACTGCGCGATCTCCCCGGACTGAGCCATCCTGGACTTGGTTCAATTCCCACCAAGTCCAGTCCACTGGCCGCAAGGGCCAGTCCGCACTTACTGGCGGACACTGGATCTAGCCCGCCATACCGGGCGACCTCCAGTTCCTGTCCGCGCTGACCGGCGGTCTCCGCGGCTCCCACTTGCCGCTTCACTAGAGCAAGACCAAGGCAACTGCCAAACCGGTCTGCCGAGCTCCAGTTCTTCAGTCCGCTTCAAGCCGGACTCCGCGGATAACATTCCTATCCGCCCGGTTACTTCCTGGGAGTAAACCGCCTGCTGAGCATACACTGGCCTGTCAGACCGCCGCTGCTGTCCGCGTAGTCCGCGCGAACAGACCGCCCAGGCCGCCACAGAGCAAACCGCCTGCAACATCCCTGCCGACCTAGCAGTCCGCCAACCCAGTCCGCGTAGTCCGCGCGGATAGGTTTCCCAAGCCTTCCATTCATCCACTTTCACTTCACAGAATTCAACACTCCCCTTGAAGTGAGAAGTGGTGAATAACTCCAGCAGCTCCCGTAACCTTGCACCTGGTCCTTCCGATAGCATCTACGAAGAGATGTCCAAGACATAGTCCTCGCCCCGCATATCATGGACCATGAGGGAGCCCTCCAGCATCTCCCAAAGGAGCCATGCTTCCCCTGCCTTCTTCAGCTTCAACCTCCACTCATGCATCACAGGAGTATCACCAACTTCCTTGGACCCAGAAGCCCAAGCCTCGTTGCCTCTGAGAGAAGTCACCTCATCAGACTTGGTGTCAACCACCTCCTTGATTCTAGTGGGGTCATCACAGCCAGAAGTCCCTTGCTCGCCTGAGGGCTACCAAGGAAACACGGGACCAAGTCCGCCGTGTTCCCTTCGCTATATCGAGCTGGTGGCTTACTGATCCTCTTCGATCTCCGAAGAACCTGATCATGGCTAACCACCTCCGCTCTGCTTTTGAACCAGCTCCGTTCCCGGGCAAACCCGGAACAATGCTCCCTTTGTTCTCTGAACAAGACGCCTCCTTACTGGAACCAAGAGCACCTGGAGCAACGCTCCCCCTGCTACCTGAACCAGAAGACTTCCTCTTGAACATGAACAGCCTGGAACATCGCTCCCCTTGCTTCCTGAACAGGAAGCCTCCGCCTTTGAGTCAGAAGGTCCTGGAGCATCGCTCCCCCTTCTTCCCGACTCTGACGCCTTTGCCCCGGAGCTAGAACAACCTGGAGCACCTGGTGACTCAGGCAACTCCACTTCTTAGCAGCAGCCTCCTTCAGCCCACCATCTGACCTGCTTATCTCTAGCTCCACATAAGAGCTACCCCAATACGGCGTCAACTCATCGAAAACAATGTCTCTCGACACTATGAGTTTCTTCGTCGCAGGATCCATACACCTCCATCTTCTTCTCTGCTCATCATACCCTACAAAGACTAGCTTTGTTTTGAGAGCACCCGGAGAGTGTAATAGCAGGTAGATCCAAACACCCGAAGGTGCTTCACTGAGGGCTTCACTCCGAACATTAGCTCATAAGGAGTCTTCATTATGATCGGACTAAGAGGCATCCGGTTGATGACATGAGCAGCACAGGCCATTCCCTTCCGCCCAAAGAGCCTTCGGAACGCCTTTACTCCGAAGCCAACACTTGCAGGTCTCCGTTAACCAACGGATCATCCGAGCTGCAACACTACCCTGTTGTGAAGTATGTCCACAAGAAAGCTCCATCCGATCCCTTGCTTCCTGCAAAAGCGTGAGAACTCGGTTGAGTCAAACTCACCACCGAAACTGTCCTCAACACCTTGATCCTCCGGCCAAGCTGGCCTTCGACAAGCTTCTTGAACTCCACAAACAAGCGTACCATGCTGGACTTCGTCTTCATAAAGTATACCCAAGTATACCCAGAATAGTCATCAACCAATATCAGCATGAACCTGCTGCCTCCAAGACTGGCCGTGACGGTCGGTCCCACCAGAGCACAATGGACAACCGCCAATGGTGCATTACTCCTGGCTTGTGCTTTGTCGACCATGAAGCGATAGGCTCCACTTTCCTGACATCCCGCACACCCCGACCATCGCCATAGGATGACAATCTAGGCAAGCCTCTTACGAGTCTTCTTTCCGCCATTGCTTTCAGCTTGTCCATCCCTACATGCCCCAGTCTTTCATGCCAGATAGCTGCACTATCAGTGGCATCCAGCCGATCAGATCCAGAACTAGTTGAAGTCCCAACTACGTTCTTCTCCTTCCTCCTACCTGAGCAACGTTCGCCGAGAGCAAGGTAACCTTGCACTCCTTCCGAAGATGACCTTGCTGCTTGCATTTATAGCACCGTGGTCCTTCCTTCCTCTTCCTATCACGCCTAGGAGAAACACTCCTTTCTTCCTGATATGAAGTAGAGGGACCATCATCAGCAGCAACCTCCTTCACCTTCTCCTAAACACCCATCAAGGGAAGTCCAAACCTCCGCAGCTGACCGACATCCACTGATGTGGTCCAAGAGCTCCGATGAGATCACCTGCTTGAGAATAGACTCCGCTTTCGCATTTGCCTCCTTCCAAGCTCTCATCGCCTCAGCATTGCCAGCAGTATCCTCTTGTCTTCCTGCTCCGCATACAACCTCCCAAAGGTCCTCGCCAGAAGAAAGCTCTTCATACAGGACTTCCACCGTTCACAGTTCGCCTCTGTAAGAAGATCAATACCAAGACAACTTGCATCCTCCACTGCCATGGTTCTACCACTGGTTTCCTCTTCAGAAGAGCAACTACTTCCATTGAGCACTGCTTGACCACTCCAACAACCTCGCTTGATACCATGTTAAAAATCAACAAACCGCAGACGCCCCCTTGGATACCCTGCTGAAAACTCAACAAACCGAAGGAGAATACGCCCACTTATATGTTGAAAGTTTTCCGGATCGTGGAGTTAACAGTGGTTATCTCAACAAAGCAGTAACAACCAGCAACACATGCAGCACAAGCTTCTTTATTGATCAAGAGCAAACTTCTTTACAAGGCGAGACATACATGGCGAGACATGCTTCACCAAAACCCAACACGGGAGAGCAGAGACAGTTACAAAGACAAGACCAAACAAGCCGCGCGGACTCAACAATCAAGCCGCCGACCTACTGCTGTGGAGTCCGCTCAGTCCGCCAGGTCGCCAGACCGCAACCCAAGCCGTGCGGACTCACCCTTACTCCAATGCTTAGCTCTTCACCGCCGGTCTGCACGCCGCCAGACCGCACAAGCTGCGCCACCGAATGGAACAGTCCGCCTGATGCAGGCGACCTCCTGAACCCCGAACCAAGTCGCCAAAGAGAAGACCGCCTGGTCGCTATCCGCGACCTGCTGTTTACCGCCTGTTGCTTAACCGCAGAGTCCGCACTGTCCCTGACCGCAATCAGAGCCAAGTCCTGGCTTTCCAGCGCTATCCGCACAACCTGCACAGCACAACCGGGTCAACTCTATCCGCGCGGACACAAAGTCCAGGCCGCAGCAACTTACGCGAGCTCAAACACTGTTCACTTACTTCGGTCTAGGTTCCTCTCTTTTTTTTGATGTGACATGGGTCCTATTTATAGGCACGACGATGAGTGGGTCACCGCCCTTCCCGATAGGATCACCGCCACAACCCGCAGCAAGAACTTATGTGTCCGCCAGCCCGCGGACACACATGCCAGTTCGCCGCCCTGTGCAGATAGCCAGTCCGCCCCAGCTTCTCCAAGCCCGGACTCCAATATCCAGTCCGCCTTGCCGCCAGAGACCAAGCCAGGACCACCACAGCCGGACTCCACAAAAGCCGTATCCGCCATTCTGCGGACAAGGCATCAGCCCGCAAAACCCGAGCCCGCAACCGCGCCATCAAGGCACCTGCCGGACTCAGCGGATACCAGCTATCGTCCGCATATCCCAAGTCCATTACCTCATTGCCAAGGCACCTCCGGACTTAGCGGACACGCCAATCCAGTCCGCTAACAGCAGACTCCAGTCCGCAACTCCTGAGTCCATTGCCTCATCACAAGGCATCTCCGGACTCAGCGGACTCCAGCTCCAGTCCGCACGCTCCTGCACGGGCAATCCTCCAGTCCGCATATCCCCAAGCTAGCAAACAAGGCAAAGCACTTCTACTACGCTTGGCGGACTGAGAAACCAGCCGCGCTCCACTGCGCGATCTCCCCGGACTGAGCCATCCTGGACTTGGTTCAATTCCCACCAAGTCCAGTCCACTGGCCGCAAGGGCCAGTCCGCACTTACTGGCGGACACTGGATCTAGCCCGCCATACCGGGCGACCTCCAGTTCCTGTCCGCGCTGACCGGCGGTCTCCGCGGCTTCCACTTGCCGCTTCACTAGAGCAAGACCAAGGCAACTGCCAAACCGGTCTGCCGAGCTCCAGTTCTTCAGTCCGCTTCAAGCCGGACTCCGCGGATAACATTCCTATCCGCCCGGTTACTTCCTGGGAGTAAACCGCCTGCTGAGCATACACTGGCCTGTCAGACCGCCGCTGCTGTCCGCGTAGTCCGCGCGAACAGACCGCCCAGGCCGCCACAGAGCAAACCGCCTGCAACATCCCTGCCGACCTAGCAGTCCGCCAACCCAGTCCGCGTAGTCCGCGCGGATAGGTTTCCCAAGCCTTCCATTCATCCACTTTCACTTCACAGAATTCAACAGCGTGTGGCCGTGCGAGCCAACGCCTGTGATGAAATGGCTATGGTATATTTGCTCGCCTTATGCTAATGAAATGCAGGGAAGGAGCATCGCCGCCCCGAGTTGGGGGCGGGATCGTTATAATTTGGTCAGCATTGCTGACCGTTGCCTTGTTTCCACCGTGCGGTGGTTTGTTGCTTGCAGGTGCAGCTGGACCAAGCGGTCAATAGCGGGCTAAAGCCCTTTGTGCGAAGCTGGCCCTCGAAGGCCCAAGTGGAAATGTTTTGTGTTTTATTCATGTATGGCCGGCCTGCGAGCCGAGGTTTGTAAATCATGTAAAAGACAAGTGAAACATTTTGTAAGGCCTTAAGCCGACTTTTGAGTATTTTGTAATAACATTCCTATTATCATGTTAGTGACATTCATGCTATTGCTGGGTTCTTGTTTTTGCAACTTATATATAACTGCTTCCGCTAGAATGCTCTGTGTAGGACGTTGAGATTGGTTGATGGTTTCCATAGTAACCACCCGGTCTGTCTGTGGTAAATGGCGTCGGGCCCCGGCCGGACCTACTGCTATATGCTATGCGACGGATAGGGGGTGTTACAATTTGGTATCAGACTACTGGTTTTGGTTGGGCTTGAATTGAATTCGTGGGCGAATTCTTTTTAAGGGGTGGTGAGCACATTGTGTGCGTCATCGTTATAACCGTAAAAGAACCCATGAATGTCCACTTAGGAATGAAAATACTCGTGTTTGAGGAACCTGCGTGTTCCTATAATTGCTGTTTGCAATTTATTTGGTCGCTTAACGGTGTTTTGTACCACTATAGGTGACCCGAGTGGTGGTGGGCCGTCAGAACGCCGAGTTTCTGAGGCAAGTAGTGCACCGGATGTTGCTCCCGCAACACCTCTGTCGGCTGAAAATATACGATTGGTTGCTGAAGCGGTGTTGGCCGTGATAAATGCGCAGCCTGGGAGGCAAGCGCAGCAGCCCGCTCCTGTGATGGAGCAAGTACCTCTTCAAGAGGCTGAGCCGAGGAGGATGGAGCAAGTGGTTGTAGAACCAATAGTGCCAAGGAGGGCGACTGAGAGGCAGTTGAAGCATGTAATGAGCTTTAACCCTCCGTTATTCTCGGGGTTGGGAACCCCATCGCAGGCTGAAGACTGGCTCTCTAGGGTGAAGAGAGTCATGACAGCGACGGAGACGGAGGAGTGGCAGATGACCACCATTGCTACGTTCCTGTTGGACGGTGAAGCGAGGATGTGGTGGGAAGGTTTGGAGCTGCATCATCTGAGAGGTAGACAACTGATAGACGTTCCGATGGAAGAGTTCTCGGGATTGTTCTTGGCAAGATACCTCCCTTCTACTCAGAGGATCTCGATGGAGAATGAATTCCTGAAGTTGGTGCAGGGTGAGAGGACGTGGATGAATATCTCCACGAGTTTACGCGGTTGAGTCGTTATGCTAGCTCCACCATCATGGATGAGGAGCGCAAGACTAATCGTTTTATGAAGGCTTGAGGGATGAGCTGAGATTGTTACTGTCGGGGCCATGACGCAGGGTTTCTTAACCTTGGTCAATACTGCCCGGTCCTTGGAGAAGGACATGAAGAGTGTGCAAGCGAAGAAAGGCTTGGGTGAAAAGAAATCTGAGTTTAAGTGCCGACTACTTCAAAGTCTGGCTATCGGAGAGCTTTCAAGAAGCATAGGACTTCGGGTCCAGCTCCTTCTGGTGCTTCTTCTGGGGCGACTACGAGTCGGACCCCGGGCGCGTGCTTTACTTGTGGCAAGACGGGGCATTTCGCCCGTGATTGTTGGAGCGGACGTCCTAAGTCCGAGAGGAGGCCGGGAGCCACTTATGAAGAGAAGGGAAAGGCGGTGGAGTCGACCGCATCCCACTATGCTCCGGCCCAACCAAGGGTTACAATCTTGGCCAACAGGAGGCCATTAAACAAGCTGATGTGGTGACAGGTACGGTTTAATTTATAGCAAGTCAATTCCTTTATATGCTTGTTATGCACATGTTACCTTACCACTACTTGTTTAGGATTTGTGTTGATTTGTGAAAATCCGGCACGAGCACTCTTTGATACGGGAGCTTCACACTCCTTCTTGTCCGAAGGATTTATATTACGCATCGGAGTCCCTTCTTCGATGGCGAAGGATAAGTTGGATGTGTTGTTGCCAAATGGGTGTTCGATGCGAGCGGATAGGATCTGCGATGTTAAGATTCGTATTGGAGCAGGAGTTTGACCTGCGGGCGTCCTTACTTCCGTTGGTGGAGTTCGACGTCATATTTGGAATGGACTGGCTCTCGGAGCAGCAGGCCCATATAGATTGCGGTAGCAAGGAAGTAAAGCTGGGAGCAAGTCGTGAGACGACTTTTACGGGCTTAAAGGGGTCGAGCAAGACGTTGATGTCTGCTCTTCAGGTGGTGAAGGCGGTTCGTGCCGGAGCAGAACTGTTCTTTACACTAGTGGAGGTTGCAAAGCCGAAGCCCGCGATGGATTGTATTTCAGTGGTATCGGAATACCCTGATGTGTTCCCCGCAGATCTTCCTGGAGCCCCGCCTCACGGGAGATAGATTTTACGATCGAGCTAGTGCCAGGTGCAAAGCCTGTGTCACGATCTCCGTATCGGCTAGCGCCTAAGGAAATGGCGGAGCTGAAAGTTCAACTGCAAGAGTTGTTGGAGCAAGGTATGTGCGCCCGAGTTCTTCGCCTTGGAGCGCACCGGTCCTCTTTGTTAAGAAGAAGGACGGAAGCTTGAGGTTGTGTATTGATTATCGGGAGCTAACAAGCTGACTGAGAAGAACAAGTACCCGATCCCCCGGATTGATGATCTCTTTGATCAGTTAGTCGGGTCGACGGTGTACTCGAAGTTAGATCTCAAGTCTGGGTACTATCAGCTGCGGATAAGGGAGAGTGATATCCCGAAGACAGCGTTTAGTACGAGATACGGGCATTATGAGTTTACGATCATGCCGTTTGGGCTGACTAATGCGCCGTCAGTATTTATGGATTTGATGAACAGGACGTTCAGGGAGTACCTAGACCATTTCGTGATCGTCTTCATCGACGATATTTTGGTGTACTCGCAAAGTGAGGAAGATCACTTCAAGCATCTCCATTTGGTGTTGGAGACACTCAGGAGAAACCAGTTGTATGCCAAGTTCTCGAAGTGCGAGTTTTGGCTATCCTCAGTGGCGTTCCTCGGGCATATAGTGAGTGGAGAGGGTATTGCTGTGGATCCGGCGAAGATTGTTGCGATACGGGAGTGGCCTGAGCTTGCTACGGTAGCAGAAGTCCGGAGCTTTTTGGGGCTTGCCGGCTATTATAGGCGCTTCGTAGAGAACTTCTCCGCGGATAGCGTTACCTCTCACTACTTGACGAGGAAGGATT